>CM062806.1:674128340-675348340 GCA_031772625.1 Pinus tabuliformis | reverse complement strand
TGCAAAGGAATTTTAAGTTCTTCCATTCTACGCCACAACTTATCTATAGGGACCGTCAAATGCCTTTTTGAAGTCAACAAAGCAACAAAATACTTCCTTTGTTCCCCCAAACCTTTTCAATAATGTGTCTCAGTGTGATACCATGATCCACTGTAGAATGTTCCAGCCTAAAACCTGCTTGCCCTTTTGCCCTCTTTTCTTTTACTTCTGTCCACTTACTAATTATATTTTCTACCATGATGCCGAAAAGCTTTGCAAACAAAGGATTGATCATAATGGTTCTAGAGTTGGAAGGATTATTAATGTCTCCAATTTTAAAAAGGGGTATTGTTAGGCTAGTTGTCCAATCTCTTGGGAACCCTTGCCGAACGACGTTGTTGGATATTTTCCATTATGTGTGGTGCAAGAGTGTCCATTCTCCACTTTAGATATTCTACTTGAAGTTCAACCAAGTCCTTTGCCTTTCCTGTTTTCAACTTAATTCTTGCCTCCACCTCCTATAATGTGAAAAGCTTTGTAGTTGTGTTGATCTTGGGGGGAAGCTCAACCTCTGAATCTTTCTCACACAATTGTATTACACAGTCAAATCATTGATTGGCTGTAATATTATTTTCATTTTACTTCTTCCTTGGTTGAAGTTCCTGCCAAAAAAGCTTTGGCCTATTTTTGCCTAGATATTAACTCTTCTCGCCTTGTTTGCATGAACTCATTTGTTTTCCTTTTTAAATTTTGCTTAGATAACTTTACATTCATCTTCTCCTCGCTTGCTTTTTTAAAGGTTCTCCTTGCTACTTTTGCATTCCTCATCAAACCAAGCATTTATAGGAAAACAATTTGATTTTGATTTCCTATTTTTTGCTCTTTTGCACTTCTTAAGTGCACCCTGAATTATATTTGTTAACTCATGACTGTTGAGGCTTTGGGAACCAGTTTTCTCCTGATGAATTGATCTCTCCAACATTATTGTGAAAATAGTGCAGTTTTCTTGTGTGTTTACTATTTTCAAAAGTATTTTGGGAATAAAGTTTAAATATTTAATTAATTCAATATATGTTTTAGAGATTTTGAAAAGCTCTACTTGAAGTATAAATTATGATATATATATATGTTGAATGAAGTATAAATATCAAGGAAATATTCATTTTTAAATAATTTTTATTGGAAATATATTATAATAATAATAAGTTAGATATCAAATTGCTATATGATTTTTTTTTGGAATTTGATTGCTATGTATTTTTGGTTTTGAACTTGTAACTTGTCTAGACGATGAACCACATTGGATGGTTTGAAACGCGTCGACAAAATTTTCATGATGTGATTTTTACCAAAAATTTTCTTACCTTTCATAATATGAATCACATAAACTTAAATTTAACTTGTAACTTATTAAAAAAAACATATTTTTAACCATAAACTTTTATTAATTTAAAAAATTAAAAATTAAATATTAACCATTAAAATTTTGCTTCATATTCACTCAAATAATAAATAAAGAGAATACACTTCAAATATATATTTTTCTAAATATTATTCAAAGTGAAATTAAAGTCGAGACACGTTCTTAATTTAAACCACTAAAAAATAAATATTAACCATTAAAGTTTTCCTTAACATCCACTCATCCACTCGCATACTTATAAAAAAACAATACACTTAAAATATATACTTTTATTAGAATATTATTCAATGTAACGTTAAAGTCCTTATTGTTAGTGTTTTAATATAAAGCTAGCACAAGTATCAACTTTTAATTAGTGCAACGCTCGAGTAAGTTATTTCACATTAGCTATCTTAGGAAAGTAATTTTTACAACATAATAAGGGGTTGGCTTAAAGGTTAAGAAAAATAGTTGTGTTATGTATTTATTAGTCCCCGTTGTGAGGGAATGTTGGAATGTTGTAATCTAAGTGGCTCCCGTAGCATTAGTCCCTGTCGTAATTAATCAAAGTTCTTTAGCAGCTGAAAATTGAGAACAAATAGTTCCGTAGCATTAGTTTTGAGGACGAATATAACAATTCATCATGTTATTTGATCTCAGATAATATGATATCTATGTCATTCATATTTTTGGATTGCAAATTAATGTTAGCATTAGTTTCATGTTATTAAATATTATTTAGTTGTAAGTAATTGTTCTCGTGTATGATAAGTAGATGAGCCAACCTAATTCTATTCTAATGTTTTCTCTTCTAAGCTGATAACTAATATATATGCTGTCATTGATCTATTAATGTGCGGGAGCTGTATATGCTCATTGCTAGATAATGTACTTGCTTAAATCCAACAGTAGGAATATACAACCCCGTACACTAATGGAGCAATGGCACAATATATATTGGTTGCCTTCCGAGCTTGCATAGAGCCCATCAAATAAGACCAGAAGTGACTATTGAATTTATGCTACCCAGTCTAAGCTCGCTTTCCTACTAAACTAGAGAAACACCACTTGTGTTCTTTGAAGTGACATTGAATTTCTGCTACCCAATCTAAGCTCGCTTGCCGACCAGAGTCGAGAAGCACCACTCACATTCTTTGAAGTGACATTGACTTTCTGTTACCCACTCTAAGCTTGCTTGCCTACCAGACTAGAAAAGCACCACTCGCGTTCTTTGAAGTGATAGTAGAGTAAAGGGTAACTTGTTGCAGAGCTCATTAGCTAGATTAATAAGAGAATTAGAGAACGAGCAAATAAGGCTTCTAGCTCCGGAACGTCGTACACTAAAGAAAGCTTCCTTTTCTTTGGTAAATTGTTCTGTTATAGTTCTTAGGTGGATTTCTGACTCTAGACTTTAATTCAGGTGATGGAAAATTGTTTGCTATAATTAAGACTGTTAGTCAGGCGTTACTTCTTTCTTGCTCTTCTTTGGTCTACGATCGTCCTCGCTTCTAATAGTCTCAATCCATTTCTGATGGATGGAATGAATGAGCTATCAGATCAGTCAAATCTTATTTCTAGAATATATGATCTGAACTACTCTCATTCTAAACTCCCATTTATTGATGGAATCTCGGAATATAATTGCAAGTGTCAGGCACATGGTGCACATGTAAGGAGAAAGGGGGCACGTCCGGCCACTAAGAGTGGACTATGCAGTTATTAAGGCATGATTGTAAGTGATGGTGCATGGTGTAGACTTAGGAGCATAGGGTTAGAGGCTAGGCTCTAAGAATGCGCTATGTGCCAAGGAGAGGCTGACTTTGTTTTATGAGAATCCAACAAAGGAATGGTTTTGGGCTATGAATACCAAGGTACTTCGTAAATGCGCAGAGAAAATGAAATTCTCGGTGCTTTTTTTTATAATGTTCTCAATGCAATGTAATTCCACCATTCAACATATTGCTTCTAACATACGCGGCCATTTGGCAAGAGCACATGCTATTACATGGCCATAACACCTTTGCAACGATTAAATTCTTCCTTCTTTGATTCCAATGTTGTGTCCTTTGCAACATTTGATAGAGATTACTTCAATGTATCATAGCTTAAAAGGTTCATCAACATTCTTAATTTATTCCTTTCACACTCTATCAGATGACTTTAACACACCGTCAATTGTTTCCAAGTAATTACAATATGTTTGGCAACATGTTATGTATTTGTATACATCACTATAGGTCATTGGTCCATGTTCCATATGGTTATTTATCCTGTCATCCCAAGTTATTATCCAATGACCAACCTTGCTCTTATTTGTCGAATGTGGCATCTTGTGACAGTTTGCATACAATTGTGCATGCCTTGCAAAATGCATTAACCCCATCGAATTAGATCCATCCATGCAATATCTTGCAACATATTTGTATCGCTTTTAGGGTTACAATGAATCATGGTATGGTTGTGAATCATTTAGTGCTCCTTGCTGACATTCTCATGTAATCCATAGCTTGAATACTTATTCACAACATTCACAAATATTTAATATATGGTCTTGAATGACCTTTACACTAAAGCACATCCACCTGCTCACCATGATGCATTACCATATCGTTTACCTTATTAAGGCAATTCAATATATATAACCATAAATGCCTATATTTAAAGTGTCTGTCATGCTCTTTTATCATGGCTTGGACATCACACACATCAAGCTATATATTTTTATGGTGCATCGTTTTCATGCGATAGGTATTTGCATGATAACACATACCATTTATCTTGTATTACCTATTGTTGGCTTTCCAAACATTGCTAAGATTTTGATATGTCCATTACGTAATTCCCATCACATCTAATGCTGCCTACGACATGGTTGGTTATGTTTCTTTAAATTTTCTTTGCAACATATATATCATTACATGTTTTATATGGAAATCTATTTCATACTCAATGAGTTATCCTCAACTAGGCTTATGCACACGACCAACCTTTTCCATCTTGGATCTGAACACTCTCTTTCTGGCTTGCCTACTACCCTGACTATTATCAACTAGACTTCTTACTTGAATAAAGGAATCACATTCCCATTCTTGATTGGCTCTCTATTCTCCCTTTCTGACGTGTCTGTCATACCGTTTCTTCCAGCCTTTGCTAGTAGATACGTAAAGACCTCTAAACCTTTTCTTCAAGTTTCCCATCAAGGCAGGGACTTGCTGCTGTGAAACTCACCTTGTTATTATTTATTATCTTTTCAATTTATTGTGTCATGAAACTAATTATTGATGTCCATGTATTATTTTCTATATTAGTAACATAAGCATTAAGTCTAATTATATCTTATATTGTTAAAAAAAATTGTTTTTTTACATGTATTTGTAATTAATATTATCATCAATCAAAGTTAATATAGGGTTTGCATTTTGATCAGGTGCTCATGTCTTAAGCGTCGTAAAATGCTCAAAATTTAAAGTGCTCAAAACTGGTTCAAAGTTGAACGACTAGAAAGTGCTCGTCTTCCTGATTCTAGCGCCGCAAACGGTTCGAAAAACGGTCGCCGTATGAGGAAGTTATGGCAAAAAGAAGAATTTGTCCATAACATTAGAAATTTTAATTTTTCAAAAAAAAAATTAAAAAAGGAATATTCCGTAGAATATTCCCTTTGCACAGCCAATCAGAAGCTGCCATGTGGCAGGCCCAGAGGCCGCCACGTGGCCCCCAGATGACGTCAGCAAGAATGGGTTGGGCGGATGTATTCAATTTTTTTTTGGTCGGATGGGGGATCGAACCCCCGACCTATGGTTTCATAGTCAAGCGCCTTACCGTTAGCCCACAGTCTTGGTTGTTGATTAAAGGGCGGAATAAACAGTTCTTGAAGTTTGAATTGCAGTGGGGTGGAAACCAAAGGGGGCCAGCCCCTAAGGGCCAGCCCCCCTCTCATATGACCGCGACCCAGGAACCAAGGGCTTAAGCCCCAACCGCCAGCCAAACTGCCAACACGAAATCCGAGGCAATCCCACAACATTAAATGTGATTGTAGGATTTGGCGGAAATTTTGGCGGACATGGCGAATTTGGTGGACCCGCCATAATTGGCAGAGCTAACTGGACATTAACTAAAGTTAGCTGGAGTTCTTTTAGGCTAAACTGGAGGAGATCATTAAATGGCCATAACTTTGGCTAGGAAAGGCGGTTTTGGATGATTTTTTTTTTATTTTTTTTTTTGGGTATTTTTGACCTTCTGAAGCCATTGGTGCAGGTCTTACAGCCACCTGAGGTCATTTTCAGAGGTTTGGAGCCGTGAAAGTTCTAGGAGCCACAAGGGCCCAGTTTTGTGAAGACTGTATAGGGTTGTAGGTATCCATTGGAGGTGATCCAATAGTCAATCCTGAAGGATTCAAGTGTTCTGAATCCATTTTTACCATCTATTTCACCTATAGATGCTTCTATTCAGCTGTATATTCAATTTTAGCATTTAATTGAAACAAGAACAAGCCCATTTGGTAGCTTTGGACCCAGCAAACGTAGCAATAGAGGGGGTGAACTGCTTTATCAACTTCTTTTGCATTTGTGGTTGATTTATTTTGCAGAACAAATTCATTTTAATGTGTTAAACAGTAAAAGGAAATAACTCTGCTATGCTTAAATGGGTCATGAACAGCTGAAAATTTCATGTGTTTTCTTTCTGCAAGACATGGAAATCTTTTAAACATGTTTAATTCTGAATTGAATATCTTGCAAACAAATTTCAAGTAGTTTCAAATTCAGATCAAGCTGGTATCAGAGCTCAGTGTTTTTGTGCAAAGATCTTCTAACTGTCTTGCAAAGTATTGATGCTTACCAGGTTGAAACTTAAAAGAGGGGAAGGACAATTGACTAGAGAACGAGAGAATCCTCAGTCAAGGAAGGCCAGAGAGCCATCACCTCCACCTTCAATTTCACCCTCAAGAGTTTCAGCAGAAGCTTCAAGGATGTCTAAACATGAAGGAGAAATTCCTACAGAGACAGATCCAAGAGAAGAAGAAAGAGTCTTCAGAAAGGCTTTCTTAGACCTCACTGAAATGGTGAGGATATTGTACCAAGAAAGAAATGAGAAATTGGCTGGAGAAGGGTCCAAACATCCACATGAAGGAGAGGGCTCTTCAAGAGGTAAGAAGGATGATGATCATTCCAAGAAAGGACATGGAGGAAATGGTGATCCACCACCCCCATCTTCACCTTCTTCCTCTTCATCCTCGTCTTCTTCTGTTCATAAGCATAGATCCTCTGGAAAAAGTCCTTTTTTGAAGCTTGATGTAAAATTCGAATTACCTATGTTTAATGGTGAAGTGAATGCAGAAAAGCTTGACAACTGGATTAGGCAGTTGGAAGTTTACTTGAGGATCCAAAATATGCATGATGATACCACAAAGATTCAGTTGGCTTCTTTGAGAATGGATGGAGCAGCATTGGTCTGGTGGGAGGCCAAGACTAAAGAGGAGATCAAGAAATTTGGTAAGGTTACCTTAACATGGCTTGAATTTCTGTTAGCCATTAAAAAACATTTTATCCTCTTGATCACATGCAGAAAGCCATTATGAATTGGCAAAATTTCAGACAACTTAAAGGTCAGAGTGTCCAAGACTACACCCAAGAATTCAGGAGAAGAGCTCTCTTGTTAGGGGTAGATTTACAGACCCAAGAAACCTTGCTGAAATACATTGGTGGCTTGCATAGCTACCTTAGACACACCATCTTGATGTTTAACCCTACTAGCCTGGACGAGGTTTGTGTCCAAGATACCCATTTATAGGCAAGGGGAAAAAACACATTTGAAGAGGGTAGAAACAAGCCCCCCAAGGGGAGAAACAAAGAGAAAACCTCCAAGGGAAAGGGCAAAAAGAATGCATCTGTCAAACAGGAGAGTGAGAAAGTTATCTGTAAACACTGTTCTAAACCAGGCCATGAGGAGAAAAACTGTTGGAAATTACATCCTGAAAAAAGACCTCAATCTAACAAATCCAAAGGGAAACAGAAAACTGCTGCTACTACATCTACACCACAAGATTTAGGGGAAGATTCAGGTGATGAAACCAAAATTGCAGCCATGGTTTTGAAAAACTTGAAGGGAAAAGAAATTGAAACTCAAGCCATCACTAGTACCTCAAACTGCCATGTACAAGCTCCTAATGAGGAAGAAAGAATTGAACTGTTTTATGTGAGGGTGATTTTAAAACATACCAAAATTGACACACTTTTTGATAGTGGGTCACAAGCAAACCTTATATCAGAGGACTTGGTCAAGCAGCTTAAACTTGAGACCGTTCCACATCCGAAGCCATATCCACTTGGATGGATTTGCAAGGATGCAAATTTACAAGTTTCAAGAAAGTGCACATTGCGCTTTGCAATTACTGCACATTTTATTGACACAGTTGAACGTGATGTGGTACCTTTTGATATAGCAGGAATTGTTTTTGGAAGTCCTTACTTGTTTGACAGGAAAGCTATCTTTCATCGCCATGAAAACAAATATCATATTTTCAAAGATGGCAAGGAGTTCATTGTTAGAGCTCATCAAAAGAAGACAAATATCGTGATGGTGAATGCAGGACAGGTAAAAAGGCTGGTCAATTCAAGTAAGAATTTTGTTCTTCTTATGATTAAGCCCAAGGTTGATGTGAATCATGAGTCATTTGACAATTGTGATCCAAAACTTAAATCAGATCTTTATGATGTAGTTGATGCTTATCATGAGATGTTTCAGGAGCCAACAGGTTTGCCTCCTAAGAGGGAGATTCAGCATGAAATCCATTTGCATCCAGATTGTCCTCTTCCAAACATAGGCATGTACTGCATGTCTATTATGGAGAATGCTGAAATAAAGAAGCAAATCAAGGACTTGTTGGACAAGGGTTTCATAAGGCCAAGTACTTTGCCATGTGGGTCACCGATTGTATTGATTCCAAAGAAAGATGGCACTTGGCGTATGTGTGTTGATTTTAGGGCCTTGAACAAGATAATGGTAAAGAATCGTTACCCACTCCCAAGGATAGATGATTTGCTAGATCAGCTGAAAGATGCTCGATATTTCACTAAGCTAGACTTGCACAGTGGATATCATCAAGTAAGAATTGAAGAAAGTGACATTTGGAAGACAACCTTTAAAACCAAACAAGGACTCTTTGAGTGGCTTGTGATGCCGTTTGGTTTGTGCAATGCACCTGCAACTTTCATGCGGGTAATGGATGATGTCTTGCGTCATTTCCTTGAAGATTTCGTTATTATCTACTTAGATGACATCTTAATTTTCAGCAAGTCTAGAGAAGATCATGTCATGCATGTTAGGAAAGTACTTGATGTTTTGAAGAAGAATCAGTTATTTCTTAAAATGTCAAAGTGTGAATCTGGAAAGACTTCTTTGGTTTATTTGGGACACATAGTAGGAGGAGGTGCTTTGAGAATTGATCCTACTAAGATTGACGCTATTGTGAAGTGGCCTACTCCCAAATCCATAACAGAGGTAAGAAGTTTTTTGGGTGCAGCTCAATATTGGAGGAAGTTTATCTCTAACTTCTCTTCTATAGCAGCGCCTATGCATGCCGTGACAAGTGTGAAGCATGCTTTCCAATGGGGAGGCAAGCAGCAAAAAGCTTTCGAATCTTTGAAAGAGAAGATTAGTTCAGCTCCAGTCCTTGCATTACCAGATTTGAGACAGCCATTTGAGATACAAACTGATGCTAGTGATTATGCTATGGGTGCAGTTCTTCTACAGCATGGTAAGCCTATTGCTTTTCATTCTGAAACTTTTAATGGTGCTGTTGTAAATTATCCTACATATGATAAGGAGTTGTATGCATTGGTACAAAGCGTCAAAAAGTGGAAACACTACTTGATGGGCAAAGAAACTGTTATACATACCGACCATCAGCCCTTACAGTACTTGCAATCACAAAGCAAGTTACAACAGTCACGGCACTTCAGATGGATGGGCTTCTTGCAACAATTCCATTTGGTAATAAGGTACAAGAAAGGTACTTTGAATAAGGTTGCTGATATGCTTTCAAGGCCTATTATTGGTGCTGTTACTTTACTTAAGAATGATTCAATTGTACATGATAGTTACATAAAACAATATGCATCTGATGATGACTTTAAAGATGTGTATGCTAACTTGAGTAAAGGGAATCATGTAGAGGAAAATGACTATCACATGCATAACAATTTTCTGTTTCATTTGGGCAAGTTGTGTATACCACAGGGGGAGAGAATAAATGTCATAAGAGAAGCTCATTCTTCTCTTATTGCTGGCCATTTTGGTGTGAGAAAAACAGTTGCACATCTACAAAGGTATTGCTATTGGCCTCGCATGGTAGATTCTGTTTCAAGGTTCATAAGAGGATGTTCATTATGTGCTACAAGCAAGCCTAGCAATAGGAAGCTTGGTTTGTATACTCCTTTGCCGGTACCTTCTAGACCATGGGAGAGCATCTCTATGGATTTTGTAGGAGGTTTGCCAAAATATCGAAAGCAGCATGATTATTTATATGTAGTAGTTGATCGTTTCAGCAAAATGTGTATACTTATGCCTTGTAAGAAAACTATAACTGCTGAACAAACTGCTGAATTATTTTTTCATCATGTATGGATTCACTTTGGTTTGCCTACTTCCATTATTAGTGACAGGGATTCCAGATTTGTGAGGAATTTTCGGTCCAACCTATGGGAGATGATGGACACAAAGTTGAAGAAAAGTACTGCTTTCCATCCGCAAACAGATGGACAAACCGAAGTTGTGAACAGAACCATTGTGCACCTCCTGAGAGGTTATTGCAGCAAGCATCCCAAGCTTTGGGATGAACATTTGCACTACATACAACATGCTTACAATCGTGCCAAGCACTCTTCCACAAACACCTCACCGTTTGAAGCTTGTTTTGGTTACTTGCCAAAATCACCTCTTGATTTCATTCTTGATAAAGATGTCGCCATTGAGGGACATAGTGATATTGACAAAGCTCGTTCATTCATTGAAAGAATTCAGCAAATACATCAACAAATTCAAGAACAGCTTGAGAAGAGTCAAGACAAGTACAAGGAAAGACACGCCAAGCATAGAGTCGATCACAAGTTTCAAGAAGGGGATGAGGTATGACTGTACATTAGTAAGGAAAGGATGCAAGGAGAAGGTAAAAATCTGAATCCTATTCATTATGGTCCATTCAAAATCCTCAAGAAGGTTGGAAATAATGCTTTTCAATTAGATTTTCCTTCCTACATGCAAATGTATTCTGTTGTCAATGTGGAGAACTTACGTTTGTATGAACCTCCTTTGATTGCTGATCATGAGAATGTTGTTCAGCTGCCATCTATAGAAGATTTCTCACCAGAATTCTTAGATGAGCTGAAAGAAGATACAATCCTTGACAGAAGGACACACACTTCAAGAAGGGGCAGTGTAGATTATGTTCGGGTTGGTTTCAAAGGCAGCAAACCGAACAAGGCAAAGTGGATGGAGGTGGACAGAGTGAGGGAGCTGTACTCTCACCTCTTTAACAGGTAGTTGAAGGCTTTTGGGGTCCAAAAGCTTCCCAATGGGGAGGCGTGATCAGGTGCTCATATCCTAAGTGTCGTAAAATGCTCAAAATTTAAAGTGCTCAGAATTGGTTCAAAGTTGAACGACTAGAAAGTTCTTGTCTTCCCGATTCCGGCGCCGCAAACGGTTCGAAAAACGGTCGCCGTATGAGGAAGTTATGGCAAAATTAAGAATTTGTCCATAACATTAGAAATGGAATATTCTGCAGAATATTCCAGGGAATATTCCCTTTGCACAGCCAATCAGAAGCTGCCACGTGGCAATCCGGAGGCCGCCACGTGGCCCCCAGATGACGTCAGCAAGAATGGGTTGGGCGGATGTATTCAATTTTTTTTTAGTCAAATGGGGGATCGAACCCCCGACCTATGGTTTCATAGTCAAGCACCTTACCATTAGCCCACGGTCTTGGTTGTTGATTAAAGGGCGGAATAAACAGTTCTTGAAGTTTGAATTGCAGTGGGGCGGAAACCAAAGGGGGCCAGCCCCCCTCTCATATGACCGCGACCCAGGAGCCAAGGGCTTAAGCCCCAACCGCTAGCCAAACTGCCAGCACGAAATCCTAGGCAATCCCACAACATTAAATGTGACTGCAGGATTTGGCAGAAATTTTGGCGAGCATGGCGAATTTGGCGGACCCGCCATAATTGGCGGAGCTAACTGGACATTAACTAAAGTTAGCTGGAGTTCTTTTAGGCTAAACTGGAGGAGATCATTAAATGGCCATAACTTTGGCTAGGAAAGGCGGTTTTGGACGAATTTTTTTTTTATTTTGGGTATTTTCGACCTTATGAAGCCATTGGTGCAGGTATTACAGCCATATGAGGTCATTTGTAGAGGTTTTGGAGCCGTGAAAGTTCTAGGAGCCACCAGGGCCCAGTTTTGTGAAGACTGTATAGGGTTGCAGGTATCCATTGGAGGTGATCCAATAGTCAATCCTGAAGGATTCAAGTGTTTTGAATCCATTTTTACCATCTATTTCACCTGTAGATGCTTCTATTCAGCTGTATATTCAATTTTAGCATTTAATTGAAACAAGGACAAGCCCATTTGGGAGCTTTGGACCCAGCAGACGTAGCCCTGGAGGGGGTGAACTGCTTTATCAACTTCTTTTGCATTTGTGGTTGATTTATTTTGCAGAACAAATTCGTTTTAATGTGTTAAACAGTAAAAAGAAATAACTCTGCTATGCTTAAATGGGTCATGAACAACTGAAAATTTCATGTGTTTTCTTTCTGCAAGACATGGAAATCTTTTAAACATGTTTAATTCTGAAATGAATACCTTGCAAACAAATTTCAAGTAGTTTCAAATTCAGATCACATTTAGATTGGTATAAGCTCACAATAATGGTAAATTTTATAGTCCTTTAATAAACAATCAATGCCCAATGTAAGACTCATGTTGAAAAATCTTTAGAGGAGAGCCAAGGTAAATTTATTTGACTCATTTACTTGGCTTGTTAGAACAAATATGTCGATATTCTCAATTCTTTGGCCAATCCCTTGTTTTTGAATGTAGCTCTCTAATTTTCATAGAATGTTAGAGGGATGATGATCTCAGGTAGGAAGTAAGTTGTTCAAGGATTTCTTCAAAAGGTTAAACCATAAATAGTTTTTTCGCAAGAGGTCAAGTCATTCAAATTTGAGCTTTACAATCACATGAGTTACATTTGGAATGGTTCTTTCTAGGCCATGTATTGTGATCAAGGAAGTGGTTGAGTGGTGTTAGCCATTTCACCATACTTGTAGAGTTTTGTTATCGCTTAGGGAGTGACTCGAGCAATTGTTCCATGTGGGTTGATATGCTATTTCAAAATAGATTGTTGGGTTGTTGTTGTATGTATGCACCAAAGCTTAACTTCACACACATTCGTCTATAGGTGTGGATGTGTTACACAGAATTTTGTCACTATCCATGTACTCCCCGTTCCTTGATCCTGGAGGACCTCTATAGTGAACCCTACATGCTTTCCCTTCATGAAGAAACTCCCATTGTGTCCCTCTTCATGAGCAGAACAATTCCCTTTTACACCATTTCCCACAAATCTTCTGTTTTTCCCAATTTACAAGACTGGCGCTAATGACCCTTGTCCTCCTCGTGCCGGTATGTAGGGATTAACATTGTCCATAGCACCAATCGAAGTGACTGAGCTTTGTTTCATTTGCGCCGATCCTCTTTTGGAAAGTTTTTAAATAAGGAGCCGAAGCTTCCAGTCCTAGAAGCTTCGTAACGGAAGTTTGGTAAATGGTTGAGCCGGATGGAGTAGAGGATGTCAGTTTGGGCTCCTTTACCCTATAAGGATGGAACTATCTCAAGAGAGAAGACCTTCTCCTATGAGAAGAGGAACCATCTCCCATCCATTCATGCTATATGAACCTCCATTTTTCCCAAGCACAAGCTAGTGTTAAGGTTGGTGTGTTAGTGCTAATTAAGTTTGAAGTAAACAACAAGCTATTCATAGTTGTAGCTCTCTAGTTGTGTGTGAGGGAGAAATGTGAATTTGGTTTAGTGTGAAGCCTAAGGGGAAGAGCCTTCAAACTATCATTGTTGAGGTCATCATGGAATGCTAACGGAAGTTTGTGGGAACCTGGTTTTGTCAGAGGAGAACAACAACGTCAAGGCAATGGTTGTAATCTCTTCTTGATTCAATATATATGCAACTATCGATTGATTTCATACATAATGTGTCATCTCACATGTTTATGGCTTAATGTTTCTTGACTTGTTAAGTAGGTTGAATTACAATTTGTCTATTATCACGGTTGTTGTTTGCTATTGTTTACTTGTTTCAGGTGTTCGAAGAAGGAAACAGGAGATAGCTGGAGCGAGCAAGCAAGGTCATCACCAAACGGGATAAGCGTACTAAGAGGTAGGCCCTCTTAATTGGTTATAACCTAAGGAAATCTTCCATAGAATGTATCGGTTATGGCTAGACCCATTATCGGGCTAGAGGAATTGTTTGTGTCCGCACTCATAATTTTACTTCACCACAAATTGGCGACTCTGCTGGGGATCCAATCCTTCTGTTTGTTTGCTTGGAATTCGATGATTTTGTGTGAAATTTTCTAATTTTTCCATTTCCATTAGTTCTATTTTTTTTCCTTTGCTTACTGCTCTGGGTTTGAAATTCATAGTAGCAAGTTTGGTCCCAACTTTTGAAATTTTTTATTTTTTTCTTAGCATCCTCGCTCAGCGCGCTTAATTCGCTAACGGTCACGCCGATCAATGCGATTTACTGAGAAACAGTCGCGCCCACCACATTCTGGAACTTGTTGTCAGTTAGGCAGTCACGCCGATGCCTGTAAGTGAAGATTAGGGTTTGCCCCAAATCTTGGCCAGTGTGTTTTGCTCTCATGATTTCAACTCTATAAGATTTTTACATCATCTTCTCCTTGACTAGAAAGCTGCTTTTCATTTGGTTTGTTTGCTTGTTAATTTGTCATCTTTTCACTTGATTTCTTGGGTCATTGGATGGTTAGTGGTACTAGGGCATCTAGATTGTCATCCATTCAGCTGATTGTGAACTCAGTGAGTCAAGTTGTTGGTGCATTTACTCCTTCGATTTCGTTTATGGTCCTTCTACAACTTTGACCTCCATTGCACAAGTTTGAAAAGTTTTCGTTTGCATGTCTAAATGTTTCTTTTTCGACATAGATCACATTGCTTGTCTTGTTTTTGGTAAAGTCGTTGTGCCATTAGTTTGAAAGAGATTCTATTTTCATTTTTTTTCATTTGCTTGAGAATTAATTGTCTCGAAAACTTTTTCATTGAAGTGTTTTATGAGAAAATTCATTTTTTCATTTCATGAAAAGTATAAAATTCTAGTTTGCTACATCAATATGTTATGGTAGTTAGCATCATTGAAGACTAGGATTGCATTGGCATTTGAAAAGAAAAATAATTCTCTTTGCTTTTGAAAGGACTGTTAGAGTGTACTTGTCAGGAAATTAGGAATTGGAATGTATTTTTCATTAGTTTATTTTCTCAAAAAGTGAAGTAGTGAAAAATCATTTTGCTTTTGGTTGCTTGGTTGTTTGCATTTGATTGTGTGTTTCCTACCCTCTCTAGTGTAGAAAATTCGTCGAATTGAAAGGTTTTTGTCTCATTTAGATGCATTTAGGGTTTTTCGAGTCACATCGCTAAGGCTTGAAAACTGAGACATAACTCAAGATAAACTTTAAAATGAACTCAATTAACCTAAGGCACATTTGAAACCTAACGATCACATCTAGAAGGTCTAGGCTAGAGACGTGTTCCAATGTATTTAAACCTAGCAGTTGTCGTTAGCTTTGACACTAGACAACGCTAGTACAGATTTGTGCTTCCCGTACCATCGAGTATATAATGAGAGACCCCTCTAGGCTGCAATGCTTTATCCATAGGAAGCCGAGTCGGCCACCTTGCAAACGTGATACACCAAACACAACATTTGGGGAGATCACCTGCCCATACTTTTTGGTTCGTCGGGAGATATTCTGCAGTTCATGGTTGCCTGGTAGTCCTTTTTACCTAGATCATCTAGAGAAGTCTTTTGATCTTTTTGACTCATTAAACTTAAAATATCATTCTAGCACTCTTCCTTTCGAGCTCGTTTCCAATCAAAAGTGATAGAGTCATATTTGCTTCTTTCTCGACTCTTAAAATATGAAAGAGCACCAGTCTATTTATGTGTATTAGAAAATTGATTACCCACGATCTTATAACATCCTGCTAGTCTTTTCTAGACCAAATCGTGAGTTTTACCTAAAGAAAATTTTAAAGCCTTGAAGTTTATCTCTCTTTTCCTGTTAACTAAGACAAGGTCATCATGGCTGAACCATCTGGTTCACCTAGTTCCTCATCCTCTCCTTCGTCTAAAAGATTGTTTGAGGAGACTTTTCCTAAATTACTAGAGTCACTCGAGGACCAAGTTGTTGAACTCAATATCATTCTGAGCATTCAACCTTTGTTGTCTCATCGTATGCCTACTTCAGACATTGGGTCACCTACTGATACTGGCCCAGAATCTCCGGACAATCCCATCGAAACTCATGAGAGTTTTCCGACTACTAACGGTTAGCTTGGACTGGTTATATATCCTATGAATCCTTTGTTTGACCCTGGTGTGATATCAACGCAACGTCCATACAGTTCTTACGATCAGCCAGGTGTTCCTTTGGAATTATCCCCTCATACCTCTTCGGTCGTTCGTCGTTGTTTGTTCCCAGCTATGGAACCCGAAGGCGATGCTCCAGTTATCTCTTCGGATGAGTCAGAAGTTTCTACTCTACACATTGTCGAGGAGGAAGAACATCCATTTCCTCCTTAAGGTTTCCCCTATACAGGGAGCATTCCCATCAGTGTGTATCGAGAATTGCCGCCTAACTATGTGCCTTTGGCACAATTGGTCTCAAGTACACGTAGTGCCACATCACTTTACCATAACCTTGTTTGGGCGTCAGCGCTATGCCTACTACAGGTCCATTCATTGTGAACCTGACCTCCCAATAGGCCATTACCTCAGTCCCAGTGCAACCCACCGTTCTGAACCCTCTTGTATCGTCCGTCCCAATCACCCATCCGGTTCAACCGACGGTCTCGAAGAATGTTGTTGTTATTTCTTCGATCCTTCTAGTAAGTGGCCAAGATGTGCCACTACCTGGGGGGTAGAATTTGAGTGTTTCTATGGTGTCAGGCACCACCAATGTGAGTATCTCACAGGCTCACATGGTTGGCATGAACCAACCTTCTTCTGGCATTATTCAAAACCCTGCTGGTCCTACTGGATCAAGCAATGTCCAGTACCAATAGGTTCAAAATCCTGTTGGTCCGTTTGGGTCAAGCAATTTCCAGTATCAACAGCCTTATGAGACTCAGGTTTAGTACCAAACTTCTTATGTTCCATATGGTTCCCAAGGAATGGTCAATTCACCTTACGTCCTTTAGTCTAGGCAGTACGTTCAGCCTGGCTCATCCACTTTTCTGGGTGTCTCTGGCTAGATTTAGTTCGGAAATTTTCTAGGCACTGTTCAAGTACCTTTTCAACAACAAGGACAACCTCTGCAACAACAAGGGAAACCTTTGTTGCAGCAAGGGCTGTCCACGCAATAGCGAGGCAGATGATACCGTAGCAAGGTCAACTGCAACAAATGGAGGGGAAACCCTCGCAACCGTTACAACAATGCATGCAGCAGTAGACACAATATGCTCCGCAAACCTCCCAGCCTTTGTCTTCGTAGGCTCAACCTCTGCAGCCCAGGGCCAGCTTTGGCAGCCACAAGGTAAACCCTTACATCAACAGAGCCAACTTGGGTATCAACAACCCTTATATACATATCAACAGGGTCAACCCTTGCAAGGACAAGGCCAGGGTCAAGTCGTGCATCAGCAGGCCCAAAATATTAATGTCCTAGGTCAACAGGTACATAATCCTTTTTCCCAAGGGAAGCAGGTACAAAATCCCTATGTCCAAGGGAAACAAGTGTATAATCCTTATGTCCAAGGACAACAGGTCCAAAATCCTCTTGTTCAGGGGCAATAGGTTCAAAACCTGTATGTTCAGGGACAACAGGTACAATATCCATATGTCCAAGGTCAACAGGCTCAATAACCTCTTAACCCATATGTTGCTTATCAACAACCTATGACTGGACAGTTCCAGGGTGTTCAAGGTCAAAATCAAGGTAACGCACAATGGGGGAAGAATCAAATGCCATATGGCAAAAATCTTTACCAGTAGGGATGGGCTCCTCCGATTGGACCCGCTTATCGATCTCCAATGCCTTTTAATACTCAATTATCGTTCTTGGCCACACTAGAGTTGCCAGATGTGTCTCACCTCATGAATGATCCAATTCTTCATTCCCCATACTGGCCTTCGGTTCCGTCCAAGATCTCGAGCAATTGCCCTAAGTTCGATGGGAAAGAAAAAGAATATCCTCAAACCCATGTAATGACATATCACCTATGGTGCTCTTCAAATTCTTACGTTGACAATTCTATTCGTCTTTGTCTTTTCCAACGAACCCTCACAGGTGCTGCAAGTGGTACATCGAGCTTCCTCGAAGTACTTACCATGACTTCAACTCTTTAGCCATGGCTTTCCTCACGCATTTCCAGTTGCCGGTTCGTTATGAAACTGGCAGCTATTTGCTCACATCACTTAAGAAAGATACTGCGGAACACATCTTCGATCACATTCATGAATAGAGACATAGACGTTGCCTGATCAAATTCGAGATTGTTGATTAGTTGCTCACCGAATGGTTCACTAATTCATTTGTCGCTCCAATTGCTTGCGATATAGCTATGGGTGGATGTGTTACCGAAGAACAAGCCATTGCTCATGCCTAGTACTTAGATCTTGTTTATTCTCAGTCTAGCACTTTGTATGAGTTATTACCTGATGCTCCGTGGCCATCATCTAATCCCACGACATTGAAGTCACAGGCTACACCTCCTATTGATGGAGTAATTGGTTCAATGTCCCAGACCCCTGCTAAATCTTCTTCCAAACAGAAGTCGGTCTCAAACATTGCTTCCAATAGTTCCTCCTAGAATCCACCTGGCCTTGGTAAAACCTCAGAGGTCCACATTGTCCAATCTACCATAGCGGACAAATCCTCGAAAGGTAAGAAGAAAGGAAAAGGCAAGGGTAAAGCCGATGCCCAAAAACATGGTCCTCCTAAATCGTCTGCTGGTGATTCTTCACAACGGAAGCCTAAGTATCCATGCCTCATTTGCGAGGAGGATCACTATACCAAGGATTGTCCCTAATGGTTCGAAGTTAGTCATTTTCTCAAAGGGACCCCAGCCGTCCCGAAAGAGGTGTTTTTGTCTCAGCAGACTCAAATGGTAGACCAACCTCAATCATCTTTTTCCTCAGGATCTCAAGTTTTCATGATGATTACACCTATTAATGTGGCTACTAGATCAAAATATTACCAAACTATTGCTTCAACAGCCGGGAAAGAGAAAGAGGCCACCTCTTCTTCTTCTACCCTGAGTTTTGGCCCTCTTCATATAGAATTCCCTAACCCTGATTCCGCTATTCGGCCACCCTCTCGAGGTGTGCTAAGGAAATCCTCGTACAATCCCAACGCTTGAGCCACTTAGCACTATAATATTGTTGAGGAATTGGATCAGGTGCCATTAGCTATGTTGGCTCCCGAGGTGCTCCAAAGATGCCCGTCTCAGCAGAAATCTTTGCTGTCAGCTATTGGGGGTATTGATCCTATCGATTCCAATTTGATATGTTTTGATATAAAGAACCACGTTCCACACCTTCCTCATTAGATTGCCTTTCTCATTCAGGTAATCATCAATGAGAAAACCATTCACAAGACTTTCATCGATGAAGGTGCTTCTATCTGCATCATGTCAATCGCCTGCTGGAAGGCAATTGGTTCTCCTACTCTGAACCAATCCCCGAACACTTTGAAATATTTCAACTGGCGTGATTTGTGACCCTTTGGCATCTTACCTAACCTTGCCATTACTTTGGAGGGAAAGATAGTACAAGTCAAGGTAGAGATTGTTGAGGCTAATCTCAATTATAATCTTCTACTCGGACGAAGCTGGACCCATGCCATGCATTCTGTAGCCTCCTCCCTATTCCGCGTGATTCGTTTTCCCCATCAAGGGAAGATCGTCACTATTGACCAGCTGTCCTTCTTTTCCTCTTCCCCCTCAGATGGAAATGTTCCGTATGTCAAGCATGCTAGTGCTCCTTATGAGAGTGTGGGGGTAAGCCTTTTTAAAGATTATGCCTTGTTGAGAATTTTTCCACTCCCACCTCCTCATGTTGCCTCTGTCAACATTATCTCGGTCAAATCTGATCCTTGGGTCATACCTTCACCAGATTTTGTTGATACTTGGGGTGAGGTTATGCCACTTAGCCCTGCTGAAATCAATTACGTGGATATTGTTTCGGCCTCAAGTTGTGTATCCTATGATTCTCTCGTTTCGAGGACTTCACTTGATACGTATTCTCAATCCTCATGGCTTGGTGCTTCAGAATCTCTTGATTCCTTAGCCGAGACTTTTCTTGCTAACGAAAGTATCATGGAAGTAATGTCTCTCAAGGAACTACCTTGGAATGATACTCATCATCGTTCCTCGTTCCTGCCTTGCCCGACGGTCATGTCTACCGGTCTCGAAGAGTTCTCTTCTCATTTTCCTTCCCTCCCACTTCTGGCACCAATCCTGACTCACGAAGTATGGTCGAAAGGAAATTTGGGTAATATTACCCATACAATACCAATTGATATTTCTATCAATCTTGGTATCGTTGAACATGTCCATATCGGGGTAACTTGTTCTCCAGATGAGATCAAGACCTATACTTGTTTGTTTCAATAATTCCGTGATTTGTTCGCGTGGTCGTATGAAGAAATGCTTGGCATTGATCCTAGCATCATTATGCACGAAATACCGACTTATCCTCACATGAAGCCAGTTCGCCAAAGGCTTCGCCCAGTGCACCCTAGGAAAGCCTCCGTTATCAAGGGTGAAGTTGAAAAACTTCTCAAAGTTGGATTCATCTATCTGATCCCTCTTACAGATTGGGTGTCAAATATTGTGCTAGTGATAAAGAAACAAGGCACGATTCACATTTGCGTTGATTACCATGACCTCAATCGTAACTACCCTACTCCCTTCATTGATCAGATCATTGATGAATGTGCTGGGAGTGAAATTTTTTCCTTTATGGACAGTTTTTCTGGTTACAACCAGATTAACATTGCACCGATCGATTAAGAAAAGACAACTTTTATTTGTCCATGGGGTACTTTCGCGTACAAAAAGCTCCCTTTCGGCCTAAAAAATGTTGGGGCTACCTTTCAGCGGGCGATGTCCTATGCATTTCATGACATTCGCAACATCGTTCAGCCTTACTTGGATGACCTTCCCGCTCATTCTTGTAAGCACCATGATCACCCTGACCATCTTCGACATATTTTCTTCGCTATAGACACTACAACATTCGGTTAAACCCACATAAGTGTGTTTTCTGCGTTGAATCTAGACGACTCCTCGAATTTATCGTTTCCAAGGAAGGTATCTGCCTTGACCCGCTTAAATTCGAGGCCATTGTAAATTTTCCCCCTCCATCTTCCTTACACCAACTCCAGAGCCTACAAGGAAAGGAAAATTTCCTCTGTCGTTTCATACCCAATTATGTTGGGCTAGCTTCAGGATTTACCCGGTTGCTTAAACAAGGAACACCCTTTGTCTGGGATGAGGTTGCCCAAAAGTATTTCGATGACCTCAAGGCTGTCCTCGTAAATGCTCCTTTGCTGCATCCCCCAGATTATCATCGAGATTACTTCCTTTACTTAGCTTCAGCCCCTAGTACCATTGCTATGGTATTGGTCCAATACAATGACGAAGGCAACGTACATGTTATCTACTACCTTAGTCGTAATCTTCTCGACACTGAAATGCGTTACGCCCATGTCGAGAAGTTAGCTTTGGCTTCCATACAGGCTATTCAACACTTTTGGCACTACATTCTCTTACGCACCACTACTGTGATTTCCTAGTGCAACGCCATGACCTACATCTTGAATCGTCAGTTACTGGGGGGAAAGTATTCTAAATGGATTTTCGTCCTGCAAGAATTCGATTTGGTGTGTACCACTACCAAATCTAAGAAGTCACCAATTTCGCCAAGTTGATTTGTTCCCTTCCTTCTACGTCTCTCCCCACTGGTGTAGATGAATAGCTTTTGGACAAGACCCTTTTCCTGATCAACACCCTTGATTTGTGGTACAGTGATATCATTGTGTATCTCCAGACATCCACGTTTTGGTCCACGTTGACTAAGGATGATCGTCGATGGATTCAGCATCACTCCCAACCCTACCGTATTATTGGCGATACTTTATACCGTGTCAGTGTCGATTCAGTTCTTCGCCGATGCCTTACTCTTGAGGAGGCTGAGAGAGTTCTCAATGACTACCATTATGGGGCATGTGGTGGTCATATGTCTGGATACCACACAAAAAATCCTTCACGCTGGTTATTTCTGGCTGTCCATTTTCAAGGACTGCATCCTTGCTGTTCACAAGTGCCATGAATGCCAAATTTACCATTGCAAGATGCGCGCCCCACCCTCTCACCTGCACCCCGTCATCACCATTGGTCCTTTTGCCAAATGGGGCATTGAATATGTGATATGTAACCCTCGTTCGGCCGGGGGGCATGGTTATATTATCGTTGTTGTGGATTATTTCACCAAATGGGCCGAAGCGATGCCTACATACTCTGCAGACAGTAAAACGACAGCTCAATTTCTTTTCAATCACGTTATTTCCAGGTTTGGCGTACCTCAAGCCATTGTCATTGACCATGGCTCCCATTTCCAAGATTACATGATGGCTGAGCTGACCTCTACGTTGGGTTTGCGCCATGATGGCTCAACCCCGTATTACCCTCAGGCCAACGGTCAAGTTGAAGCTGTGAACAAAGTTTTGGTTACAATGCTTCAGCGTACTATTGGGATGCACAAGTCAAATTGGCATCTCATGCTCTTTTTAGCTCTGTGGGCTTACCGAACCTCGACCAAGGACGCAACTAGTTTCACACCATTCCAGCTTGTCTACGGTCTAGAAGCAACATTACCGATTGAATGCGAAATTCCTTCACTCAAGCTAGCTGTCGAACTTCTCCCCAAAACATCACCTCAGGAAGAGCGCCTCTTATATTTAGAACGGTTGGATGAGACTCGTCATCTCGCTGCTTTGGTCATCGAAGCACAAAAGAAGCGAGTCAAGTCCCATTTCGATTGGTCGGTCTCCCCCTACGCATTCTCTGAGGGTGATTTGGTTTTACTATACGATCAAGCTAATGATAAGTTGGGGGCAGGCAAGTTCAAGCCCATGTGGCATGGACCCTACATTGTAAAACGCATTTTGCAAAAAGGGGCCTATGAGCTTATTGATTATGAAGGCAATCCTTTGGACAAGCCCCAAAACGGGCTTTATCTCAAAAAGTACTATGCTTAGGTCATCTTGCATGGTTACTTGTGTACATTAGTGTGTCATTCATTTTTGTGCAGTGTGGTTTGGTGTGTTAGTTTTCAAACAACTTTCCTGTTTACTATGTTTTTCCCTGCTTTGCAGATGTTTGTGACTCCTCACATCAGTTTTGCTGATGGTGCTTGCCATAGTACCCGAAATCTATCCTTCGTGGCATGGGCCATTTATGACCCCTACGTTGAGTTGATTGATCTTCAAGGTATTTTTTTAGGTCACATAACTAATAACATTGCTGAATACAACACAGTCATCGAACTGTTGTCAGAAGCCATTGCTCTTGACATTCACGAGTTGGCTGTCAACCTGGATTCACAACTTGTTTTCCTTCAACTCAACGAGAAATATTTCGTCAGAAACCCTCAAATATTGAGAATGTATCTATGTATTCATCTACTGGAAAGGCATTTTGATTACATTACATATCATCATATTCCTAGGCGCACGAATACATTGATAGATGCATCTCCTCGTTGTCACTCCCCTCCTAATAATGAGAGACATCAAACTGGTGGGCGACACGCCTGGCTATCAAGGACATATCGATAGGATGCTCTGGTCCAACATCTACATTGACAAAGCGAAATGTTAAGAAACACATATATACCAAAAACAATTAAAAAATCACAAAATTAAAAATTGATTTTTTACCTTCGTCGTCGAAATCCTCTCCATCTGGTAGCAGCATGTCCGGATCTCCATGGAAGTCGGTGCCACTGTATGGCCAATCCTCCACGATGATCAGTTGTCATCGTAGCCATGAAAAGGAGGGGGGCCTGTAAGACATAAGTTGGCCGCCAGTGATCCTAGGCATCAAACGACTCCAACGAGCCATTTGTGGGTTTTGTGGCATCAGAGGATCTACTTCAATGGAGGGAAAGAGAATAATTGTATTTATTGTTCTATAATGTTGATTATACAGAGTTTGCATGTACCAGATGAGACAATTTCCTTAGAATTGTGCAAGGAATAGGAGCAAGTGCAGGTAGAGTGAGTGCAGGAATGTGAGGGTAGACAGAGTGAGAGTAGGAATGCGAGTGTAGGCAGAGTGAATTTAGGAACGCAAGTGCAAGAAAAATAAGTGCAGGCAGAGCGAGTGCAGGATCAAAATTTTCTAGAGTAGACTCATGAGGAGATCAATATCACAGTGCAAGTTGAGCTTCAAGAATTGAATCTATCATTGTAATAGATCATTTTTTCCATATGATATAATATAAACAGAGGAGGGGTTTTTCCTAGTTGGGTTCCCCAGTAAAAAATGTGTTCCTTGTGATTGGATGATTGCATGTGTTTCTATTGTCATTTTTCCTTCCACGTATTAAGTAGAATAAATTTGTGTCTATTGATTTCAGTCTGAGTTCATTATCAACTACAAATTTTGAGTTATTTATACATATTCAACCCTAATATGGGGGAGAAATGGGTTGAATACGATGGATGGTTTACTTGGTCCAACTTTAAATATGGCTCTACCAAGATTTAGGCTAGGTTGGATTGGATTTATAACACAAGGGATGATATCTCTTTTTCTAGGCATATGTGTCCAATTGATGTGTTGATTGCAGCTACATGATTGGATCACCTACCTATTATGAGTTCTATTTCAGTAAGGCATGGGGTGTGTAACAACCCTAGTGAAAAGTTAATAAAGGAAAAATATAATAAAAGTTAATAAAGGCAAAATAAGACCACGGTTAAGGGACACTTATTCCAATATGAATGTTGGGAAAATATATCCTACTGGGCATCACTAGATGTGTGTGTTTGGTTAAGGAAAATTGGCAAAGGCTAAGGCAAAGGCAATAAAAGGAAAAAAGGCATTTTTGGCACATTTATTGACGAAAATAAAGGAAATTAGGAGCAAAGGAAGGTAAAAGGTCACATGCTGCACGTGAGGAGGAAATTGAAGGAAAGTAGTGGAAAATGAAGAAATTAGAGGCCTCATGCATAAATAGGCTTCTGAGGATCAATTCATGGCTTTTGTCAAGTTCAAGTTTGGAGCTCTCTCATTATTCTTTCTCTCGTTCTCTTAGTCACTTAGAGTTTTCTTGGAGCACTCTAGTTTGGAGCAAAGGAAAGGGAAGGCAAGGCAAGGTAAGGAAAAATAGGCAAGGAACAAGGAAAGGAAAAACAAGAAAGGAACAAGGAAAGGAAAAACAAGCAAGGAATAAGGAAAGGAAAGTAGGATCAAGCAGCTTCAACATGAATACTTGTAGGTAACCTTTTGCATGTGTGATTTCCTAGCTGGTTTGGACATGCATGGCTTTGCATGTTGGTGTATGGTTCTCTTGCTGTCGGTGGCATGGTTTTTCCGGGTTATGACAGTGGTTTTCAGCCTAGCCTAGCCTTTTTTCGGATGCCATGGTATGTTGGGATGTTTATTTCGGTTTTGGAACTTTGGAATTGCCAGATGGATTTCAGAATCTGGGGCAGAGGTGGTCTCAAAGTTCATTCCCAAAGGCCTAGGAATCCCTTGAATATTTTTGGCGGGATACACGGTAAAGCCTGAGGGAGCAGTCTTGGTTTAGGGCCTAGTGATCCAGGTTTGGATTGCGGTAAAGCCTAAGAGACAAGGAGACGGTAAATTCCTCAGGGATAGTGATGGATTCCAGACGGAATTCCATGTTCTATTCAGTTGTGATCAGAGCACCGGTTTTGGTGTGATCACGGTTGGATGAGGGTGGAGGTGGTTTAACCTCTAGATTCCCTTGATTGTTCTTGGATTGGTTGTTCTATGAGATACCACATTCATGCTTGGAATATGGCACAGGGGTGACTGGCTAAAAGAGAGATTTGGTTCAACCATGTCTATGGTCGAGTGGTATGTGGAAGTCCCGAACCTGGTCAGATTTGCCTATGATTAATAAAAGCTAAGTTCTCTTACTTTTGCACTGATTTATATGTGGATTTAATGGCTATCATATCTCTGATATTTATATGGTTTTATGCTAGTTATAAGCCTGGTTGGATGACTGGTCCATGTCATGGTTATTTAATATATTTACTTGTAATTGTTAAATGGATGGATGCAAAACCTAATTGATGATGTACTAGTTCAATGGAGAAGGAGGTGATCCTTCTGCTTATGTTTCATAAGTTGTTTCAGTAATCTATGCTCCATCTTGTATCCTAGACATGTAGGTTGCATTGATGCCAAGTGTTTGATCCCATAACAACACATATACCTCTCTTTGGTAGGCATTGCTACTCCTATTCATGACATAATAAAATATAATATATTATTATAACTTAATGTTTTGGGATAGTAAAAACATATCCCAAAACATAAAATTAAATGACATATAATATAATATATTATATTATTATAACATCTTAACGTTTTGGGACAAAAAAAAAAAAAACGTAAAATTAAAGTAAACCTAACATAGATGCGTGGCGTTACTTCTCCATGTACAAGGTGATGCCATGGATATATTAACGTTATCCTTGATGACTAATGAGTGTTTTTAATCCACGCCATGATAAGAATTTCTTCAATTTATATATTAAAGTTCAGAGATCTTTTTATTTTGAGTGTGCACCGAATGCCTGATTAATGATTGAAATAGAGAACATGGTGCTCTTTAAGATAAAAATCCAATGTTACATTTATATTACTTTATAAATATAACTTCTTTTTCGTCTTTAATAAATTGATGTTATAAAATAAGTTAATTTTCTTTATTATGATTTAATCCGGAACTAACATTCTTATTAGCAGTCTCATGCTTAAACCATCCTAAAGGTATTCATTCTTATTAGCAATCTCATGCTTAAACCATCCTAAAGGTATTCAAGATCATTCTAGATAAATATAAAATGATAAGAACCATATAATAGTTTTAAATGATAAGAATTATAAATAAACTACTATTTGGTTCTTCCCATACTATTCAGGTCAAGAAGAAATGGATGGTAACCTTAAAGAATCTAAATCTAGTCTTTCCTTTCCCTCTTGCTTTTGAATTTGGAATCAATTTGTTTATATATATATGCAAATTTGACTTTCTAACGTGCATGTATGATCAACCAATCAAAAATTCATTATTATTGTTGTTGGGTAGGATTGGATTATGCTAAATTACAAATAACCAAATACCACAATTTGATTTAGAATCTACATTGATGGGATTCTAAACCTTAATATACTAACTTGAATTTAATATTTTTACTTTGTTTTAGTTACATTTAAACTAAGTGGTAGGCACTAGCTACTATGTAGCCCTTGTTAAATTATGTAGATGGCAAGTATCAAAGACACATCATCGTCTAAGGGAGCATCTGTTTTAGCAATTCTAAAAAGCTCAACATTTTTTTGATAAATATTGGACATGATGTATGAATGAATGATAGATATTTTAACGTCTATGAGATTAAAAAACGTTTATGGGACCACTAGTGTCTCCGCTTTTCGCCTTTTGGAATTTAATCTTTTTCTTATTCAAATTGATGATGAGTTGATCCAATCTTCTAACAATCCCCTCACTGAAAAGACAATGCCAAGGGACTGGTGCTAACATATTGCCATAATTGTCTCTGATGTCTTTGAAAGCATCACATTCCAAAATGATTTTTTTTTTTTTTGATTCCACTACCCTAGAAGTGCAAAAAGTACACACCTCCTCTTCCCAAGCTTCTTTAGGTCTTTTCCACCGTCCCATTTCACACAGAAGTTGATGCGAGTTAGTTCTTAATTGAGCAATACAAATCTTTTCTGTCCACACAATGCTAGCTCCAATGTACTCTTTTTGTTGGAGATCACAAGTGGGGTTGATTTCTTGAACATAGTACTTCTTCTTTCTACCCAACTCTTTTCCCCATATACGGTTACGAAACTACTACATAATAAAATTCTTTAACTCCTTGCTATTTGTGGGACAAGAATTGAGGTAAATATCCCATTTTTTCATCCATTTCCTACTTTATCTCATCCATGATTTCTTTCTTTCACTCTTGCCTTCATTGAAGATAACTTTAGGCCTTCTACCTACTCCCATTTTCTCAATTCTTTTTACGTACCTTATGAGACACACCATAGCAATTGCTTCGATGGGGGCTACTCCTGTTTCACTCAACACTATCTCATAAGGAACCAAACCTTTTATTTTGAACTTGCTCATGATCAAGTGTTTTGGATTTTCTCAATTTGTTTCCATTTTGAGACAAGGATGTTGTTAGCCCACAGTTCACACCCATATAATATCACTAAAAAAACTATGAGTTCAAAAAGAACTTTGATTGTTTTTCTATCAGATAACTCTGCCTCTCTACATCTGTTTTGAAGAGGATATAATGTTTTCCACCCTCCTAAAATTCTCTTCTTTCTACAGTCCTCCCAATTAAGCTTGTTGTTGGAATCAATTCTGAGTTACTTGTATTCATTTACTTCTTCAAGAATGTTTCCTTCAAAGAAGAACATATGTTGGCTCTACTTCCTTTTATTAGAGATAACCATTATTTTGATCTTGTTGGTATTAACTTGCATCACTCCTTTACAGAAATGCTCATGGGCATATAGGTGCATTTGCAATCCATGTGCCGATTTAGCAATCAATACAAGGTCATCAGCGTATAAAAGAAGATTTATGAGAAACTCCCCCAACCAAACACCATCCCCACCTTGCAGATTTAGCCACTCTTCCAGTTTATCAATATAAACCAAAAAGAGTAGGGGATAAAGGCAACCTTTCTTGACTCCAATGTCACTTCTAAAGCTTTCTAAAAGGCACGTTGAAGTTTTATTTTTGACTTTCACCTCTTCATAAAGCCTATGGATAGTGGCTCTATAATGCAAAGGAATTTCAAGTTCTTTCATTCTATGCCACAACTTACCTCTAGGGACCATGTCAAATGCCTTTTTGAAGTCAACAAAGCAACAAAATACTTCTTCAAGAATGTTTCCTTCAAAGAAGAACATATGCTGGCTCTACTTCTTTTTATTAGAGATAATCATTATTTTGATCTTGCTGGTATTAACTTGCATCACAACTCCTTTACAGAAATGCTCATGGGCATATAGGCGCATCTGCAATCCATGTGCCGATTTAGCAATCAATACAAGGTCATCAGCGTATAAAAGAAGCTTTATCAGAAACTCCCCCAACCAAACACCATCCCCACCTTGCAGATTTAACCACTCTTCCAGTTTATCAATATATAAACCAAAAAGAGTAGGGGATACATGCAACCTTTCTTGACTCTAATGTGACTTCTAATGCTTTTTGAAATGCGTGTTGAAGTTTTATTTTTGACTTTCAACTCTTCATAAAGCTTATGGATAGTGGCTCTATAATGCAAAGGAATTTCAAGTTCTTTCATTCTACACCACAACTTATCTCTAGGGACCATGTCAAATGCCTTTTGAAGTCAATAAAGCAACAAAATACTTCTTCTTTGTTCCCCCAAACCTTTTCAATAATGTGTCTCAACGTGATACCATGATCCACTATAGAATGTTTTAGCCTAAAACCCGCTTGCCCTTTTTCCCTCTTTTCTTTTACTTCTGCCTACTTACTGATTCTATTTTCTACCATGATGCTGAAAAGATTCACAAACAAAGCACTGATCAGAACGGTTCTACAGTTGGACGGATTATTAGTGTATCCACTTTTAAAAAGGGGTATTGCTAGGCTAGTTGTCCAATGTCTTGGGAACCCTTGCCGAACGACATTGTTGAATATTTTCCATTATGTGTGGTGTGAGAGCATTCATTCCCCACTTTAGATATTCTACTTGAAGTTCAACCAAGTCCTTTGCCTTTCTTGTTTTCAACTTCTTAATTCCTGCCTCCACCTCCTGTAATGTGAAAATATTTGTAGTTGTGTTGATCTTGGGGGGAAGCTCAACCTCCGATTCTTTCTCATAGAGTTGTCTTACACAGTCAAACCATTGATTGGCTGTAATATTATTTTCATTTTGCTTATTCCTTGGTTGAAGTTCCTGCCAAAAAACTTTGGGCTATTCTTGCCTAGATATTAACTCTCTCGCCTTGTTTGCATGAACTCATATTTTTTCCTTTTTAAAAATTGCTTATATAACTTTACATTCATCTTCTCCTCACTTGCCTTCTTCAAGGTTCTCCTTGCCATTTTGCATTCCTCATCAAACCAAGCATTTACAGGAAAACAATTTGATTATGATTTCCTATTTTTTGCTCTTTTGCACTTCTCAAGTGCACCCTGAATTATATTTGTTAACTCATGACTGTTGAGGCTTTGGGAACTAGTTTTTTCCTTATGAATTGATCTCTCCAACATTATTGTGAAAATAGTGCAATTTTCTTGTGTGTTTACTATTTTCAAAAGTGTTTTGGGAATAAACTTTAGATATTTATTTAATTCAATATATGTTTTAGCGATTTTGAAAAGCTCTACGTGAAGTATAAATAATCAAATATATATATATATATATATATATATATATATATATATATATATATATATATATATATATATATATATATATATATATATAAAATGAAGTATAAATATCAAGGAAATATTCATTTTTAAATAATTTTTATTGGAAATATATTATAATAATAATAGGTTAGATATCAAATTGCTATATGATTTTTTTTTGGATGATTGTTATGTATTTTTGATTTTGAATTTGTAACTTGTACAAACGATTAACCACGCTAGATGGTTCGAAACACGTCAACAAAACTCCGATGATGTATTTTTTACTAAAATTTTTCTTATTTTTCATAATATAAATCACATAAACCTAAATTCAATTTGTAACTTAGTAAGAAAAATAAATATTTTTAACCATTAAATTTTTCTTAATTTAAAAAATAAAAAATTAAATATTAACCATTAAAATTTTCCTTTATATTCACTCAAATAATAAAAAAATACAAAAATACACTTCAAATATATACTTTTATTAGAATATTATTCAAAGTGACATTAAAGTCCTTCTTGTTAGTGTTTTAATATAAAGCTATCACAAGTATCAACTTTTAATTAGGAACTTCTGCAACGCTCAAGTAAGTGATTTCACCTTAACTATCTTAGGAAAGTAATCTTTACAACGTAATAAGGGGCTGGTGAAGAAAAATAGTTGTGTTATGTATTTATTAGCTCCCGTAGCATTAGTCCCCGTCGTAATTAATCAAAGTTTTTTACCCGCTGAAATTTTGAGGACAAATAGTTCCGTAGCATTAGTTCTGAGGACGAATAGAACAATTCATCATCTTATTTGATTTCTTTCCAAGGTGGGGGAAGACATAACGAGGGATATATATTATGTTATATATATCATTCATATGTGTGGAATGTAAACTAATGCTAGTATTAATTTTTTTTGTTATTAAATGTTATATGGTTGCAAAAAATTATTTTCTTGTATCATAAGCAGGTGAGTCAACTTAACTCTATTCTAATGTTTTTTTCTCTTTTGAACTGACAACTAATATATATGGTGCAATTGATCCATTAATGTGCGGGGTTGTATATGCCCACTATTAAATAATGTACTTGCTTAAATTTAAAGTTAGAAATATACAACCTCATATATTAATGGATTAATGGCACAATATATATTGGTTGCCTTCCGAGCTTGCATAGGGCCCATCGGATAAGACCAGGAGTGACCATTGACTTTCTGTTACCCAGTCTAAGCTCGCTTGCCTACCAGACTGGAGAAGCACCACTCGCGTTCTTTGAAGTGACATTGAATTTTTGTGACCAGTCTAAGTTCGCTTGCCTACCAGACTGGAGAAGCACCACTCACGTTATTTGAAGTGACATTGACTTTCTGTTACCCAGTCTAAGCTCGCTTGCCTACCAGACTGGAGAAGCACCACTCGCGTTCTTTGAAGTGATAGCTGAGTAAAGGGTAACTTGTTGCAGAGCTCATTAGGCGGATTAATAAGAGAGTTACAGAACGAGCGGATAAGACTTCTGGCTCCGGAACCTCGTACACGAAAGCAAGCTTCCCTTTCTTTGGTAAATCGTTCTGTTCTAGTTCTTAGGTGGCTTTCTGACTCTAGACTCTAATTCAGGTGATGGGAACTTGTTTGCTGTAATTAAGACTGTCAGTCAGGTGTTACTTCTTTCTTGCTCTTCTTCTGGTCTCCGATCGTCCTCGCTTCCAGTAGTCTCGATCCCTTTCTGATGGATGGAATGAATGAGCTATCAGATCAGTCTGATCTTCTTTCTGGAATACAGGATCTGAACTATTCTCATTCTAAACTCCCATGATGGAATCTCGGAATAAAATGGCAAGTGTTAGGCACATGGTGCACATGTAAGGAGAAAGGGGGCATGTCCGTCCACTAAGAGTGCACTATGCAGTTCTTAAGGCATGATTGTAAGTGACGATGCATAGTGTAGACTCAAGAGCAGAGGGTTAGAGGCTAGGCTCTAAGAATGTGCTATGTGCCAAGGAGAGGCTGAATTTGTTTTATGAGAATTCAACAAAGGAATGGTTTTAGCTATGAAATACCAAGGCACTTCGTAAATGTGCAAAGAAAATGAGATTCTCAATGCTTTTTTTTAATAATGTTCTCAATGCAATGTAATTCCACCATTCAACATATTGCTTCTAACATATGTGACCATTTGGCAAGAGCACATGCTATTACACTGCCGTAACACCTTTGCAACGATTAAATTCTTTCTTCTTTGATTCCAATGTTGTGTCCTTTGTAACATTTGATAGAGATTACTTCAATGTATCATAGATTAAAAGGTTCATCAACATTCTTAATTTATTCCTTTCACACTCTATCAGATGACTTTAACACACTGTCAATTGTTTCCATGTAATTACAATATGTTTGGCAACATGTTATGTATTTGCATACATAACTATAGGTCATTGGTCCATGTTCCATATGGTTATTCATCCTGTCATGCAACCTTATTATCCAATGTCCAACCTTGCTCTTATTTGTCGAATGTGGTATCTTGTGATAGTCTGCATACAGTTGTGCACGCCATGCAAAATGCATTAACCCCATCGAATTATATCCCTCCATGCAATATCTTGCAAGATATTTGTATCGCCTTTAGGGTTACAATGAATCATGGTATGGTTGTGAATCATTTAGTGCTCCTTGCCAACATTCTCATGTAATCCATAGCTTGAATACTTATTCACAACATTCGAAAATATTTAATATATGGTCTTGAATGACCTTTACACTAAAATACATCCACCTTCTCACCATGATGCATTACCAGATCATTTACCTTATTAAGGCAATTACGATATATATAACCATAAATGCCTGTATTTAAAATGCCTGTCATGCTCTTTTATCATGGCTTGGACATCACACACATCAAGCTATATATTTTTATGGTGCATCGTTTTCATGCGATAGGTATTTGCATGATAACACATACCATTTATCTTGTATTACGTATTGTTGGCTTTCCAAACATTGCTAGGATTTTGATATGTCCATTACATAATTCCCATCACATCTAATGCTGCCTACGACATGGTTGGTTGTGTTTCTTTAAATTTTCTTTGCAATATATATATCATTACATGTTTTATATGGCAATCTATTTCATACTCAATGAGTTATCCTCAACTTGGCTTATGCACACGACCAACCTTTTCCATTTTGGATCTGAATACTCTCTTTCTGGCTTGCCACTACCCTGACTATTATCAACTAGACTTCTTGCTTGAATAAAGGAATTACATTCCCGTTCTTGATTGGTTCTCTATTCTCCCTTTCTGATGTGTCTGTCGTACCATTTCTTCCAGCCTTTGCTAGTAGATACGTAAATACCTCTAAACCTTTTCTTCAAGTTTCCACTCAAGGCAGGGACTTGCTGCCATGCAACTCACCTTGTTATTATTTATTATCTTTTCAATTTATTGTGTCATGAAACTAATTATTGATGTCCATATATTATTTTCTATATTAGTAACATAAGCATTAAGCCTAATTATATCTTATATTGTTAAAAAAATTAGTTTTTTTTTTTAACATGTATTTGTAATTAATATTATCATCCATTAAAGTCAATATAGGGCTTGCATTTAGATTGGTATAAGCTCACAACAATGGTAAATTTTGTAGTCCTTTAATAAATAATCAATGCCCAAAGTAAGACTCATGTTGAAAAATCTTTAGAGGAGAGCCAAGGTAAATTTATTTGACTCATTTACTTGGCTTGTTAGAACAAATATGTCGGTATTCTCAATTCTTTGGCCAATCCCTTGTTTTTGAATGTAGCTCTCTAATTTTCATAGAATGTTAGAGGGATGATGATCTCAGGTAGGAAGTAAGTTGTTCAAGGATTTCTTCAAAAGGTTAAACCATAAATAGTTATTTTTGCAAGAGGTCAAGTCATTCAAATTTGAGCTTTACAATCACATGAGTTACATTTGGAATGGTTCTTTCTAGGCCATGTATCATGATCAAGGAAGTGGTTGAGTGGTGTTGGCCATTTCACCATACTTGTAGAGTTTTGTTATCACTTAGGGAGTGACTCAAGCAATTGTTCCATGTGGATTGCTATGCTATTTCAAAATAGATTGTTGGGTTTTTGTTGTATGTATGCACCAAAGCTTAACTTCACACACATTCGTCTATAGGTGTGGATGTATACCTCTCTTTCATATGCTTACTATATAATTGGCAAAGATTTTAACATAGTTGAATAGGATGGTGATTGGGGAGGAGGGGATGGTTCTGTGATCAATGGTTTGAAGAAGTAGGCTTGGTCTATGTGTAAATCCTCTCTTCAACTATTCTGTTAAATTGTAGCAAGAAAAGGCTTCATTTGAGTTTCTCTTTAGTCAAATAGAGAAATTTGAATTTCCACATCAACAAGATGACTTGAGTTGTAGTTAGCAAGAGTGACATGGCCAAGTCACTTAATTAAGTTATTCAATTCAAGTTTGTGGGCAAGAAGTAGTGTTGTGCATGAGTTGATTGCTAAGATTTAGCAATCTAGTGGATTTATAGTTAGCGAAACTCAATTATATGATCTCTAACAATGAATAAAGTCAGTAGGAGTTCAATTGAGTAGTTGTAACTGTTGTTAACTCACTGATCTCTTAGTTAACTATTCAATTTACTAAAAACAGTCCTAGTCATGCATGCAATTTGAATTGCCTAGTTGAGTGGAGGGAAAAGGCATAATTGTATTTATTGTTGTATACTTTTGATTGTACAGAGTTTTCATGTAGCAAATGAGATAATTTCCTTAGAATTGTGCAAGGAATAGGAGCAAGTGCAGGAATCTGAGTGTAGACAGAGTGAGAGTAGGAACGCGAGTGCTGGAAGAGTGAGCGTAGGAATGTGAGTGAAGGAAAAACAAATGCAGGATCAAAATTTTCCAGAGCAGACTCATGAGGAGATCAATATTGTAGTGCAAGTTGAGCTTCAAGAATTGAATCTATCATTGTAATAGATCATTTTTTCCATATGATATAATACAAACAGAGAAGGGGTTTTTCCCAGTTGGGTTCCCCAGTAAAAAATGTGTTCCTTGTGATTGAATGATTGCATGTGTTTCTATTGTCAGTTTTCCTTCCACGTATTAAGTAGAATAAATTTGTGTCTATTGATTTCAGTCTGAGTTCATTATCAACTACAAATTTTGAGTTATTTATACATATTCAACCCTAATATGGGGGAGAAAGGGGTTGAATACGATGGATGGTTTGCTTGGTCCAACTTTAAATATGGCTCTAATAAGATTTAGGCTAGGTTGGATTGGATTTATAACACAAGGGATGATATCACTTTTTCTAGGCATATGTGTTCAATTGATGTGTTGATTGCAGCTACATGATTGGATCACCTACCTATTATGAGTTCTATTTCAGTAAGGCATGGGGTGTGTAACAACCCTGTGAAAAGTTAATAAAGGAAAAATATAATAAAAGTTAATAAAGGCAAAATAAGACCACGGTTAAGGGACACTTATTCCAAGATGAATGTTGGGAAAATATATCCTAGTGGGCATCATTGGATGTGTGTGTTTGGTTAAGGAAAATAGGCAAAGGCATTAAAAGGAAAAAAGGCATTTTTGGCACATTTATTTATGAAAATAAAGGAAATTAGGAGAAAAGGAAGGTAAAAGGTCACATGTTGCATGTGAGGAGGAAATTGAAGGAAAGTAATGGAAAATGAAGAAATTAGAGGCCTCATGCATAAATAGGCTTCTGAGGATCAATTCATGGCTTTTGTCAAGTTCAAGTTTGGAGCTCTCTCATTATTCTTTCTCCCACTCTCTTAGTCACTTAGAGTTTTCTTGGAGCACTCTAGTTTGGAGCAAAGGAAAGAGAAGACAAGGCAAGGAAAGGAAAAACAAGCAAGGAACAAGGAAAGGAAAAACAGGTAAGGAACAAGGAAAGAAAAGCAGGATCAAGCAGCTTCAACATGAATACTTGCAGGTAACCTTTTGCATGTGTGATTTCCTAGCTCGTTTGGACATGCATCGCTTTGAATGTTGGTGTATGGTTCTCTTGCTGTCGGTGGCATGGTCTTGCCGGGTTATGGCAGTGGTTTTCAGCCTAGCCTAGCCTTTTTCTAGATGCCATGGTATGTTGAGATGTTTATTTTGGTTTTTGAACTTTGGAATTGCCAGATGTATTTCGGAATCGGGGCGGAGGTGGTCTCAAGTTTCATTCCCAAAGGCCTAGGAATCCCTTGACTGGTTTTGGCGGGATACACGGTAAAGCCTGAGGGAGCAGTCTCAGTTTAGGGCCTAGTGATCCAAGTTTGGATTGTGGTAAAGCTTGAGAGACAAGGAGAAGGAAAATTCCACAAGGATAGTGATGGATTTCGATGACATTCCAAGTCTGTTCGGTTGTGATCAGAGCACCGATTTTGGTGTGATCACGGTTGGATGAGGGTGGAGGTGGTTTAACCTCTGGATTCCCTTGATTGTTCTTGGATTGGGTTTTCTATGAGATCCCACATTCATGCTTGGAATATGGAATAGGGGTGACTGGTTGAAAGAGAGATTTGGTTCATCCATGTCTATGGTCGAGTGGTATGTGGAAGTCCCGAACTTGGTCGGATTTGCCTCTGATTAATAAAAGCTAAGTTCTCTTACTTTTGCATTAATTTATATGTTGATTTAATGGTTGTCATATCTCTGATATTTATATTGTTTTATGTTGGTTATAAACCTGGTTGAATGACTCATCCATGTCATGGTTATTTAATATATTTACTTGTAACTGTTAAATGGATGGATGCAAAACCTAATTGATGATGTAGTAGTTCAATGGACAAGGAGGTGATCCTTCTGCTTATGTTTCATAAGTTGTTTCAACCATCTATGCTCCGTCTTGTATCCTAGACCTGTAGGTTGCATTGATGCCAAGTGTTTGATCTGATAACAACCCATATACCTCTCTTTGGTAGGCGATGCTGCTCCTATTCATAACATAATATAATATATTATATTATTATAAATTAATGTTTTGGGATAGGAAAAACATAAAATTAAATGACATATAATATAATATATTATATTATTATAACAACTTAACGTTTTGGGACAGAAAAAACGTAAAATTAAAGTAAACATAACATGGATGCATGGCGTTACTTCTCCATGTACAAGGTGATGCTATGGATATATTAACGTTATCCTTGATGACTAATGAGTGTTTTTAATCCACGCCATGATAAGAATTTCTTCAATTTATATATTAAATTTTAGAGAGATTTTTATTTTGAGTGTGCATCGAATTCCTGGTTAATGATTGAAATAGAGAACATGTTGTTCTTTAAGATAAAGAGCCAATGTTACATTTATATTACTTTATAAATATCACTTTTTTTCATCTTTAATAAATTGATGTTATAAAATAAGTTAATTTTATTTACTATGATTTAATCCGAAACTAACATTCTTATTAGCAGTCTCATGCTTAAACCATCCTAAAGGTATTCAAGATAATTCTAGATAAATATAAAATGATAAGAACCATATAATAGTTTTAAATGATAATAATTATAAATAAACAACTATTTGGTTCTTCCCATACTATTCAGGTCAAGAAGAAATGGATGGTAACCTTAAAGCATCTAAATCTAGTCTTCCCTTTCCCTCTTTCTTTTGAATTTGTAATCAATTTGTTTATATACATATATGCAAATTTGACTTTCTAACATGCGTGTATGATCAACCAATCGAAAATTCATTATTATTGTTGTTGGGTAGGATTGGATTACGCTGAATTACAAATAACCAAATACCGCAATTCGATTTAGAATCTACATTGATGGGATTCTAAACCTTAATATACTAACTTGAATTTAATATTTTTAATTTGATTTAGTTTCATTTAAACTAAGTGGTAGGCACTAGCTACTATGTAGCCCTTGTTAACTTAAGAAGATGGCAAGTATCAACGACACATCATCATCTAAGGGAGCATCTGTTTTAGCAATTCTAAAAAGCTCAACAATTTTTTGATAAAGATTAGAAATTGATTTATGAATGAATGATAGATATTTTAATGTCTATGACATTAAAAATAGTTTATGGGACCACTAGTGTCTCCACTTTTCGCCTTTTGGAATTTAATGTTTTTCTTATTCAAATTGATGATGAGTTGACCCAATATTCTAGCAGTCCCCTCACTGAAAAGACAATGCCAAGGGACTGGTGCTAACATATTTACATAATTGTCTCTGATGTCTCTTAAAACATCACATTCCAAAATGAAATGTTTTTCTGATTCCATTGCCCCAAAAGTGAAAAAAGTACACACCTATTCTTCCCAACCTTCTTTAGGTCTTTTCCACCGTCCCATTTCACATAGAAGTTGACGCGAGTTAGTTCTTAATTGAGCAATACAAATCTTTTCTCTCCACATAATGCTAGCTCCAATGTACTCTTTTTGTTGGAGATCACAAGTGGGGTTGAATTCCTGAACATAGTACTTCTTCTTTCTACCCAACTCTTTTCCCCATATACGCTTACGAAACTTCTCCATAATAAAATTCTTTAACTCCTTGCTATTTGTGGGACAAGCATTGAGGTAAATATCCCATTTTTTCATCCATTTCCTATTTTGTTTCATCCATGATTTCTTTCTTTCACTCCTGCCTTCATTGAAGATAACTTTAGGCCATCTACCTACTCCCATTTTCTCAATTCCTTTTACGTACCTTATGAGACACACCATAGCAATTGCTTCGATGGGAGCTACTCCTGTTTCACTCAACATTATCTCATAAGGAACCAAACTTTTTATTTTGAACTTGCTCATGATCAAGGGTTTTGGATTTTCTCAATTTGTTTCCATTTTGAGACAAGGATGTTGCTAGCCCACATTTCACACCCATATAATATCACTGGACAAACTAGGAGTTCAAAAAGCTCTTTGATCATTTTCCTATCAGATAACTCCACCTCTCTACATCTATTTTGAAGAGGATATAATGCTTTCCACCCTCCTAAAGTTCTCTTCTTTCTACAGTCCTCCCAATTAAGCTTGTTGTTGGAATCAATTCTGAGGTACTTGTATTCATTTACTTCTTCAAGTATGTTTCCTTCAAATAAGAACATATGTTGGCTCTACTTCCTTTTATTAGAGATAATCATTATTTTGATCTTGTTGGTATTAAATTACATCACCACTACTTTACAAAAATTCTCATGGGCATATAGGTGCATCTGCAATCCATGTGCCGATTTAGCAATCAATACAAGGTCATCAGCGTATAAAAGAAGCTTTATGAGAAACTCCCCCAACCAAACACCATCCCCACCTTGCAGATTTAGCCATTCTTCCAGTTTATCAATATATAAACCAAAAAGAGTAGGGGATAAAGGCAAACTTTCTTGACTCCAATGTCACTTCTAAAGCTTTCTAAAATGCGTGTTGAAGTTTTATTTTTGATTTTCACCTCTTCATAAAGCCTATGGATAGTGGCTCTATAATACAAAAGAATTTCAAGTTCTTTCATTCTACGCCACAACTTATCTCTAGGGACCATGTCAAATGCCTTTTTGAAGTCAACAAAGCAACAAAATACTTCTTCTTTGTTCCCCAAACCTTTTCAATAATGTGTCTCAACGTGATACCATGATCCACTATAGAATGTTTCAGCCTAAAACCCGTTTGCCCTTTTGCCCTCTTTTCTTTTACTTCTGCCTGCTTACTGATTCTATTTGCTACCATGACGCCAAAAAGTTTTGCAAACAAAGGACTAATCAAAACAGTTCTACAGTTGGACAGATTATTAGTGTCTCCACTTTTAAAAAGGGGTATTACTAGGCTAGTTGTCCAATCTCTTAGGAACTCTTGCTGAACGACGTTGTTGAATATTTTCCATTATGTGTGGTGCAAGAGTGTTCATTCCCCACTTTAGATATTCTACTTGAAGTTCAACCAAGTCCTTTTCCTTTCTTGTTTTCAACTTCTTAATTCGTGCCTGCACCTCCTGTAATGTGAAAATCTTTGTAGTTGTGTTGATCTTGGGGGGAAGCTCAACCTCTGATTCTTTCTCATGGAGTTGTCTTGCATAGTCAAACCATTGATTGGCTGTAATATTATTTTCATTTTGCTTATTCCTTGGTTGAAGTTTCTGCCAAAAAACTTTGGGCTATTCTTGCCTAGATATCAACTCTCTCACCTTGTTTGCATGAACTCATCTTTTTTCCTTTGTAAAATTTGCTTATATAACTTTACATTCATCTTCTCCTCGCTTGCCTTTTTCGAGGTTCTCCTTGCCATTTTGCATTCCTCATCAAACTAAGCATTTACATGAAAACAATTTGATTCTGATTTCCTATCTTTTGCTCTTTTGCATTTCTCAAGTGCACCCTGAATTATATTTGTTAACTCATGACTGTTGAGGCTTTGGGAACTAGTTTTCTCCTTACGAATTGATCTCTCCAACATTATTGTGAAAATAGTGCAATTTTCTTATGTGTTTACTATTTTCAAAAAGTATTTTGGGAATAAAGTTTAAATATTTATTTAATTCAATATATGTTTTTGCGATTTTGAAAAGCTCTACGTGAAATATAAATAATGCAATATATATATATATATATATATATATATATATATATATATATATATATATTGAATGAAGTATAAATATCAAGGAAATATTCATTTTTAAAGCTCTACGTGAAATATAAATAATGCAATATATATATATATATTGAATGAAGTATAAATATCAAGGAAATATTCATTTTTAAAGCTCTACGTGAAATATAAATAATGCAATATATATATATATATATATATATATATATATATATATATATATATATTGAATGAAGTAGAAATATCAAGGAAATATTCATTTTTAAATAAATTTTATTGGAACTATATTATAATAATAATAAGTTAGATATCAAATTGCTATATGATTTTTTTTGGAATTTGATTGTTATGTATTTTTGGTTTTGAGTTTGTAACTTTTCTAGACGATGAACACACTGGATGGTTCGAAACACACCAACAAAACTATGATGATGTGATTTTTACTAAAAGTTTTCTTATTTTTCATATATAAATCACAGATACCTAAATTCAATTTGTAACTTATTAAGAAAAAAATACATATTTTTAACCATTAAATTTTTCTTAATTTAAAAAATTAAAAATTAAATATTGACAATTAAAATTTTCCTTTATATTCACTCAAATAATAAAAAAAAATACACTTCAAATATATAATTTTCTAAATATTATTCAAAGTAAAATGAAAGATCTTAACATTTAGACACGTTCTTAATTTAAACCACTAAAAAATAAATATTAACAATTAAAGTTTTAAGTATTGGGGGTTTCCGCAGTGCATTATACTAGATATCACTTTTTGGGATTCAACTGCGTTAAGTCATTCATCTATGACCATTTGCATGAGAGGTAGTCGTAACTGACTAATTTCTCATGATTTTTGAATAGTGCACTTAACACTCATTGCATCGGGTGAGGCTCACAGGGGTGAAGAAGTGGGATTGAGACTAGTGAAATAAATCGCATAGCGTCAATCATCACTTCTGGGGCTTGCACCCGGTAACCAGGACTTCCCGGGAGGTCACCCATCCCAAATCACACGATGCATTGAGTGCTAAGTGGACTATTCAAAAATCATGAGAAATTAGCTAGTTACGACTACCTCTCATGCAAATGGTCATAGATGAATGACTTACTTAACGTAGTTGAATCCCAAAAAATGATATCTAATTAAAGTTTTCCTTAATATCCACTCACATACTTGATAAAAAAGTACACTTCAAATATATACTTTTATTAGAATATTATTCAAAGTGTCATTAAAGTCCTTGTTAGTGTTTTAATATAAAGCTAACACAAGTATCAACTTTTGATTAGGAACTTCTGCAATGCTTGAGTAAGTGATTTCACCTTAGCTATCTTAGGAAATTAATATTTACAACATAATAAGGGGCTGGCTTAAAGGTTAAGAAAAATAGTCGTGTTATGTATTTATTAGTCCCCATTGTCACGAAACGTTGGGATTATAGTAATCGAAGTGGCTCCCTTAGCATTAGTTCCTGTCGTAATTAATCAAAGTTTTTTAGCTGCTGAAATTTTGAGGACAAATAGTTCCATAGTGTTTGTTTTGAGGACGAATAGATCAATTCATCATGTTATTTAACCTCTTTCTGAGGCGGAGAGGTCATAACTATAGATAATATGTTATTCATATTTGTGGACTGCAAACTAATGTTAACATTAGTTCCCCATTATTAAATGTTATTTGGTTGCAAATAACTGTTCCCGTGCACCATAAGCAGGTGAGTCAACTTAACTCTATTCTAACGCTTTCTCTTCCGAGCTGATAAACAATATATACAGTGCCATTGATCCATTAATGTGCGAGGATGTATATGCCACTACTGGTAATGTACTTGCTTAAATCCAACAGTGGGAATATATCCCCTTACGTTAATGGATCAATGACACAATATATATTGGTTGCCTTCAAGCTTGCATAGAGCCCATCAGATAAGACCAGAAGTGACTATTGAATTTATGTTACCCAATCTAAGCTTTCTTGCCTACCAGACTAGAGAACTGACTCACATTCTTTGAAGTGACATTGAATTTCTGTTACTCAGTCTAAGATCGCTTGCCTACCGGATTGGAGAAGTATCACTCACGTTCTTTGAAGTGACATTGAATTTATGTTACCCAGTCTAAGCTCGCTTGCCTACCAGACTGGAGAAGCACCACTCGCGTTCTTTGAAGTGATAGCTGAGTAAAGGGTAACTTGTTGCAGAGCTCATTAGGCGGATTAATAAGAGAGTTACAGAACGAGCGGATAAGACTTCTGGCTCCGGAACCTCGTACACGAAAGCAAGCTTCCCTTTCTTTGGTAAATCGTTCTGTTCTAGTTCTTAGGTGGCTTTCTGACTCTAGACTCTAATTCAGGTGATGGGAACTTGTTTGCTGTAATTAAGACTGTCAGTCAGGTGTTACTTCTTTCTTGCTCTTCTTCTGGTCTCCGATCGTCCTCGCTTCCAGTAGTCTCGATCCCTTTCTGATGGATGGAATGAATGAGCTATCAGATCAGTCTGATCTTCTTTCTGGAATACAGGATCTGAACTACTCTCATTCTGAACTCCCATTTATTGATGGAATCTCAGAATATAATTGCAAGTCTTAGGCACTGCACATGTACGGATAAAGGGGGCACGTCTCAGGCACATGGTGCACCTTATTAAGGTGATTGTGATATATATAACAATAAATGCCTGTCATGGCTATTTTATCATGGCTTTGACATCACACGCATCAAGCTATATATTTTTATGGTGCATCATTTTCATGCGATAGGTATTTGCATGATAACACATACCATTTATCTTGTATTATGTATTGTTGGCTTTCCAAACACTGCTAAGATTTTGATATGTCCATTACGTAATTCCCATCACATCTAATGCTATCTAAGACATGGTTGGTTGTGTTTCTTTAAATTTTCTTTGCAACATATATATCATTACATGTTTTATGTGGCAATATATTTCATACTCAATGAGTTATCCTCAACTTGGCTTATGCACACGACCAACCTTTGCCATCTTGGATTTGAACACTCTCTTTCTGGCTTGCCTACTACCCTGACTACTATCAACTAGCCTTCTTGCTTGAATAAAGGAATCACACTCCCGTGCTTCATTGCCTCTCTGTTCTCCCTTTCTGACCTGTCAGTTGTACAATTTCTTCCAGCCTTTGCTAGTAGATACGTAAAGACCTCTAAACCTTTTGTTCAAGCTTCCACTCAAGGTAGGGACTTGCTGCCATGCAACTCACCTTGTTATATTATCATTTCAATTTATTGTCTCATGAAACTAATCATTGATGTCCATGTATTATTTTCTATAGTAAGATAAGCATTAAGTCTAATTATATATTATATTGTTTTTTTTTTTTACATGTATTTGTAATTAGTATTATCATCAATCAAAGTTAATATAGGGCTTGCATTTAGACTGGTATAACCTCACAATTATGGTAAGTTTTGTAGTCCTTTAATAAATAATCAATGCCAAAAGTAAGACTCATGTTGACAAATATTTAGAGGAGAGACAAGGTAAATTTATCTGACTCATTTACTTGGCTTGTTAGAACAAATATGTTCGTATTTTCAATTCTTTGGCCAATCCCTTGTTTTTGAATGTAGCTCTCTAATTTTTCATAGAATGTTAGAGGGATGACGATCTTAGGCAGGAAGTAAGTTGTTCAAGGATTTATTCAAAAGATTAAACCATAAATAGTTTTTCGCAAGAGGTCAAGTCATTCAAATTTGAGCTTTACAATCGCATGTGTTACATTTGGAATGGTTCTTTCTAGGCCATGTATTGTGATCAAGGAAGTGGTTGAGTGGTGCTAGCCATTTCGCCATACTTGTAGAGTTTTGTTAGCACTTACGGAGTGACTCGAGAAATTGTTCCATGTGGATTGCTATGCTATTTCAAAAGAGATTGTTGGGCTTTTCTTGTATGTATGCACCAAAGCTTAGCTTCACATACCTTTGTCTCTAGGTGTGGATGTATACCTCTCTTTTAGATGCTTACTATATAATTGGAAAAGATTTTGACATAGTTGAATGGGATAGTGATAAGGGAGGAGGGGTGGTTCTGTGATCAATGGTTTGGAGAAGTATTCTTGGTCTATGTGTAAATCATCTCTTCAACTATTCTATTAAATTGTAGCAAGAAAAGACTTCATTTGACTTCCTCATTTTTCAAATGGAGAAATTCGAATTTCCACATCAACAAGATGACTTGAGTTGCAGTTAACATGAGTAACATGGCCAAGTCACTTAATTAAGTTAGTCAATTTGAGTTTGTGGGCAAGAAGTAGAGTTGTGCATGAGTTGATTGCTAAGATCTAGCAATCTAGTGGATTTATAGTTAGTGAAACTCAGTTAGCTAAGCTCTAGCCATGAATAAAGTCAGTATGAGTTTAGTTGAGTAGTTGTAAATGTTGTTAATTCACTGATCTCTTAGTTAACTATTCAATTTACTAAAAATAGTCCTAGTCATGCATGCAATTTGAATTGCCTAGTGAGTGGAGGGAAAAGGCATAATTGTGTTTATTGTTGTATACTGTTTATTGTACAGAGTTTGCATGTAGAAGATGAGCTAATTTCCTTAGAATTGTGCAAGGAAATAGGAGCAAGTGCAGACATAGTGTGTAGGAATGTGAGTGTAGGAAAAGTGAGAGTAGGAATGTGAGTGCCGGTACATGGAGTGTAGAAACACGAGTTTAGGCAGAGCGAGTGTAGGCAAAACAAGTGCAGGCTCAAAATTTTCCAGAGGAGACTTAGGAGGAGATCAATATTGTAGTGCAAGTTGAGATTCAAGCATTGAAGCTATCATTGTAATAGATCATTTTTTCCATTTGATATAATACAAATAGAGGAGGGGTTTTTCCTAGTTGGGTTCCCCAGTAAAAATTGTGTTCCTTGTGATTGAATGATTGCATGTGTTTCTATTGTCAGTTTTCCTTCTGCATATTAAGTAGAATAAATTTGTGTCTATTGATTTCAGTTTGATTTCATTAGCAACTAAAAATTTTGATTTATTTATACATATTCAACCCTAATTAGGGGGAGAAAGGGGTTGGATATGGTGGATGGTTAACTTGGTCCAAATTTAGATATGGCTCTACCAAAATTTAGGCTATGTTGGATTGGATTTATAACACAAGGGATGATATCTCCTTTTCTAGGGATATGTTTTCAATTGATGTGTTGATTGCAACTACATGATTGGATCACCTACCTATTATGACTTCTATTTCAATAAGGCATGGGGTGGATAGCTAACCATCATCTCTGTTCAAAATTAATGTCTCCCATTTAGATTTTGTATATTTTAAAGCTCTGGTGCATAGTGTTTGGAATATTTCTCCTTGTCTTGGGGGGAACCAAGGGACACATTTATGGTGGAAGGTCATCATTTATCATGCTATGAAGTTCATCAAGGGATGGGATGTCATGATTTCTTGAAAGCATGAGAGAGCTTCGGGAGGTTCAATAGAATTTAGAGGAGGTGCATATTCTCTTAGAGGAGGGTCTGCATAATATTATTGTGTAGGAGGATATAGCTTGGTTTGACATTGTTGTTCTTGAGGAGGGGTATAAAATATATTTCTAGAGTGGCTTGTGTCAAAGCTTAAACTTGATTCATAGCTTAAATACAATGGATTTAGGAGGGTGAAAAGGGATATAAGTTTTTCTTCGAATTCTTAAGGAGGAATGAGGTGTCTGACAAGGTCCTTATTCTACATAGAGAGGATGGGATTCTTGAAGAGGACAGAAGATAGTTTTATGGTATGATTAGTGTTCACTTTGAAAATATTTTCTCTAATTACCAATTGTCAGAGTCAATTGTGGTTGCAAGGGATGCTTGCTACAAAGTGGTTCCTCACAAAGTTTTATTGGAGATTGGGATAGATTGGAAATATATTTTATGAAAGATGTTTTTTTTGTTTCCCATTGTTCAATAAAAAATGGGAAGTCCCCAAAATATTGATGGTTTTCCTTATGATTTTTACAAGAAGATGTGGGACACAGTAGGGGATGATTTTTGCAATCTTGCACACAAGGTTGTTTCCACATAGTCTTTTGAAAATACTTAATTAGGCACTGATCGAGATTATTTCAAAGAATATAATTATTCTATTGGTGGGTTGTGGTCGATAAATTTATTGAGTATTGCTTGTAAAATTATGGCCAAGGATTTAGCTAAGGGAGTCTGGTATGTGGCTTAACAAATTATTTTTTGAGAGTAGACATGCTTTTTACAAGGATGATTTATTTTGGATATCATCTTGTTTGATTGGGAGGCCATGGAGTGGGATAGGGAGTCTAGTAAGTATGCAATCTTCCTTAAAATTGATGTTGAAAAAAAATATGATTATAATGATAAGACATTTATCACTCATGTGTTTTCATGTATTTGGTTTGGCCAACATTGTGTTGGTATGATTAACACATTGTTTACATGTGCCTCTACTTTGTGTGCATGAATAATGTGTTGTCCTGTTGCTCCATCTCCACAGGTATTTAATACATGGGTGTGATTTTCCCCTCATATCTATGTTTTGATGGTTAATGCTCTTAGATATCTAATGGAGGTAGCTTGTCTTCAAGTATAGAGATGATTAAGAATAATTTTGTGGACGACTCTCTTTTGCTAGTCTTTACTAATAATGAGTTGGTCTCTACCATGAAGGATTATCTTGTAGAGTTTTATGAAGGTTTAGGGGCAATTGTTAGTGATAGAAAGATGGAATATTGACTAGTTGGTCTTGAGGATTGACCCACATGGTTTCCAGTTGTTTGGAGGTTTGTCTAGGCAAGGGTTAATATGCAATATCTTGGTATACCATTTTGGGTCAACCTTTAGTTGGTTGCTATGTAGGATTGGCACTTGGAAAGATTGCAACATAAGTTACTTTTTCAGTAGTACAAGGGTTTTCCCTTTGCTTATAAGTTGATAGTGGTGAAAAAGATTCTTTAGGCCTCCCACATCTATTATGTGTCATGTTGGCTTCCAAGAAGGGTACAATTTTTCCAATTGGAATATATTTTGCACTCATAATTATGGGCCAAATATGGTGGGGCTTCTAACCTTCCCATGGTTCCTTGGGTAGTTTGTACCATGTGCAAGGATGAATTGGGCCTTGGTTTGATTGATGTGAAAACCCAAGGAAACATTTTGGTTGCTAAATGGATTGTTAGCTGTTTGTAGGGTTTCTCCCCTTGGCAAGTTTTGATGTGTCACACATTGATTTCAACCCAACATATTGAAAGTAAAGGCACAATTTGGCTTACGTGATATAATTTCTACTCATAGTTTCGAGATTTCATGGTCCTCCATCGTCAAGAGTATATATGTAGCTTAGAGGAGGGTGGCAATTCTAACTCATTGGTAGTGGTTAGGTAGTAGATTGGGTTGGGATCTGACTAGGAGGCTAATTTGGATTAGAAGTAGGAGAATACTTGCATATATGACCTCCCTCATTTTTAGGAAAGGATGCTTCATAAAGGATGTTTTTTCTTAAGAGATATTTTGGATTCCAAATATCATCCTTATCCCAGACATGGTATTTACTAGATAGGGAGTTTGCATTGTCTTAGATGGATCTACCAAACTTGATAAGATGAATATTGATATGACCAGTGCCTTTTGGAGAGATTGGGTTTGGAGTTTTAAATATCTCTTAAACTAATAAAATTATAGTAATGTTTATTGCGTTCTACATTAGTGGCGTGAATTAGGTCACGTTCTTAATGCCAAGTGGATTTCTTTGGATGTGGAGAGCCATTGGATTTAACGATTGCATGGGATTTGGTTGAGTCAAGTTTATTATAGTGTATGATATCCATTTTGAACCCCTAATTAAACCTTGTAAATATGTGTTATTTTTGGTGTTTTTATTTTTGTTTTTTATGTCCAAAGGAATCGACAACTAGGCTAGTCTCGTACTCATGTGACACAAGGTCGATTCTGACTGCTACCACTATAAGTTAGGATTGGTGATCCTGGTCAATGTGAAATTTTGTACATAGAATCCTTACATTAATGTGGACATGAACACAATTTTTTTTGTAAGTACCCAGATTCTAATTTCCAAGATATTGGATTTGTAGAGGTGTTGCACATCATTATGTAGCGTTTTCCACGAGACCAGTGTAATGGTTGCTACGAATATAAAGTATTGCAGATCTATTGTTTATGTTGCGACAAACCTTATAATGGCTTTATATAATCTTACAGAAAGTGAATAGGTTCTCTAATTAGTATATTTCATATGAATATTTTTGGAAATGGTTTATAATGAGAAATTTCGATTTACTTGATTTATATACTTTGTCCAATAGTGATAATTGTAGTTCAATCAACTTTAACTATGTTTGTTGATATGGATTTAAGTTACAAATTGGTATCGTCATTGTATTAGTGTAGGTAAATCTATTATACCCTATAACCTCAATTAGGAATAGAGGGGATGGAGTAGTTGACAAAGTAGTATGAAATCTATGTTCAAACACTGAACTATTATGGGCCAAGAACTAAACGTAAGTGGTAATTGATATCTATTTAATAATAGTTAAATGATATAAAATTTAAATGAATGTATCATGATAAATAAGACTAAGATCTGAATCTTCTTATTTTAGAACATAGAGAAGAAAAACAAGTGAAGATTCAATGCAACTAGTAATAGTCAAGTATTTGACATGGAAGAGGCATTGCATGACCAATGAATTGAATCAAACAAAGGAAGGAATGTTGAGACTCCCTTAGGTTTGGTAGAAATTATGAGAAGCTTGAAATCAAAGCTTTAATAATATGGGTAGACAATGAAAAATTGATGCAAGCCTAGAAAAATATGAATGAGCTAAATGTTGTATTACTTCAAAGTCTCTTTGAAATTTAGAAGCACCTACACAAGGACCAATCATGCGAAATGAAGGGAATAGTTCTTATAGGAAGATCAACCATAGTAAAAGGACATACATCTAGTGAGGAGATATCATTGGATTGTTTTGATAAGGATACAACCACATCATATGAAGCATCTAGCAATGGCACAAAACTTGTTTTCCATGGGCATACGAGGTTGGAGCATTCTAGACATTTCATGAGGGTGGAGTTTAATAAGTCTAAGCCACCTCCTTTTGATGGTGACATAAATATAGGGGGAGAGTCAAATGCATGGATTATAGTATTAAAAAAATATTTCTAGGTACATGATTACTCGTAAATGTGAAGGAAAGAGTGGCTATCTTTAACATGAATGGTCAAGCTTATATCTGGAGGGAAGATATGAAGAATGTGAGAATTATGATCAGTGAGAGGAAAAAAAATTGGAAGTAATATGAAAATTACTTTAGAAATAAAAACCTTTCAAAAACGTATTTGATAGTAAGATCAAATAATTTCATGATTTGAAATTGAGACAATTGACAATGGATGACTACACCAATAAATTGTTGGAGTTTTTTAGATATATTCCCCATATATATATGATAAATTTAATATTCAATGCTTTCTCAACAAATTTCCCCAATCCTTCGAAGATATGATTGAATTTGATGAGCCAAAACCCCTTAAGGACACAATGTAGAAGGTGAAGCATTGAAAAATCATATCATGAACTAGAGTTTAACAAGGATTGGAAGGATAAAAGGAATGACAAGTTTGATTAGAGAAATAAAGGCTTTAAGCCATGACAATATAAAAATCACAGAAAGAGTACTAATCCATTTTAGCTAGCATAAAACAAGTTTCAACAAGATTATCTTGTGCAAAGTGGAAATAGATCGACAAAGATAGATGGGAAAATACTAGGGAACATAGGAATGAACTAGTGAAGTGTTGGGGATGTGGAGAAGAACATAGGTTTAATGATTGTCCTCATTGATAAAACAATAATATTGTAATCCACAATTTCCAAAGAAGCTACAACAATTAATGTTGTAGCAAGGACTATTCCCCAAATTCATATTGAAGTAAAAAATTGACAAGCAGACCAACAAGTATCAATGGTGAAAGTAGAAGGTATGATTACCCAAAGATCAATTTCCATTTTGATTAAACTTGAATCTAACCTTAGTTGTATTACATCCCAAGTGGCTGGGCCTTGTGTTCTACAAAAATGTAAGCATATACAATCATGGTTAATCCAACAAATTGTAGGGACTAAAAAGAAAGGTTAGTGAGTTAGTGGACGTGTGCATGCTGGAGATGAATGAGATGCATAAATGGGAAACAATAAAAATATTTCCTATAGGGTCTTCTGATATCCTGATTGGTATGGATTGGTTAGTATTACATAGGGTTAAGTTGGAATAAAACTTTTGAATGTGTTGCTGATGATGGGAACCTTAGAATAATAAAAGGTATTTCACAACCTATTTTAATAAGGAAATTTTCAACATCATAGTTAATTTAAGAAAATCTATAGAAAAGGTTCCCAATTATATGTTGTGCATGTATTGGAGATATAAGAAAATAAATTTCCAACAACTAAATATTATTTGATACTTCAAGAATCTAGGAAGGTCTTTATGAAAATATCGAGACTACTTTCCAGGTAGGATAATGAATTCTCAATTGATCTCAAACTAGGAGTTGTGCTTGTATCCAAAGTTCCTTATAGGATAAGTACCCTTAAATTGATAGATTTGAAATTGGAATTAAAAGATATGGCATACAAGGGATATATTAGACCAAGTGTGTCTCCTTAGGGAGCACCATTGTTATTCATAAAGAACAAGGATGGTTGTCTTAGATTGTGTATTATTTTCATGCAACTAAATGAAGTAACTATTGCCCTGAATTGATGACTTGTTTGATCAACTAGGAGGGGACACTTTCTTTTGAAAGATTGATTTCAGGTTTAGCTATCATCAAGTTAGAGTCAAGGATAAGGATATTCACAAACAACATTTAGAACGAGTTATGGGAGCTACTAATTTTTAGTGGTGACATTTGGGCTCACTAACTATAGATTTTAACCTTGTACAATATGCAAATATATTCTTAATAAAATAGAGAATATGCAATGGATAACAAACACATTAACACAAATATTTATGCTGGAAGCCCAAAATTGAAAAAATTTGAAATATTTTTCAATATATATATTCTTCTTTACGATATGACAACACAACATACACACACACACAGGCGCGCACGCACGTGAACACACATATTTTTTCCTTGGAAAAAAATTGTAATTTATTTTAATTAGTTAATGACACAAAATTACATTTTATAGATGCATATTGATGTATGTATTCAGATAAGATCAAGAGATCACCCAAAACTAGAAAGGTTGAACAAAAATGAGTCTATATCTTTTCTCGCACATAAATACATAAGTGTGACATTTATATATACTTTGTGAGAGAATTACATTTATGTTTCCACAATATACTATATGTTGTTGTACCCTCTTAATACTAAGGGAGTCATCCATCCAATTTGATAGCCCACATAGTACTTTTAGACTATGGACAAAAAAACCAACTTTAGCTTGGATTTTTCATTGCTTGTGTCCCCCCTTCTATGAAGATTCTATGATAAAATTAATATTGTCCATGATCATTTGATTCCTTGATTACCCACTTGCCTAGTGCCATCCAAACACCTTCCTTATATAAGGAATCTGCTAGTGAGTTGCATTCGCTATAAATATGGCAAACATAGTAGCTATCAAAAGAATATTTGAGTCAAACAACTTCTTCCAACAGTGGTAGAAAAAATTAATTATGAAATCTTTGGGTCCCTTTTTCCTAGTTTATGATTAGCGTTTAATCACTAATAATCTATAGGGAGGTGCAACCTGTTTATTTTTCAAAAAGAAGCAATAAGTTTAAAGCCATAAGTTCAACATATTTGTTTGTGCCACTCCCAAGCCCTATCTTCATGGAATAATAATGAATCTCACTTCGGTAAAGTATAACCCTCTCACTTAGTTTTTGTCATCGCCCTGTGCCGCCCCTTAAAAAATTATCTCAATGCCTAGACTTATATATTTATTCAGGAACAATATTTTTGGATCCAAGAATTTTGGCCTTCCATGAGAGTAGGGAGAAAACAACAACAACTTGTTCCATTATACTTTTTGGCATGAAGAGAGCGTCTTGGAAGATATTTTTGTCTCGAGCTATCCATATCTCCCATTAGATAATTAAAGAGAGTTCCCTTAAGGATTTTATAACTCTATTCTTGAACCAGGTGTGTCGGGATTCCACCATACTCGTCCCTTACCACTCCTATACAAACCCTAATTTCCCTCTATAATCTTCCCATACAAATTTTATGTAAGACCACTCCATCAAAAAATGTAACATCGTTTCCTCGTCATATTTACAATAGACCATACCAACTAGGTCCTTCTAGAGGCCTTTTTTTGATGTTATCCCAAGTTGGAAATCTATTTTCCAACAAGCGCCATATGAAGAGATGAGCTTTTGCAGGGAATTTTATTTTCTAGAGGTGTTTCCACCGCCATACCTATTCACCCCACATCCAATAAAAAATAAGGTGAAGGTATGCTATCTTTTGTGTGTAATCCTCAAAATGATATTGAGCCCATCAAAGTTCATCCTCCCTATTTGTTAGCTGAATATGGGATGTATGCAATGATACAATGTATCTAGCCCATATTTCTGAGTGATATTCCTCTAGTCCTAGTTTCTTAGTCGATGACCAACCATGCATCCAAATGTTGGTGAGGGATGGATCTACTATTTGATTTCGATTATAGATGCCTCCATCGTTAATGTAACAACCCTAGTGAAAATTCCATGTAATAAAAGTTAAAAATAATAACCACAGTTGATGGGACACTTATTCCAAGCTGAATGTTGGGCAAGACATCATAGGGGGGTGTTGATTTGGTTGTTTATGGCTATGGAAATTGGAAAATGCAATGGCTAAGGCTTTGGAAAGGAAAAATGAAATTTTTTGCACATTTATTTATGAAAATAATGGAAATTAGGAGAAAAAGGAGGTGAAAGGTCACAAGTTGCATGTGAGGAGGAAAATGAAGGAAAATAATGGAAAGTGAAGAAAATAGAGGCCTCATTCATAGAAAGGCTTCCAAGGACCAGTTGGTAACCTTTTGTCAGTTCAGTTTTGGAGCTCTTTCATTATTCTCTCTCTATCTCACTCTTGGACACTTAGAGTTTTCTTGGAGCACTTTGGCATTGGAGCAAGAAAGGAAAAGAAGGAGCGAGGAAGCAAAGATCAAGCAGGCAAAGGCAGGATCAAGAAGCTACAACATGATTCTTTGTAGGTATTGATTTTCATGTGTATTTTCCTTGCTATATTTGGCATGCATGGTGTTGCATGTGGTTGTTTTCTTTCATGGCATGGGTTTTTCCAAGTGTGACAACATTTTCAGCCTAGCCTTGCCATTTCCTGATAGCCTTGATGAGATGGGTTCTCATACTTTGGTTGAGCTAGATTGCCGAATGGATTTGAAGTTGAGTGGGGTGGATCTTCGAAATGAAAAACACATGGCCTAGTGGTCCCTGAACCGAACTATGGATCACAATAAAGCCACTGGCCTAGTAACCCATGAGCCAAATTGTGGGTTGCAGTAAAGCCATGATTGTGTGCTTTGGTGGGCCTAGGAATCATTTTCGGTGAATGGTGGGATATACGGTAAAGCCAAGAAGCGGATTTCTCTCTGTTGGGCCTAGTAGTCTCGGGATGGGATGTATGGTAAATCCTGGGGAGTGGGTCTCAGTGTAGGGCCTAGTGATCCCTCGATTGGATTGTGGATTACGGTAAAGCCTGAGAGACTAGGAGGCCCTCAAATTACTCATGGTATAGGTGGAGAACTCCGGTCACATCCATGCTAGTTTGGCCTAGTGATCAGGTGGAGATCATGGTAAAGCCTGTTATGGTATGTTTATTACCTTGGCCTAGTGATTCGGGATGGATTACAGTAAATCTTGGTTTCTATTGATGAGGATGAGGTGGTTTAGACTCGATATTCCCTGGTTGGTTCTTTTGGTTTGATTCCCACATTCATGCTTGCAATATGAAACGAGGGTGATTCGCTGAAGAGAGACTTGTCTCAACCAATCTATGGTTGGGTGGAATGTGGTAGTCCCATCTCTTGTTGGTTTTTTGCATTCATTAATGAGAAATTAATTCCCTTGGTTTTCATGTGTAAATGTACTGGTTTATATGTGTATTTTATGGCTGATATAATTAGGGTATTTCTGTTGTTACTATGGCGACTATATGTATGTTTTATGACAATAGCCATATATGTCTCTCAATATGTTTTTACTTGTAAATGAATGGACAATGTATCTATGACCTAATAGATGTTAATGCATCAAATGACATAAGGGAACAATGGTTCTTAGCGATCCTCAGATAAGTATGAGATGTCTATGCTTAATTATGTTGTTTACACCTATAGATTACATGTGCGTGATATGTTTGATGAAATGCCTATCATGGCTAGTAGGGGTTTGGTTAAGGGTTTGTTTAACTAGTTTCTTCTACTTCATTTTTTCCTTGTTATTTTACTGCTCTTACGATATCATTCCATTCTAGGCAGTGACCTAGGCTCTAGGTCAGAAAAAGTGGCTCAATTCCTGGGGACACTGGCATAGAACAAGAAAAATTGGTCCCTGGACGCTGGCATGCAAGCATGTGAGAGAATCCAGAGGTCTTTGGACGCTCGCATGCCCATAGCATGAAAGCATCCAGAGGGAAAGTGATCAAAAGTTTCAGTGGGACCCAGGGGTAAGTTGCCTGAAGTGTTGGCATGGTTCTTAGGGGTCATGTAGTTGATGTGGAAGGTCTGTGTGTTGTGTTTCCATAGATTCCATTTCCTTAAGGTCACATAGGAGGTCGAATCCAACCATAGTAGTCTCTTGTCACATTTTTACCCCGGTTAGCCGGTTACTTGGGTAGATATGGGAGGAGGGTGTTAGAGAGTGGTATCAAAGCATGGTTCACCCCTCAGACTAGATGGGTTGTGTGTTGGTCATGCATGCATGTAAGTTGCATGTGTGTCTCTTACACTTGCATTCCATGTGATTGTTGCATTTGCATAATGTTGATCATGGTTGTAGTAATGTCGCCATGTGGAAGTTAATGTTTTTATTGTGGAATGTATCGTCATGAGTATATGACTGGTTACATATTGTTGTATGTTGCTTACATGTATCATTTTTCATGTTTGGTTACATTCTTGTATGCTTGGTTGTATGTATCATTCTTGTAGGTTTGGTTACAAATATTGTTCGCTTATGCTCGATTACATGCATTCATGCGTATGTGTGGTTGATTATGCATTGCTTATGCATGTTGATGGTTTCATGTGGCAATGTGTACAATGGAGTAATGGTTGTTTTCATGCATGAGGTCATAACATGCATTGTTGATATGGTCTTGCATTGATGACTGGACTCTAGCTAGAATGATGCTTATGTGTTGATGCACTTACTTGTTATATGTCTATATGCTATTATGATTATGTTATACATGTATTACGCTGATTTGTTGATCTTGCAGACAAGGTATCCTCCCTGAGCTATACTAAGGTACATTGGTTTATTGTGATTTGGTTTAGCTGTTATAGTATGCCTTGTAGGAAGAAGGTAAAAATGATTAGCAAGATGGTAGACTAAAAGGACTCTCCCTATGAATCAGATGAGTAGTGTGGTGGGAACTCTTCTAATTTGGAAGATATATTGAGAAGATTGAAGGAAGAAATAAGGAGTTGTAAAGTAGATAATGACAAGATCATACAAGCACAAGAGAAATAAGAAAAGGTTAATGCTATACTACTTCAGAGTTTGTTAGAATTGCAGCAACAAGGGCCACTTCAGATCAACCATGGACAGAAGCACAAAACTAATGAGGCATATGGCAGTAGGTCTCCTGGTAGACACATGTTGGATAAAGTTGACACGACGAGAGATGGCAGGTTGTTGGACACTCCAGATAGGAGGTATGATGAGTATGAGTACTATTCTAGTTCTGTTTCTAATAGGTGTCATGATCATCATCATTATCATCCTTACGGGAGGAGTGATAGGGGATATTTTCTAGATGTAGATGTATTTAAGAAATCAAAGCCACTTACTTTTGATGGAGATGCGAAGAAGTCGAAAGATGCAAAGGCCTGGATACTTGGGATGAACAGATTATTTAAGTTGCATGAATACACAGATAACATGAAGGCCAAAATCACTATCTTCAGCTTGAAAGGTAAAGCAGACATTTGGTGGGAATACGTGAAGTGGGTCAGAGACATCAAGATGGATGACTTGAGTTGGAAGGAATTCAAGAGGCTTTTTAGGAAGAAGTACTTGTCAAAAAGGTATTACAACAACAAGGCCAAAGAATTATATGAGCTAAAGATGGGGTTAATGATAGATGAAGAGAAAACAACCAAGTTTATGGAGCTATTGAGGTATTTATTGTATCTTACAGATGAGAAGGCTAAAGTTCAATGATTTGTCAGTGGTTTTCCATTAGCATATAGAGATCAGATTGAGTATGATGAGCCTCGGTCACTTGAAGAAGTCATTGGGAAATTGAAGCATTTCTATGAACATTCAAAGCTTAAGAATGAAACTCAGCAAGGATGGAGAGGGAAAGACAAAGGTAAAGGTAAATGGAAGCCTAAGAGAGGAAGGCCTCAGAATGTAGATGGGAAAGAAAATATGGCACCAAAAAAGAAGTTTAATGCAGCTAGACAAGGACATGGGTCACAACAACAACCTAGAGGTGAGGGAATGAGCACCTTAGGAGAGATTGTCCACAAAATCAGGGTGGTAGGTCTAAGATGTACAGTGCACAAGAAGCGTACACTATTGGGGATGTGGGGCAGAGTATTCCTCATATTTATGCAACTGTGGACAACAAACAAGCAGAGCACCGGACATCTATCATTGAGATGGACAATAAGCTCTGTGATCAAGTTATTTCTATTTTGATTGACCTTGGTTCTAATTATAGCTATGTTAGTCTTGACTTGGTGGATAAGTTAGTGGTTTGAGTAAGGAATTGTATCCACAATCTTGGTTAGTGCAGTTGGCTACAGGTACTGATGAGCCCCAAATTTGGTAACATTTTGGGCTCATTTTGCCTAACTACCCTTGCTCAATCCTTCATTTTTCATAACTTGTGCATCATTTTTTAGTATGTTTATGTCATTTGTACGAATAAGGGCAGTCACTATTCCTAGGTGGCTAACACGTGCTCATTTCAGGTTTTTTGACACATGTTGGAGCAAAACCGAGCAGATAAGGGCTAGGAGGCAGCCAAGATGGGGGTTGAGGATTCATAGGAGGGTTGTCCACAGCATTAAATGACCTTCCTCGGGATCTTCACCCCCAACTCTGAGCTCCAACAACCACCACAACCGGATCTAGAAGGCAACCAAACAGATTTTGAGGAAGCAGCTGTTCACTCCCAGTTTGGTCAGTAAAGTCCCATAGATTTAGGAGGCCAGCCTGGGGCCTCGTGATGTATAAATGATAAGGCTTTAGCCTTCGAAAAGGACTTTTGAAACATTGTTGCACATTCTGCACTACGAGCTGCTAGCTTTGTTTTTGCTCTTTTGTAGCCATCATTGGCATACTTCTTGACTCATGATTATTATTTTTTAATGAGAAGCAGTTAGATTTGATCTCAGCTCTGAGTTTCTAAAGGAGCCATAGCTCTTGGGGTTGGGCCCAACCTGAGAGCCTAGGGCCTCCTTCTTTTGTATTGATATCTTTCCTTTAAGAAATATGGTTTTCTTTACATGCATTTGAAACACAGTTTGTTGAGTTAGATTTCTTGGTGTGGTTAAGTAGGTCATTGTTAGAAGATAGAGTTGCTTCAGATGTTTAGAATAGAGTGAAGAGATTAGAATTGATAAAAGTTCCAGAAAAGGGTTGCCTGCATTCTCATTTTCACCTCATTCTAGGGGCTGGAATTGCAGACAGTGCTACCCACCAAAAACATTGGTTTGCGTACTCATGCAATCTTTGGTGCAATATTTTCATTTGTAGAAGTTATCCATGCGCTCAGACCTCTTGGAATGTTTCGTTGCTTCAGTACCATACATGGTTTTCTTTAGAAATAACGTTGCTGTTCATTGGTTTCATTAAACAGTTAGGACAGATTAGGAATGTTTTGATTATGTGCAGGACATGGATGATTTGGTTTAGTTTACACTGTGCAGTGCAACTCCATCACTCTCTCGTCCCTCTAAGATTCGCCCAGGCCAACTGCTCATCTCCAAATTAGACCTCTCGTCTCACAACTATTCTACTGCCCACGTCATCCTACCTTTTTGGCCTTCCATTCCCTCTGCCCTCCTTAAGACAAACTAGCTCTACACACCCTCTCATCACCTCATCTCTCTGTCACTAAGTCATTACAAACCCCTCTCCTACCTCCCTATCCATCCATGCAGCCTCTTCCACTCACCCATCATCCAAAATCCAATCGTAGAACATCCTGTAGGAATTACTGAACATCCTGTAGAAATTCTGAAACATCCTGTAGAACCCCTGCAGACTTCCTGTAGAAGCTCATAAACGCGGTTTCTTGGCAGCCAAACTTTGTGAAACTCTCTGGAAGGGTGTTAGGGACCCCTTAGACCCTCTCTGAACCTTCCCAACCTTTTCCAAGCATTTCTCCTCCTTGATCCACCTCTGCACAGTAAAAAGCTAGTTAAAAGCACATGCATGATAATTCTAATAACTGAAACAAAAATACAAAAAATGTTTTCTTCAGATAGAGGTAGTCTAGACACATGTATTTTACCTTCATAGAAGTAATGGCATCTCTTTCAGTAGTTTGCATTCCCATCTTTGCATCAGTAAGACTAGCTGGTAGAATTAGGGTTTGCGTTTCTTGTTGGTTTTCAGTTCCTTTCTGCAAGTAGATTAGCTTCCTTTGAGTTAGCTTTCGTCCATCAGTTAAAAAGCTTCTTCTAAGAGCTCATAGAAGTTGGCTTGAGCCCCTAGCGGACTTGTGCCAGCTGACCAAGTGACAGCTGCGGCAAGAGCTAGTACTTGTGCATACAACACCGTCGCTTCCAAGTTTGTTACGAACTACCGGGTTGATAAAATTAAAGAAGGAAGCTCCAGGAGTTGTAGCATTGTTGCTACAATACTGGAGCCCACCATATTTTTGGCGCCGTTGCCGGGGAAGCGTCAGAGTATTGGTGATTGTTGCTTTTCTTCTATTTCCCTACTCTCGCCTTCTGCTAAGTAGTTTATTTCATTTCCATTCCGCAATTTCCTTTCCGCAAAAGTAGCATAGACATTTCCTGCTTTCATAGATTAACATTTCAATTCCGCAATTTCATTTCTGCAAGCGTAGATTAGCATTTCAATTCTGCAAGCGTAGCCTAGCATTTCATTCCTGCAATTCCATTTGAGAAAAATAGATTAGTTCTTTCATGCTTTCATTTCAATTCCGCATTTCCATTTCAGCAAGATAGTTAGTTGCAGTTCAATCTGTTTTAGTTTTGCAGGTACCAGAAAAAACAAAAGCAATCAAAAGTCTTCCCATTTCATGCCTCGTAGAAATCGAGATAAAACAGGCAAATTCTTACCCAACACCCCCACCACATCACTGAGTCACCCTTCTCTCTTCTTTGGTGACAGTGATCCAGAAGAACCTATAGGCGAACCTCCTGAGATATACGAAGATCCTATAGCAGAAGAAGAGTTAGAGAACACTCCATCTGAAGCTATGGCTGACAATAGGGGAGAAGATGAGAGAATTGAAGGTGCCTTCCCCATTCGAGAGACCAATGGAGACATGAAAATGAAGAACATAAGCCCCTTCGCTTTACCTCACTTCCATGGACTGACTACTGAAGACCCTGATACCTTCCTGTTTGAGTTTTCCGTCCTTTGTCTAACCTAGGACTATATTGAAGATGAGCAAAAACTGAAACTCTTCCCCTCTACCCTTAAGGATGCAGCATTACACTGGTTCATGGGCTTACCTGGGAACAATATCACCACTTGGGCCCAGATGTAGCAAGCTTTCAATACCAAATACCGGGACTACTGTAGGTACAAGGAAGCCAAGGGAGAAATCTTTCGGATGACCATGGGGAATGATGAGTGCTTAGAAGATTACGAGGAAAGGTTCCAACTTAGCTATAAACGGGTCAGGTGCACACTTGACCCTGAATCCCTCAAGTTGGTCCTGCTCCGAGGAGTCCCTGAAGACCTCTTAGATACCCTTCACATGCTAACTGGAGGAGATATTTACCAACTACCTTATGAGGACATAAAGACTGTGTTTAGAAACCACTCTAGGGCAGCCCGGAAAAGAGGTAGGGGAAACCTCCTCTCAGCCGGTATTCCTTTCTCCAAACATGAGTTTGCAAATCAATTAGAGGACCTCAAGAGTGAAGTGAGACAGACCATTGCCATGCAACTTGATACATTTCGAATCCAGCAGAAGAAAGAGGAAGCTGAGAGGGCTTTGGCTATCTTCTGCCTTAGGTGTACAAGGAAGCACCCTAAGAACGAGTGCCCATTACATTCGGTTGAGGTATGTTTTGTTTGTGAGGAGGACCACCCCACAAACCAATGTCCAACCTTACCTGGGCTTAAAGCCATGTATCAAGGGACAGAAGCGCCCACTGAACCTCTCTATTTCCTCAACCAAAGGAGGCCACATGGACCTAGACCTTACCAACAGGGGATGCAAGGGACACCCCAAGCTTATTATAGCCCCAACCAATCTGCTCCTATGCCTTCCTGGGGTCTCCCTGCTCATCCTTCCTGGTTTGTGCCTCCTCCATGGTCTTACCCGCCTCAGTACCATACTCAGCCCACTACTCATTCGTTTCACTCACATGCCCAACCACAGCCTCAGTGGAATGCACCTCAACAGGGGTGGAGGCCCCAGTACAACACTCCTCCCGCCATTTTTCCTCCACCACCAGCTCAACCACAACCATTACCTCCTGCTCCTCCAAGGCAACCCCAAATGCCTGCTCAACCGAACCCGAACCCCAACAACCGACAGGCCCAGCAGGTATATACTGGGGAAACATCATGCCCTACCTATGCTGTGGAGATCCAGGAGATCAACCTGCGATCTGGAAAGACTCTTCCGGATCGCCAACCTCCTCCCCCAGAGGATGAGGAAGATAAACAGGAAAGCGAACCAAAAGCCATTCCACCCTTTCCTGAGAGACTAACGGCCACCACACAACCCAACCCAGAGGAGGATGAGCTTCTGGGAGAACTCAAACAGTTGTTTGTGATAATACCACTCCTCCAAGCCATCAAAGATGTACTGATATACAACAAACTGGTTAAGGAAAAGTGTTTTAGACACCCAAACAGGCGAAAGAGAGACGCTTCAACCATCAATGTCATAGGACAACTGTCTGATCTTATGTTGGGGCAAGTCATCTGCCCAAAGTATTTGGATCCTGGGAGTCCTGTAGTTGATGTCCACATCAATGGCACCATCATACCACACACATTGATTGATCTGGGGGCTGCCATTAATGTGATGACCAGAGATACCATGCTCAAACTCAACCTTAAGGGTTCCTTGAGAAAGACCTCGACAGTCCTGCAACTAGCAGATCGCTCCACCGTGACTCCCGAAGGGATTGTAGAAGATGTCTTGGTCTCTGTTGACTCTTGGGATTACCCTGCAGACTTCTTGGTTCTGCAACCAAAGGCAAAGCTTACTGGATACCCCATTATTTTGGGAAGGCCTTGGTTAGCCACTGCAGATGCTTACATAAGCTGCCACGCAGGAAACATGACCATAAAAAATGGTCCTATGTCCAAGCAGCTAGTCCTGTACCCTCCTGCCCAACCCTCATTAGAGCATGACTTGCCACTTTGGTTGGAGGAAGGAGAAGAGGATGAGGTGTACTCAGCACCCTTGTGCACCCTAGACACCACTAGGGGAGGCCCCCCAATCGAGGATGATTTGATAGAGACCTTGATTCAGAATCCACCTCCCAGTGCATTGTCCTTAGAGGAATTGGTGGAGGATGCCCAAGCCAGCACCTCAGTGGACCTTTGTGTGACCAACTCGGTCGCTCCCAGAGTCAAAAATGTGGAGTTCGGCCCCGAGAGAACGTTAAAGATCAACTCCTCCCTATCTCCTTCCCAGGAAAAAGAGCTGTGTAGTCTGTTGGCCAGTCATCTAGATGCTTTTGCTTGGAGCTATAAGGAGATGAAAGGAGTCCATCCTTCGGTCTGTTCCCATCACATCTACATCAAAGAAGATTGTAAACTGGTTAGGCAACCCCAAAGGAGAATGAATCCAGCCCTTAAGGACATCGTCAAGGAAGAATTGCAAAAACTGTTGGATGCCGGATTCATTTACCCCATCTCGGATAGCGAATGGGTGTCCCCTCTGGTGTTGGTTCCCAAGAAAAAAGGGAAGTGGAGAATCTGTGTGGACTACCGAGAACTGAACAAAGCCACTAAGAAAGACCACTTTCCTCTACCCTTCATAGATCAAGTGTTGGATGGACTGGCAGGAAAGAAGTTTTTCTCTTTCCTAGATGGGTTTAGCGGGTATAACCAGATCCAAATCAGCCCAGAAGACCAAGATAAGACCACCTTCACTTGTCCTTGGGGTACCTTTGCTTACCGAGTTCTTCCCTTTGGACTATGCAATGCTCCTGCCAACTTCCAGAGAGCCGTCTTGAGCATCTTTTCTGAGCTAGTCCATGATTCGGTGGAAATCTATATGGATGACTTCACTCCTTATGGGTCCAACTTCCAGGAAGCATTGTCTAATCTAGGAAAAGTCCTAACCAAGTGCATTGAGATGAACCTATCCCTTAGTCCTGAAAAGTGTGAATTCTTGATGACCTAAGGGACCGTGCTAGGACATACCATTTCTCGCCAAGGGTTACAGGTGGATCCTAACAAAATTGCTCTCATCAAGAAGGTTCCTCCTCCTCAGAAGGTAAGAGGTGTTCGAAGTTTCTTAGGTTTAGCATGGTATTATAGGAGATTCATTAAAGACTTCAACAAGCTAGCCTCGCCATTGTTTAGCCTCTTGGCAAAAGATGTTGAGTTTAAATGGACTGACGATTGTCAGAAGGCTCTGAATGAATTGAAGGATAAGTTGGTGTCTGCCCCAATCTTGAGAGGTCCAAACTAGGCCCTACCTTTCCACATCCACACTGATACCTCGAACAAAGCCATAGGGGCAGCCTTAGGACAAGTTGAACAAAAACTTCCGTACGCCATATACTTTGTCAACAAAAACTTATCCAAGGCAGAACTGAATTACACTGTAACTGAGAAAGAATTCTTGGCCGTGGTCCATGCACTGAACAAGTTCCGACATTATATCACTGGATATCAAACATTTGTACATACTGATCATGCTGCAATTAGATATTTAATGAATAAACCAGATGTGAATGCTCGTATTATTAGATGGTTACTTTTGTTGCAGCAGTTTGATTTGACTATCGTTGACAAACCAGGTAAAGAAAATGTTGTTGCTGACTTTTTGTCTAGATTGGATTTACCTGCAGGTGAGGATGGAACAGTGGATGACCAGATGCCAGATGAACATCTGTTTGCTCTCTCAGTGCTCTCTCCATGGTTTGCTGATATAGCAAACTACCTTGTCTCAGCACAGTTCTCTCCACACCTATCCTCAAGGGAGAAGAGCATGAACGTGATGAAGAGTCCCTCATTCACTTGGATCGGGGGAAACCTGTTCAAGCTTGGCCCCGATCAGAGCTTAAGGCATTGTGTAAGGGAGGAGGAAGTCTTTGATATCCTCCTAACCTGTCATGACGAGCCTTATGGAGGACATTTTGCAGCCAAAAGGACTGTCTTCAAAATCCTACAGGCAGGCTACTATTGGCCCATGTTTCATCAAGATGTCAGAAGGTATATCAGCCAATGTGACCGATGCCAAAGGATGGGGAAACCGACTCCAAGGGACGAAATGCCTCTCCAACCTCAAGTGACTCTTGAGCCATTTGAGAAGTGGGGTATGGATTTTGTGGGTCCAATCAATCCTCCTTCGAAGCAAAGGTCTTACATCATTGTGTGCACAGACTACCTGACAAAGTGGGGAGAAACCAAGGCAATCAAAGCAACGACAGAAGAAAAGGTCACCGAGTTCTTAAGAGGAAACATCTTCTACAAATTTGGCTACCCAAGAGAGCTAGTCAACGATCAAGGAAGCCAGTTCACCTCCAACTTAATTGAAGACCTACTCGCTCATCACAAAAACAAGCATAGGACTTCCACCCCCTATCATCCTCAAGCAAATGGGCAGGTCGAAGTCACCAATAGAGCGTTGGAAGGGATATTGACTAAGGTGGTGAGCAGCAGTAGAAAATATTGGGCAGATCGCCTGGTTGAGGCCACGTGGGCTTACAACACCACTTGGAAGACCACAACCGGCTTCACACCTTATGAGCTGGTCTATGGGAAGAGAGCTTTGCTGTCAATTGAGTTCGAGTACAACACCTTGAGGATGGCAGCTGAGCTGGACCTGGATCTCAGCCATGCCCAACAAGAAAGGTTATTGCAGCTGAATGGATTGGACGAGCACCGAATGCAGGCCCTTCCCCACTCAGAAGTGGTTCAACTTCAGAGGAAGGTATGGCATGACCAACACCTCAATGACAAGCAATTTCAGCCAGGAGATTGGGTGCTGTTGTATGATTCCAGGCATAAGGATTTCAAGGGGAAGCTGAGAACCAGATGGCTGGGACCATATGCAGTAGAAAAATGTAATGACAATGGATCTGTTCTTATTCAGACCATTGATGAGGAGGCCATCCCCATGCTCGTCAATGGGCATCGACTAAAGATCTACATAAAACCTCTTTCAAGGCAAGAATTCATTAAAACTGTGGAGAAATCAGTGCTGGTCATAGAGAAGGGTTCTGCTTATGTTTTGGGCATACCCTGAACATCTAAAAAAAAAATAAAAAAAAAAGAAAAAAATAAAGATCCTTGGGTGAAAACCTCTCTGAGGCTCCCAAGGCAGATGGTAGGGGTGAAAACCTCATTGAGGCGTCCCTGTTGTCTTTCTGAAAATGTTTGAAAAAAGACCCTTGGATGAAAACCTCTCTGAGGCGCTCAAGGCAGATGGTAAGGGTGAAAACCTCACGGAGGCGCCCCTGCTGTCTTTCAAAAAAAAGAAAAAAAAACAAACAAAGAAACAGGGAAAACAGGTTCAAGATTTGATAGTTCATGCAGGTTGCAGGTATTCCATGTAGGAAAATAGGTCCCTCAACTCAAGGACAAGGGTCCCTACTATGCTACCAGGTGACCTCACCAGCACTCCCTCCAGAAACACTCATCTCTTCCAAGGTCTGGGCATGATTTGATCACAGTTTAGCCTTCTACAGGTTGCTACAAGACTTTCTACAGGAAGTTCTGTATTTCTACAAGAAACTTCCTGTAGAATCTTTGGAAGGCCCAGGACCGACTGTGTGGGAGGATTCGAAGCCGATGTCCAATACGGAGGCATGCAAGCCAATGTTTTTCTCCATCATCCACTGCTGTCGCCTCCTTCTACCACCCCTGATGCCATGCAATGGAAATACCTGCACAGTCAAATCAGAACATTGAATTCTCAGAGGAAGCAATTCTCAAATGGAATAAAGGATGCAGAGACCCCATGCGCTACTTATCAAAGCCATCCGAGGACCCTGCGACCGGGACCGTGATGCCACCGTCTCCACCGTTTCGGCATGCACCCGAGGAGGAAAAAACTGCTATAAGACATCCTACAGGAATCCCGTAGCAGTTCATCTAGCTAGAGCGTACACCATCAAGGCACCTGCAACACATAGAGCGGGCACATGCACCATCCCCAGCCAGGTAATAAGTTTCGTAACCAGCAGCAGTCTGCAAGGAGGAACCCCCGTGCCTGTGCATGAAGAAGGAGCAAGCGGATCCGTCACCCTCGTCCTCAAGCCTGAAAATAACGTCGCGGCCGCACAGGTAAGTGCCTCACCCTTTTTTCGTCAAATTACATGAACAATACTCTAAAATGTTTGCGAGTATGGAAATGAATGGGTTGAGCCAGTCGGATAGCCATTTAACTGGCCACCACGACCAGTCCGATGGTCTCGTCAGATTTGGAAAGTGTTGGTCATGGCAAGCAAAACAGGAAATGGACACGTGGGAAGCGTCCAGTCGGGGAGAAGCGGCGATCTAACAGAAATGGCGGCGGTAGATATGCAGGGAATGATGCGGCGGTCAGGCAGACTTGCAGTGAAATGAATAGGTGACGTCGTCCAACGGTCCGGCAGGGACAACTCACCCCCGCGCCATGAGTTCCGCAGGGATTCAAATCCACCGGCTAGATCGTCACTCCACTCATTTATCATCAACCGCTTTGCAGTCGAGTAAGCATCCGGAATTCCCTGAAGCTCGTTACTCCGAGTCCTCAGCTTGTTCAAACGTCTGGTGGTTGCACAGAAGTCCCAGAACCACTGACGCGTTCTCCAGAACCTGTGCGCGACTTCTACAGGAAACTGCGCTACAGGAAGCTCGCCGCTACGGAGGAAATCAATCTATTCACGTCAAAGGTGGCGAATTGGAAAAGGTAAGCCTGAACCTATTCCTCCCATGCAATTGGTTTGAAGGGTGGCGAAGTCGACGTCCTAAAAAAGTAAAACTACAGTCTGAGCATAAAATTGCAAGCGTCGTCTTCCTTTTGCATGAGAATTGTCGTCGTAGTATATGCGGGGTTTTCTACAGGATTTGGTTCGTAATTGAGCCCCTCTCAAGGCTCACCTGTAGATAGCCGAGAATTCACGAACTGTGTGCTTGACAGAGGCGTAATTCTGCGCTCTGTCTCAAGAAATCCGAAAGGCCCATCTTTTGATACGCACCAGCCACCTCCGGCTAACACAGCAAGCTTTCACCATGCCGGGTGGATTCATTAGGAAGGAACCGACAGACTCAAAGAAGCTACGGGAAAACCCTGAGGTGGTAGAACTATTTTCTCGTGCACGATGGATGTCGTTCTGCGACAAGCTTCAAGGTTATGATGATGAGGTGGCAGAGGAATTCCTGCGAGCTTTGAAGCCAAAATCAAAAACGCTGGCCGTTGTCAATTTCAGGGGTTTGAATCTCAGACTCACCCCACAGTTCATCAGCAGAGTCACTGATCTCCCAATGGGGGTACCGTGGGATAAGGAGGAGAGAAAACTAGGCCAGAAGGCTAAAAAGGAGTTCTTTCTACCGGAGGAGCAATTCTCAGAGGATAAGAACGGGGTTCGCAGAGCTAGCCTACAGCTGCTTTGGAGTGAGGTAAGCCTCCAAATTATGAAATATATCACGTGCGAAGGACGATTCAGCATTGTATATGGGTACCATTTCCGGCTGCTCACAGAACTGAGGCACCAAATGGACCTACCTTCAGAAAACAAGCTAAGTATTCCTTACTTCCTCCTGCAGTCCATGACTGAATGTGCCACCAAATTACGAGAGGGCATGCCAGAACAGGTAGCCCATCATGGGCTCATTAAGCTCCTCGTGGAGGATGCACTCCACACATACACCGTCCCTCTCTCGTGGGAAGCCTTCAGAAATTTGACTAAGGATGGCGACATCAAAATGTTGACCGAGGAGCTCACTTCCTCCAGCAGCGAGGAGAAGGAGCCAATACACACAGAGAAGAAAGGGAAAGGCCAAGAAACCGCGGCCAAAGCACCGAAGAAAGAACAAAAGGGGAAACAAGAGAAACACCAGGTTGCCGAAAAAGGGGATGACAAATCCACATTGACACCCAGGGAGAAAAGGTTACAGAGTAGGGTGGAAAGGACTGAACAAGTCCACGTCAGCGAAGGCACCTCGAAAGCAGCCTCAGCAAAGTCAAAAGGCAAAGCACCCTCAGCCAAACAGGCTAAAACGGTGCCACCTGTTTCTACAGGAAAACCAAAAACGACTTCTACAGGAAGCCAGAAATCAACCGCTACAGGGCCTTCTATAGGAAGTTCTGAGAAAGGAAAACCAAAGGAGAAGACAGCCGAAATCCTTGCAAGGGAGGCAACAGCTGTGCTGGCCACCCTTAGTACCCCTCCCAAGCCGAAGGAAAAATGAAAGAGGGAGATCCCTCTGTATTTCAAAGCCAGGATAAGTGTGAGAATCAAAACAGGCAGGCCCCAACCTCCATCCAGCAGCCCAATTACTATAGAAGACACCCCTACCTCGCCAAGGGAGAGGTCCCCCTCAAAGATATCAATCACTTATGAGCGGGGGAGCCCGAAAACAACTGCTTGGAAGGAGAGAATGGACAGGTTGGCTTCAAAAACCCCACTACAGGATGCTGAGGCCGTTCTACAGGAAACATTGGCCCGGCTCAAGGAGACAGAGAGAATGGAGGGAGAGGCAGCCACATCACCACTTAGGGAAGACGGAGTAGAGCCACCGAGGGAGGAAGAGAAAGAGCATATTCTGGAACCTAGTCCCCAGCCAAGCTTGAGCTCGTATTATAACTTTTTGGAGGCTGGGAAAATTATTCCACAGAAATTCACAGTGCTGCTTTTCTTTGCGTTGGAGGAAGAGAGAGTGAGAACCCACACATGGATGAAGATAGCTAAATCAAAAGGAGTGGCAGATATAGGCCCCTTGGAGGAACAACTCAAGGAGGCACGAAGAGAGTTAGCTATGGCCAAACACATGGCAAACTGCCTGCGGGTATTCCTACAGGAAGAGAATGAGAAACTTAAACTGCAGCTACAGGAACTGAAGAAAGAAAAGGGCACATCATCAGGGGACACTACAGCAGAACCTCAAGGCAAAGAAGGACTGCAAGTTGGTCTTGGGGAGCTAACCTCACATCTACCGGAAAGGGAACTGCAAGCACAAATCGAGATACAAGCTCTCAAGCAGCAGTTGCAGCAAAAAGAGGCACAACTGGCCTGCATGGCCAGTTGGGCCATGGACACTCTACAATGTAGACAACCGGCCAAATCTTATGGCCTATACCTACGGGACCAGTGGCTGCAATTTCAAATTAATGCATTGCCACAGAGGGGTATCTCCCAAATCCAAGACCCCCAGCAGTTCACAGAGTTATGCAATAGCAGTTCATCAGAGGACAAGGCCAAACTATCGGAGTTCTATCTCCATAATTTGGCCCTTCCTAATGTGACTTCATGGGATCCCAACACAGTTGTAGGAGATATGCAGTTGATGGCATTTGCCTCATGGTTGAACCATGAAGAAAAGAGAGCAGCAGAGGTCAAAGAGGCCATGAACTGAGAGTTACATGAGCCACTGCTGATTAGAGCAGAGCCAGGGGATCCCACTGCATTGATATCGGCCCACCAACACTTAGCCACCAACCCTCAAACTTTATTGAAATACATGGATCAGCAGGCTCAGGCCATAGCACATTTCGAGGATATGGAGCGACTATTAGGGGACAACTGTGTTCATGCTTGCACCCGCCGATGGAACACATTGTCCCACAGCCTCAAAATCAGAGAATATCACACTCCAACTCGAATGAGGGAAGCTCTAGCACGGGTGCCCCTCTACAAGAAGTCCATACAGAACCTCCAAGCCAGTTGGATTGGCCTCAAGCTAAGCCCACCTTTGCTTTTAGGATTGATGGAAGGCAGCACAGAAAAAGACGAGCATAAGCAGTGGGAAGAGGTGGAAAGGAAGGCTGGGTTCCATGCCAGTGAGGAGGATACTACTTCAGAAGCCTGGGATGTGAGGGTGGCGGTGAAAGCAATGAAGGACGAGGAGCTGGATTAGTTGCTCAGGGATGAGCAATCATTTTAGCTGGGGGGTGATGATGAGCCCCAAATTTGGTAACATTTTGGTCTCATTTGGAAACTACCCTTGCTCAATCCTTCATTTTTCATAACTTGTGCATCATTTTTTAGTATGTTTATGTCATTTGTACGAATAATGGCAGTCACTATTCCTAGGTGGCTAACATGTGCTCATTTCAAGTTTTTTGACACATGTTGGAGCAAAACCGAGCAGATAAGGGCTAGGAGACAGCCAAGATGGGGGTTGAGGATTTGTAGGAGGGTTGCCCACAACATTAAATGGCCTTCCTCGGGATCTTCACCGCCAACTCCGAGCTCCAACAGCCACCACAACCGGATCTAGAAGGCAGCCAAACGGATTTTGAGGAAGCAGCTGTTCACTCCCAGTTTGGTCAGCCAAGTCCCATAGATTTAGGAGGCCAGCCTGGGGCCTCGTGATGTATAAATGATAAGGCTTTAGCCTTCGAAAAGGACTTTTGAAACACTGTTGCACATTCTGCACTACGAGCTGCTAGCTTTGTTTTTGCTCTTTTGTAGCCATCATTGGCATACTTCTTGACTCATGATTATTATTTTTTAATGAGAAGCAGTCAGATTTGATCTCAGCTCTAAGTTTCTAAAGGAGCCATAGCTCTCGGGGTTGGGCCCAACCTGAGAGCCTAGGGCCTCCTTCTTTTGTATTGATATCTTTCCTTTCAACAATATGGTTTTCTTTACATGCATTTGAAACGCAGTTTGTTGAGTTAGATTTCTTGGTGTGGTTAAGTAGGTCATTGTTAGAAGATAGAGTTGCTTCAGATGTTTAGAATAGAGTGAAGAGATTAGAATTGATAAAAGTTCCAGAAAAGGGTTGCCTGCACTCTCATTTTCACCTCTTTCTAGGGGCTGGAATTGCAGACAGTGCTACCCACCAAAAACATTGGTTTGCGTACTCATGCAATCTTTGGTGCAATATTTTCGTTTGTAGAAGTTATCCATGTGCTCAGACCTCTTGGAATGTTTCGTTGCTTCAGTACCATACATGGTTTTCTTTAGAAATAACGTTGTTGTTCATTGGTTTCATTAAACAGTTAGGACAGATTAGGAATGTTTTGATTATGTGCAGGACGTGGATGATTTGGTTTAGTTTACACTGTGCAGTGCAACTCCATCACTCTCTCGTCCCTCTAAGATTCGCCCAGGCCAACTACTCATCTCCAAATTAGACCTCTCGTCTCACAACTATTCTACTACCCACGTCATCCTACCTTTTTGGCCTTCCATTCCCTCTGCCCTCCTTAAGGCAAACTAGCTCTACACATCCTCTCATCACCTCATCTCTCTGTCACTAAGTCATTACAAATCCCTCTCCTACCTCCCTATCCATCCATGCAACCTCTTCTACTCACCCATCATCCAAAATCCAATCGTAGAACATCCTGTAGGAATTACTGAACATCCTGTAGAAATTCTGAAACATCCTGTAGAACCCCTGCAGACTTCCTGTAGAAGCTCATAAACGCTGTTTCTTGGCAGCCAAACTTTGTGAAACTCTCTGGAAGGGTGTTAGGGACCCCTTAGACCCTCTCTGAACCTTCCCAACCTTTTCCAAGCATTTCTCCTCCTTGATCCACCTCTGCACAGTAAAAAGCTAGTTAAAAGCACATGCATGATAATTCTAATAACTGAAACAAAAATACAAAAAATGTTTTCTTCAGATAGAGGTAGTCTAGACACATGCATTTTACCTTCATAGAAGTAATGGCATCTCTTTCAGTAGTTTGCATTCCCATCTTTGCATCAGTAAGACTAGCTGGTAGAATTAGGGTTTGCTAGGGTTTGCGTTTCTTGTTGGCTTTCAGTTCCTTTCTGCAAGTAGATTAGCTTCCTTTGAGTTAGCTTTCGTCCATCAGTTAAAAAGCTTCTTCTAAGAGCTCATAGAAGTTGGCTTGAGCCCCTAGCGGACTTGTGCCAGCTGATCAAGTGACAGCTGCGGCAAGAGCTAGTACTTGTGCATACGACACCGTCGCTTCCAAGTTTGTTACGAACTACCGGGTTGATAAAATTAAAGAAGGAAGCTCCAGGAGTTGTAGCATTGTTGCTACAATATTGGAGCCCATCAGGTACAAAGAAGTGAGTTCATCATTGCATAAGAGCTTGTGCATTTGATTTGACTGGTATGCCTACTGCATCACATTTGAATGTATTACCGTTGGGGTCATACAGTATGTTGTTGGGCATGTATTGGTTGTATCTTCATAGAACCAAGATAGAATATTATGACAAAGCCATTGAGTGTGTTGATGACAATGGGGAACCAAGAGTCTTGTAGGGTAACAAGAAAGCCACATCAGTTAGGATGGTGAAAGTTATGCAAACAAAGTGTAGTTGCAGGAAAGGGTGCATGTTATTCGCAGTGCACATTTATAATGACAAGGGTAAGGAGGTTGAGGATGAAAATGTGTTGAGAAGGTACCCAGTTTTACAACAGTTTAAGGATGTATTTCCAGAGGACATTACAGTGTTTCCACCGCACAGGGAGGTATACTTTTCTATTGAGGCAGTACCAAGGGAAACTCCAATATCAAAAGCACCTTACAGGATAAGCACACCTGAGTTGGTTGAGTTAAAACTATAGTTGAAGGAAATGTTAGATAAGGGATACATTTGGCCAAGTGTATCACCTTGGGGCGCACCGGTCTTGTTTTTGAAGAAGAAAGATGGAACTCATAGATTATGCATTGAATACAGGCAGTTGAACAAAATGACCATCAAGGATAGGTACCAATTACCAAGGATTGATGACTTGTTCTATCAGCTAAAAGAAGCAACATTGTTCTCAAATATCGACTTGAGATCCAGATACCATCAGGTACTCATCAAAGAGGAGGACATTTACATGACAACTTTCTGGACCAGGTATGGGCATCGTGAGTTTGTTGTAGTGCCATTTGGCTTAACTAAAGCTCCAACTACATTTATGTGCTTGATGAATAGTGTGTTGTGTCCATATTTGGATAAGTTTGTTATTGTGTTTATTGATGATATAATGGTGTATTATAAAATTGAGGAAGGTCATGTCGAGCATTTAGCAGTAGTGTTGAGGTTGTTGAGGGAGCATCAATTGTATGATAAGCTCAACAACTGTAGTTTCTTTCAGATTGAGGTACGCTACTTGGGACATGTTGTCTCCGAGGCCATTGAAGTAGAACTAGAGAAGATAAGAGCCATGATGGAGTGGGTAGCTCCTAAGAGTGTGGACGAGGTGAGATATTTCATGGGGTTGGCAAGCTATTATAGGAGGTTCATCAGGAAATTCTCACAGATTTCTTATCCTATTACATCATTGCAAAGGAAAGGTAAGAATCTTGAATGGACAGAGGAGTGTGAGGCTAGTTTTGAGTAGCTCAAGCAGTTGTTGAAAAATGCACCAATGATACAAATTTCAGATCCGGACAAAGAGTTTGTAGTGTGCATAGATGCTTGCAAGAGAGGGCTTGGTGGAGTCCTTATGTAGGATGGACATGTGGTATGCTATGAGCCATGAAAACTAAACAGGCATGAGCAGAACTACCCGAAACATGATCTTGAGTTAGCAACAATCACACATCCATTAAATATGTGGAGGCACTATATTCTTGGCAGGAGGTTTGTACTAATGAGTGATCATATTGGGTTGAGGTATTTTTTTGACAAGCCGAATCTGAACGCCAGGTAGGCTAGATGGTTGGCCACGATCAATGAGTTTGATTTCAAGATTAGGTACATCAAAGGAGAGGAGAAAAGGGTGGAATATGCTCTCAATAGGAGGATACATGTAAATCACTTGGAAACTATGAACTTCTATGGGACAAACTTATAGGATAGAATCTTGCAGGCAAGTTAGGAGGATGTCAGGTATATGGAGATTGTGCACAGGTTGCAACATAGTACTAGTACATGTACATGTGATAGTACAGGTATAGTTACATGTGGTAGTATGGTTATAGGTACATGTATAGGTACATGTGGTAGTATGGGTACAAGTACATGTACATGTATAAGTACAAGTATACGTACAGGTACAGGTGCAGGTGCACGGGATGTGGATTATTGTCTTACAACATATGGATTAGTCAGATTCAGAACAAGATAAATGTGCAAGATAGAAGTGAGATTTGAAGGTGATATTGAGAGAGTTTCATGTGAAACCTTATTCAAGTTATCAGAATACATTGATTGCAGTGAAGAAAATTTATTATTGGCCGAATCTAAAGAGGGATGTAGCAAAGTTTGTGGCTAGGTCTTTTGATTGTTAGCGAGTAAAGGTAGAATGTAAACTTCCAGGTGGACTGTTATAACTGATTGCGATTCCGGAGTGGAAATTGGAGGTCATTTCCATGGACTTCATCACAGGGTTGTTGAAGATAGTGAGGTAACATGATTGCATCATGGTTTTTGTGGATATGTTGACAAATATTGCACACTCATTCCAGTGAAGTCTACATTCTCAGCTAGTGATGTAGCACAGGTATTCATTAGAGATGTGGTCAGATTGCGTGGTGCTCTAAAGAAGATTGTGTCGGACATGGATGCAAATTTCACTTCCAATTTTTGGAAGGAGTAGTTTGCAGGTTTGGGCACAAAGTTGGCCTTCAGTGCAACTTATCATCCGCAGATAGATGGAAAGACAGAGAGGGTCAATAGGATATTGGAGGACATGTTGAGGATGTATGTGATGCATCAAAAATGGAAGTGGGAGGAGTATCTTCCCTTGGTTGCGTTTGTATACAACAATGGTTATCAAGTTTCATTGAGGATGAGTCCTTTTGAGGAATTATATGGATGGAGTTGTAATACTCCCATCAACTCGAGTGATCCAGTGAATATGGTGTTGATTGGTACTGACATGTTGGCAGAAATGGAACATGAAATGCAGGTTATAAAGAAAAATATAAAGGCAGCACAAGATAGGTAGAAAAGCTATGCAAATCAGAACAGGTTGTTCAAGGAGTTCTAGGTTGGGGAGAAGGTGTACTTGCGCATGAAACCAAAGAAGAGCTCCTTGCGGATTGGATCATGTGCCAAGCTGGCACCACAGTTTTGTGGACCCTTCAATATCATTGAGAGGATTGGGCCAGTAGCCTATCGACTTGCACTACCTCTGACAATGAAAGTCCATGATGTTTTCCATGTATCATTGCTTAAGAAGTATGTTAATAATGTTGATCATATGATTGAGTAGTCTATGTTGTAGGTGGAACTAGATGGAGAATTCCAACTGGAGCCTCAATGTATATTGTAGAAAAAGGTGCTCATGCTCTGGAACCAAGCAATTGAGCAAGTTAAGGTGCAGTGGAAGCACTTTGGGCCTGATGAAGCTACATGGGAGATGGTAGATCAGATGCGGGCTATGTATCCTTCCTTATTTTCCAGTTGAGGTAAAGTAGTTTTGATATGGTGTTTTGGATATGTTTTGATATGTTGTCTTGGTGTATGTTTTGGTGATATTGCTATATGTACATATGTATATGGATGTAAATACCACCATGAGATATGTTATAAAGCTCCAATAAGCAATATGGGTGTCACGTCATTATGATTGTCATGTTGTTATGTTGTCATGTTACTATGCTATCACATTGTTATATTATCATGTTGTTATGATGTCATGTGGGTTGGAATTATCATGTTGTTATGATGTCATGTGGGTTGGAATTCACCAGAGTGATCATTGTAAATAATGCATCGAGCTATGTTATAAAGCTCCATGAGTAGTATATTTTATTTCCAATGGTTTGCTGAGTTATATGTATGATTGAACACTGAGGACGGTGTTCCCCAAGGGGGAGGGTTTTGTAACATCGCCGGTGAAAATTCCATGTAATAAAAGTTAAAAATAATAACCACGCTTGATGGAGCACTTATTCCAAGCTAATTGTTGGGCAAGACATCCTAGGGGTGTTTATTTGGTTTTTTATGGCTAAGGAAATTGGCAAAGGTAATGGCTAAGGATTTGGAAAGGCAAAATGGAAATTTCGGCACATTTATTTATGAAAATAATGGAAATTAGGAGGCCTCATTCATAAAAAGGCTTATGAGGATCAATTGGTAACCTTTTTTTTCAGTTTATTTTTAGAGATCTCTCATTATTCTCTCTCTCTCTCTCTCTCACTCTTGGACACTTAGAGTTTTCTTGGATCACTTTGGCATTGGAGCAAGAAATGCAAAGAAGGCAAGAGGAAGAAAAGATCAGGTAGGGAAAGGCCGGATCAAGTAGCTACAACAATATTCTTTGCATGTATCAATTTGCATGTGTATTTTCCTTGATAGATTTGGCATGCATGGTGTTGCATGTGGTTTATTTCCGTCATGGCATGGGTTTTTCCAGGTGTGACAGTGTTTTGAGCCTAGCCTTGCCATTTCTTGATATCCTTGATGATATGGGTTCTCATACTTCGGTTGAGCTGGATTATCATATGGATTCGATGCTGAGTGGGGTGGATCTCCGAAATGATAAACACATGGCCCAGTGGTCCCTAAACTAGATTGTGGATCATGATAAATCCACTGGCCTAGTAACCCCTGAGATAGACTGTGGGTTACGGAAAAGCCAAGATTGTGTGCCTAGGAATCCTTGTCAGTGAATGGAGGGATATACAGTAAATCCAAGAGGTAGATTTCTCTCCATTAGGAATAGTAGACCTAGGATGGGATATATGGTAAATCCTGGAGAGTGGGTCTCAGTGTAGGGCCTAGTGATCCCTAGTTTGCACTGTGGATTACGATAAACCCTAAGAGACTAGGAAGCACTCAAATTCCTCACGGTGTAGTTCTTTTGGTTTGAGTCCCACATTCATGCTTGGAATATGGAATGAGGGTGATTGGTTGAAGAGAGACTTGGCTCAACCAATTTATGGTCAGGTGGAACGTGGTAGTCCAATCACCGGTTGGTTTTTTGCATTCATTAATGAGAAATTCATTTCCTTGGTTTTCATGTGTAAATTTACTGGTTTATATGTGGATTTTATGGCTGATATAATTATGGTATTTCTATTGTTACTATGCTCTCTATATGTATATTTTATGACAATAGTTGTGTATGGCTCTCATTATGTCTTTACTTGTAAATGAATGGACAATGTATCTATGGCCTAATGGATGATAATGCAACAAATGACATGAGGGAAAAATGGTTCTTAGCAATTCTCATGAGATCCCTATGCTTAATTATGTTATTTACACCTTGTTGTAGCGACTACAACCACCCTCCCAAATTTTTTTGTCGCTTTGTTTTGGAGTCTCCTTCCCCAAAATCTTAGGAGCATGTCTTGCACTGCTCAGGCACTTGTGTTTCATTCAAGTTATTCTTTCACTTTGCAGCTTGTGTTCGCTAACTTTTTTCCCTGACCACCCACAAGCTAACCTTGTGACTTGGTTCACATCTGGTTCTTGCACTGTCTTGGAAAACCGTGCAATCCTAGAGGGAAACTTGCCTTTCTCTCAAGAATGCACAGAGCAAACTGGCAGTTAGCCTTGCTCTCCAAAAATGCACAACGCAGTCCGGAAGACAACCTTTCTCATATAAATTGCGTAGAACATCTAGACACTAGGCTTTGACTCAGGATTTGTGCAAACCCAGCTAGCATCTTGTATTCAGCTGGGAAATTACACAGACCATGAGAGGAAACCAGAGCCACTCAACCTAGGAATTGTGCAGAAGCATTCCATCATGTTGTTGTCTGATGCATGTGCCGAAAAGTTGCTTGGTTCCCTCCAGATCTACGCAATATTCCCATGCATGCATGGTAGTCTTTCATGAAAAAGAAAAAAAGAAAAAAGCAAAAATAATATCTAAAAGATAGGGATCAATTTTTAGCACTAGGGTTTATATGAAAGTTGATTTCAGAAACTTCCCGCAAAGTGTCGTTTTTTCCTAGATTTGTGGCATGCATGTCATAAACCCTAATTACCAAATATATTTAATGGATGCCCCAAAGCTCATTCTACAGATTCAATCTTGGAGCTTTGGCATTCCCAAGGGCATATAGGAACCTTCGGCATAGTCAGCATGACTTTTCCAGATAAGTTTTTCTTTTCAAGTCTTTTGCTGCTTTTTCTGTCGCTTTTATTTCCTTGGCTTGTGTGAGTGCTATTTTTCATGTGTTATTGAGTGAACGCTGGAATTTTAGTTTGTTTTAACTTGTATAAGTATTGTTTTAAGTTTTGAATTATATTTCTTAGGTGTCACATGCATTACACAGTGTTTGCACTAACAACCGCTGTTGTGGCAACCCTCTCCACCAACTTTTTTGTTCGTCCGTTTGACTGATTCTTGCATTGTTTTTGATTGCATGCATGACCATTCACTCCTGTGTGCACCATACTTCACTCATGCATTCATATCTACACGCTTTCAAGTTTCCTTTGGGAAGATCTTGGCTGCCTTAGCTCAGATCTTTCTTTCCCCGACATGCTTTGTGCATTCCTGAACTCAAGGCTTTGCCTTGGCTCCAGGATCTATACAAAGGCTACCTATCACTGGCCCCAGCTGTTCTCTGCGCAGTTTTGGGATACAGTGCCCAATCTTGCCCACTAGGATTGCACAATGCACAGTCCCATCCAGTAGTCAAGATAGACTGAACTACGCATTGTGCAGTTCCAATCCACATTTAATATTGCTAGATTTCTCTTTGTGCATTTCCAGTGAGCAGCACGTCTCACTGACGGCTGGGACTACGCAATGTGCAATTCCAACTGATAATATCCGAGCCCCTGAGAGTCACTACTATGAAATCTTGCCCAACATTCACTCGATTTGTTGCGTGATCGATCTTTGATGTGCTTTGTGTTTTTAACTGACATTTTCTTTCCATGAGTGTTCGCTCTATCTCCAGGTACACCAGTTGTTGAGTAGTCTCTCAATCGTACAGGCATCATGGTTTCCAAGATAGTTGGATCAAAGGACACTATAGAGAGGAGCACTGGAGACGTGGTTGAACATGTGCCAATCAACTTTGCCATCTATGTAGACACATAACTTTTCATAGAGAAGGACATGAAGATCACATGGAAAGAAATAAAGGACATATTTATAGGTACTTTCAAGGAAGATCTAGAATATCGACAAGTTTATGTCAACATACACAAGTCAATCTTATACAGGGTTGCATGCAGGTACCCCACTTTCCTATGCAAGGATATAATTCACTAGGTTGTCTCACACACTGATCTTGAGACGATGAAATTGAGAAATACCAGTGGGACACAACATGCCACCTTTAGGATGGAAAACTATCATCAAATGTATCACTTCCCACAACCGGTGAACTACATCGATTCACTATTATTCACTCCCAACAATAATGTAAACACTAGATATATCATGAAGCGTTGGGTAAAATAGCCATTGAAGTTCAGGATGACACCCAATTAGGTCTACAAGACGAAGTCACTCAGGAAGGCTTACCAACTCATGGTCATATTCACATGAAACTTGTATGGTCAAAAGAGTATGAAGACCTTCTCACAGAGTTGGGTTGTTATATTAGATCAATTGGAAAATGAAGGAAGGCCTTTGAATTGGTCGGACATGTTGGCTCTTCAGCTGAAAGCGCATGTGTCAAATGGCCAGAATCTGCCTAATGATGGAGAAGAAAGATTCTATATGTTCGCATACCTGCTTGATGCAATCTGTGCCCAATAGTAGTTCCATGGAATGGGTTGGACATGGACACCATCAGAGGAAGCTGTGAACGTTTATTGCAAGTTTGTCTCTAAGTGCAGATACTGAGGATTCATGGCGAGGTTGTCTGACCAATTCATCACCCCGTTGTATAGGATGATATTTGAATAGGATCCACCTTGCATCTCCTAGGAAGCAATGCGTGCATTGCTTAACATTGCAGATTGGTATGCCTCACCCAATGGCACCTTCATCAGGATGTTCGACATGGATAAGCCTTCGATGAGATACCAAGGTTTTCCACGGACAAGCTAGTCATGCAAGAGGTTGCATACCACATCTCCATAGGGTTATCAAAAGGACTACATAGAAAGGATGAAGGCATGATGGCTTACTCTGCCTTTGTAGATTGGGTTGTACGAGATATGTACCTTGAAAGATGCAGATGTTGAGACCAAGGACTTGAATAAATTCATATTCAGAACCAAGAGTTTCAATCAGTATGATCCCCACTGCATATGCAAGAACCACTATGCGAAGGTGTACTACCCATGGATCTACGGGGCATGTCATTGGCCAGAGGAAAATCCTTGGAGGTATTGCTACAAATCCTCTAGGCCAACTAACCGGTCATCATGGTTGTAGAATGGAAAGCAACACTGTAGGTAGTAACACCAAAGGAAGCAACAAAAACAACAACAGCGAGCAAAAAACTACTGCAAGACAAAGCCAAGAGGAAGATTGCCGAGAGAGCGGATGCTGAGCAAATCTATAAGTTCAAAGAATATCCACTTGTTGAGAGAGTAGCTTTGGAGATAGATGCAAAGAGGTGACAACACGAAAGGAGAGTAGCACAGAAAAAGAGGGAGAAGCAAAGATTGGAAGATACGAAAAGGAGATTGTAGGAGATAGATAAGAAGTTGAAAGCAGAACAAGAGCTCATTAGGAGAGAAAGGGAAAAAATGCAGAAACAAGAATGGGAAGAGGATAAGGTGCACTAATAGAGAAAAATGGGCTAATATAGGTTGAGACAGTAGAGAAACTAGCAGATGAAGAAGAGGGTGAGTAGGTACATGTTTGGGAACTTTCTAAGCAGGTTGAGCAATTGGTTGAGGCAAAAAACACGGAGATGGAAGAGGAGCTAGAGGACCAAGACATCAATCTCATGCCAAGAGAATCCGAGATTGCACAAGAGTCTCTGCCACCTCCAGAATCACAACCAGTTCCAAGCAAGGAAGGAGAAGTTGTTCTCCTTGATGATGATCTAGAGACGGATGTGTACAATCTGGCATTCGAAGAGTCACACCAGAGGATTGTACGTGCACGAAGAAAGCGTCTCGAATGATTCACATATCACCTATGCACACAAAATAAAGGGTGATTGTACTAGATGTTAGAAGACATCCAGTTTCCATGGTCGAGGCTTCTCAGGCCTATGTTGAAACCACGAGTTGAACAATCAAGTTATTGATAGAAAAGAGTGATTGAATGGCGAAGGACTTGCACGAGGCCAAGCAAAGAATAGAGCAGTTCGTAGGATCTGCCATGACAGAGTTGAAGAAATAATTAGTGGCAGATATATCAACTTTGGAGGCCACTAAGCAGACATTGTATAGAAGATTTGTCACTATGCACAAAGCAGTTTTCCATCTATACAGTTTTCAACATAAGTGCATGCAGACAACCCAAACTATCAAAGACATTCAAACTTCTATTGCACACATGCAAGAATGGACAATGAGGTACAAGGGAGCCCCACTTTACTTGCACAAGAGGATGAATCTAGAGGGTGAGAAAGACAAGGCACAAATTCAGATGTTGATCTGAAACTATGAGCAGCTCCCTCAGCTCATCACTAGCATTAAGGCTTCCTATGCACAGTTGTTCAGGAGTCTGGATGTCATAGTGAAAATGCAAAAGATCCCTTCCATTGGAACCCTCACCCAGGCCATGAGGAAGAACAAAGTCATGCTGGAGGTCTATAGGTAGATGAAGCAGTTTATGTTTTAGGCCACCAGTGATGGATTGCAGCTGAACGTAGACAACATGCAGAAGTACATAGGTGTTCCAAACACACTCAGGACAGTGCAACACATACTTCAAGATAGGATGGACACAAGTTTGAAGACCACATGCCCGGATTCCATGGAGGCAAGAGTCTGATTTCAGAAAGACAACATCACGCAGTTTGGGGACATCATAGCACAACAACAAGCTTGGCATCAGTACATGACTGAGACGCATCAAGTGGGTGTTGCCGAGTTGGTCTTTCCCCAAACCTCACAGTCATAGTGTTTTGTCTTGTTAGGCTGTATCTAACCTATTTTGTCTCACATGGCTACATGTGGAAAATGTATATCACTGAAAACATGTTGTAAGTGAAATTCCAAGTCTCACTAGTGGAATGTGAACAATCACTATGTAAGGTGAAGAGTCATGAGGGTATTCCAGGAGTCACAAAGGGAAATGTCAATGGTTACCCCACACTTTTTTATAAATAGAACCTCATAACTCATAGTATAGGATTTTGGGAGCCAAGATTTTGGCTAGGAATTGCTTAGAGAAGGCTTGGAGAGTATTGTGACGAGCCTTGGTTTCTCCATAGTGATGAGCGAGTACATCTCTTTGGAGGAGAAGGCGACATTGGCTGTAATGTTCCACTATTGGGGCTAATGGCTGTCAATGGTGTATGTATGGATGGAACTTTCACTTTATATATATATCTATATATATCTATATATATATATATATATATATATATATATAACATATCCTTTCATGCATATGTTGTTATTGTAGTTGGACTATTCTGGTTGCTTTAGAAATGTATCTTATTTAACTTACACATTCATGTATGAACTATTTTGTATGTGATTGTATAAATATTGTTGGAGATGTGTTGTTGGTTTAACCCATCACCTTGGATTGTGGACTACTCCGCTTCCATCCCGTGATGTCATCGTGCTCATATGTTCCTTTCAGGCTACGTACTATTACAAGCTTCTAAGGGACACACTTCATTTTCCCTTCCAGTATTAGAACCCCCATGCATCTCTCTTGAATCGCCACAAGGTCACACACTTTATTCCGACAAAGTTAGCTTGCTTACCTCTATGCGCTACCGTGGTCAAGGCACTACTGTACTACCCACTACTGAGACTCCTACTCCAAATGGTCTGAGGTCTAGTTGGGAATTTTCATTGGGGAGATCCCTTGACATGTTGGTGGGTCCAACACCATCAACATTTCTGGTGCTAGAAGGAGGGCCGGATGAAAAGATGAGTCCTCAAAGTTTGTTTTGTATCTGTACATATTCTTCATGACTTACATGACAATTAATCCTCTGACATGTCTTTTTCATGGACGTGATTTTGAAGTGTCAGAGGATCTCGTTAATGACTTGTCACGTAACACATATGATGGTGAAGGCAGAGAAACTTTGCTTAGTCATAGAGTTTCCTTCATGGGCTTCTGTGAAAGGAATGAGATCCATGAGGATCACATTGCCCGTTCTTTGTTCGCATTCACGCTCCGAGGGCACGCATTGGAATGGTGTGTCACATTGTTCGCAACCTCCATTCACTCTTATGATCAGATGATCAGAGAGTTGGCCTATGCTTTCTATCATTACGATCATAAAGAACTCAATAAAAAAATTCTGGAATTACGAAAAGCACCTGATGAATCCCTTTTTCAATTTTGGAAGCATTTCCAAAATCTCTTTTTTCAAATCCCAAAAGATGAAATTGATTGGAAATTTATTCATGAAATATTTCAGTATCTTCTTCACATATCTGAAAAATCCTCACGTGTTAGAATCATTCGAATCCCCCTCAACATACGTTGGTGTTAGAGCTTCTAAATCCAAGACAAACAAAGTTGTTGTCACAAGTGACCCTCCATCTTCTTCTCATCAAATAACTTTAGCTCTGCAGTGCGAGGCAGGAGAAGTTGCGAACCCATTTGTTGAATTGTCACATCCTCACACCCCACCTACTTTGGTTATCTACATAGATTTGGATTGCAAGCTTGTTGTTTGTCACGTGAATTTTTTCTCTCAACCTCTGTCCTCTCATTCTGTTGATCCTACAGGTTGCACTGTGTTGTGTTCTCCCATTCCAGACTCCACATTTGTTGTTCACGAGGATCAAGTTGTCAATGGAGTTGGTGTTGAGTAGCCAACCTGCACTACCATTTATGATGAGTATGTGTGGGAATCTAGAGAAGAATCTGCGGTGAAGGATGACCTCCTTTCATCCGCATCTCATCCTCCGTTTTTTGACATCTTTTGTGACTATGCCATTTTTGATTTGTGTTGTGAAATTCCATCCCCGGATGTTTCTACTTCCGATCATTCACATAACACACCAGATGTCAGTACATTATTTGATTGCGGAGAGGACACATCTTTATTTCTGAATCTTCCCAATCTATCATATTTTCTTTTTGAAAACTCATAGGGTGAACATTCTTGTTTCTCATCAATCCCTTTGAATGATTTGTCAGACCATGAGGATGACAATGAACATATCGAATTTTCTGATCGTGGTTGTCATGATCTCTTTACTCTTTCATTTGATCACGATGTTGATTCATTCATTGTTGATATTTCTAAGCCATTGGTCTTTGACGATCCACTTGATGATGAAGTGGAAACACCTTAAGATGTCGAGGAACTTCAGCCCAAGATTATGGTTATGTTAGGTCCTCACTATCCTAAGGCAAGTTCCATTTCAAACCAGAAATCTGTTGAAACACCCCAAGCTCCTCATCACTCTCCTATTTGCATTGAAGATCAATCTAGTTTACAAATTTCACATCCTCCACCATAATCACATGATCTCATCGCTCATTCATTAGAGGAATCATACATAATGAGCACTCTTGCTAAGCGAAAGTTGTCTTACTTTTTCATGTTTTCTCATTTGTCACCATCAAAAGAGTGTACATGCTCGTAATTTGCACACATCGTCTGTGCACAATGTGTTGCAACACCATGGTAAGTTCGCAGAATGTTTGTATTGCACTTTTACTCTTTTCTATTTTGTGGATGCTTTTAAACTTTGGGCGTGTTAGTCTTCATTGTGTTATCTTTTTTGTGCATTGGTTTACTTGTATATATTTCTGGTTGACTATGCCTTCACCAACATGGGTCAACCAATGTGCCAGTGGATACATTGGAAATATCACTTTACGTGAGTAAACTCGTGCACTGTTTAGCATAGGAGTAGAAATATCGTTTTCTTTTTTGTTTGCTTTGCTTGCATGTTGTTCTTTGCTTTCATGTTTTGTTTTTGTTTACTTCTGTCCTTTTCTTGTTTGTTTTGTTTGCTTGCTATGCACCCGTAGGTTTAGCTTCACATGAAACTGTGTTTGGCTCTTGAGACAAGCAGGGTGAAGTACAAGAGGACTTGTACAAATATCAACAATTGATTATTTGTTGTCCTCTCTGTTTATGAAGATCTTTTTGTCTTCAGTTGATGATACCCTGATGGAAAATATGTTTTGTTGAGAGTGAGTCTTGGTGAAAACACAACACTTGAACTTTTAACTAGTACTGCCTACTCTAATAAGTTTTATATATTCTGTTAACCCTTGTCAGCTCAGTCAAGTAGAGTAAGGTGAGGGGGGAAACATTAACAAGTATGCCAAAGGTGTATATAACATAATTCTATGAAGGGACTACCTATTATTCTCTCAATAAGTTGGGATCCCTCTTCCTCCTCTTGAAATAAATAGGTGCCTATGCAAAATTCTTTGAAAATGAAAAAATAAAATGAAGGTGAAAGAAGAGAAATGCTTCCTGCGCATAGAGGTGATGAAAGTAGCTCTGCCGGGGTACTAACTAGGCTCACTGGCAGCAGAGTGATGCTTATGTTCATGCATGACTCCACTGGGCTACTGTCCAGGCTTTCTAGGAGTAAAGTAACTCGAGAGATGAAACTAAAACTCTTACATTTATATTACTTGTGCATCAATATACCCCTTTTCCCCAATCAAAACAACTCATTTGACTTGACGTGGTATGTGTACTGACCGATCAAGATAATGGCAGAGACTATATCCTTAAATTAGGCTAGTGTAGAAGCCATGATGATCAAAGAATCGAACAATACTTCCATAGGAGTTAGAATTGCTTTTCACGAAACAAGGTCCATACAAAGAGCTAGAGTTCTACCAATGTGTCTCCAATGTTGTAGTGGCTACAACCACCCTAATTTTTTTTTTCCTTCGAATTGTTTTGGAGCCTCCCTCCTCAAAATCTTAGCAACATGTCTTACGCTGTTCAGGTACTTGTGTTTCATTCAAGTTAATATTTCACTTTGCAGCTTTTGTTCGCTAACTTGTTTTCCTGGCCACCCATAAGCTGACCCTGTGACTTAGTTCACATATGGTTCTTGCGCTATCTTGGAAAATGACGCAATCCTAGAGGGAAAACTACCTTGCTCTTAGGAATTGCACAAAGCAGCCTGGCGGTTAGCCTTGCTCTCCAGAAATTCACAGAGGCGTTCGGAAGACAGCCTTGCTCAGAGAAAGTGCGTAGAACATCCAGACATTGGGCTTCAGCACATGAATTGCGTAGAACCAACTGGAAGCTTGTCTTTAGTTGGGAAATTGCACAGAGCATGAGAGGCAGGCAGAGCCATTCAGCCCAGGAATTGCACAAAAGCATTCCATCATGTTGTTGTCTGATGCATGTGTCGACAAGTTGCTCGGTTCCCTCAAGAACTACGCAATCTTCACATGCATGCATGGTAGTCTTTCCCAAAAAAGAAAATAAGAAAAAAGAAAAAAGCATCCCTAAAAAATAGGGATATATTTTTAGCACTGGGAGTTACATGCAAGTTGATTTTAGAAACTTCCTGCCAAGTGTCGCTTTTTCCTAGATTTGTGGCATGTGCATCATAAACCCTAAATCTACCAAATCTATTTAATGGACACCCCAGAGCTCATTATACACATTCGATCTTGGAGCTTTGGCATTCCCAAAGGCATCTAGGAACCTTCAACACAGTCAGCACGACTTTTCTGGGTAAGTTTTGTTTTTTAAGTCTTTTGCTACTTTTTCTCTTGCTTTTATATCCTTGGCTTGTGTGAGTGCTGTTTTGCATGCGTTATTGAATGACCACTCGCATTTTAGTTTGTTTTAACTTGTAGAAGTGATATTTCAAGTTTTTCATTGTCTTTCTTAACTGTCACATGCATAACATTGTTTTTGCACTAATGGTCGTCGTTGCGGCGACCCTCTCCACTAGCTTTGTTGTTCTTCCGTTTGACTGATTCCTACATTGGTTTTGATTGCATGCATGATCGTTCACTCCTGTATGCACCATCCTTCACTCATGAATTCAGATATACTCATTTTCAACTTGCCCTTGGGTACATTTAGAAAATGTATATTATTGAAAACATGTTGTAAGTGAAATTCTAAGTGTCACTAATGAAATGTGAACAATCACTATGTAATGTGAAGAGTCATGAGGGTAGTCCAAGAGTCACAAAGGGGAATGTCAAGGGTCACCCAACCCTTTGTTATAAATAGAACCTCATAACTCATAGTATAGGATTTTTTGAGCCAAAATTTTGGCTAGGCATTTCTTAGAGAAGGCTTGGAGATTATTATGACTAGCCTTGGCTTCTCCACAGTGCAGAGCGAGTACATCTCTTTGGAGGAGTAGGCAGTGTTGACTGTAATGTTCCACTATTGGGGCTAATTGCTATAAATGTTGTATGTATGGATGGAACTTTCACTTTATAATATATATATATATATATATATATATATATATATATATAACAGAGCCAACACGTTTTCATGCATATGTTGTTATTGTAGTTGGACTATTCTGGTTGCTTTAGCAATGTATGTTATTTAACTTATGCATTCATGTATGAACTATTTTGTATATGATTGTATGAATCTTGTTGGAGACGTGTTGTTGGTTTAACCCGTCACCTCCCACACCACCTGCTCTAGATATCTACACATATTTGTCTTGCCAGCGTATTGGTTTTCACGTGAAATTGTTCTCTCAACCTTTGTCCTCCTGTTCTATTGATCCTCTGGATTGTATTGTGTTGTGTTCTCCCATTTCGGACTCCACATTTGTTGTTCATGAGGATCAAGTTGTCGATGGAGTTGGTGTATAGCAAGCAACCCACGCTGCCATTTATGATGAGTTTGTGTGGGAATATGAAGAATAACCTGCGGTGAAGGATGACCTCTTTCCTTCCGTACCTCATTCACTATTTCCTAAAATATTTTGTGATTTTTCCATTTCTGATCTGTCTTGTGAAAATCCATCCTCGGCTTTTTCTACTTCTGATCAGTCATAGAACACACCAGATGTCAGTACATCATTTGATTGTGGAGAAGACACATCTTTCTTTCTAAGTATTCCCAATCTATCATCTTTTATTTCTGAAAACTCAGAGGGTGAACATTCTTGTTTCTCATCAATCCCTCTGTATGATTTGTCAAATCATGAGGATGTCAATGAACATATTGAATGTTCTGATCATGGCTGTCATAATATCTTTACTCCTTCATTTGATCACAATATTGATTCATTCATTGTTGATATTTCTAAGCCACCTCTTTGACGATCTACCTGATGATGAAGTGGAAACCTGTCAAGATGTCGAGGCACTTCAACCCGAGCTGATTGTTTTGTCAGGCCCTCGCTGTCCTGAGATCATTTCAACTTCAGATCAAAAATATATTGAAACACCCCAGACTCCTCATCACTCTCCTATTTGCATTGAAGATCAATCTAGTTTATAGATTTCACATCCTCCACCACAATCACATGATCCCATCGCTCATTCATTGGTGGAATCATACACAATGAGAAATCTTGCTAAGTGAAATTTGTCTTCCTTTTTCATGTTTACTCATTTGTCATGGTCAAAAGAGTGTACATGCTCATCGTCTATGCACAGTGTGTTGAAACACCATGGTACATCCGCAAAATGTTTGTCTTGCACTTGTAGTCTTTTCCTTTTTGTGGACACTTTTAAACTTCGGGTGTGTTGGTATTCATTCTATTATATTTTTTGTGCACTAGTTTACTTGTATATCTTTCTGGTCGACTATGCATTTACCAACATGGGTCAACCAATGTGCCAAAAGCTGCATTGGAAATATCACTTTATGTGAGTAGGTTCATGCACCATTTAGCATAGGAGTAGGAGTAGTGTTTACTTTCTTGTTTTATTTTCTTGCATGTTTTTCATTGCTTTCATGTTTTGCTTTCATTTACTTATGTCCTTTGCTTGTTTGTTTTATTTGCTTGTTATGCACCCGTAGGTTTAGCTTCACATGAAACTGTGTTTGGCTCTTGGGACAAGCAGGGTGAAGTACAATAGGACTTGCACAACTATAAAAAATTGGTTATCTATTGTCCTCTCTCTTTATGAAGAGCTTGTTGTCTTCAAGCGATGAGACCCTGATGGAAAATACGTTTTGTTGAGAGTGTCTTGGTGAAAACACAACGATTGCACTTTTAACTAGTACCACTTACTCTAATCAGTTTTTCTATATTCGGTTAACCCTTGTCAGCTCAGTCAAGTAGAGTAAGGTGAGGGGGAAACCTTAAAAAGTATGTCAGAGGTCTATATAACATATTTCTCTGAAGGGACAACCTCTTATGCTCTCAATAAGTTGGGATCACTCTTCCGCCTCATGAAATAAATAAGTGCATATGCACAGTTCTTTGAAAATGAAAAAAGTGAAAAAACAAAATAAAGGCAAAAGAAGAGCAAGGCTTCCTGCATAGAGAGGTGATACAATTAACTCCGCGGGGTACTGAATAGGATCACTGGTAGTGGAGCGATGCTTGTCTTCCTGTGTGACTCTGTCGGGGTAATGTGTTAGCCAGCTGGCAGCAGAGCAAAACAAGAGATTAAAATAAAACTATGACAGTTATATTACTTGTGCATCAATATACCCCTTTCCCCAATTGAGATTCTCAGTTTACTTGGCTTGGTATGTGTGCTGATCGATCAAGAGAATGGAAGGGACTATATCCGTAAATCAAGCTAGTGTAGAAGCCATGATGATCAAAGAAGCGAACAATACTTTCGAAGGAGTTAGACTCGCTTTTCATGAAACAAGGTCCATATAGAGAGCTGGAGTTCTACCAGTGTGTCACCAATGTTGTAGTGGCTAAAACCACCCTCCAAAATTTTTCCTTCGCTTTGTTTTGGAGCCTCCCTCCTCAAAACTTAGAAACATGTCTTTCACTGCTCAGGTACTTGTGTTTCATTCAAGTTAATCTTTCACTTTGTAGCTTGTGTTCACTAACTTGTTTTCTTGACCGCACACAAGCTGACCCTGTGACTTGGTTCACATCGGGTTCTTGCACTGTCTTGGAAAATTGCACAATCCTAGAGGGAAAATTCCCTTGCTCTTAGGAATTGTGCAGAGCATCCTGGAAGTAAGCCCCGCTCTCCAGAAATGTGTAGAGCATTTCGACAAACAACCTTGCTCAAAGAAGTTGCACAAAACATCCAAACACTGGACTTCAACTCAAGAATTACGCAGACCTAGCTGGTAGCTTGTCTTTAGCTCAGAAATTACGTAGAGCATGAGAGGCAACCCAAGCCACTTAGCCAAGGAAAAGCACATAAGCATTCCATCATGTTGTTGTCTGAGGCATGTGCCGACAAGTTGCTAGGTTCCCTCCAGAACTACGAAATATTTCCATGCATGCATGATAATCTTTCCCGAAAAAGAAAAAAACAAAAAAAAAAGCATCCCTAAAAAATTACGATCTATTTTTAGCACTTGGAGTTACATGCAAGTTGATTTTAGAAACTTCTCGCCAAGTGTCGCTTTTCCTAGATTTGTGGCATGTGCGTCATAAACCCTAAAACAACCAAATATATTTAATGGATGCCCTAGAGCTCATTCTACACATTCGATCTTGGAGCTCTAGCATTCCCAAAGGGATCTAGGAACCTTCAGTACAATCAGCATGACTTTTCCGAGTAAGTTTTTCTTTTCAAGTAATTTTCTGCTTTTTCTGTCGCTTTTATTTCCTTGGATTCTGCTAGTGTTGTTTTGCATTTGTTATTGGACTACCACTGGCATTTTAGTTTGTTTTAACTTGTCGAAGCAGTGTTTCAAGTTTTGCATTGTCTTTCTTAAGCGTCACATGCATAACGCTGATTTTTCACTAACAATCGTCATTGCGACGACCCTCTCCACCAAATTTCTTGTTTGTTCGTTTGATTCATTCCTACATTGTTTTTCATTGCATGCATGATCATTCGCTCCTGTATGCACCATCATTCACTCATTCGTTTGGATCTTCTCATTTTCAAGTTGTGCTTGGGTAGATCTGGGCTGCCTTAGCTCAGATCTTGCTTTCCCTGGCATGCTCTAGCATTCTTGAACTCAAGGTTCTTCCTTGGCTCCAGGAATTGCATAGAGGCTGCCTATAACTAGCCCCAACTGTGCTCTATGAAATTCTGGGAGACAATTCCTAGTCTTTCCCACCAGGATTGCACAATGCGCAGTCCCAATCATTAGTTAAGCTAGATGGAACTGCAAATTGCGCAGTTCTAGTCTACAATCATACCAGCTAGACTGCGCTCTACACAGTTTGTAGTTAGCAGTAGGGTTCACTGGTAGTTGTGATACACAATGCGCAATTTCAGCTGACAGTCTCCCAACCCATGAGAGTCACTATTGCGAAATCTTGCCCAAAAGTCACCCAGTTTGTTGCATGATCGATCCTTTAAGTGATTTTTTTTTTATACTAACATTTGCTTGTTGTGAGTGTCCGATCTATCTTTAGGTACACCAGTTGTTGAGCAGTCTCTCAGTAGTACAAGCATCATGGTTTCCAAGAGAGCTGGATCAAAGGACACTATAGAGAGAAGCACTGGAGACATTGTTAAACAGGTGCCAATGAACTTTCCCATCTATGTAGACACGTAACTATTCGTAGAGAAGGACATGAAGATCACACGACAAGAAATAAAGGACATATTTGCAAGAACTTTAAAGGAAGATCTAAAAGATCGAAAATTTTATGTTAACATTCACAACTCAAGCTTGTATAGGGTTGCATGAAAGTACCTCTCTTTCTCGTGCGTGGATATCATTCACTGGGTTGTCTCACATACTAATCCCAAGACGATGACATTGAGAAATACAAGTGGGTCATAGCTTTCCACCTTCAGGATGGAAAAATATCATCAGATGTATCACTTTTCATAGCTGATGAACTACATACATGGATGCACTATTTGTCACTCCCAACAGTAATGTAAACACTAGAGATATCATGAAGTGTTGGATAAAAGAACCATCGAGGTTGAGGATGACACCCAACCAGGTCTACAAGACAAAGTCACTCAAGAAAGCTGACCAACTCTTGGTCATATTCGCATGTCGCTTGTATGGTCAAAAGAGCATGGAGACCTTCCTGCAGAGTTGGGTTGTTATGTTAGATCAGTTGGAAAATGAAGGAAGACCCTTAAACTGGTTGAAAATGTTGGCTTTTCAGCTGAAATTGCATGTGGAAAACGCCTAGAATCTACCCAAGGATGGACAAGTAATATTCTATATGTCCGTGTACCTTCTTGATGCAATCTGTGCCCAACAGTAGTTCCCTGGCAGGGGTTGGACATGGACACCATAAGAGGAAGTTGTGAATGTTTATTAGAAGTTGCTCTTTGAGTGAAACTAACGAGGAGTCATGGCGAAGTTGTCTGACCACTTCATTGCCCTTTTGTATAAGATGATATTTGAACAAGATCCACCTTGCATGTCACAAGAAGCAATGTAGGAATTTATTAACATTGTGGATTGGTATGCCTCACCCGGTGGCACCTTCATCAGGATTTTCCGTGCGAAGAAGCCTCTGCATGAGCTACCAAGGTTTGCCACGGACAAACTAGTCATGGAAGAAGTTGCATACCACATATCCACAGGGTTATCAACAAGACTGCATAGAAGGAAGAAGGCACCATGGCCTACTATTCCTTTGCAGATTGGGTTGTACGAGATTTTTACCTTAAAATATGTAAATGTTGAGACCGAGGACTTGAAGAAATTTAGATTCGGCACCAAGAGTTTCAATCCGTATGAAACGCACTACATATGAAACCAGAGCCACTTAGCCCAGGAATTGCACAGAGGCATTCCATCATGTTGGTGTTTGGTGCATGTGCTGACAAGTTGCTTGGTTCCCTCCAGAACTATGCAATCTTCCCATGCATGCATGGAAATCTTTCCCGAAAAATCAAAAAAAGAAAAAAAAACAAAAATCATCCCTAAAAAATTGCGATCTATTTTTAGCACTTGGAGTTACATGCAAGTTGATTTTAGAAACTTCCTACCAAGTGTTGCTTTTCCTAGATTTGTAGCATGTGCATCATAATAACAAAAACCGCCAAATCTATTTAATGGACACCCTAGAGCTCATTCTACACATTTGATCTTGGAGCTCTAGCATTCCCAAAGTCATCTAGGAACCTTCAGCACAGTCAGCATGAATTTTCTGGGTAAGTTTTGCTTTTCAAGTCTTTTGCTGCTATTTCTGTCGCTTTTATTTCCTTATCTTGTGTGAGTGTTTTTTTGCATGTGTTATTGAACAACTGTTGGAATTTTAGTTTGTTTTAACTTGTAGAAGCATTGTTTCAAGTTTTGCATTGTCTTTCTTAAGCGCCACATGCATAACACTAATTTTTCACTAACAGTCGCCGTTGCAATGACCATCTCCACCAACTTTCTTGTTTGTCCGTTTGACTGATTCCAACATTGGTTTTGATTGCATGCATGATCATTCACTCATGTCTGCACCGTCATTCGCTCATTTAATTGGATATACTCATTTTCAAGTTGCGCTTGGGCAGATCTGGGCTGCCTTTTCTCAGATCTTACTTTCCCTGGCATGATCTACGCATTCTTGAACTCAAGGCTCTTCCTTGGCTCCAAGAATTGCATAGAGGCTACCTGTAACTGGTCCCAGCTATGCTCTGTGCAATTCTAGGAGGTAATGCCTAGTCTTTCCCACTGGGATTACGCAATGCGTAGTTAAGCCAGACTGAACTACGCATTACCTAGTTCCAGTCCACAGTCAACCCAGCTGGACTGCACTCTGCATAGTTGCAGTCAGCAATAGGGCTCACTGGCAGCTCTGACTGCGCAATGCACAATTCCAGCTGACAGTCTCCCAACCCATGAGAGTCACTAGTATAAAAAAACAAATCACTTCAAGGTATCAATCATGCAACAAACCGAGTGAATGTGCAATGCACAATTCCAATTGACAGTCTCCCAACCCATGAGAGTCACTATTGTGAAATCTTACCCAACAGTCACCTAATTTGTTGTATGATGATCCTTGAAGTGATTTGTGTTTTTATAATAACATTTTCTTGTCGTGAGTGTCCACTCTGTCTCTAGGTACACCAGTGATTGAGCAACATCTCAGCAATACAAGCATCATGGTTTCCAAGAGAGTTGGATCAAAGCACACTGTAGAGAGCAGCACTAGAGACGTTGTTGAATAGGTGCCAATGAACTTTCCCATCTATGCAGACACACAATTGTTCGTAGAGAAGGACATGGAGATCACATGAAAAGAAATAAAGGACATATTTGTAGGCACTTTCAAGGAAGATCTAGAAGATCGACAAGTTTATGTCAACATTCACAACTCAGGCTTGTATAAGGTTGCATGCAGGTACCTCACCTTCCCATGCATGGATATGATTCACTGGGTTGCCTCAAATACTAATCCTGAGACAATGACATTGAGCAATACAAGTGGGACATAGCTTTCCACCTTCAGGATGGCAAACTATCACTAGATGTATCACTTTCCATAGTCGATGAACTTGTTGGGCGTGGGATTCCCCTAGGGACGTTTTGGGCCTTAGAGCCTAGATTTTGGTCAATTTTGTAATTCCAATGTAAAGACTCTACATTTTGTGGGTGCGGAGCGAGTAGTTTGTTAAAGAGTCATAGGGTTGTCCGCCCTTAATTTTGATAATGTAATGTCAGTTGTAGAGATCTACCCATGGTCCGCGGACCATGGGGTTGTATAAATAGAGCGAAGCTATAAATAGCTAAGGCATCACAATAGATCGAATGATGAAGATGTATGCGAGATGGATCTGAAGTGTAAAGTATAGTTTTGAGTTGTAGCATAGGAAGAGGCTCTACATCTGAGTGCGCAGAGGCCTAGTAGTCTGCATCTGAGTGCGTGGACCCCTGCAGCTGAGTGCGCAGGGTGAATCGAGTCTGTCATCATTTGAAGTATTAATAAAGAGAAGTTTCTATCAATTCTACGTCTTTATTTCCTGTTTTATGCATTGTATATATTGGGTATGAATTGCACTTCTATTGTTTATATGATATACGAATATGTATAATTGTAATTGTTAAGTGAATGCAAGTTAGAATATCTGTTTACGCGAAGATAATCAAGACCTGTTAATAAGACAAGTAAGATATCCGGTCTAGGTTGGGAAATAAAGCAGTGTGCAGCCAGAGTATTGTGAAGCATCTCAACCCTTGGTTAGGGCTATGTGAAAGACGATTGTAACAGATCGCGAAGGTATTGAAGGTTAGAATAGAGCGCGAAGCGACTTGCACGAAGGTAGGTATAGTTGGACTAAATCAAAATCACAGACATCTCAAGGGTGTGAAAACTTAGTTCTAGCATCCCCCCATACTGCTTCGGGTGAGACTTCAGTTCATGCTTCACAGGTTGATGCCGAAAGGGTCAGTAGTGTAGGGATTTGTTTGGCTAAATAACTCTGAACTTGGGTCACGTCCCCATAAGCCAAAAAATGGTTCTGTTGCTAGGACCAGAATCTGCATGAGAGATGTGTGATGTCGTATCATTGAAATCCAACTAAGAAGGAAAGAGAAGGCTGGTTGGACAGAAGAATTCACTAGTTCGTGGTGCAGGAGAACAGGAATCCGCGATTGTCAAAAGAAGAGTGGCTAGACAACTACCTGTATACGGAGATCCACAAAATATTCTTCGCATCCTTCCCTACTGAACTATACGAGTGGATCGCGAAGCTAGCAAATAGCCAAGGAAGGTGGAAGCTTGACAGTCGTATTGTGTGGACCCTAGAACTAGTGCGAAGGTTGGAAGCATCGGAGGATAAGATCATGCGCACCGTTGATCATTGGCTTGATCGCATTATAGGAGGAATTGTTACTGAGTTCGCGGTTGGCACCTTAGTCAGCTACAGCGAGGTAGAGCGACGCTTTCTCAAAGGAACGCAAGTTAAGTACATAAAGTATTTGAATACTTGGATTAAAATGCTATTGTGCGAAAAGCAGGTTATGCAGTTACTTTGATGTTTAGGGCTACATGAAGCGGAAAGGTTTACAGGAACAAAGGAAATAAGGGTCCAGAAAATAGCCCCTTGATTTCACCTCTGCGAGGAGACGAGGAAGATCTTGCGAAGGTCTCTCTGCGAAGTGTTATCCATCTGATAAGGCAAATAATTCCGCGAATACCACCTCCAGCCACACCATCGCCAACTTCACCACCATCACCTACATCTTCACGCGTACCAACTCCACCACCGCCGTGATTCAATATGGCAAGCACAATGAAGTTGCATGTGTTCAAAGGTTTGAGAAATGAAGATCCAGATCAATTCTGGTTCGTTGTAAGGGCTATATGGGAAGCACAAGGAGTTATAGATGACCATAGAAACATTGGTTAGCGCTCTGCAGGATTGCACACTGACCTGGTATATTAAGTACTCCAACGACAACCCAAATGCGAGAGTTGTGGACATACAAACAACGCTAAATAGAGAATTTAGTAGGCCTAAGTCTTAAGCACAGTCGATCGTTGGATTCAAAGAGATCATGATGCTACCAGACGAGACTCCTTGGGAGTTGGATCAGAGGCTAAAATGTATGATTCGCGAAGCCAATATGAATTTGACGGATGGACAACATTGCGAGTGGTTTGTAGCTTCGCTACTACCACATTTAAGGAGTGAGCTATGGCAGCAGAAGATAATGACTTAGGCAGAGGCCTTAGAGATTTCTATGAGGCTAAATGAGACTCCGATGTAGAATCCTAACCTAGGAGTTCAGCCGATCCACGCGCAGCTTAAGAATTTGTGCCTTGAGAAGCAGAGTCTAAAACAGGACAGGATAGCTTGACCAGAAGTATGCGAAGCAATGTGGTGTGTGAAATGCAAGACAGGGTCATGACAAAGACCACTGCTCGGTCTTTACAATTTACCTCGCAGGAGGAGGACCGATGCCTTTAAGGCCGGAAGCTCAAGCAGGACCTGGCGCGACACTTGCTTTGTGGTGTAAGATCTATCAAATAGCTAGAAAACATGCCATGGACAATTGTCACTTGTTACAAAAGTATACGTAAAATTCGCAACAGTTGTTCTGAAACTTTTGTAGGTCGGTGGGACATGATGAGCGTACTTGCAGAAGTTATGATTTGATGATGGACAGAATGCCCACCTGCAGAGTTCAGTCCGAAATGTGGCCCCTTGACCAAAATGCAAGAATGGTGCGAACAAGATTTTAGGGGTGTGGACGAGGCCGAGGTGGAGGAGGACTTGGAAGAGGTCGCGGACAATTTATTTGCTACAATTTCGAAGGGCCAGGACATTATGCCCATGATGGCACTAATCCAACGCGCCCGTCGTGCAAGTACTGCACACTGTTTGATCATGAGACAGAATATTGTCCTACGCTGATAGCTAGGATACGTGAGAAAGGAGGGTTACTGCCTCCCCCGACTCAGAACTTGCAGATGATGAGGTCTGAGCTACGCAAGACAGACTTGAATGTAAACATTGTGCTCCGAAGTGGAATCGTAATGAGAGATGAAAAAGGCAAACAACTAGAAGATATTACTTGGGTTTGCAAAGCTCCGATGAAAGAAGCTGAGTTTGATTTGGAGCACACTTGAGAAAACTTCATGGAAGCTAAGAAGAGATTCCCTGATGCCTCCACTTCAGGAAGCAAAGATAAACCGGAGCCAAAAATGGACCCATCGATGCTCGAAACGTTCCTGGAAACCTGTATGAAGTTACTGTGCGGCAGTAAGGCTGTAAAAGGGTTATAGGAACTCATCAACAGATGTGTTGGGATCGCGCCAAGAGAACCATGCATAGTCCGCAAGATGAGAAAGCACAAGACAAGGACGAGACGAGAAATGAGACTAACCACACAGATTGGAGAATAGGAAATGGATCAGGTCATCCTGGATTTGGGATCGGATGTGAATGTTTTGCTGAAACAGACATGGGAGCGAATGGGAAGACCTACGCTGCAATGGTCTCCAATTCAGCTCAGGATGGTGAACCAATAGAAAATAATACCCATGGTGCGATTGCAGGGAATAACTGTGGATATTGAGGGAGTGAGTGCGCTGGCAGAATTTGAAGTGATAGAGATTGTTGATGATAGAAATCCCTAGCTTGCGCTCTTGGGAATTTATTGGGCTACTGACATGAATGGGGTAATTAATCTAAAGAAGTGCAAAATGATCTTTGAGAAGAAGTTACTATGCGTAATTATACCCCTGGACCCTACTAAAGGATCACACTATACAAAGCCAGTTCGTGACTACAAGAGTGCTGATGATATGGACTATATCTATAAGATAACAGCGCGAGACCAAGGCTGGGTGAATCCCACCGTGGATGAGTGGATTTCATGGGAGCGCGAAAGCTCTTGTACTTCAGATTCTAATGAAGAAATAGAGAGCTGGCAGAATCGGTTACACGGAGTAACTACGCTGAATTGCAATATGATGACCAGGTTGCTACACTATGTGTCCATAGAAGTAAGAGATCTATCTACTTATGATGGTCTGAATGAGGGTGATACCTTCTTGGATGCATTTGAAAGGGAGGTGCCAGAGAAGCAACGCTTCCAGGCCTTGGACTGGGTATTGTGCACTACGCCGCGAGATGGTGGGGTATGCATAAAGGAAGCTTTGACGTTTGGTGCGAATGTAGAAGAATGATAAGAGCGCACTTTGGGAAGCTTAAGATGCGATTAGTAGACAAGTATGATGGACAGGATGACCCATCCGTGCATCTGGTCAGATGGACACAGGCCTATGGAGAAGAGCTCCAACTTGCACAGATGCACATGTACTCCGTGCTAAAGTACTTGGTCAATAAGCATGTGTTGGGGGGGCGAGCTCACAGATGGCTGTTAATTTTGGGAAGACATTATGTAGGAAGAGAAACCGCGCAGAAAATTCTATGTGCAAAAGCGTTCGACAAGGTATGCAATGCGCTGGCCAAGGTATGCAATGCGTAGCGAAGTGATTGGGACCTATGCATACCTGCAGTGTTATGGGCTTATCAAACGACGTGCAAGAAACTAACAGGATAGACACCTTTTAGACTTGTCTATGGAGTGGAAGCCGTAATGCCTATGGGATACATCATGTGTAGTCTATGCATAACAGCGCTCATAGGTATGATGGATCACGGAGCCCTGGAGGAGAGGCTCGCGCAGTTGGAGGAGCTCGAAGAAGAATGATTTTTGGCTGGATTTCACTAGCAAGTACAAAAGCTGCGCGAAAAGGCATGGCACAATTGACATATCAAGTTGTGCACTTTTAAGGTGAATGATTTGGTGCTGTTGTATGACAGTAAGTCTGATAAATTTCCAGGGAAACTCAAAATGCATTGGCTGGGGTCGTATGTTATTAAGGAAATTACAGATGGTTGTGTGGTGCAGTTGGTAAATTTAAATGGAGAATCCTTCCTGGGAAAAGTGAATGGCAGTCATTTGAAGCCATACAAAAGTGGCTCGGCCATTTGACTAGCCGACGGAAGCACAGTCTTAGTGCTCCAGGCAGCTGAAATGAGGCGCGATACTATAAACTACTCTACCCAAGAATTGCGTGATGTAAGGACCGCACACAGTAGCGAAGTGTCATAGGGTTCACGACAACGCGGGGGTAGCTGCGCTAGCGCACAGGTCAGGCAAAAATTGACCATTAAAGTCACTATTCACGATGTGATACTTGGTTTGAGACCAAATGGAGTGGGCGGTAGGCATTTAAGGAAAAATTTATGGGCTAGATTCTTGAAAATCTTCCGCCAATCGAGCATTAATGGACATAATGTGGGGGGAACAGTCGAATTAAAATTCAAAAGGTGCTATAAATTACAAAGGGATATCCAGCAAACAACACTTGGAAATTTTAGAACTGAGTTGTTGCGAACTCAGATATTCATGAACCGATACTTATTCGATATTTTGAAGGCAAATTTGTTACTTGAGCAATTACCAGAGATGCTGAAAGAACTGTGGAATCGCACTATGGTAGCACCAGAAGAAGTCATGGATACCAGAGAAATGATCGCCAAGGAATCTACGCATGCAATTATAGAAAGCCCCGGAGAGTGCCAGGATAGTTGCTGAGATCCATAAATCACCGCACACATCGAGACCTAAGAAGGACAAGTAGACCATGACACTGGTGCATGTCTCGCCTAGAAATCCACTGAGGGCCAAGCTCACAATAGAGGAAAAGGGGAAGGCCATTAATTTGGAGGCCGATGAGGAGGAAGAGTTTGAAGAGATCCTGGTGGAGGAGGAGGATGTAGAGATGGATGTCGAAACCAAGGGTGCAGACCCTCTCACCAGGCTGCCTGCATATGTTCCTCTGTGAAAGGGTAAAGCAAAGATGCCAAATATATAGATGAGAGCAAGAGTTCTCTTCAAACTCCACTGCTCCCAGATGATATTGTGTTTGAAGGAGCGCACTTGGGACGGGTCCCCGTGCTGAAATTTGAAGATTGGGACCTCGTGGACCACGAGAATTTCCCGCATCTCGTGACTACATAGCTAATGCGCCAGAAGAAAGATGTGACAACTGGAATAATAGATTTGGAGCCACACAAATGGCTGGGAGGTGTAGAGAAGGTAGGATTGCTAAGCCTGCTCTGGGTGTCGCATTACCATCGTGCCCCAGTGACCATTTTTGTCATCAAGCAACTGCTCTTCTTGGTGCATGATGGGTGCTTATGGCTAAAGGATCCCATCCCCATCATAGATCATCTGATTCATAGGATTACATGGCTCCCTTGCACAAGGGAGGATCCAACAAACATTTCAGAAGGAAGGAGTGACGATTTGGCCATCACGGAGGCCATGAAAAAGAAGTTTAAGTTGGAAAAGAAGCGATGGTACTCTATTTCCAGAATCAACAACCTTGTTGTAAAGGTCGCGACGTAGATATTGACAGGGAAGGTGATGCAGAAGTGCCATGTGGATGAGGTGCCTACGCCAGTGGTTGCCCTAGTAGCACAATGTGTAAAAGGGGTCCAGTTTAACTGGGAAAACTATCTATGCGGTGAGTTCCTTGAGAACTTCTGTGAGGCACAAGAGTAGGGTAAAACATTCCATTATGCATGGCTCCTGTTCTCGATAGTACTGGTGGCATGGGAGTTGCTTGATGATATCCAGTTCCCAATGATCGCGCAGGACCTTCCAGAGCCAGTGAAGTACGCTTCATTGTGGGCAAGCCGGGACACACAAAGGATAAGGGAGAGCAAGATATTTTGGGTGCTCATAGAGATGAACATCAGGATGGGGATTAATCGCAAACCACGGTTATCGTCCACTGTCTACAATAGTTTGCAAAGCTTCACGGAGTTCAAAGTAGACTTCCACCATGTCTTCATCAGGGCATGGAAGGACCCCACGAAGACGTGACATGAGTTACCATACTTGGCGACCGACGATGTCATCTTCACGGTCCTCGAGTCTTGGCCTCCGGAGTGGTGCACTCCAATTGGCTCCATGGTGGAAGTAGAGCATCCCAATGTGTAGCAGAAGAAGGAAGAGACGAAACTATGGATGGTGCAGCTGGCAGAAAAGTGCAGGAAGGAAGAAGTAGCGGCTAAGGCTTAGGCGATGCGCGACCCTGCAAGTTTGCCGAGGAGCAACAGAAGATAGCAGAAGAAGAGCATGAAGGATAGAAGTTGCCTTCGTCCAAGTCAGAGACCGATACAGAACAAGGTGACGTGGACCCGCAGAAAATGTCCACCCAGCTGAAACGTCCATGCCCAAGAGAACAGGTAGGGCCGCGAAAGAAGAAGAAGGCCTCAAAGACTTCATTCGACCCTATCACCCTTATTGAAGGGGATTTGCACAATATTGGCAAAACGGTGAGGGACATCATCGTGGAGGCCCTCCAACAGTTTGAGGAGAAACACCAATTGGTGTTGGGGGCTCTCCGGACATAGATACAAGAGTTGAAGGTGTGCACTCCACAAGTTGGTACTGTGTCAACCAGCCTCGCAGTCGGCACTTCCGGGGCCGAGGAACTAATGCGTTCCTGGATGACCAACACAATAGTGCTACCAGATGGAGAACTCATTATAGAAAATGAGGCTGACAGGCTTGTGGTTAGCGGGTTGAAAGGGATCGGGTTAAACATCGCTGCACTCCCTTGGGAGATGCTCTATATTTTGCAGGATGGAGTCACTGTAGAACTATAGGCGAGTGAGAGTTGCGCACTACAGGTAATGAGCGAGCAGCGCATTAACATTCAACAGTTGAGCTTGCAGTGCAACAAGGCCGTGGAACAAAACAAACAGATAGTGTAGGTGGTGGAGGAAGCCTCCAAGATGATCCCAGAGTTGGCCATCCAAGCATAGGAACCAGTGGAGGCACGTGTCCGAAAGTTAGTGACAGGGGTGCGTGATGCAAGAGCGGAAATGGCCAGGGTTCAGCTGAAGCTGAACCTTCAGATATCAGAACTGCAGTTGAAGGTGTAACCTTCAACTCTGCCGGAGGTTAAGGAACAATGCACGACCATGATCACAACAACAATGGTAGCGGTTAACAGTGCAGTGATAGACTACATGAAGCTGTTTGAGCAATCATTCGAGGTCCTCACCACCTTGCAGGAGGACCCGAACATAGAGCGCCTAGAGACAGAGGCACGCAAGCTGCAACAAAAGTATGACCAGGTCAAAGGGACTGCGCAGACGGTTTCCCTTATGCAGAGGCTCACAAGGATGCAATAGGAAAAGGCGCTCAAGGAGTAGGTGGCTGCTACTCGGCATAAGGAAGCCATTTTGAAGGCACGCCTACAACCGTGGATTGATGAGGCATGTACCATTACAGCCTCCATTGACGCAAAGCTCGCGAAGCAAATCAAGAAAGGATTCAGGGCATCAGTTCAACGACAACAGTCACTGAACAATGCATAGAGGAAGTTCAACAGGAAACCGCTCAGTGCACTGCCGAACTGACAGCAATCTAGTCAGAGAAGAGAAGTCTTCACGCAAAGATCTTCACACCGACAGAGTGACTCAAGGGAGAGTCAAGATGTTTGTGTTGGGGGCCTATTGGGCATGGGATCCCCCAAGGGAATTTTTGGGGCTTAGAGCCTAGATTTTCATCAATTTTGTAAATCCAATGTAAAGACTCCGCATTTTGTGGGTGCGGAGCACGTAGTTTTTTAAAGAGTCACAGGGCTATCCGCCCTTAATTTTGATAATGTAATGTTGGCTGTAGAGATCTACCCATGGTTCGCTGACTATGGGATTGTATAAATAGAGTGAAGCTCTAAGTGGCTAAGGCATCACAATAGTTCGAACGATAAAGATGTATACGAGACAGATTTGAAGTGTAAAGTCTAGTTTTGGGTTGTCGCGTAGGAAGATGCTTTGCAGCTGAGTGTGCAGAGGCCTAGTAGTCCGCCGTTGAGTGCACGGACCCATGCAGCTGAGTGCACAGGGCGAGTTGAGTCTGTAATCAGTTGTAGTATTAATAAGGAGAAGTTTCTATCAATTCTGTGTCTTTATTTCCCGTTTTATGCATCGGATATATTGGGTATGAATTGCACTTCTATTGTTTATATGATGCACGAATATGCATAACTGTAATTGTTAAGTGAGTGCAAGTTAGAATATCTATTTACGTGAAGATAATCAAGACCTATTAATAAGATAAGTAAGATATTTAGTCTAGGTTTGGAAATAGCGCAGTTCGCTGCTAGAGCAGTGCAAAGCATCTCAGCCCCTGGTTAGGGTTGCACGAAAGACGATTGTAATAGATCGTGAAGGTATTGAAGGTTAGAATAGAGTGCGAAGAGACCTGTGTGAAGGCAGGTCTAGTTGGACTAAATCGACATCATAGACATCTCAAGGGTGCAGAAACTTGGTTCCAGCATCCCCCCGTATTGCTTCGGGTGAGACTTCAGTCGACGCTCCACGGGCTGATGCCGAAAGGGCTAGTAGTGTAGGGATTTTTTTGCCTAAATAACTCTGAACCTTGGTCAGGCCCCCATAAGCCAACAAAACTACATACATGGATGCACTATTCGTCACTCCCAATAGTAATGTAAACACTAGAGATATCATGAAGTGTTGGGTAAAAGAACCATCGAAGTTTAGGATGACACCGAACTAGGTCTACAAGACAAAGTCACTCAGGAAGGCTTACCAACTCTTGGTCATATTCACTTGTCGCTTATATGGTCAAAAGAGCATGAATACCTTCCCGAAAAGTTGGGTTGTTATGGTAGATTAGTTGGAAAATGAAGGAAGGCCCTTCAACTGGTTGGAAATGTTTGCTCTTCAACTGAAAGTGCATGTGGAAAATTCTCGGAATATTTCTAAGGATGAACTATCAATATTCTATATGTCCTGATACCTGCTTGATGCAATTTGTGCCCAATAGTAGTTCCCTGGCATGGGTTGGACATGGAAATCGTAAGAGGAAGTTGTGAATGTTTATTGCAAACTACTCTCTGTGTGCAACTAACATAGAGTCATGGTGAATCTATCTCACCACTTCATCTCCCCATTGTACAAGATGATATTTGAACAGGATCCACCTTACATGTCACAAGAAGCAATGTAGGCATTTCTTAACATTACAGATTGGTATGCCTCACCTGGTGGCACCTTCATTAGGATTTTCAATGCGGAAAAGCCTCCACATGAGCTACCAAGGTTTGCCACGGATAAGATGGTCGTGGAAGAAGTTGCATACCACATCTCCACAGGGTTATTAACAAGACTGCATAGAAGGAAGAAGGCACCATGGCCTACTATTCCCTTGTGGATTGGGTTGTACGAGATACATAACTTAAAATATGTATATGTTGAGATCAAGGACTTGAAGAAATCTAGATTCGGCACTAAGAGTTTCAATCCGTATGATCCCCACTGCATATGCAAGAACCATTGTGCGAAGGTGTACTACCCATGGATCCAAGAGGCATGTCACTGGCCAAAGGAAGATCCTTGGAGGTATTACTACAAATCCTCTAGGCTCAATGAACTAGTCATCATGGATGTAGAATGGAATGAAACACTGCAGGTAGCAACACCACATGAAGCAACAACAACAACACAATTGAGCAGCAAACCGATGCAAGACAAAGGCAAGAGGAATATTTTCGAGAGCATAGAGTTTGAGCAAAGCTACAAGTTCAAAGAAGATCCACTTGTTGAGAGAGTAGCTTTGGATATAGATGCAAATAGTCGACAACGCGAAAGGAGAGTAGCGGAGGGAAAGAGGGAGAAGCAAATATTGGAAGAGACAAAAAGGAGATTGCAGGAAACAGATAGGAAAATGAGAGTAGAAAAAGAGCTTAGGAGGAGAGAAAGGGAAGAAAGGGAGAAACATGAATGGGAAGAAGGATGAGGTGCACTGATAAAGAAAACTACGAAGATACAGGTTGAGACAATATAGCAGCCAACAAATGAAGAAGAGGGTGAGTAGGTGCAGGTTTGGGAACTTACTCAGCAAGTTGAGCAGTTGCTTGAGGCAACAAACATGGAGACAGAAAATGAGCTAGAGGAATAAGATATTGATCTCATGCTGAGAGCATCCAATATTGCACCACAATCTCTGCCACCTCCAGAATCACAACTAGTCCCGAGCTAGCAAGGATAAGTTTTTCTCATTGATGATGATCTAGAGACGAATGTGTACAATCTGGCATTCAACGAGTCACAACAAAGGATTGTATAGTAATGAAGAAAGAAGCTCCCAGATGATCATACATCATATGTACACACAGAAGAAAGGTTGATTGTACCAGATGTTAGAATAAATCTAGTTGCCATGGCTGAGGCTTCTCAGGCCTATTCGGAAGCCACGAGTTCAACGATCAAGTTCTTGATAGAAGAGAATGATTGAACGACAAAGGACTTGCAAGAGGCTAGGCAGAGAACTCAATAGTTTGTAGGATCTGCCATGACAGAGTTGAAGAAAGCAATAGTGGCAGAGATATAAAATTTGGAGGCCATGATGCGGACACTGTATAGAATATTTGTCACTGTGCACCAAGCGGTTGTCCATCTATATGGTTTTCAACAACAGTGTGTGCAGACAACCCAAACTCTTAAAGACATTCACGGTGCTATTATGCACATGCAAGAATGGACAATGAGGTATAAGGGAACCCCGCTTTACTTGCACAAGAGGATGGGTCGAGAGGGTGAGCTAGACAAGGCAGGGATTCAGATGTTGATCTTGAACTATGAGAAACTCCCTCCGCTCATCACTAGCATTGAGGCTTCCTATGAATGGTTTTTTAGGAGTTTGGATGTCATAGTGTGAACGCATAAGATCCCTTCCTCCAGAATCCTCACCCAGGCCATGAGGAAGAACCAAGTCATTCTAGAGGTCGATAGGTACATGGAGCAGTTGATGCATGAGGCCATGATTGATGACTTGCATCTAAGCATGGACAACATGCAGAAGTACATTGGTGGTCCAAACACACTTAGGATAGTGTAGTGCATACTTCAAGATAAGATGGTCATAGGTTCCAATACAACATGCCTAGATGCCATGGAGGCTAGTGTCCGCTTTCAACAAGACAACATCAAACAGTTTGGGGAAATCATAGCACATCACCAAGCTTGGCATCAATACATGACCAAGAAGCATCAAGTGGGTGTTTCTGAGTTGGTCTTTCCCCAAACCTCGAATTCATAGTGTTTTGTCTTGTTAGGCTATCTCTAACCTATTTTATCTCACATAGGTAGATGTGGAAAATGTATATTTTTGAAAACATGTTGTAGGTGAAATTCCAAGTGTCACTAATGGAATGTGAATAGTCACTATATAATGTGAAGAGTCATGAGGGTAGTCCAAGAGTCACAAAGGGGAATGTCAAGGGTCACCCCACCCTTTGTTATAAATAGAACCTCATAACACATAGTATAGGATTTTGGGAGCCAAGCTTTTGGCTAGGCATTGCTTAAAGAAGGCTTGGAGAGTATTGTGACCAACCTTGGCTTCTCCATAGTGGAGAGTGAGTACATCTCTTTGGAGGATTAGGCGATGTTGACTGTAATGTTCCACTATTGGGGCTAGTGGCTGTTAATGGTGTATGTATAATTGGAACTTTCACTTTATATATATATAATAGAGCCAACATGTTTTCATGCATATGTTGCTTTTGTAGTTGAACTATTGTGGTTTCTTTAGCAATGCATGTTATTTGACTTATGCATTCGTGTATGAACTATTTCGTATATGATTGTATGAATCTTGTTGGAGACGTGTTGTTGGTTTAACCTGTCACCTTAGATTGTGGACTACTCTGCTTCCAGTCTGTGATGTCATTCTGCTTGTGTGTTCCTTTCAATTTGTGTACTATTACAGGCTTCTAAGGGACACAAAATTTTCCCCTTCATGTGTTGGAACCCCCATGAATCTCTCTTGACTTGCCACAAGGTCACACACTTGCTTCCGACACAATTATCTTGCTTACCTTTGTGCGCTACCGCAGTCAAGGCACTACCATACTAACCACTGCTGGGGCTCCTACTCCAAACAATCTGAGGTCTAATTGGGACTTCTTACTAGGGAGATCCATTGACATGTTGGTGGGTCCATCATCGTCAAAATCTAGAAGGAGGGCCGTATGACAAGATGAGTCCTCAAAGTATGTTTTGAATCTCTGCACATTCTTCATGACTTACATTACAATTAATCTTTTGACATGTCTATCTCATGGACGTGCTTTTGAAGTGTCAAAGGATCTCGTTAATGACTTGTCACATGTTAGGGTCCCACCCTAACCCCCTTATTTATGTAGTGGGATCGAGTCATAGTAAAGAGTCAATAAAGCCCATATTAATAATTGTAAGTGGTTAACCCACAATTAATGACGAGACCATAGTTAGTTGCAAATGGGCCATAGTATTAGATAGATGGTATTAATAAAACCCATGGTATTGATCCATGGTATTGCATGTATGAGTCATATATAAAGGATAGAGACTCCCTGCGAGGAGCATCGTGTCTTATTTTTGAATTGAGCTCTGCTCTATTGGAGGTTGCCCCCTCGAAGAGGCCAGTGAACATTGCTTTCTGAATAATAAAATATTTGCTGTTGTCTCTCACTATTCTATGTTCTGGGTATCTTTCTTCGCATATTCTGTATTTGGGTATCTTTTTGCAGGTTAAGAGCATAACAAGTGGTATCAGAGCACTTTCCAGGGCCGGTGGGATCTCCATTTCTTAGCAATTTTTTTTTTGGCTAGAGACATGTTCCGGTGTCTTTAAACCACGGGATCTATCGTTGAGCACATAAACCTGCGGATTTGGGGAGGCATGCACGCAGGAAATACAAGAGGTGGTCACGCTGGTTGGAATCCCTTGTAACCCCTGTGGGTACCCCTTCGAGTAGTAGCGCATTAGACTGATCCGCGTACGGACTGTCTTCCAAGTACCTTCTGGGTATATCGGTAGCCCCTTAGCTCCTCTGCAAGCTCGCCATAGATAAACCATTGGCCGTCTTGCTGCTACAGTACACCGAGAACAACACCTGGAGAGATTACTTGCCTGTACGATAGGGTAGTCGGGTTGTACGGCTAAGGGTATGGTTGATCCTCCTTAGTTAGAGCCCTAAAACATTGGGCCAAGTACTACTGTCAGACCCTTATGTATATTGCGATCTGTAGCACCTAACACTCCTCGAGACCATAGTTCCCTTTTCTATCTTGGGATTACGCATCATCTCTTCCAGATCCACTCGCACAAAGGGGTGCAGCAACAACAGACATCAGTCCCGCAGTTCCAAGTTAGCAGACCAGCCATTCCAATCTATTAGATCCATCAGATTTGCATCAATCTATTCCGTCGCTCAGAGCTATTCGATCCACCATTCAGATCTCTCAGATCCACCAGATCTGAGTAGTTGTGTGGGGTTCCTATACCAGGGCATGATTTTCGCAGGACTTTTGGCAGCATTGACATTTTGAGGATTCGGTGACTGCAGTATTCCTAAGGAAGGAGTAAAACTCCGTTAAGAGTTTTCAAAAAAAAAAGTCTGAGATCTCCCGGGGCGCTTATTGGTGATCTATCCCATCAGAATCAGGACGACGAGCTGAGCACGGTGGTACCATTCAATTCTTACTGAAATTTTTTTTGGGTGGTCCCAAATTTCAAGAACATCAGATCGGTGCACGGTAGAAACTAGAGCTCAAGCTGTGGCCAATGAGAGGATGGACAGAATTGAACAAACCTTGCAATCCCTCCAAATTCAGCTTGACAAACTAACTAGCATAATCCCTAAGGGCAAGGAGGAAGCCCACGAGGAGACGTATATTGGCAATGGACACAGTTAGGGTGAGTCTAGCCACTCTTCACCTCTGGGGCCCCCACCAACAATCCCGTCCACGACCTCCCAATTTGGATATGCATAAATTTGATGGTTCTCACCCGGCAGCATGGATAGCACAAATGGAGCAGTATTTCAATCTGAATAACATCTTAGATAATGAGACTCAGCTTATTGTGGGGAGCATGTACTTGGACAATGAAAGGTGGCAATGGTGGGAATGGCATCAACGTTGCAATGGATCTTTTGTGACTTGGACCAACTTCAAAAAATCTCTTACAGACAGCTTTGACCAGGATTCTTCTTTTTGGGTCATCTTACTAAGCTCCGACATACTGGCACAGTGGATGAATATGTTACATCCTTTGAAGCCTTAGCCTTCCGCACTAGGGGTCTCTCAGATGTGTTCTACATGGAATGTTTTATCAGTGGTCTTAAAGAAGCCATAAAAGCCCACGTCCTACTGCACCACCCTCCCACATGGACGGAGACTTGCAAGGTAGCTCGTAACGTGGAACGTGCGTTAGCAGCCCAGTACAGTCGCCAAAATTTCATTGCTAAGGGTCGCCCCCCACAGGCTCACACCACGACTCAAACACTTAAGGTTCAAAAGGTGTCACCTGCAGAAATGGCCGAAAGAAGAAAGTAAGGATTATGTTACTACTGTGATGAAAAATACTCCCCAGGTCATAAATGCAAGGAGCCCAAATTTTTTCAAATTGATGCCACTGATTACAGCTCATCGGAGGAAGATCCACCACTGGAGGCACATGAGGCGGTAGAAGAGGAAAACCAAAAGGACCATGTCCCTGACGAACCAGTTATTTCGCTGCATGCTTTGGTAGGGATTTCTTCACCTCAAACTCTCAAAATCAGAGGTTTTATTAAACATCACCTAGTATTAGTCTTGATTTATAGTGGAATTACACATAATTTCTTCCATCAAAAAGCCGCGGAAGCAGTGCATTGTTTTGTAAGAGCAGTTTCTAACTTCCAAGTCCAAATTGTGGATGGGGGCACAATGAAATGTGAAGGCTGCTGTGAAAATGTCAAACTTCAAATGGGGGATTATCAGTTGAAGACCCACATGTTTGCCATACACATGGGAGGGTGCGACATTGTCCTCGGTGTTGAATGGCTTCACACTCTTGGGCCAATCACAATGGATTTCCAGGAGTTATATATGAGTTTTAAGCAGAACAACTCCACACATACCCTCTGTGGACTCTAGGCGGGAGCTCCCTCTATCATCAGCTCGCATAGGATGGAAAAATTGCTAAAAAAGGGCCATCATGGAGTTATAGCTCAATTTAATGCCATCCAGGTAGTCGAAACCAAGTCTTTGTCGATTCATCCTGAGATGCAACAGATTTTAAATAACCATCTGCTGGTCTTTGACAAGCCTCATGAGCTTCCACCCTCGAGAGGGGAACATGATCATAACATCACCTTGGTTCCAGGGGCCCAACCCTCGAATGTGCGCCCATACAGATATCCATTCACCCAAAAGAATGAAATAGAAAAAATAATCAACGAACTTTTGGAAGGAGGTGTCATTCGTCCCAGCATTAGTCCTTATTCATCACTAGTGGTCATGGTGCTCAAGAAAGATGGGGATTGGCGAATGTGTCCAGACTTCAGGGCCCTCAATAAGTTGACAGTCAAAGATAAATTTCCCATCCCGGTGGTTGATGATTTGCTGGATGAACTCAATGGGGCTTAATTCTTCACTGAGCTGGATCTTCGCTCAGGCTACCACCAAATTCGCATGAGGGAAGTCGACATTCCAAAGACTACTTTCTGAACTCATGAAGGCCATTATGAGTTCCTGGTCATGCCATTCGGTCTTTGTAATGCCCCATCTACTTTTTAGAGCCTTATGAACCACCTTCTCAAACCATATCTTAGGAAATTTGTCCTTGTCTTCTTCAATGACATCCTCATCTATAGTTGCACTTGGGCCGCACATCTTCAGCATGTAGATCTACTCTTGCAACTACTCCGCCAGCATAAATTATTTGTTAAGATGTCCAAGTGTTCGTTTGGCATGGAAGAAGTTGAGTATTTGGGCCACATTGTGGGGCGTGAAGGTGTCAAGGTGGACCCCAAAAAGATCCAGGCAATGCGGGATTGGCCTCAACCTAAGACCTTGAAGTGCTTGAGAGGATTTTTGGGTCTCACAGGCTATTATCGCAAATTTTTCCGCAATTATGGTCACATAGTGAAGCCCCTCACTCAACTCCTGAAGAAAAATTCATTCTTCTGGAATGAGGACGCACAACAGGCATTTACAGCTCTCAAAAATGCCATGTGTTCCTCTCCAGTCTCAGTACTACCTGACTTCACCAAATCTTTTGTCATTGAATGTGATGCTTTGGGTATGGGTATTGGGGCGGTTTTAATGCAGGAAGGGCGACCTTTGGCCTTCACAAGCCAACAACTAAGTGGGAAGAATCTGGGCCAATCTACCTATGAGAAGGAAATGATGGCCATCATACATGCAGTAGAGACCTGGCGACCTTACTTATTGGGGCGACGTTTCCAAATCCGCACATACCATCATAGTCTTAAATATTTCTTGGAGCAACACCTATCCTCCCCACAACAAAATAAATGGCTCACTAAAATGCTGGGATATGATTATGAGATCATTTACAAGAAAGGGCAAGAAAATAGGGTAGAAGATGCATTATCTCGCCAATTTGAGGAGGGTAGTACCCTGCTAGCCATTTCCCTTCCCATTCTAGAATGGATTGAAGAGGCTCGCAGGGAATGGTTTTCACATCCCGGGCTCTCCCAACTCATTTCTCAATTGCAGGCGGATCCAAATTCCACCAAGGGCTACTCGTTGCAGGATGAGATTCTTCGCTACAGGGACAAAATCGTAATATCACCAACATCCACCCTCAAAAGTCACATTTTGGTAGAATTACACTCATCCCCCATTGCAGGACATTCAGGCTTTCAGAAGACGTATGCTCGCACCAGAAGATCATTTTTTTGGATAGGCATGAAAAAGGACATCCTTACTTTTGTAGTAGAATGCGATGTCTGTCAACGCCACAAAGGGGAGACCATAAAAGCACCAGGCACATTACAACCGTTGCCTATCCCGGCAGCAATATGGATAGAGGTTTCTATGGATTTCATTACAGGTCTTCCAAAGTCAGGAAACAAGTCAGTCATCATGGTGGTTGTGGACAAACTTTCAAAGTATGCTCATTTCTATGCCCTACCCCACTTGTTTACACCGACTTTGGTCGCTCAATATTTCATGGATCAGATCTTCAAATTGCATGGCATGCCCACTTCTATTGTGTCCGATCGCGACCCGATCTTCACCAGTAATTTTTGGCAGGAACTCTTCAGGCTACAAGGCACCCAAATAAAACTCAGTACTTCCTATCATCCACAAACGGATGGTCAAACTGAAGCCGTCAACAAATGTATGGAAACCTACCTTAGGTGTTTCACTTCAGAAAAGAAACATCTTTAGGTACAGTGGTTACCTCTGGCTGAATGGTGGTATAACACCAACTATCATGCCACCACCAAAATGACTCCCTATGAAGCAGTATATGGTCAACTCCCTCCTTCCCCTACTTCTTATATCAAGGGGTGCTCAAAGGTACAAGCAGTGGATCAACTCCTACAAAACCGCACAACCATGCTCGCCCATCTTAGAGAGAATCTTCATCAAGCTCAAAACCGCATGAAGCAACAAGTAGACCAGCATCGCTCAGAGCGCCAATTTCAAGAAGGGGATCAGGTATTTTTGAGGTTGCAACCATATAAGCAAACATCACTCAAAGACAAGGGTTGTCAGAAACTATCTCCAAAATTCTACGGACCATATCAAGTACTTCAGCACATTGGAGAAGTAGCCTACAAGCTGGCTTTGCCGCCTACTGCAAAAATCCATCTAGTTTTCCATGTCTCATGCCTCAAGAAAGTGATTGGGAACAATTTCAGAATTCAAACCAGTCTACCTGAATTGGACGAGGAAGGGTCAATCTGGCTCCAACTTGAACAAGTCCTAGACACATGAGAAAGGCACCTGCGTGGCCGCATGATTAGGGAAGTTCTCGTCAAGTGGAAAGACAACTCTCCGAAAGATGCAACTTGGGAACCAGCCACTATTCTTCAGTAGTTTCCGCAGCTTCAGCCTTGAGGACAAGGCTATTCTTAAGGGGGAGGGCATGTTAGGGTCCCACCTTAACCCCCTTATTTATGTAGTGGGATCGAGTCATAGTAAAGAGTCAATAAAGCCCATATTAATAATTGTAAGTGGTTAACCTGCAATTAATGACGGGACCATAGTTAGTTGCAAATGGGCCATAATATTAGATAAATGGTATTAATAAAACCCATGGTATTGATCCATGGTATTGCATTTATGAGTCATATATAAAGGATAGAGACTCCCTGCGAGGAGCATCGTGTCTTATTTTTGAATTTAGCTCTGCTCTATTGGAGGTTGCCCCCTCGAAGAGACCAGTGAACATTGCTTTCTGAATAATAAAATATTTGCTGTTGTCTCTCACTATTCTATGTTCTGGGTATCTTTCTTCACATATTCTGTATTTGGGTATCTTTTTGCAGGTTAAGAGCATAACATCACATAACACATATGATGGTGAAGGTGGAGCAACTTTGCTTAGTCACAAAGTTTCCTTCATGGGCTTCTATGAATGGAATGAGATCCATGAGGATCACATTGCCTGTTCACTGTTTGCATTCACACTCCGAGGGCATGCACTGGAATGATGTATCACATTTCCCGCAACCTCCATTCAGTATTATAACCAGATGATCAGAGAGTTGGCCATTCTTTCTATCATTACGATCGTAAATCACTCAATACAAAAATTATGGAATTACGAAAAGCACCTAATGAATCCCTTTTGCAATTTTGGAAGCGTTTACAAAATATCGCTTTTCAAATACCTGAAGATGAAATTGATTGGAAATTTCTTCATGAAATATTTCAGTATCTTCTTCACATATATGAAAATCCTCAGGTGTTAGAATCATTTGAACCCCACCCCTCACACCTCATTGTTAGAGCTACCAAACCTAAGATGGAAAAGGTTTCTGTCACAAGTGACCCTCCGTCTTCTTCTCATTAAACAACTCTAGCTCCATAGTGCGAGGTGGGAGAACTTGTGAACCTATCTGTTGAACTATCACATTCTCCCATGCCACATGCTCTGGATATCTGTTTTCTCCTACATTCTATATGCATTCCTCGACTCGAGGCTCTGCCTCGGATCAAGTAATTGCGTAGAGGCTTCCAGTCACTGGCCCCAACTGTGCTTTATGTAGTTCTGGGAGACAGTGCCCAGTATTTCTCACTGGAATTGCGCAATGCGCAGTCCCAGCTAGCAGTCAAGTTAGACTGAACTGCACATTCCGCAGTTCCAGTCCAAAGTCAACCCAGCGGGACTACGCTCTGTGCACTTCCAGTCAACAATAGTCCTCATTGGCAGCTGGGACTACGCAATGCACAGTTCAAGCTGACAGTCTCCCAACCCATGAGAGTCACTACTGCACAATCTTGCCCAACAATCACCAGATTCGTTGCATGATCGATCCTTGAAGTGATTTTTGTTTTTATACTAACATTTGCTTGTCATGAGTGTTCACTTTATCTCCAAGTACACCAGTTGTTGAGCAATCTCTGAGCATTAAATGCATCATGGTTTCCAAGAGTGTTGGATCAAATCACACTGTAGAGAGTAGCACTAGAGATGTGCTTGAATAGGTTCCAATGAACTTGCCCATCTATGCAAACACACAATTGTTCGTAGAAAAGGACATGAAGATCACATGTAAGAAATAAATGACATATTTGTAGGCACTTTCAAGGAAGATCTGGAAGATCGACAAGTCTATGTCAATAAAAATAAGTTAGGCTTATATAGGGTTGCATGTAGGTACCTTTCCTTCCCGTGTGTGGATATCATTCACTGGGTTGTCTCACATATTGATCCCGAGACAATGACATTGAGAAATACTAATGGGTCAAAACTTGCCACCTTTAGGATGGAAAACTATCATCAGATGTATCACTTTCCATAACCGGTGAAGTACATGGATGTGCACTGTTCTTCACTCCCAACAACAATGTAAACACTAGAGATATCATGAAGTGTTGGGTAAAAGATCCATCGAAGTTCAGGACAACACCCAACCAGATCTACAAGACAAAGTCACTCAGGAAGACTTACCAACTCCTGGTCATATTCATATGTCTCTTGTATGGTCAAGAGAGCACAAATACTTTCCCACAAAGTTGGGTTGTTATGTTATATCAACTGAAAAATGAAGGAAGGCCTTTCAACTGGTTGGACATGTTGACCCTTCACTTGAAAGTGCATGTGTCAAATTTTTGGAATCCACCTAAGGATGGAAAAGCAAGATTCTATATGTCTGCGTACCTGCTTGATGTAATCTGTGCCCAATAGGAGTTCCTTGGCATGGGTTGGACATGGACACCATTAAAGGAAGCTGTGAATGTGTATTGCAAGTTTCTCTCTGAGCGAAACTACCGAGGAGTCATGGAAAAGCTATCTGACCACTTCATCAACCCGTTGTACAGGATGATATTTGAACAACATCCACCTTGCATGTCCCAGGAAGCAATGCATGCATTTCTTAACATTTCAGATTGGTATGCTTCACTTGGTGGCACCTTCATCAGGATTTTTGGTGTGGAGAAGCCTCCTCATGAGCTACCAAGGTTTTCCACGAACAATCTAGTCATTCAAGAGGTTGCATACCACATCTCCACAGGGTTATTAGTGTGAATGGATAGAAGGAAGAAGGCACCATGGCCTACTCTTACTTTGTGGATTGGGTTGTACAAGATGTGTACCTTGAAAGATGAAGATGTCGAGACTAAGGACTTGAAGAAATTCATATTTAACACCAAGAGTTTCAGTCCGTACGTGATCTAGGTGGATGTTGGTGGCCACCCACCTATCCCATTTTGACCCCCACAATTGTCTCTTTCAGTTTTTCTGTTTCCTTAATTATAGCACATTTTACTATTTTTAGTAGTTTTTCGGGTCCTAAACTTCCGGAGCCGTTTTGAGGCACTAAACTACGTTTTTTGGGAAATTCACCGCCAACGATTTTTCTATCTAAAAATCATCTTTTTTGTCATAGTCCTCGGAGAGATCTTTCCAACGGGCTATCATGTGCGTCAAACGGAGATAGTACGACCAATTCGCGACCCCGGGAAGTTGATGTACCAACTTACCAAAAAACGGGGTCCACAATTTGGCGTTTCATCTTCTAGGGTTAGGTTTTGGAATGTGAAGGGTTTTCCATTGTTTCTCAACAATAAATAGGCCCTCGAGCCTCATTGTAACACAGTTCGAAACAGTTTAGAGGCATGTAGCCGACACATCTCTTCTCAGAGATAAGCTACTATCGCCCTAGCTGGGTTATTTCTATTTGTAAGCATATTTCATTATTATCCATTAATGAAATGAAGTATTATTTCCACTGCATCTCTGTTTTTATGGTTATCGCATCTCTGTATTTATGGTTATCTCTGTAATCTATTGCGTTCCTGCTTAAATCCAGATGAGTGGTATCAGAGTGGTCTGCTTTTTTCTTTGTTTTTCTTTGCATGTCCCCAACGAGGTCGGGATATAAGGAGTTAGGGCTTGAATTGGTCGAACCTTTGCAAGACCAACCTCGCAAATCTCGACGACCTCCCATGGCGGATGAGAAGAAAGACGAGGGGGCAGGAGATCCTATCAGAATCTTGCTCGAAGAAGCCCTCGAGTGGCAAAGGAACGCGATGATGGATAGCTTTGCGCAGATCCTTCAGCGGCTACCCAGAGGCGATGCATCGGCTTCCAACAGCTACTCTGGAAACGCCACACCGTTTAAGGTACAAGTTAATTTTGAAATCCCCATCTTCGAGGGTCAAATAGACGCAGATGCCGTAGATAAATGGTTAAATCTGCTAGATGGGTATTTTTCTGTTCATGAATTTTCAAGTCGGGAAAAGATTGTTTTCGCTCTTCTCAAAGCAGCCCCCCACGTCAAGGACTGGTGGGAAACCTACTGCGAACAGAAGGATGAAAGTACAGGCTCACTGTTTTCAGTCGCACCCACTTGGAATGACTTCCGGGATGCCATCAAGGAGCAGTACTACCCTGTCAAAAGCTATGAGGACAAATACATCAAATGGACCACACTGCGGCAGGGACGAGACCAAGATGTGCCGGAGTTCACAAACATTTTTCATACCCTTCGCACACAATTGAGTATCAAATATTCTGAGCTGCATCTGGTACTCAAATACCGCGGCTGCCTACACAGATACATCCAGGAAGAGATGGAGTTCTTGAACATCTCCTCACTCAACACAACATACCGATACGCTGTCAAAATCGAGCAAAAGTTGAAACAGAAGAAGCAAGACTTTGGATCTGCAAATCCAAAGCCCAAAGGACAAAGCCAAGGCGGGGTGACCCAAGACAACCCGTCGAAGCCGCAAGAAAAGAACAAATCCACGAAGCCAAAGAAGGACACAGGAAAGTGTTGTGAGTTCCACAAGAGTCCCACTCATAACACAAGTGAGTGTCGGACCAAGCAGTCACTGGTGGCCGAGTTGAAGGCTTCCGAATCAGATGCATGTTCCGACTCTGAGTCAGAACCCGACAAGGGGAATGACAAATGGAAGCAGATCATTGATGCGGATCCCAGCGCCATTGTTGCTACTGCCAAGATCCAGAAAAATGAGCCCGAAGATCCAGAGGAGGGGGAACGTCTTTTCCACTCACAGATGTGGGTGAAGGGTTCGCTGCTGCAATTCATTGTTGACAGTGGCAGCCAAAAGAACCTCATTTCAGCAAAGGTTGTGAAGCGGTTGGGCCTACCAACTACACCACACCCATAGCCGTACAGTATCGGTTGGCTTCACGAAGGACGAGATCTCAAAGTTCGCCAGCAGTGCCGCCTTCCCTACAGCATCAAGCCCTTCACAGACGAGGTATTGTGTGATGTTACACCTCTGGTTGTTTGTGATGTACTATTATGCCAGCCATACTTGTGGAGGCGACATGCTGTGTATGAGTCAAGGCCTCGCGCTGTCATCATTTATTTGGATAACTCATTATACAGGATACCGGAGGTAGCCCCACCTACTGCCACCTCTTTGATCACTGCTAAGAAAGGCAGCAAGCACATCTCACAGACTAGGAAATTTATTTTCTGTCTGGTTCGCTCCCAAAGTAAGGGGAAGATCGTTGCTACATCCATGACCCCCGCGAAGGGTTCCTCCACACAGCAGCAACAACAGAGGGATACAGTCGTGACAGAACATAGGAACAACTTCTCCTTACCCAGAGGGGTACCACACAAGTTTCAGGTGGGCGACAAAGTTTGGTTACATTTGCAGAGGGAGCGCCTTACCAAAACCCATCAAAAACCCAGACCACTTCGACATGGTCCTTACACCAGTAACAAGGCTACGGGAAACAATGCTTTGAAGCACAACATTCCTCCATTCCTTCACTTTCACCGAGTGTTCAATGTGGACCGTCGCCGACCATGCTCCCCATCATTTCTGGACACATCAGGGATTGCAGAACAGCTCACCAGAGACCCAGCTCAGCAAAAGCTTCCTCATCTCAGGGAGGAACTCAACGCAATGGGGACCATTGCTTCCTAAGGGGGGAGGAATGATCCAGGTGGATGTTGGTGGCCTCCCACCTATCCCATTTGGACCCCCACAACTGTCTCTTTCAGTTTTTTTGTTTCCTTAATTATAGCACAATTTACTATTTTTAGTAGTTTTTCGGGTCCTAAACTTCCGGAGCCATTTTGAGGCCCTAAATGACGTTTTTTGGCAAATCCACCGCCAATGATTTTTCAGCCTAAAAAACGTCTTTTTTGTCGTAGTCCTTGGAGAGATATTTCCAACGGGCTATCATGCGCGTCAAATGGAGATAGTACGACCAATTTGCGACCCCAGGAAGTTGATGTACCAATTTACCCAAAAACGGGGCCCACAATTTGGCGTTTCATCTTCTAGGGTTAGGTTTTGGAATGTGAAGGGTTTTCCATTGTTTCTCAACAATAAATAGGCCCTCGAGCCTCATTGTAACATAGTTCGAAACAGTTCAGAGGCATGTAGCCGACACATCTCTTCTCAGGGATAAGCTACCATCGCCCTAGCTGGGTTATTTCTATTTGTAAGCATATTTCAGTATTCTCCATTAATGAAATGAAGTATTATTTCCGCTGCATCTATGTTTTTATGGTTATCGCATCTATGTATTTATGGTTATCTTTGTAATCTATTGCGTTCCTGCTTAAATTCGGATCAATATGATCCCCACTGAATATGCAAAAACCACTGTGCAAAGGTGTACTACCCATGGATCTAAGAGGCATGTCATTGGCTAGAGGAATATCCTTGGAGGTATTACTACAAATCCTCTAGGTTCAATGGACCGGTCAACATGGCTATAGAATGGAATGTAGCACTGTAGGTAGCAACACCACATGAAGCAACAATAACAACACAAGTGAGCAGCAAACCAGTGCAAGAAAAAGGCAAGGGGAAGATTGCCTAGAGTGTAGAGGCTGAGCAAAGCTACAAGTTCAAAGAAGATCCACTTGTTGAGAGAGTAGCTTTGGAGATAGATGAAAACAATCAACAATGTGAAAGGAGAGTAGCGTAGAGAAAGAGGGAGAAGAAAATATTGGAAGAGACAGAAAGGAGATTGCGGGAAATAGACAAGAAGCTAAAAGTAGAATGGGAAGAAGGACAAGACACAATGATAAAGAAAACTGTGTCGATATGATAACAGAGCAACCAGGAAATGAAGAAGAGAGTGAGTAGGTGTAGGTTCGAGAACTTACTTAGCAGGGTGAGTAGTTGGTTGTGGCAACAAACATGGAGACAGAACAAGAGCTAGAGGACCAAGACATCGATATCATGCCGAGAGAATCCAATATCGCATCACAATCTATACTACCTCCAAAATCACAACCAGTCCCGAGCGAGCAAGGAGAAGTTGTTCTCCTTGATGATGATCTATAGATGGATGTGTACAATCTGGCATTCGATGAGTCACAACAGAGGATTGTATAGGCATGAAGAAAGTAGATCCTGGATGATCATACATCACCTGCGCACACAGAAGGAAGGGTGATTGTACCAGATGTTAGAAGACATCCAGTTGCCATGGTCAAGGTTTCTCAGGCATATGCTGAATCACGAGTTCAACAGTCAAGTTCTTGATAGCAAAGAATGATCGAATGGTGAAAGACTTGCAAGAGGCCAGACATAGAACAAAGTAGTCCGCAAGATCCACCATGATAGAGATGAAGAAAGAAATAGTGGTAGAGATATCAACTTTGGAGGCCACCATGCAGATAGTGTATAGAATATTTGTCACCGTGCACAAAGCGGTTGTCCATCTATATGGTTTTCAACAATAGTGCGCGCAGACAACCCAAACTCTCAAAGACATTCACACTGCTATTGCGCACATGCAAGAATGGAAAATGAGGTACAAGGGAGCCCTGTTTTACTTTCACAAGAGGATGAAGCCAGAGGTTGAGCTAGACAAAGAATGGATTTAGATGTTGATCCAGAACTATGAGAAACTCCCTCCTCTCATCACTAGCATTGAGGCTTCCTATGCATGGTTTTTCAGGAGTCTGGATGTCATAGTGTAAACAAACAATATCCCTTCCATCGAAATCCTCACCCAGGCCATGAGGAAGAACCAAGTCATGCTGGAGGTCGACAGGTACATGGAGTAGTTGGTGCATGAGGCCACCAGTGATGACTTGCAGATGAGAATGAACAACATGCAGAAGTACATTGGTGGTCCAACCACACTCACGACAGTGGATCACATACTTCAAGATAAGACTGACATAAGTTCCAAGACCACATGCCCGAATGTGATGGAGGCAAGAATCCGCTTTCAGAAAGACAACATCAAGCAGTTTGGGGACATCATAGCACAACACCAAGCTTGGCATCAATACATGACTGAGAAGCACCAAGTGGGTGTTGTCGAGTTGGTCTTTCACCAAACATCAACGTCATAGTGTTTTGTCTTGTTAGGCTGTCTCTAGCCTATTTTTTCTCATATGGGTACATGTGGAAAATGTATATTATTGAAAACATGTTGTAAGTGAAATTCCAAGTGTCACTAGTTGAATGTGAACGGTCACTATGTAATGTGAAGAGTCACGAGGGTAGTCCAAGAGTCACAAATGGGAATATAATGGGTCACCCCACCCTTTGCTATAAATAGAACCTCATAACTCATAGTATAGGATTTTGGGAGCCAAGCTTTTGGCTAGGCATTGTTTAGAGAAGGCTTGGAGAGTATTGTGATGAGCCTTGGCTTCTCCACAGTGCAGAGAGAGTACATATGTTTGGAGGAGCAGGCGATGTTGGCTGTAATGTTCCACTATTGGGGCTAGTGGATGTCAATGATGTATGTATGGATGGAACTTTCACTTTATATATGTGTGTGTGTGTGTTTGTGTGTGTGTGTGTATGTATGTATGTATGTATATATATATATAATAGAGCCAACACATTTTCATGCATATGTTGTTATTATAGTTGGACTATTATGGTTGCTTTAGCCATGTATGTTATTTAACTTATGCATTCATGTATGAACTATTTTGTATATGATTGTATGAAAATTGTTGGAGACGTGTTGTTGGTTTAACCCATCAACTTGGATTGTGGACTACTCCACTTCTAGCCTGTGATGTCATTCTGCTCATGTGTTCCTTTCAGGCTGCGTATTATTACAGGCTTCTAAGGGACACACTTCCTTTTCCCCTTAGTGTGTTAGAACCTCCATGCATCTCTCTTGACTCGCTACAAGGTCACATACTTGCTTCCGAAATAGTTATCTTGCTTACCTCTGCGCGCTACCGCAGTCAAGGCACTACCATACTAACCATTGCTGGGCCTCCTACTCCAAATGGTTTGAGGTCTAGTTCAAACTTCTTATCGGGGAGATCCCTTGACATGTTGGCAGGTCCATCACCATCAACACACCTATAGATTACATTTTTGCGATATGTTTGAGGAAATGTATGTCATAGCTAGTAGGAGTATCGTTAAGGGATTGTTTAACTAGTTGCTTCTACTTCATTGTTTCCTTATTATTTTCCTGCTCTTAAGATATCATTCCATTATTGGCAGTGACCTGGGCTTTGTGGTGGAAAAATTGGCTCAAATCCCAAGGACACTTGCATATAATTGGACAAATTGGTCCTTGGATGCTGGCATGCAGACCTCTGAGAACGTCCAGAGGTCCTTGGACACTGGCATGCCCATAGCATGAGAGTGTCCAAAGGGCAAGTGATCAGAAGTTTTAGTGGGACCTAGTGGCAAGTTGCCTGAAGTTTTGACATGGTTCTCAGGGGTCCTGTAGCTGATGTGGAAGGTCTGTGTGTTGTGTTTCCATCAATTCCATTTCCTTAAGGTCACATAGGAGGTCAAATCCAACAATATTAGCCTCTCGTCGCATGTTTACCTCGGTTGGCCAGTTACTTGGGTAGATGTGGGAGGAGGCTGTTACAGTTTAACACTGCTACCATAGCCTATGGAAGGAGATAAGATTCACCACAGTTGACCCATGGATTAAGTCCCAACTTGAAATTAGCTCCATTCCCCACTCTCCATTCTAGACATACCTCAATGAAATGGAAAGAGTCTAAAAAATCCTTCCAGATGATTGAAACATTTGTACATGACTTATTGAGTTTTGTTATCCAATCCTTAGTTGAGCTTGGAAATATATACTTCATGTGCACCATCGAGGTCCACAGACAATGAGTTGTGAGAACCCTGCATCCTAATTTTTCTACAATACCTTTAGAAAAAATAAGAATATTATTCAATCCCCATTCTCCCCATGCCTTTGGGATTGTGATTTTGTCCCATTTAACCCATGGCATCGTAGCTTGGTCTTAAGATCCTGGTGACAAGAACCTCACACACACCTTTCACATTTTCTTTAGAATTCCTTTTGGGATCCATGATAGTGACATCCAATATACATGGATGGTTTTGATAATTGAATTTATAATAATTAGACAACCTGGTCTTGAAATCCATCTCAAATTCCATGCCTTTAGCCTTTTTTCTAGATTTTTAATGAGCTAGTTCCAATCTGCTTTCCTGTAGGAATTTGGTTTTAACTAAAAGCTTTGGCCTTTTATGTCTTCATCAAAGTTTAGATTGGTATATGAAAATAAGGTCTGTAAGTATAAGATTTCCATTCCTTCCAAGGAATGAGTAGAAAGGGTCAATTTAGTCGTATTCACCTACATACCGGTGGCTCTCTTGAACAAATCCAAGCCATTGTATAAGAAGTCCAAATCTCTTTGAGAGCCATAAGAAAAAATAAGGATGTCATATACAAATAATAGATGGGTGATATTTATATTATCTACCACTACTATTCCTTTAAACTCTCCTCTTCTCTTCGCCTCTCCCAACATCTTGCTTAGACCTTCCACCACTAGTAGGAAAAGAAGAGGGGATAATGGGCATCCTTGACAAAGGCCCCATTTGCATTAAAAAAAGGGGATGCTGAGCCATTTATCAAAATGAAAAAATAGGCAAAGGAGATACAACTCATAGCCCATGATTTAAAAGGCACTTCAAACCCAATATGAGTCATAAGGGGCCTTAGATATAGCCAATTAACCTGATCATAAGCTTTATATAGATCACTATTTAGGACCTCTCCTTTCAAATTCCTAGTTTCAATAGTGTGTAATCCCTCTTGGGCCACCCATATGGCCTCATGGATCTGACATCCCTTTAGGAAACCAAACTACTCCTTTGATATGGATTTAGATAGAATTGGTTTTAGCCGACGAGCTATGACTTTTTCTATCACTTTGTAGATGTAGTTGCACAACGATATAGGCTTGAAATCATAAAAGTGATTGATTTTTCCACTTTTGTAATAAGGGATATGAAACTTGTGTTAAAGGAGTCCAGAACATGCTTAAAGACTCTATATTCCTCCACCACCCTTAATGTTTCTAGCCCTACAAGATCAAAGAAGCCCATGAAGGATTCTACTATCCATCCATTTGTGCCAGGGATCTTGTCTTTTTAAAAACAATGGAGGACCTCCTTCAATCTATCTTCATTGAACTCTTCCAAGAGGTTGATTCTATCTTCTACATCCACACACCTTGGGAATAATTAAATTATCCTTACCACTTCAATAATGGATGTCCCCTCTTCTATCTTGAAAAGTGAGGCAAAGTGTGTTTTTCCAAGCTGGGATAGCTCCTCAAAGGTTGTGGCTTGAGCACCATCCTGAACTTCCAGAGTCCAAATAATATTGCTTACTTTATTACCTTTGTAATGTTTTGAAAAAAATTATATTTTCCTTTTCCACAACTAGCCATATAGCTCTACTCTTTAGGCTCTAGAATTCCTCCTTTTCCTCTAGAAGCTTCCTTGTTTTTTTTGCCTCTAGCTGCATCAATCTATATTTTGAAAGGTTTGTTTCATAACCACTCCCTTCAGATCCACATGGCACATTGAGCTCCACTTCTGCCTATTGCAGGTCATGTTCATCCCTCTCTCATTTTAGAGCTACCTACTATACCGTAGCTTTTTTATATTTTATATATTAGCTGCAAATTGAGTTGTTGCAGAAGAATTAGAGTGCGATTTATATGGGACCCAACTTGAGTTTATCATCACTAGGAAAACCTCCTCTTTTAGCTAGGATGCATTGAATTTGAAGAGGATTATTAGCTTCTTTCTAGTCCCTTGGATTTCTAAGATGACGAGAAGTGATTTTAATATCCCCCACAATCCACCCATTGTCACACTTGACCCAAACATTCCACCAACCTTTCCAAGAGGAATAAATGTTCCAATCATTTTACAACCCTTGCATCCCTTGTTCTCTTGTTCCTCCAAGTTGGTTTTACCTTCACCAGTTCAACATCTATGAGATTGTGAACCATAAACATATGAGAGAAGTAATATGTGAGAGGATATGGTCCATCCTGTGGTCACCATACTTCCACGATCCCTATGGAGAAATTTAAGTACTCTCCCATAATCATATTCTAATATGTGAAGGAGGACTTTTTGAATAGGGATTCCTAGAAGAGTTCTTTCTTTGCATATAGGCCATACACATTAAGTACCAACAATTCCTTACCCATCTCAACCAAGAACAAATATAATCCAGGACCAACTCACATCCCCAAAGAATAATTGAATTTATGCTCCTCAAATTCTATCTAATGGCCATCCCTCTTTATCTACCATGAACACCAAAGAAAGTACAACACATAGTCACACACACACACATATTGCAACATCCATAAACTACCAATTCATTTACCCTAGATTAGAACACAACCATAGTTCTTCAAACATAAATACAAATCCATGGAATAAACCAACATGAGCCACAAAACCACTAAATGAAAAAATCATGTGCCAAAAACTACCAAAAACAACACAAAATCCTGCCCCTTTTTTAGGGGGTCACTACTCCCATACCCTTTTACAAGGAGATTTTCATCCGCCTGAGAAAGGGGAGATTACCTGCCTTGCAAACCTGTGACCCCCCTACCACGCTTGGTGAAACATACAACACTTGGTGGTATTTGTGAAAATAATATCACCTACCCAACATTCTCCCACTTGTTGTTTTCTTTGCACACAAGGGGTTGCAAGTGTACATGATCAATAATTTAGGGCAATAACCCGTTGTTTCTCTACACCAAGAGAAATTCTTAATTCTCACATACTTTGTTAATGAATATACAACATTCTTCAAAGTTTACATATTCACCGACCACTTATTTTCTTCAATCATATCTCTCATAAAATGATATTGAACATCAATATAGTTTTTCTTATAAAGATATTATAGGTTCTTTGCTAGGAATATTTTACTCCAACTGGCATGATTTATCCTCACAACTTGTTGTACCAACCTAATACATGAAAAAAATATCTATAAACATAATACTTTTTTTCTTACATGAGTGTCTTCCATGTATTCAATTTCTATAGTCGAGAGTGCCAATACATAATGCATCTTTCTCATCTAGTCGAGTACTCCTCTAAATAGATTAAACACTTACCCACTTGTAGATCACTTATGATCCAAATATGTAGCCCAAATTACATCAACAAATCTTTGTATGTCTAAATCTCTATACAATCTTGGTCTCCCTTGGTAGGAGACTCCATATCTAGTATTGCCACCAAAATACTTGAAAACCCTCTTTACTATTGTCCAATGTTCCTTCTTTAGTTTTGAAATATACCTGCTCAATACTCCCATTACATGTACAATCTGGTCTAGTACATACAATTGCATACATCAAAATTCAAACTATAATGGCATATGTAACATGTGACATGTCCTCCTACCCTTCCTCAATCTTGGGATACTGATCCAAAGATAACTTTACACCTACAAGAATACACACCTTTACCGATGTACATTCGTGCATATTAAACTTTTTCAAAATTGTCTCGATATACTTTGTTTGATTTAACCAAAGTTTCCTATTTTATTGATCTCTTGTAATTTCCATGCCCAAAATGAATTCTGTAGCACTAAGATCCTTCATTATAAATTTAGAGGAAAACAAATTTTTCACTTCTTGGATAATTTCCTTATCATTTCCAATCAACAACATATCATCCACATACAAAGGCAAAATAAATAAGATGATCACTAGCTAATTTGAAATATACATAGTGATCTACTTTGCTCCTTGTAAAGTTGATTCCTAATATATAAGTATCAAATTTTTGATGCCACATCCTTGGTGATTGCTTTAATCTATGTATGCTATTTTTCATCCTGCACACTAGTTCTTTCTTTCCCTTTGTAACAACCCCTGGTTGATTTTCCATGTAAATAAATAAGAACAAGGTCATGGGACAAGTATTCCAAGTTGAATGGTGGGAAAACATTATAGTGGACATCACTTGTGGTTTAATAATGACTATGGAAATTGGAAAAGGCAAAGAGGCAATAAATGGAATTTAATTTTGAAAATAAAGGACAATAGGATAAAGGAAGATGAAGAGACACAAATTTGCATGCAAGGGAAATTAGATGAAAAATGAAGGAAAAAGGAGAAAAAAGGAATCAAAGAATTAATTCCTAGCTTTTGGATAGTTTTGAGTTTAGCTCTTGTTCATTCTCTCATACATTCTTGCACACTTAGAGCATTCTTGGAGAATTCTAGATTTCACTTGGACTTGGAGAAAGAAAGCAAAGACAAAGTGAGGAATTGGTGGGAAATAGAAGAGAAGGTTGGATCAATAGCTACAACAAGGATAGTTTTCAAGTAACATGTTGCATGTGTGATTTCCTTATTGGTTTTTAGATGCATGATATATGCATGTGGTTCCTTGGTTGTGTGCTATCATTGGCATGGATATTTGCTTTGATTGATATTGGTTTCAACCTTGCCTTTCCATTTCATGGATAGCCATGATGTAGTGGGTTCCCCATTTGGATTTTTTGATTAGTTATCATGTTTCATATGGTTGTGGGTTGGGATAGGATATGTGAAGCCCTGGAACAACTTAGGTCCCTGGAGTCTGTAGGTTGAGATGGAAATCCTTTGGATCCCTTTAACAACTTCAGTCCTTGGAAGCTATGGGTTGAGGTGGAATCCATAGAGCGCTAAACAACTTGGGAAGAGACCAATCTAGTGGATGTTAGTAATTTTTGGACCGGTTAGGTGAAATCACTGTTGTTGAGGGTTGAGGTGGTTTTGTCTCTAGAAGCCCTAGTTGGTTATTTTTTTGGTTTAACCCTTATGATGCCACATTCATGCTTGGAATATGGTGCGGGGTTGATTGGATGGAAGATAGATTTTGGTTCAGCCAATCTATGGTCGGGTGGTATGTGGAAGTCCTTGGCTTGGTTTGCAATTCCATATGTTAGTGTGAACCATTTTCCTATTGTGATATATGAGCACTTGTACTAACTATCATATTGATCTTACGGCTGATTTGTTGGTTATATGTTGGTTATAGTCAATATCTTGCTCAATTTTTTAATGGTTGGCATTGTTGTCCTCTTATTTATGTTTTTGGAAAGTCATAGACAGTTCTAAGCAATGGTTTGAAGGCTAGCCTGAAAAAGTGGAATAGATCTTGCCACCACATGCATAAAACTGGGGATTTTGGGTCATAACCACATGGAGACAGGCTTGTGGGTGTGGTTATAGCCTCCCAACTGCATGGATGCTGTGTTATGGGTGCATTTGTGGAGTTAAGCTAGAGAAAATGAGTTCCAACTCAGGGATTGACCACTTGGGGTGGATGTCAGGCTCCTGAGTGGTTTGTAGTCTTTGAGGGATGTCAATATGTGTTCCAGTTAGTAGGCCCCACTTCCATAACTAGAAATTGGAGGTCGGGTCATATCATAGTGACACTCAACTCATGTTTACTCTAGAGATCTTGTAAAAGTCGGTAAATGTGGGAGGAGGCATTTACATGGTGGTATCATAGTGTGTTCCATTCTCTTTCGGTGATATTTGATACCATAGTGTGGTATCAAAGCTTCTAGGTTCAAACACTTGGATTGGATGGGCTAAATGCATATTTTTATGAATTCACGTTAATTATATACATGTCTACTATGCATGCATTGTGATGGTTATGGTTATTATGCATGTGGTAATTATTGTAGTTTTGTGTTATCATGCATGATGTTGATATGTTGATGTCATTATGTATCTATATCATGCTAATCTGGATTGATTGTGCAAACGAGATAGCCTTCCCTAAAAAATATTGAGGTAGGATTTTGATTATGTCTCTATTTGGTTTATCTAACATGACATGTTTGTAGGATATAGAAGATAAGATATGAAGAGAAAAATGGTGGACTACAGTTCACATGATGCTCCTTACAGGCATAATGTGAATTTTATGGAATGGGAAAGGTCAGTTGGGCATCATGTAGAAGAGTACTCTCCTGATTTAGCAGATATGTTGAGGAGTTTGAGGGTAGAGATCAAAAGTTGCAAGGCAGATAATATCAGGTCGATTGAGGCATAAGAAAGACTTGCAAGAGGCCAGGAAAAGGAACCAGAAGTTAATGTAGTTATCCTTCAGAGACTTTTAGATTTTCAGAAGCAGGGACGGCTAGGGATCCGTCAGGGACAAGAATAAAAGACAAATGGGGCATATGACAATAGGTCTCATAGAGGACACAGGTTGGATAAGGATGCCACAGTTAGAGGTGGAACTTCTTTCGATACACTTGACATGTAGGCTAACACTCATGGATTTTGTTCCAGCTTCAATTCCGAGAGATATCATCGTCATTATCGCTATCATCCTTATAGGAGGAGTGAGAAGGGGTACTTTACAGAAGAGTTCAAGAAAGCCAAGCCTCCTACTTTTAATGGGGAATTGAGGAAATCAAAAGATGCAAAAGCATGGTTGCTTGGGATGAAGAAGTTCTTCAAATTGCATGGTTATTTAGAGAATATGAAATCCAAGACAACTATATTTAGTCTCAAAGGATATGTAGATATTTGGTGGGAAGATGTGAAGCATGTCAAAAGCATCAAACAAGAGGAGCTGACTTGGCATGAGCTTAAAAGAATCTTTAGGAAGAAGTACTTGTCCGAGAGATATTATGATGGAAAGGACACGAAATTATATGAAATCAAGATGGGTTCCATGATAGATGAAGAGTACATGTCCAAGTTACTGGAGCTGTTGAGGTATGTGCCCTACCCCAAGGATGACAAGACAAAGGTCCAAAGGTTCATTACTAGATTGCATTTAGCATTTAAAGATCATATTGAGAATGATGAGCTTCGATCATTAAAGGAAGTCATAAAGAAGCTTAAGCATTGTTATGAGCAGTCTAAGTGCAAGTTTGAACCTAAGCGAGATTGGAAAGGTAATGAGAAGACTAAAGGTAAGTGGCCTAAGAAGCGAGGAAAACCTCAGGATGTGAGTGATAAGGAGCATGTAGCGCCTTATAAGAAGCTCAATACAGTTGAGAAAGGACATGGATCTTAGCCTAACAAACCAAATAAGGGTGGTGGAAGAAAGCCTTTGAGGTGTTATACTTGTGGTGGAGAGCATCATAGAAGTGAGTTCCCATCACACTAGGGTGGCAGGCCTCAAATTTATAGTGCTAAGGAGGCATAGAAAATTGGATATGTTGGTTATATTATTCCTCAGATTTATGCAGCAATGTATAACAAGTATGTAGATCACCAGCCATCCATTTTTGATATGGACGATAAGCTCCATGATCAAATTGTTTCCATTTTGATTGATCCTAGATCTAGTTATAGTAATATATATCTTGACCTCGTGGATAAGTGTTGCTTGAATAAAGAAGTGCATGCAAAATATTGGTTGGTGCAGTTGGCTATAGGGACCAAGAGACGTGTTCATCATTGAGTGAGATCTTATGCATTTGAGCATTTGGGTAGGATCATATAGTATGCTTTTGGCATGGATTGGTTGTTCATTCACAAGACCAAGTTAGACTACTGTGAAATAGCTATTGAGTGCCTAGACGATGATGAGAATAGGAGAATCAGGTAGGGAAAGAAACACCCTATATCAGTGATAATAGTTACAACTATGCAGGAAAAGCGCAGGTGCAGGAAGGGGTGTGTATTTTTTGGAGTTCATATTTCTAGTGACAAACTGAATGATGTTGAGGATGTTGAAGTCTTGAAGAGGTATCCTGTTTTGCAATATTTTCAAGATGTGTTTCCAACAAATATTCCATAGTTTCCTCCACATGGAGAGGTGGACTTTTCTATTGAGTTGATGCTGGAAGCAACACTAGCATCTAAGGCACCGTACAAGATGAGTACTTTGAAGTTGTAGCTTAAGGAGATGCTTGGTAAAGGATACATAAGGCCGAGTGTGTCGCCTTGGGGTGCACCATCGTTGTTTGTGAAAGAGAAGGATGGTACTCTCATATTGTGCATTGATTACCGCCACCTAAAAAAAGTGACTATAAGGAACATGTATCCATTGTCCCGGATTGATGATTTGATTAATCAGTTGAAGGGAGTTTCAGTGTTTTCAAAGATTGATTCAAGCTTAGGATACCATCAAGTGCACATCAAAGAAGAAGACATCTACAATACTGCATTCCATATAAGGTATGGGCATTATGAGTTTGTGGTGGTTACTTTTGGTCTTGCCAATGCTCTAGCCACCTTCATGTGTTTGATGAATAATGCGTTGCGTCCTTACCTGGAAAAGTTTGTAATAGTGTTTGTAAGAGAATGCAGACCACCTAAAAGAAATGTTGAGATTGTTGAGAGAGAATCAGTTGTATGCCAAGCTCAACAAGTGTTGTTTCTTTTAGTCTCAAATTCACTACTTGGGACATGTTGTTTATGAGGAAGGGATAGTAGTGGTCCTGGAAAAGATTAGAGCTATCATGGAGTAGCCAAATCCTCAGAATGTGGGTGAAGTTAGGTCATTCATGGGACTAATATTTTATTATAGGAGGTTCATCAGGAACTTATCAAGGATTGGATATCCTATCACATCCTTGCAGTGAAAAGGGCAGAAGTTTGAATCGCCTAAGGAGTGTGCAACTAGTTTTGAGCAGTTGAAGCAGTTTATTACAAATGATTTAGTTTTTAATATTACAGATCCCGATAAGGAGTTTGTGGTTTGTACAAATGATTTCAAGGAATGACTTGGTGGATTCCTGATGTGGGAAGGGAAGGTGGTATGTTATGATTCAAGGAATTTGAATGACTATGAGAAGAACTATGTGACTCATGATATTGAGTTGGCAACTATCATTCATGCATTGAAGATGTGGAAACATTACCTCCTTGGTAGGAGGTCTGTTTTTATGAGTGAGAAATGTGGGATGAGGTACTTGTTTGAACAACCCATTTTGAACGCCAGGAAAGCGAGATGGTTTTCTACCCTCAATGAGTTTGACTTTGAGATTAGGTACAACAAGGGAAAGGAAAATAGTGTTGCAGATGCTCTTAGTAGGAGAGTGCAGGTGGATCATATTTCAGTTGTGAGTTCATATGGGACAAATTTACAAGAGTGGATCTTGCATGCAGAGCATCATGATGAGAGATACCAATAACTAAAGTAGAGATTGCAACAATAAGGTGAAAGTGATAGAGATGAGGAATATCACCTCACAACATATGGCTTGGTCAGGTTTAGGAACAATATTTATGTGCTAGATAGCAGTGAGCTCAATAAGCTTATCTTGAGGGAGATTCATGTCAAGCCAGATTTTGGCTGCCTGGAATACCAAAAGACTTTGACAACTGTTAAGAATTTCTATCATTGGTCAAATTTGAAGAAAGAGGTGGCTGAATTTGTTCCAAGATGTTTGGACTATCAACAAGTGAAAGTTGAGTGTAAACACCCTGCTGGTTTGTTGCATCCCATTCCAATTCTAGAATGGAAATGGGAGGTAATTTCCAAGGAATTCGTTAAGGTTTGCTGAGGACATCGAAGTAGCGTGATTCCATCATGGTTTTGGTCGACAGGTTGAGAAAGGTAGCTCACTTCATTGCAATGAAGTCTACTAATTAAGATAGTGAGGTAGCTCAGATCTTCACCAGGGAGATAATGAGGTTGCATGGTGTTCCCAAGATGATTATATTATATAGAGATGCCAAGTTCACATCCAACTTTTGGAAGGATTCATTTTCAGGCTTAGGGACATAGCTAGTGTTGGAGAGGTAAATCCCCTCTACAGATAGAGGCAATCCCTACTAGCCCAGAATGGGTCTAGCAACAATCAGTCAATGCTACTATGCAAGTTCCTAATTGCAATTAAAAGGTAGGCAAAGAACACCTACTTGGATTCCAACGCTATTGTTTGATGAAGAGATGCCTCCTCCGCTCTTTCGCTCTGGCCGGTCACGATCCTCCGCCATCTCCGCGAATAGATACCTGCACACACGAAGAGAAGACAAACGCAAGCGTGAAATCTAATAAAAGCAACTATACATCAGTCAGAAAGGATGTAATTCACATTAACCATTGCAGAGACAAATGAGAATGGAACAATAATAGTAGTCATCTATTATTAATCAATAACAGAGAAGAGTACAACCAAATGTTCTGACGTCGATATCCTTCTCAGGAGGGTCTAGTCAGCAAGTCTCTTAAGCATTCACCTTTGGAAATGAATCTCCCAAGACAAGAAACTCTCTCTCTCACACAAGCAACACAACACAACCTTCCCTAAGCTATCAAGCACTTCCACACTTATCACACCAACTACCTATAGTAGCAGCAATCTGAGCACTATAAGCTCCACACAATCCAAACTATTCCAACTAGCTGCTCATGGCAATGGTAGAGGTATAAATAGGAGAAGGAGTCTCCTTGAATGGTGGAAGGATGAGATTATCTTCAAGGGAAGTAGTTGCAAAGGGTCGAACAGACATGCCATAGAAGGGAGGTGATACTCACAAGGCCAACAACCAAGCCTGTAGTTATCTGGAAGGCTGGCTGTTGGAACAAATTCACCCAAACTGGATCAGCGCGGGTGCATAACTGGTCTGGAGTGCTGACATCGCAAAGCAATAACATTCAAGCCTTTGTCAGCGCGGGTTAATACAAATAGAGGCTGCGCTAGTCATGAAATTCGACCAGCGCGGAAAAGTCGTGTGCTTCCGCGCTGGCAGCGCATGCGGTCTGTTATGAAGCGCCAGTCTGCGCGGGTATTTTGAAAACAAACGCGCTGATGAGGAAAACTTTGGAAAAAGTGGGTTTTTGGCCAGTTCAGAAGGCATGAACTTGATTATTGTGAACTCCTGACATAGTAGGGTGACTGACAGGGAGACAGTGACAAATTACTGTGTAACAGCTAGATTTCAACACAAACTATCATTTGAAAACATATGGATAAACAGAGAGGGTTAAAAAGATTCTTCAGGATATGTTAAGGATGTATGTCATGCATCAACATAGGAAGTGGGAGGAGTATCTTCCATTGGTAGAGTTTGCATATAACTATGGGTATCAGGAGTCCTTGAGGATGAGTCAATTTGAGGCTCTTTATGTGTGGAGTTGTAATACTTCTGTCAGTTGGAGTGATCCAGTGAGCAGGGTGCTTATTGGACATTATATGTGGGATGAGATGGAGAAGGAGATGCAGGTTATTAGAAGGAATTTGAAGGCAACATAGAACATGTAGAAGATTTATGCAGATAAACATAGAGAATTCAAGGTGTTTAAGGTTGGAGAGAATGTGTACTTGTGCATCAATCCCAAGAGGAGCTCCTTGAGGATTGGGTCATGCACCAAGTTGGCACACCAGTGTTGTGGGTCTTTTGAGATCCTTGAGAGGATTGGAACAATGGCCTACTAACTTTCATTGCTACAAAAAATGAAATTCCATGATGTTTTCCATGTTTCATTGCTTAAGAGATGTGTCTAGGATGTTGATCATGTGATTGATTGGTGTATATTGTAGGTGGAACTAGAGGGAGATTTCCAGCTTGAACCTCAATTCATTTTGTAGTAGAAATAGCTCATGCTCTGGAACCGAGCAATAGAACAAGTTAAAGTGCAGTGGAAGTACTTTGGGCCCAATGAAGCTACATAAGAGATGTTTGACCATATGCGAGCTTTGTATCCTTCCTTATATGTTGGTTGAGCATATGTGTTTGATACATGTGTTTTTGTTATATATATGTGTGTGTGTGTGTGGGGTAAAAATTGCAACAAGGTGTGTTATAAAGATACAATAAGAAGTATGTTGTGAATAACACAATGAATTGTGTTATAAAAATCCAATAAGTAGTATGATGGTCATGATTTTTTAAGTAGTTTGGTAAGTTGTAAATACTACATTGAGTTGTGATATAAATCTCCATAGGCAGTATGTTTTGTTGGTCATAAGTGTCATTGAACACCGAGGACGATGTTCCTGTAACAACTCTGGGTTAAAATTTCATGTAATAAAGGTTAATAAAGGAAAAATAAGACCAAGTTCATGGGACACATATTCCAAGCTGAATGTCAAGAAAAACATCCTAGTGGGTGTAACTTTTAGCTTATTAAGGAAATTGGAAAAGGCAAAGAGGCATTAATTGGCATTTTATTTATGAAAATAAGGGAAAATAGGAGAAAAGGGAGATGAAGGGTCACAAATTTGCATGAGAGTGAAATTGAAGGGAAAATGGAGGAAAGTGAAGAAAATATAGGCCTTAATGAAAAAAAGGCTTCTGAGGATGAGTTCATAGTTTTTTGTTAGTTTTAGCTTGGGTTAAGTGAGAAAGAGAAAGAAGAGCACCAAGAGGAGAAAGCAAGAAAGCAAGAAAGAAAAGCAAAGGAAGGAAAATGAATGCAAAGGATAAGCAAGGAAGGTTGGATCAAGCAACTTCAATATGAGTAATTCGTAGGTAACAGGTTGCATGTGTGATTTCTAGATAGTTTGTGAATGCATGGTACATGCATTTGTGTATCTAGTTCTCTTACTACCAATGGCATGGGTTTTACAAGGTGTGAAAATGGTTTCAACCTTGCCTTGTTGTTTCCGGATAGCCATGGGGTGATGGGATTATTTCCTGGTTGAGCTTTGGATTGCTAGAAGGTTTTGGAATCATATGAGTTGGTCTTAGGAAAACTCCCAAGGGTTGGGGGTGGAGGTGGGTTAATCTCGGAGAAGCCATAAACAAGTGGGTGGAGATAGGAAAATCCCTCAAGGTATTGGTGAAGAAACTCTCAGGCATCCAAGCTTGTTTTGGGCATTGTGATCTCTTGACCGGTTTTGGCAAGATCACGATAGCCTGAGGGTGGACGTGGTTTAATCTCCGGGAAGCCCTGATTGTTTATGTCTTGAGTTCCCACATTCATGCTTGGAACATGGCATGGGGGTGATTGGATGAAATAAATATTTGGTTCAAACCAATCTATGGTCAGGTGGTACATGGAAGTTCTTGACTTGGTTGGTTTTTGCATAAGTTAATAAGAGCTATTTCCTTGTTATTGACTTGTTATTATGTGGATTTGATGGCTATTCTATCATGGTTAATATTCTAGTTATATGTTGGTTATAAGAATGGTTCCAACATGTTCTAGCTATGGCTCTTATTATGTTTTTATTAGTTGATGAATTCATGGGCTAACAAATGTTATTGTAGCTATTATGAGGGCATTAGACCTTCTTGGTGAATCTCAAATAAGTTTCAGACTCTTATGCTCAGATATGCATTCATGACCTATAGATTACATGTTCACCATATGTTTGAAAAAATGACTATTGTTTTTGAGCCTGGTTAGGTCAATTTTCTTATTCAAGTTTGTATGTTTATCCTTGTCATCAAGTTACTTATCATTCGAGAAAGTCTCAGGAAGCTATGGGTAGCGATATGGAGGTTGTCCTAGAATTGTGGCTCAGATCTTGGGACCGTAGGCATTGAACTAACTAATTTAGGTCACAATCACATGGAACAAGGCTTGTGAGTGTGGTTGGAGGCCTTAAACCACATGCAGGCTATGTCAAGTGTACGATTGGGAGTCTAGGACACTGAAACAAAGTTCCAGCTTAGTGGTTGGCCACTTGGGGTGTTTCTTTAGCTCCTGGGTGATCTGTAGTCCTTGTAGGATGTAAGTTTGTAGTCGGTAAGTATCACTTGTAGGTCCTACTTCCTTAACTGGATCTAGGAGGTCAGGCAATGTCATAGTGACACTTCGCTTCACATCTACCCGAAGGGGATGTAAGAGCGGGTAAATGTGGGGTGGGGTGTTATAGGGTGGTATCAAATTTATTGGGATTTGAATATGTCATATTATTCAGTATATAAAGTCTCCATTCATAAGTCATATTCCCGCATTTATGACTCTTTCCATAGTAATTATACCACCAACTTTTTCTAAATGCATCTCTTCCACCATGTCATTAATTGTGATGGATTTCTTATATTTTTAATGATTAAAAGTATATTTCATATGGTTTTATCAACGGAATTTTAGTAATGTGGTTATGTGTCTAAGAAACATGTTCGAATATGAAAATTTCTATTTCTCTACCAGCTCAATACCAATCTAGAAGTTTAGTACTAGTTTCTGTACCTACACAAATGGAGAAAAAAGTCAAAATTATAAATTATGTTTTTGTTTCTAAAAATATGAAATACTAGGTTCCACATGGGATTAATATGCTAGTGCATGCCTTAGAATATACCCAAATCACACGCATGGGACCCTAGCTCATGATTTAAGCTACAACCAAAAATAGGTAACTATTTTGAAACTTCCAAGTTTTATGTCGATTTCTGTGCACGTGGTAGCGAATCCCAAGAATATGGAAAATAGGTTTTTGAAAAATATACCAATTAACTTATATATGAAACCATTTCCAAAAATTCAATACGGTTTGAAAGTTACAACTAGTTCTTTGAAGAAGGTTTGTACAAAATTTCTGAAAAACCTAGATCGATTTCCAAGGCCATGGAATTGAATTAGGAAATTCCAGGATATGATTTTTTTGATAATATAGAAAAATAACCTCCATAGAAACATATCTCCAAAATACATCATGGTTTGGAAGACACATGAGGTTCGTTGAGCCTAATTTGTAAACAATGCACAGTTTTCTAAGATTTCCAAATCATGCCCAAATTTGGGGAAAACGTAAAATCAATGTTCTTACCTATATGGAGAACGAATATCACTTATTTTTAGAGTCTAAAAATCATCTCGTAATATCTTATATGTATTTTGGGGATCAAAATCACCCAATCTTGTGTTGTAAAATATCCCTTTACTATTTTAAATGTAACTTCTAGTCAAGCATATCAGAGATTGGGCGATTGGTTTGATCCACCCAAACATATTTTTGTATAATTATTTGAAGCTCAAAAAAAATCTAGAGGGTTTGAAATTTATTCTTGTAAAAAGGCTTGGCATAGATAATTGGTTAAGAGCTTCATCATGGCAACAAAATTGAGTGCTGCCTCTATGTAACAATTTATTTTTCCTTAATAAAACGTTTCTAGTTCTCTAACTTTCATGCCTTTTCTTAGTTTTTTGATAATTTAAGTTTTCGTTAAATTGTAGATTTAGTAGTTTAATGAGCTCAATATTCTATTTCCATAATGATTTATAGGTTTTAAGCTCCTTTGAAATGTTTTGTGTCTTTATTTTTATTAGGCTTTGTTTCTTTATTACATAAATCTAGTCTAGTATGGTTCTAATTAGTTTGCATTATTTTGATTTGTTTTATTGCAACATATGTGTGGATCCACTACAGGGAAGAATCATTTAAGGTTAAATAAACTAACTAGATACTCTTGTAAAGTTTCATGAACACCCTCATGCGTGAAATATTGTAACTTAGAGCCTTTATAACATTAGTTGTTCCACACCCAGTTTTGATTTCCTTAGTGTTAACTTTTAGTTATTTGATTATATTGTCACTACAAAAATTCATTAAAGGACACTGAAAACTTAGCAATCTCTTCACGATATATCACATGAACATCCAAGTATGAAATATTGTGATCCAGAACCCTTATAGCACTAAGTTGTTTTATCTCCTAGTGATAGGCCTTGTGGTGATTTTCCATTTTATTTTATTTATCCCAAAGTATACTTCGCCGAAATTAGTTGTTAGCACAATCTAGAGTATGCTCTAATCCTCCATTTCCTGTTCTTGCATCTCTAAGTCTTATGATCCTATATTTGATAACTAAATGGAGGAATTAGAATACACATAATTTTTGTTGGGTGTGTGTTATATTCTTTCCATGACTAGTTGCATGCGCAGGGGGGTCACGGGGGGGGGGGGGCAACCCCCTTGTTAGTTGTGTCGGGCATAGAAGGGGGCGATAGTATCCCCCCTGCACGGGGTCTCGGGCAGTGCCTTGGATTTTTTTTCCTATATATATGCAGACCCAAGGATGGGGGGCAGACCCAATGATCACCGACGAACCTACCCATGGTTTTGTGCATGGATTTTGCACATGGTTTTTGGCATGATGGTTTTTTCCCCAATGTATTTTGTAGATCTGATCAAGGTAACTGCGGTTATTTTATAATCATCGTTAATGGATAGGGGTTTATGAATGCTTCAACATGTATATATATTGATTGTAACATTGAGAGGAACATAATTAAAAACCAATCTGGTAGTCCCAGTTTTTGGATCTAGGGGAAAATATATGTTTATATTTGTTTTATGTTCTCTCCATTGTATATTTTATATTTTTAAGAATTTGTTCGCAGGTAATTTCTGTACAGAGTTAAAACCTACAATTTTACCAACATTTTTGGCACTGTTGTCGGGGAGGTGCTAAATGGATTAGAGCATAGTAGTTTTCACAAATTTTCTGCATGATCTTAGTTATAGGGACAACTTGGGCTTGGAGATAGAATGATAATACGAGAGGTAAGAACCTGCACATCCACTTTGGTGGGGTTGCTACAAAGCCTTGTTGTTTCCTTATTTTTATTTGTAAGTGTGTTTTCCTTTAGATTGATTCATGAAAAGAAGAAAACATAACTTGTGCGAGAAGATAACTTGGTGAAAGAAGGATCCTAGTAGCACGGTGGTGCTTTGAGTAAATGATCATTTTGTTTACATTTGTTTTGAGTGTGCTTCCTTTCTATATATTTAGTATTTTTAATAAGAACTCCATACACTAATCCATGTGTAGGATAGGGGTTAGGAACCAAAAAAGCAATATTCAAGGATGATGAAGAGTTTGAAAGAACTCTCTCAAATTCTAGTAGCATCTGGGATTTCTGCTTCTCAGGAAGAAAAATCTTGACAATAGTCAAGAACTTATCTGCCTCCACAAAAGCAATAAAATAACAACTCCATGAACCACATCCAAAAGAAGATATTCACCCTTGCAAACTTGTTGAGGAAACCAAAGAATTAGGGATCAAATCCAATGGAGAGCAACCATTAGAACTTGAGATTGAATAATTTTTGACATGCCTATCTGTGGATCCTCTAAGCACATAAGAGGATAATCATCTAATGCTAGAATATTTGCATGACACTGTAAAGGAGGATATTCTAAGTGAGCCAAATAATGAGGTAAACCAACAACATTTTTATTTTGTTGAAATTTGGTTTCAAGCAACTATAAGACCATACCGCTCCTTCATTCTTCATTACTTCGTGACATGATCATCAAAATAGTTGGTTCTTCATACTCAATTATATCTTAAACACTATTTTCTAAACTTGAGTATGAATGCATTTTTATACTTGTTACACACATGGTTACATTGGAAATACTCCTATACTTGACGATATGAATTTCTTTTTCTCATGTAGAGTAGGATAATAAATAAATAAATAGATGTTGCATATAATAGTTAGTTTAGTTCTAAAATATAGTGCAACATCTTTTTCAATTTTTTTTTTATAAGTGGTAATGTTGACAGTTAAAAAGGAAACTAATTGAAAATAAGAGAGCTATCTTCCTATTGCATATTTCTGTTGAAGTTTCTTTCAACTGCATATTTTTTTAGTGAAGATTTCCTCTGAATCTTATTTCAAACAATAACATGATTCAACTATTATAATTATTTCCTACTTATTATTTGTTTTTGATAGCTAAACTTGTTTCTAGTTTTTTTTCCAATAAAGTAAGCTATGAACATCATATTTGGAATTTTATGTGAAGGTAATCTTCTTAATATTTAGTTTGACATCTGAAGTCAATATGATTAATTGTTGTATACCAACTATTTGGTACCATATTTCAGCCAACCAGTACCTAAAATTTCAATTTCCATAATTTTTAGTACTCAATTTAGTACCAATACCCAAAATTTCAATTCCCAGAATTTCTGTACTTAATTCGGTACTAGTACCCAAAATTTCAATTTCTAGAATTTCAGTACTCGATTTGGTACCAATACTATAATTTTGGTACCAATTTTCTATTTTACAAGACAAAGTCGGATTCAAGGATCTTGTTCGTTCGGGATGCTTGAATGATGGAAGCATATTGGTACTGAAAAGTGGAAAAAACATCTTCGTCAATGGAATGGAACACTTAGGGGAGTATTTGATGTTATTTTCCATTTTTCCTGAAGTTGTTAAAAATTATGCATTCATGCTTTATCATTACTTAGCTATTTTAAGACCGTTATTTCATAAAAGTTGAATTGAATGATAATTCTAGAATGTTTTGGAATTTTATTTTCTTATACATATAGAATTCTTATTATCAATACAAAACAATTTCTTAAAATATAGTTACCCAATCATACTAAGGGTATTAAAACAAGGCTAAAAGGTCCATACAATGATATCGATGAAAAAAAAACTTTAATATTATAACGATAACACCAAAGCATGATATCCAAACATCTTTATTAAGACTCGCAGACGAGTTGATAAATTATCTGCTCATAGTGGAACACTACTTTAAAATTCGAAAGCATACATGAAAACTATGATTGGTAGGACTTTAGGTGTCTTTTGGTTATTCTTTGGTTAATCCTAATCCATCTTACATTAAAATGGCTCATTCATGCTATGTACTTTGAGTACCTATGAGTACCTTATGCATCCAAGACATTATGCAAGTAATCAAAGTCACTCTGAAAGGTATCATCCTATGCCTTTAAGGGCTTTCTGAAGCTTCTTCCCCATCTACCAATTGCAAAAGCAATGTCTATAATATAAACCTAAAATGGTAGGAAACATGGGACTAGATCCTTCAGTGTAAAATAGGTTTAAGAGGTTAACCCATCGAGGCTATGGTAGCCTGTTGGCAACGAGTAATGTCCTGTGATACCGCTAGGAAAACCCATCAGGGCTATGGACACTCACGGGCAATGGGTCATTCTGCCTAAAGAGGTGACAACCAAACTAGGGCTTTTGTCTACATGTATGATGTTTACTCTATAATGTTACAATCAAAAGGAAGCATGTGTGGATGAAGTCAAGAGAAAAATGAAATCCATAAATTTGTTGCTAAAGAATGGCCTTAAGGTAACCTTGAGACCTTTTTCATTGGTTTTTCATACTAAATCTAAGGTTTAATTATCTTAGAAGTGAGACCTATGATCATAGAGAATTAATAAAACTCAATTTCAAAGCATATTGGTAATACTTGGATAACTATAAGACTTTGGGATTTGGTTAGTAATAACTAATTTTTCATTGCTTCATCATTTTTTGTGATCATAATAAGCCTCCTACTTCTTTTTCTACAAATGAGAGCCCCTTAAATTTATAAAAGGTTTATTTTTCTTGAGCATAAAACTGTTAAGGATTGATGAAACCAAATGTAATGAGTGATTTGGAATTTATTTTATGCTTGGTGTTAGTTTTGCATAATTTTAATAAATCAAGGATGACTTATTTTTGTTATGTATTCATTTGATTAGTTCCATTGTTTTCTTTTTCAAGTCCCTTTTTGTTCTAGAGTCATCTCAACAACCTCCTCACTTCTTCAGTACTTCACCTTGTTTGCATGAGGACATGCAAAACCTCAGGCATGGGGGAGTGATTTTTGGGACCTTTTCAACATCTTTAGTTCATTCTCTTTAGCTTCCTTCTACATATCAAATCGACACTCATCAATTCTAGCTATTCCAAATCATTCCTGACTCTTAGCCTTACTCAGCCTCGTATTCAGCTTCATAAAACTTCCATTGTGTCTTGTGGTACAAATCAAAATTTAAAAGGTATACTTGATTTAAAACATGTTTAAGACTCTTTAAATCATTAAAATTTAAGGAATATTGATGATTAACCACTTCCTATTCCATAAATATTTACCTTTCTTAAACCAACATTAAACCCTCCATTTCTAAATATGTAACACCCTGCTCCCACATGTACTGAAGTAACCATACCAACCGGGTAAACATGTGATGAGAGGCTACTATGACTAGATTCAACCTCCTATGTGACCTTAAGAAAGTGGAATTGACAAAACACATCAACCAACCTATCCACATTAGCAACAAAACCCTGAGGAGACATGTCAGCCACTCAGACATCCTGTCCCTGGGTCCCACTAATGTTATGGAAATATTAAACCTTAGTAGATCTCATGATATAGGCATGAGAGTGGTTAGAAACCCAAATTCGCTCTCACTGGCTTGCCTGCCAGCGTCCAGAGACCCAATTTGTCAGTGTTATGCCAGTGACATCGAGATTTGAGCCACTTTTTTAGGCCCAGAGCCCAAGTCACTATGTTATGAAACCAGCTCAAGAAAAGATAGAAAAGATAGATCAACGCCTTAGAATTCAGACTCTTCGAGGGGGTAACCTCCTTTACATTACATAAATGAGAAATTCTTGGACGATTCAAATGACAAAACCTCATTTCTATATATAGGAGTCTAAGGAGTCACAATATAATCCAACCGACCTAACAATAATAATATAAAGCCACAAAAATAACAATAGAGGGATTCTATGGGGCACAGTAATAACAATATGGGGGCAATAGGGGCACAACAATATTAATAAGGGGTATAACTACAATAATAATGGGGTAATCACTAGTATTATAGGGACCCAACATGCCCCTCTCCTTCAAAAAAGTATTGTCCTCAATGCTTGAGTAGTTCTGGATACTTCTGCATAAAATTCTCATCCTCCCATGTGGAATCTTCAATGGATAAGTTCTTCCACTTGATAAGATACTCTGAAATTGATCGATTTTGTAGCTGTCGAGTTCTTGTTTCTGTGACTGCTTCCGGTTCCAATATAATTTTTCCTTCCTCGTCAAGTTCTGGCAATATTTTTTGAACTGGGAGCTTGTCGCCTATAACCTTCTTTAAACATGAAACATGGAAAACTGGGTGCAATCGAGAAGCTGCAAGAAGCTCCAATTTGTATGCCATAGTACCAATCTTTTGCAACACCTTGTACGGACCATAATACTTTGGTGATAATTTATTATCCTTCTTAGCTTGCTTGAGGGACATTTGCTTATATGGTTGTAGCCGTAGGAATACCCAATCACCTACATCAAAACTTCTTTCGCTGCGATGTTGATCTGCCTGTTGTTTCATTCTATTCTGTGCCAACACGAGGTTATCCTTTAAGAGTTGGAGGACTTGTTGTTGATGTTCGATGTGATGTTCCACTGCCTGAACCTTAGAATTTTCTCTTAAATATGATGTGATGGATGGTGGTTGATACCCATAAAGTGCCATAAATGGGGTCATTTTTGTTGTTGTATTGAAGGAAGTGTTATACCACCATTCAGCCAGAGGCAACCATTTGACCCATTGTGTCTGTTTATCATATACAAAGCAACGAAGATATCCTTCCAAACATTTGTTTACTATCTCAGTTTGCCCATCAGATTGAGGATGATAAGATGAGCTATGAGCTAACTGAGTACCAAGACAAGAAAATAATTCTGTCCAAAAATTTCCAGTGAAAATGGGATCTCTGTCACTTACAATAATCTTTGGGTTTCCATGTAGCTTTTGAATTGTTTCCATAAATGCAGTAGAAACTGTACTGGATTTAAATGGATGTGATAATGCAAAAAAGTGTGCATACTTGGTAAGTTTGTCAACTACCACCATGATGACACTCTTTCCCTCAGACTTGGGTAAACCTGTGATAAAATCCATTGAAACCTCCTCCCAACATTGGCTTGGAATGGATAAAGGTTGTAATAGACCCGGTGTCTTAATTGTTTCAACTTTATTTTGTTGGCAAACCAAACATTCCACCACAAAATTTTGAATATCTGATTTAAGGCCATCCCAAAAAAATTCCTTCTTAACCCTGTGGTAAGTTTTTAAAAATCCTGAGTGCCCTCCTAAGGGAGAAGTGTGCAATTCCATAAGAATCTTTTGTTTTAGCTGGGAATTCTTACAAAGGTATAAGCGATCTTTGTACCATAATGAATCATTTTTCCAGCTAAATGTATTAGAGTACTGGAATCTTGTTGTAACTTTTGAATAAGTGCCCACACTTCTTCGTCATTCTTCCATTCCTCCCTTGCTTCGTTTATCCAATCTGGTTGGATAATAGAAATGGCACACAACAATGCTTCCACATCCTCATCCTTTCTTGAGAGTGCATCTGCCACCACATTTTTCTTCCCTTTTTTGTAGATGATTTCAAAGTCATAACCCAACATCTTTGTGACCCACTTTTGTTGCTCTTCAGAGGATAATCTTTGTTCTAAAAAGTATTTAAGGCTATCATGATCCGTTTTTACCTTGAAGTGTCTTCCCATTAGGTAGGGTCGCCATTTCTTAAGTGCATGGAGTATTGCCAACATTTCCTTCTCATAAATAGCTTTGCTTAAAAACTTTCCTTGATTGGACGACTTTCAAAAGCAATGGGTCTTTCATCTTGCATTAGAACAACACCAATTCCATTTCCTGAAGCATCACATTCCACAATAAAGGTTTTGTGAAGTCCGGTGTAGCTAAGACCGGTGCTTGGCACATTGCCTCTTTAAGATGTTCAAAGGCCTTTGTTGCTTCCGGAGTCCATGAAAATGCATCTTTCTTCAATAATGTTGTTAGAGGTGCTGCTATTCTCCCATAATTCTTAACAAACTTGCGATAATACCCTGTCAACCCGAGAAATCCTCGCAGATGCTTTATGGATGTGGGGATTTTCCATTCCTTAATGGCTTTAATTTTGCTAGGGTCTACCTTAACTCCTTCATGAGATACAATATGACCCAGATATTCCACCTCCTGGACTCCAAAGAAACATTTGGATCTTTTTGCATATAATTGTTTCTCCTCCAATAGTTGTAGCACCCTGTCAACATGTTCAACATGATCCTTCCAAGACTTGCTGTAGATTAGTATATCATCAAAAAATACTAACACAAATTTTCTAAGGAATGGTTTGAAAATTGAATTCATCAAACCTTGAAATGTTGAAGGTGCATTGGTAAGGCCAAAAGGCATGACCAAAAATTCATAATGACCCTCATGAGTTCTAAATGCCATTTTCGAAATGTCTTCAGTCTTCATTCTGATTTGATGATATCCTGAACGAAGATCCAACTTGGTGAAGTAAATTGATCCATGCAATTCATCTAGTAATTCATCAATGACAGGAATGGGGAACTTATCTTTAATAGTGAGCTTGTTGAGCTCCCTATAATCCGGACACATGCGCCATGATCCATCCTTCTTGTGCACCAATACTACTGGAGCAGAGAAAGAACTTTGACTCAGTTGAATTATACCAGCCTCTAGCATTTCTGCAACCATACGTTCAATTTCACTCTTTTGGACATAGGGATATCTGTACGGCCTGATGTTTGGAGGAACACTTCCTGGAATCAGATGAATAGCATGATCATGATCACGCATAGGTGGGAGACCTTTGGGAGTCTCAAATACCTTGGAATGATTGTCCAGGACTTTTTGGAGATCTGGAGAAATAGATGATTCCGATGTGGAAACATCTAGCGAACATAATTGTGCAATTACACCTCTTTGCTCCTTTTTTAGAAGCTTTGTCATACCATTAGAGCTGATTATCTTTCCTGGTTTCCCTGCAATACCCCTTAATTCAACTTCCTTTCCTTCCGTAGAAAATTTGATGAAAAATTCTTGAAAATTAAAAGCTATTGTACCCAAGGATTGTAGCCATTGGACTCCTAGTACAACATCAGCACCTCCCATTGGAATGGAAAGCATTGGGCTAGTCAATACATATTCTCCCATGGATAGCTTGATATTATGGCACTTTCCAGAGCAATTTATTGTTCCTCCATTTGCAATCATCACTTGACACTCTGGTGCTGGATATAGGAAGCAATTCAATTCTTTTGCTACCTTACAATGAATAAAATTGTGGGTGCTTCCTGAATCAATCAACACTATTACCTTTTTCTTCTTGATTTGTCCTTCTATCTTGATGGTTTGAGGAGTGGTAATTCCCGCCAATGCATTACAAGATATGGTCGGATTTATTTTTTCTTCATCTAGGCTTTGTTCCTGGAGTATATCCTCTTCTTTTGACCTTTCTTGCTCCTTTTCTTCTTCCTCTTCACAATCTATGTAGAATAATTTCTTCTCAGCACACTTATGACCTTTAGTGTATTTGCTATCACAACAATAAAAAATCCCTTTTGCTCTTTTTTCTTCCAATTGTTGTGGTGTCAACCTTATAGGTTGTGGAAGACTAGGGGCAACAACACTTCCATCTTTATAGTTGTGAGTGGTATGCTTCCTGGTTGCCATAATTTTTCTTTCCATTTTTCTTGCTAACCTGAATGCCTTCTCTAATGAATCAGGTTCCCAAAGGACATCATGTTGGATATTATCCTTTAAAGACCCTATGAACACATCAATCCTATGCTCCTCTGGAATATCTTTTACCCTTATGTTCAATTTTTGGAACTCCTCAATGTGCTCCATTATTGAACCCTTTTGTTTGAGACTTATCAATTGGCTAAAAAAAGTGTTGCTTTTTGTATCCTCATAATGTGCTATCAATTCTTCCGTAAAAATTTCCCAAGTGATAAATTTTTTACGAGAGAAAAGCCATTGATACCATACAAACTGATTTGGTTCCAAATATAAGGTTTCCATACGTACCTTTTGTGTGTTTTGCACATTATTGAGATCAAAGAATTGCTCCATCTGTAATATCCATGTGGCGGGATCCTTGCCATCAAACTTCCTCATATCGATTTTTGGAATATGGTGAGTCTTCGATCCAACATTAGAGTCTATGGAATCATGATTAACATTTCTTTTGTTCTCATCATGAGTTTCCTTTAGTACCCTTTCACCCTTAGTGACCATTTCTTGTAGCAACTTATTCATATTTATCTTCAATTCGTCCATGTCTATCTTCAGATCTATCTTAAAATCGTCCATCTTAGCTTCTACGCCTTTCTTTAAACCATCCATATTAGCTTCTACATCTTTCTTTAAACCATCCATCTTAGATTCTGTTCCTTTTTGTGCAAGTGACAATTGTTGCACTTGGTCTCGTAATTTTGATATATCATGTTGCATTTCTTCCTCTTCTTCATGGGTCATGCTAGAGCTTTCAGTTTGCCTACTAGGTGTTTGCATTTTTTTTCCTCGGGGCATCAATTACCAATAATAATGATTTACTATGCCCTTTGAATTCCTTCAAACTAATTTTTCAAACCAATCTTATGCAAAAATTTAAAAAAACTACACACCTTTTTTTCACTTTGTAGGAGCTCGATATTGCCTCTGATGTATCTCTGTACTTTCCAATCATCTAGTTCTAAATTTGTGACTTGCAGTAGCCCTTTATGTCCTCTTTCCAATGCCACAAGTCTGACCCAAATTGGATTCTCCAAGGAAGAGTTATGCGAAATCTCCCACAGTGACTTGATTATAGACTAGTTAAGTAGAGCGAACTTGTATGACATGCCACGAGTCACTGTTTCGACCTTTGCATTTGAAAAATGCATACAAGAAACTATAATCCGTCCTCTTTCTGTACCTTCTTATGAAATTTCAATCTGATCCCCAGAGAGAAAGTTATGACGATTTTCCCCAGGTCACCTGTTTGGAATGTAATTCAGGAGTCTGCAAAAAGACCAACTTCCTCAGATCATATCTCTGCAAAAATAGCGCGAAAAGCTCTAAAATTCGGACCCGAGGTTTAGCGCGATTTCTTCTCAAATAGGTTTTTTTTTTGCAAGTTCTGAAACGTCGCAGAAAAAAAGTTATAGCGAAAATTCCACGAAGACCTGTTTGGAGTAGCGAAACCCTAGAATCCAAAGCTTTGATACCAAATGTTATGAAACCAGCTCAAGAAAAGATAGAAAAGATAGATCAACGCCTTAGAATTCAGCCTCTTCGAGGGGGCAACCTCCTTTACATTACATAAATGAGCAATTCTTGGATGATTCAAATGACAAAACCTCCTTTCTATATATAGGAGTCTAAGGAGTCACAATATAATCCAGCCGACCTAACAATAATAATATAAAGCCCCAAAAATAACAATAGAGGGATTCTATGGGGCACAGTAATAACAATATGGGGGCAATAGGGGCACAACAATATTAATAAGGGGTATAACTACAATAGTAATGGGGTAATCACTAGTATTATAGGGAACCAACACACTACCAAGAATGGAATGATAACTTAAGACCAGTCAAAGAATATGGAAAAAATGATGCAAAATAAATAAGTTAAACAAGACCTTAATCAAACCCCTACTATCCATGCCAGGCATTTCGTCAAACATATCATCAACATGTAACCTACAGGTGTAAACAACAGAATTAAGTGTATGGATCTCATACTTATCTGAGAACCACTATGAACCATTGTTCCCTCATGTCATTTGGTGAATTATCATCTATTACGCCATAGGTACATTATCCATTCATTTACAAGCAAAAACATGCTGAGAGCCATACATAGTTTCTGTCATAAAATACACATATAACCAACATAATAACAACATAAATACTCATGAAAGTACAACCATATAGACCACATATAATCCATCAAAATGCTCATAAAAATACAAGGAGAAATAACCTTTCATTAATGATGCAAAAACCAAACCCGGGATGGGACTTCCACGTTCCACCCGACCATAGAATGGCTGAGCCAAATCTCTCTTCAGCCATTCACCCCCGTGCCATATTCCAAGCATGAATGTGGGACTCAAACCAAAAGAACCAACCAGGGCATGCCGAGGCTAAACCACATCACCCTCATCAATAGAAATAAGGATTTATCGTAATTTATCCTGGATCACTAGGCCAACACAATTTACGCATCATAACAAGATTTTTCCGAGATATCCACACAATCACTAGGCCAAACATGCATGTATGACACCAGATTTATCCACCTACATCGTGAGGAATTTTTCCTGTCTCCTAATCTCTCAAGCTCTACTTTAATCCAAACTCGGATCACTAGGCCCTAAATCGAGACCCCAGAGTCTTAGGATTTACTGCAATCCACACCAGATCACTAGGCCCTAAATTGAAAACCACTCTCCAAGATTTACCACATATCCCAACCCAGTATTACTAGGACCAACAGAGATCAAACCACCTATAGGGTTTATCATATATCCTTCCATTCACCGACAAGGATTCCTAGGCCATCCAAGGCAACACAAAATCCAGCTTTACCACAACCCACAGTTTGGTTCAGGGGTTACTAGGCCATGTGTTCTATCATTTCGGAGATCCACCTCACTCAGCTAGGAATCCATCTTGCAATCGAACTCAACCAAAACATGAGAACCTTATCACACCATGGATATCTAGAAATGGAAAGGCTAGGCTTAAAACACCATTGTACTTGGAAAAACCCATGCCACAATAGCAAAAGAATTGCATGTAATACTATTCATGCCAAATCTATCAAGGAAAATACACATGTAGATTGATACCTATAATGAATCCTGCTGTAGTTGCTTGATCCTACCTTTCCATACTTGATCTTTGCTTCCTCTTGCCTTCTTTTCCTTTCTTGCTCCAATGCCAAAATGCTCCAAGAAAACTCTGTGCCCAAGAGTGAGTGAGAAAGAGATAATAATGAGAGAGCTCGAAAAATCAACTAACAAAAGGTTACCAACTGATCCTCAAAAGCCTTTTATTAATGAGGCCTCTATTTTCTTCATTTTCCATTATTTTCTTTCAATTTCCTCCTCACATGCAACCTGTGACCTTTCACCTCCCTTTTCTCATAATTTCCATTATTTTCATAAATAAATGTGCCAAAAATGCCATTTTTCCTTTCCAAAGCCTTAGCCATTTCTTTTGCAATTTCTTTAGCCATAACAAATTGATGAACACCCACACTAGGAAGTCTTTCCCAACATTCAGCTTGGAATAAGTGTCCCATCAATCGTGGTTATTATTTTTTCCTTTATCAACTTTTATTACATTTAATTTTCACCACGATTGTTACAGAATCCTCCCCCTTGGGGAACACCATCCTCGGTGTTAGACCACACTAAGACCTCAGCAAAACCACTGAAAGAAAACATACTTCCCATGGAGCTTTATAACATAGCTCGATGCAATATTTACAATGATCACCTTGCTGAAAAGCAAACCAACATCATAAAAACATTATAACATGGCATCATAATGACATGGCATCCATACCGCTTATTGGAGATTTATAACTTATCTCATGGTGGTATTTAGATATGTACATATAACAACATCACCAAAAAATATACCAAAACATATACCCCAAACACCATACCAAAACTGCTTTACCTCAACTAGAAAATAAGGATGGATACATAGCCCGCATTTGATCTGCCATCTTCCAGGTAGCTTCATCGTGCCCAAAGTGCTTCCACTACACTTTAACTTTCTTGATTTCTCAGTTCTGTAGCATGACCACCTTTTTCTGCACTATACACTAAGGCTCCGACTGGAATTATCCATCTGGTTCCACCTACAATACATACCAGTCAATCACATGATCAACATCCTTAACATATTTCTTAAGCAATGATACATGGAAAATATCATGGACTTTCACTATCAGAGGTAGTGCAAGTCAATAGTATATTGACCCAATCATCTTAATGATACTGAAGGGTTGATTAAACAAATACCTCAACCCAATTTGATCACTCATCAGTACAAGCCTCCTGCCAAGATGATAGTGCCTCCACATCTTCAAGGCATGTATTATTGTTGCTAGCTCAATATCATGCGTGGGGTAGTTTTGTTCGTGCTCATTAAGGTTACGGGACTCATAGAATACCACCTAGCCATCCTGCATAAGGACTCCATCAAGTCCTCTCTTGCAAGCATTTGTACATACTACAAACTCCTTGTTCAGATCTGTAATATGTAGCACTGGTGCATGTGTCAACAACTGCATAAGATGCTCAAAACTAGCCTCACACTCCTATGTCCATTCAAACTTCTTACCTTTCCTTTGCAATGATGTGATAGGATAAGAAACCTGTGAGAAGTTCCTGTTGAACCTCCTATAATAGCCTGCTAACCCCATGAAAGATCTCACCTCATCCACACTCTTAGGAGATACCCACTCCATGATGGCTCTTATCTTCTCTGGATCTACTGCAATTCCCTCCTTGGAGAAAACATGTCCAAAGTAGTGTACCTCACTCTAAAAGAAACTACACTTGCTGAGCTTAGCATACAGCCAATGCTTCCTCAACAACCTCAACATTGCTGCTAAATGCTCGACATGCTCTTCCTCATTTTTAGAATATACCAATATATCATCAATGAACACAATAACAAACTTATCCAAATATGTACGCAACACACTATTCATCAAGCACATAAATTTAGCTAGAGAATTAGGTAATCCAAATGGAGCTACAACACACTCATAATGCCCATACCTAATCCTGAAAGTGGTCTTGTAAATGTCCTCCTCTTTGATGCATACTTGATGGTATCCATATCTTAGATCAATCTTCGAGAACACTACTTATCCCTTCATCTGATAGAACAAGTCATCAATCCTTGGAAACATATAGATGTTCTTGATGGTCACTTTGTTCAACTGCCTGTAGTCAATGCATAATCTGAGAGTTCCATATTTATTCTTCACAAACAAGACTGGTGTGCCCCAAGGTGATACACTTGGCCTAATGTATCCCTTGTCCAACATTTCCTTCAAATTTATATTTAACTCAACCAAATCAGGTGTGCTCATCCTATAAGGTGCTTTTGATGCTGGAGTTTCCCCTGGAACTAACTTAATAGAAAAGTCCACCTCCCTGTGAAGTGGAAACTCTGTAATGTCCTCTGGAAATACATCCTTAAACTATTGTAAAACTAGGTACCTGCTCAACAAATTTTCATCCTCAACCTCCTTACCCTTGTCATTATAAATGTGCATTGCGAACAACATGCACCCTTTCCTGCGGCTACACTTTGCTTGCATAACTATCACCGTCCTAATTGATGTGGCTTTCTTCTTACCCTGCAAGACTCTTGGTTCCCCATTGTCATCAACACACTCAATGGATTTGTCATAATAGTCTACCTTGGTTCTATGAAGATACAACCAATCCATGCCCAACAACATACTATATGATCCCAACGGTAATACATTCAAATGTGTTGTGGTAGGCATACCACTCAAATCAATTTCACAAGCTCTTAGCCAATGATGAACTCACTTCTTTGCACCTGTAGCCAATGCCCATCTCAATGATAGAAGCTTGATGTTCTGCCTGCTTATTGTACACTGCTACATAGATATGTGGAATACTCTAACCAACATCCCCAACAGTCTACACATCCTGTGCATTGTATATTTGAGCTTTACCACCCTGATTCTATGGACAATCTCTCTTAAGGTGTTCCTTGCCACATGTCCAACACTCCAACCGACCAATACCAACACCCCTAAGCTTTTGCTTCTGCTGCAACTCATGTCCCTTTCTAGCTACATTAAATCTCTTTTGCGGTGCCACATTCTCTTTCTCATCTGCATGTTGAGGCCTTGTCCTCTTAGGCTACCATTTACCTTTACCTTTTTCTTTTCCCTTCCATCCTTGCTGAGATTAATTCTTATGATTTGATTGTTCATAGAAATGCTTCAATTTTCCAATAACTTCCTTAAATGACCAGGGCTCATCATACTCAATCCAATCTATAAATGCTAATGGAAAACCACTGAAAAATCATTGAACTTTAGGCTTCTCATCAGTAAGTTATGGTACATACCTCAATAGCTCTAGAAACTTGGTCATGTACTCTTCATCTATCATTGATCCCATCTTTAGCTCATAGAATTCCTTGGCCTTACTGTCGTAGTACCTATATGACAAGTACTTATTCTTGAAAATCCTATTGAACTCCCACCAAAGTAAATCATCTGTCCTGATGTCTTTCACCCTCTTAACATATTCCCACCAAATTTTTGCTTTACCTTTCAAGAAGATCGCTACTCTAGCCTTCATGTTATATGTGTACTCATGCAACTCAAAGAATTTGTTCATCCCATGTATCCAAGCCTTTGCATCTTTCATCTTCTTCACATCTCCATCAAAATTAGGTGGCTTCACTTTCTTAAACTGATATGGTAAGTATCCCCTATCATTCCTCTTGTAAGGATGATAACGATAAAGACCATGATGTCTATCAGAACCAGAAATAGAGTAGTACTTCTGCTCATCACCCCTTCTATCCGGAGTGTCCAAAAACCTGCCATCTCTCACCATATTAGATCTATCTGACATATGTCTACTAGGAGACCTACTGCCATATGACCCATTAGTTCTATCCTCATGTCCATGGCTAATTCGAAGTTTCCCTTGTCACTGCAAGTCTGACAAACTCTGAAGGAGTATAGCATTAACCTCTTCTTGCTTCTCTTGTGCATGTACGATCCAGTCATTATCTACCTTACAACCCCTTATCTCTTCCTTCAAGCTTCTCAATGTGTCTGCCAAATCAGAAGAGTTCCCAACACCACACTACCCATCTGATTCATAGGGAGATTCTACGTAGTCTACCACCTTGCTAGCCATTTGGTTTATTTCCTGTAATGCATCATATGTCAACGTACCTTAGCTCAATTTGGGGAGGATAACTTGTTTGCAAATCAACAGTAAGTGTGATACATGTATAACATAATCATAAAATCGTATAGATATATAAGAAGTAAGTGCATCAATGCATAAACGTCATTCTAGCTAGGGTCCAATCATTAATGTAAGGCCATATCAACAATCCATTCTATGACCTGATGCATGAAAACAATCATTAATCCATTGTACACATTGTTGCATGCAACCATCAACATGCATAAGAAATGCCAAATAAACTACACATACACATAGATGCATGTAGTCGAGCATAAGTGCTTAGTTCTTGTAATAAACCTACAATATTGATACATGTAACCAAAACATTCAAGAATTCACCTGATATACAAGGATGTAGTCAAGTGACATATAACCATATGAAACCAATCATATAATCATGACGCCACATTCCACAAGATCAACATCAAATTCTCCATGACAACCTTACTACAACTATAATCAATCATCAAGCAAATGTAACAAGCACATGGAATGAAAGTGTAAGAGACACACATGCAACTGACATGCATGCATGACCAATACACATTGCCCATCCAGTCTGAGGGGTGAACCATGCTTTGATACCACTCTGTAACACCCTCCTCCCACATCTACCCAAGTAACCATGCCAACTGGGTAAACATGCGACGAGAGGCTACTATGATTGGATTTGACCTCCTATGTGACCTTAAGGAAGTGGAATCGATGGAACACATCAACCAACCTATCCACATCAGCAACATAACCCTTAGGAGACATGCCAGCCACTCAGACATCCTATCCCTGGGTCTCACTAATGTTCTAGACTAAGCCTTAGTTGCTCTATTTCTATAGGCATGAGAGCGTCTAGAAACCCAAAGTTACTCTCACAGGCTTGCCTGCCAGTGTCTCGAGACCCAATTTTCCAGTGTCATGCCAGCGACCCTGAGATTTGAGGCACTTTTTTAGGCCCAGATCCCAGGTCACTTCCTAGAATGGAATGATATCTTAAGATCAGTCAAAGAACATGGAAACAATGATGAAAAAGAAATAAGTTAAACAAGACCTTAATTAGATCCCTACTAGCCATGCCATACATTTCGTCAAACATATCATCAACATGTAACCTATAGGTGTAAACAACATAATTAAGTGTAGGGATCTCATACTTATTTGAGAATCTCTATGAACCATTGTTCCCTCATATCATTTGCTACATTATCATCTATTAGGCCATAGATACATTATCCATTCATTTACAAGAAACAACATGTTGAGAGCCATATAAAGCTGTTGTCATAAAACACACATGTAACCAACATAATAACAACATAAATAATCATGAAAGTACAACCATATAGATCACATATAATCCATTAAAATTCTCGTAGAAATAGAAGGAGAAATAACCTTTCATTAATGATGCAAAAACCAAACCCGGGATGGGACTTCCACATTCCACCTGACCATAGAATGGTTGAGCCAATCTCTCTTCAACCAGTCACACCCGTACCATATTCCAAGCATGAATGTTGGACTCAAACCAAAAGAAACAACCACGGCATACCGAGGCTAAACCACCTCACCCTCGTCAATAGAAACTAGTCCTTATCGTAATCCATCTTGGATTGCTAGGCCAACATAATGAACACATCATAACATGATTTACTATGATCTCCACCCGACCACTAGGCCAAACAATCATGGATGCCACCATATTTCTCCACCTACACCATGAGGAATTTTTCCTATCTCCTAGTCTCTCAGGCTTTACCGCAATCCAAACCCAGATCATTAGGCCCTAAATCAAGACTCCAGTGTCTCAGGATTTACCACAATCCACACAGGATAACTAGGCCCTAAACCAAGACCCACTCTCTAGGATTTACCACATATCCCAACTCGAGATTACTAGACCCAATGGAGAGAAAACCACCTCTAGGATTTACCGTATTTTATGCCATTTACTGGTAAGGATTCTTAGGCAATCCGAGGTAGCAAAAAATCTGGCTTTACCGCAACCCATGTGTTCTATCATTTTAGAGATCCATCTCACTCAGCTTCAAAGCCATCAGGCAATCCAGCTCAACCAAAACATGAGAACCCCATCACACCATGGCTATCCGAAAATGGCAAGGCTAGGCTAAAAACACTGTTACGCCTGGAAAAACCCATGCCACAACAACAAAAGAACTACATGCAATACTATTCATGCTAAATCTAGCAAGGAAAATACACATTCAAATCGATACCTGCAATGAATCCTGCTGTAGCTGCTTGATCCTGCCTTTCCCTAGTTGATCTTTGCTTCCTCTTGCCTTCTTTGCCTTTCTTTCTCTAATGCCAAAATGCTCCAAGAAAACTCCAAGTGTCCAAGAGTGAGAGAGAGAGAGAGAGAGAGAGAGAGAGAGAGAGAGAGAGAGAATAATGAGAGAGCTCCAAAACTCTACTAAAAAAAGGTTAACTAATCCTCATAAGCCTTTTTATTAATGAGGCCTCTATTTTCTTCATTTTCCATTATTTTCCTTCAATTTCCTCCTCACATGCAACTTGTGACTTTTCACCTCCCTTTTCTCCTAATTTCCATTATTTTCATAAATAAATGTACCAAAAATTCCATTTTGCCTTTCCAAAGCCTTATCCATTGCCTCTGCCAATTTTCTTAGCCATATGAAACCGATGAACACCCACACTAAGATGTCTTTCCCAACATTCAGCTTGGAATAAGTGTCCCATCAACCATGGTTATTATTTTTTCATTTATTAACTTTTATTACATGGAATTTTCACTAGGGATGTTACAAAATCCATCAATGCATATTTTAGTAAGACCATAAGAATGAAAAGAAAAGTATTGTGGTACATGAATACAAAGAAACATCTATAGTGTCTTCTCCTTGTACATCATAAAGCATTCACAAAATCATCATCCAAATGCTCTCAATAAGAGGATGAAGTCATTGTTGCTTATCTGAGAAGAGAACCACAAAGTGAATAATGGTCTCACAAAGTTTCCAACCATTATCCTCATCATCCCTTCCTAGTCCATATTTTTCTTGTCCTTAATTTGTATTACTTTGTTGTAAAATATATCAAGTCTATGATGGTATGGCAAATCACTTTTAACCTTCAACAATGTTTCTCCATAAGAACTCACACATGCACAAAGAAACACTGTTATAGAAGTATTTGATTGCATGAGGGAATGCAAAAGGGTAGGCATGGGGGAATGTTGGGATTTGAATATGTCATATTTTTAAGTATATAAATTTTCCATTCATAATTCATATTCCCACATTTATGACACTTTCCATTGTAATTATACCACCAGCTTCTGCTAAATGCATCTCTTCCACCTTGTGATTAATTATGATGGTTTTTTTTGTCTTTTTAATGATTATTTATGTATTTAATATGGTTTTAGAAATGAATATTTACTAAAGTGGTTATGTGGCCAAGAAGCATGTTTGAATATGAAAATTTCTATTTCTCTATCAGCGCAGTACCAATCTAGCAGTTCGGTACTAGTTTCTGCACCTGCACGAATGGAGAAAAAAGTCAAGATTATAAAATATATTTTTATTTCTCAAAGTATGACATATTAGGTGCCACATGGGATTAATATTCTGGTGCATGCCTTGGAATATACTCATATCACACATGTGGTATCCTAGCATGTGATTTAAGCTACAAAAAAAGGTAACGATTTTGAAACTGCCAAGTTTTTCCTCGATTTCATGCATATGGTGGTGAATCTCAAGAATCTTTCACATGGGGTTTTGAAAAATATAGAAATTTACTTAGATATCAAACCTTTTCCCAAAATTCAATATTGTTTCAATGTTACAGCTAGTTCTTCGAAGCAAATTTGTTCAAAATTTCCGAAAACCCAAATTTGCAAAAGTATCTAAACAATCAACTTCAGGCATGATTTCTGAGGCCATGGAATTGAATAAGGAAATTCCAAGATATTGTTTTGTTGATACAATGAAAAAATAGTCTCCATAGAATTATATCTCCAAAATACATCATGGTTTGGAAGTTACATGAGCTTATTTGAGCCCAATTTGTAAAAAATGCATAGTTTTATGAGATTTCCAAATCATGCCCAAATTTTGGGAAAATGTAAAATTAGTAATCTTAATTGTATGGAAAACGAATATAAATTATTTTAAGAGTATAAATATAATCATGTAATATCTCATATGTATTTTGGGGATCAAAATCACCCAATCTTATGTTGTAAAATCCCCCTTTACTATTTTAAATGTAACTTATAGTCAAGCATATCAGAGATTGGGAGATTGGTTTTGATCCTCCCAAAAATATTTTTGTATAAGTATTAAAGATTATAACAAATATATTGGATATTTATTATTTTAAAAGGGCTTGGCATAGATAACTGGTTAAGAGCTTCATCATGGAAGCAAACTTGAGTATTGCCTCTATGTAACAATGTTGATTTTTCCTTAATAAAATGTTTCTAGTTCTATAACTTTCATGCCTCTTTCCCACATTTCCCGTGATTGCATATCTAAGTCTTACGATCTCGGATTCAATAACTAAATGGCGGAATTAGAATACATATAATTTTACCAACAAGATCATGGTTCAATAATTAGATTAAATGGGAGGAATTTGTTTTGTCATGCATGCACATCAGCGTCTATGTGTCGTCATGCAACATTTCCATGGTTATGGTTGTCATGAATGAGGTCATTGTATGAAGTTAGAGTTATGATTCTTGATGTCGACATATTGATTTTATTATGTATATACTTGTATCATGATATTCTATATTTATTTAACAAATGAGATAGCCTCCCTTGAACTTCACTGAGGTATGTTGATTATGTTTATATTTGGTTATCTGACATGGTATGTTTGGAGGGATAAGAGGATCAAATATTTCTAGTAGAATGGTGGATTGCAGTTCATGAGACTCTCCTTATAGATCAGATGAGAAACATAAATATGAGTACTCTCCTGACATAATAGATATTTTAAAGGAAAAGATCAGAAGTTGCAAGGCATATAATGATATAATCATTAAGTCACAGGAAATACTTCACGAGGGCACAAGAAAAACAAGTAGAAGTCAATGCAGTTATCCTTCATAGTTTTTCAGATTTATAGAGTCAGGGACAACCACAAATTAGTTATGGACAAGTGGACAAGACTATTGGGGGATATGGTAGCATGTCTCATGGAGTGCACAGGTCAGAGAGGGATGACACTTCAGAGATGGCAGGTTTTTGATACACTTGACATGAGAGGCAGTTGTTACGGGTTCTATTCTAGTTTTGGTTCGGACAGGTATCATGGTCATCATCGCTATCATCATTACGGGAGGAGTGAGAGGGGATACTTTCCAGATGATTTCAAGAAATCCAAGCCACCTAAATTCGATGGAGAGTTGAAGAAACTGGAAGATGTAGAGCCATGGTTTCTTGGGATGAAGAAGTTCTTTGAGCTACATGACTATAGAAAGAACATGAAGGCCGGGATAGCTATTTTCAGTCTTAAAGTTAAGGTATACATCTGGTGTGAAGATGTGAATCATTTTAGAGATATCAGGACAAAGGAGTTGAGTTGGCATGAATTCAAGAGACTCTTCAGGAATAAGTACTTGTTAGAGAGGTAATATAATGGAAATGCCAAGGAGTTCTATGAGCTAAAGATGTGATCTATACAAGATGAGGAGTATACGACTAAGTTCCTGAAGTTGTTGAGGTATGTTCCTTATCTTAAGGATGCGAATACAAAAGTTCATAGATTTATCAGTGGACTACCATTAGCATTTAAGGATCAGATTGATTATGATGAGCCTTAGTCACTGGAAGAAGTCATTGGTAAGATGAAGCACTATTATGAACAATCGAAGTGTAAGTTTGAGCCTAAGAAAGGTTGGAAAGGGAATGATAAAACTAAATGAAAGTGGACACCAAAGCAAGGAAGACCTGAGGATGTAGGTGAGAAGGAAAATGTTTCTCCTCACAAGAAGTTTAATGCAGTTGAGAAGGGACATGGGTCTAAGACTTGAGAGCAATAGAATAAGGGTAGTGGCAGAAAACCATTGTAGTGCTGGATATGTGGCAAGGATCATCGAAAGAAGGATAAACCATTGTATCTTGGTGGCAAAAATTAGATCTATAGTGCTCAGGCGGCGCAGATAGTTGGGGATGTGGGATAGAGCATTCCTTGTATCTATGCAGATTTTGATAACAAGAAGGCGAATAATTAGGCATCAATTATGAAGATGGAAGGTAAGCTCTATGATCGATTTGTCTCCATTTTAATTGACCATGAATCTAATTATAGTTATGTTTATCCTGCATGGTGGATAAGTGTGGTTTGAGAAAAGAAGTGCATGCAGAGTCTTGGTTGGTGCAGTTGGCTACACGTACTAAGAAAAGAGTTCATCATTGGTTAAGACCTTATGTATTTGAGATGAATGAAATGCCTAGATAAACACATCTAAATGTACTTCCATTGGGGTCATACAATATGATTTTTGGTATGGATTAGTTGTAACATCACAGGACTAAGGAAGATTGTTATGAGAAGGTTATCGAGTTCTTGGATGATGATGGAGAGAAGAGAATCTTGCAGGGTAAGAAGAAGCTTACATCAATGACAATGGTTACGAATATGCAGGAAAATCGTAGTTACAAGAAAGGGTGTGTATTGTTTGAAGTGCATGTTTATAGTGATAAATGTAAGGATGTTGAGGCTACAAAAGTCTTGAAGAAGTATCCTATTTTACAACAGTTTCAGGATGTATTTCCAGTAGATATTTCAGATTTTTTGTCGCATAGGGAAGTTGGATTCTATATTGAGTTGGTACTAGGGAAAATACTAGCATCAAAGGCAACTTATAGGATGAGCACTCTAAAATTATTGGAATTGAAGTTGCAGTTGAATAAATGCTTGACAAGGGATAGATTAGGCCAAGTGTGTCTCCTTGGGGTGCACTAATGTTGCTTGTGAAGAAGAAGGATGGTAATCTCAGATTGTGCATTGATTATAGGCATATAAACAAGGTGACGATAAAGAACATGTATTAGTTACTAAGGATCGATGATTTATTTGATTAGTTGAAGGCATAGCAGTGTTCTCAAAGATTGACTTGAGATCATAATATCATCAGGTACACATCAAAGAAGAGGAAATCTACTAGACTGCTTTCCATATCAGGTATGGGCATTATGAGTTTGTTGTGGTTCCTTTTGGTTTGACTAATGCTCCAACTACTTTCATGTGTTTGATGAAAAATGTGTTGTGTCCTTATCTGGACAAGTTTGTGATAATATTCATTGATGACATATTGATATATTCTAAGGATGAGGAGGAACATGCAAAGCACCTAGAAGTAGTGTTAAGACTGTTGACAGAACATCAGTTGTATGCCAAGATTAGTAAGTGCAATTTATTTCATACAAAAGTTCCTTACTCTGGACATGTTGTTTCCAAGGAATATATAACTATGGATCTAGAAAATATCAAATTTATCATGGAATGGGCAGCTCTTAGGAATGTGGATGAGGTCAGATAATTCATGGGATTAGAAGGTTATTACAAGATATTCATCAGGAACTTCTCATAGATTTCTTATCCTATTACATCTTTGCAGAGGAAAGGAAAGAAGTTTGAATGGACAGAGGAATGTGAATGAGTTTTGAGTAATTGAAGTAGTTGCTTACAAACACAAAAGTTCTAAAGGTTGCAGATCCAAACAAAGAGTTCATGGTGTGTACATATGCTTGCAAGAGAGGACTTGGTGGAATCTTGACGCAAGAGGTACAACGATCGTTCATGCATTGAAGATGTGGAGCCACTATCTTCTTGTTAGGAGGTTTGTGTTGATGAGTGATCATAGTGGGTTGAGATACTTGTTTGATGAACCTAATATGAATTATATGCAAGCTAGATGGTTGGCCATGCTTAGTGAGTTTGACTTTGAGATCAAGTACATTAGGGCACAAAGAAAAGGGTTGTAGATGCTCTTAGCAGAAGAGTGTAGGTAAACCACATTACAACTATGAGTTCATATGGGATAGATTTACAGGATTAGGTCTTGTAGGGAGGATAACATGATGATAAGTACCAAAAACTCAAGCACAAGTTACAACAACTGGCTACAGCTGATTAGGATGTGGATTATCATCTCACGATAGATGGTTGGTGGGATTTAGGGATATGATCTATGTGCCAGACAACAATAATATCAAGAATCTTATCTTGAGGGAATTTCATGTCAAGCCATATTTAGGTCACCTAGGATATTACAAGAATTTGACAGTTGTGAAGAAGTTTTACTACTAGCCGAATCTGAAGAAAGAGGTAGATGAGTTGGTCGCAAGGTATTTGGATTGTCAACAGGTAAATTTAGAGCGTAAGAATCTAGGTGGTTTACTACAAATGATTCAAATTCTGAATGGAAATGGGAGGTCATTTCTATGGATTTTATCATAGGTTTTTTGAGGACATCTAGACAACATGATTCCATCATGATTGTGGTTGAAAGGTTGACCAAGGTAGCTCACTTCATTCTAGTTAAGCCTATTGATTCATCTAGTGAGGTAGCTTAGGTCTTCATCAAGGAGATAGTGAGATTGCATGGTGTTCCCAAGAAGATTGTATACAATATAGATCCCAAGTTCACTTCTGTTGAGTGTGTGTTACATTCTTTCCATGATGAATCACACACGCGGGGGGGGTGATAGCCCTTGCTGTTCATTGCTCCAGGTGCAACCCCCCCATTAGGGGGTTTCTGGGGGACGGTAGACCCCTGCACGGGGTCTGGGGTAGCGCCCCCATATTTTTTTTTTGGACCCTATATTAGGTGGGTGGACCTGCCTATGGTTTTGTGCATGGGTTTTGCACATGGTTTTGGGCATGATAGTTTTCTACCCATGGTATTTTATAGATCCGGTCAAGGGAAATGCAATTATGTTCTAATCCAGGGTCAATGAATTAGGGTTTATGAATGATTCAACATGTATATATATGTATTATAACATTTAAAGGAATATAATAAAAAATCAATCTGTAGTCCAATTTTGGGATCCAGGGAAATCTTTGTGTATTTCCTTTATATTCTCGTCATTGTTTATTTTCTATTTTTAGAATTCATCTGTAGATAATTTCTGTATAGGGTTAAAACCTACAACTTCCAGGTTTTGGAAGGAGTTGTTTGTAGGTTTGGGTACAGAGTTGGATTTTAGTACAAATTATCATCCTCAAATAGATGGAAAAGCATAAAGGGTTAACAAGATTTTAGAAGATATGTTGAGGATGTATCTTATGTACCAACAAAGGAAATGGGAGGAGTATCTTCCACTGGTAGATTTTTATTACAATAATGGGTATCAAGAGTCCTTGAAGATGAGTCCGTTTAAGGCACTGTATGGGCAGAGTTGTAATACTCCTATCAACTAGAGTGATATAGTGAACAAGGTATTGATTGGACCGGACATGTTGGCAAAGATGGAATAAGAAATGTAGGTTATCAAGAAGAATCTAAAGGCAACATAGGAAAATCATAATAGTCATCAAGATCAACATAAGGAATTTAAGGAGTTTAAGGTTGGGGAGCATGTGTACTTGAGCATCAAGCCTAAGAATAGCTCCTTGAGGATTGGATCTTGTGCCAAGTTGGAACCTAGGTATTGCAGGCCTCTTGATATCCTTGAGAGGATTGGACCAGTGGCTTAAATATTTGCACTGTTGCCAACAGTGAAAATTTATGATGTTTTCCTTGTTTCAATTCTTAAAATATATGTGAAGGACATTGATCATGTGATTCACTGGTTTGTATAGCAGGTGGAGCCAGAAGGATAACTCCAACTGGAACCTTAGTGGATATTGCAACAGAAACAACTCATGCATCAGAACCAAGCGATCGAGCAAGTTAAAGTGCAGTGGAAGCACTTTGGGCCTAATGAAGCTACATGGGAGATGATTGATCAGATGTGGGCTATGTATCCTTCATTGTTTACTGGTTTTCGCAGAGGAGTTTTGGTATATGTCCATATCTATGTATGGTTTTTATTGTAAATACCACAATGAGACATGTTATAAAATCTCCAATAAGTGGTATGACTGTCATGTTTTCATGTTTGTTTGTTAATTTTGGCTTTTTAGCAGGTTGTTATTGTAAATACTGCATCGAGCTAAGCTGTAAAGCTCCATAAGTAGTATGTTCTGGTTTTCAACAGTTTTGTTGGTCATAGGTGTCATAGAACACCGATGATGGTGTTCCCCCAAGGGGGAGGGGTTTGTAACAACCCCCGGTTAAATGTTCATGTAATAAACATTAATAACGATAAAATAAGACCAAGGTCATGGGACACATATTCCAACTTGAATGTTGGGAAAAACATCCTAGTGGGTGTAACTTTCGGTTTATTATGGCTAAGGAAATTGGAAAAGACATTGAAAAAGGAAAAGAGGCATTAATTGGAATTTTATGTATGAAAATAAAGTAAAATATTACAAAAGGGAAATGAAGAGTAACAAATTTGCATGATAAGGAAATTTAAGGAAAAATAGAGGAAAATCAAGAAAGTAGAGGTGTCAATGATAAAAAGGATTCTAAGGATCAGTTCAGAACTTTTTGTCAGTTTTAGTTTGGATTAAGTGAGAAAGCGAAATAAGAGCACCAAGAGGAGAAATAAAGCAATCAAATAAGGAAAGAAAAGGAGGGACAATGAGAACAAAGGACAAGCAAGAAAGGTTGGACCAAGTAGCTTTGACAAGAGGACGTTGCAGGTAATAGATTGCATGTGTGATTTCCTAGCTGGTTTGTGAATGCATGGTACATGTATTTGTGTATTTGGTTCTTTTGCTATCAGTGGCATGGTTTTTTCTGGGTGTGACAATGGTTTCAACCTTGCCTTTCCATTTCCAAATAGCCATGGTGTGATGGGATTCTTTTCTATTTGAGCTTTGGATTTCCATAAGGTTTTGGAATCGTGTGAGGTGGTCTTAGGAAACTTCCCAAGGGTTGGGGGTGGAGGTGATTTATTCTCCGGGAAGCCCTCAACAAGTGGGCAGAGACAAGAAAATTCCTCAAGGTATTTGTGAAGAAAATCTGAGGCATCCAAGCTTGTTTTGGGCATTGTGATCTCTTGATAAGCTTTGGTGAGATCGTGGTAGATTGAGGGTGAAGGTGGTTTAATCTCTGGGAAGCCCTAGTTGTTTATGTATTGATTTCCATCATTCATCCTTGTAACATGGCACGAGGATGATTGGCTGAAATATAGATTTGGTTCAACCCAATCTATGGTCGGGTAGTACGTGGAAGTCCCTGACTTGGTTGGTTTTTGCATAAGTTAATAAGAGATATTTCCTTATTATGATTCATGAGTATGTGTACTTGTTATTATGTGGCTTTGATGGCTGTTCTATCATGGCTAATAGTCTAATTATATGCTGACTACAAGCATGGTTCCATAACGTGTTCCAACTATGTATTTTGTTATGTTTTGATTAATTGATGAATGGTTGATGAATTCATGGGCTAACAGATGTTATTACATCTATTATGAGAGGGAATTAGACCTTATTAGTTAATCTCAGATAAGGTTCATACTCCTATTCCTAGATAGGAATTCATGACCTGTAGATTACATGTTCAACATATTTTTAAAAAAATGAGAGTCATGGTTAGGCGTGGTTAGGTCGAGTTTCTGATTCAAGTTTGTATGTTTAGCCTTGTCATCAAGTTACTTATCATTATGGAAAGTCTTAGGACGTTCTAGGTAGTGGTATGGAGGCTGGCCTAGAATTATGCCTCTGATCTAAGGATCATAGGCACTAAAATGAACAATTTAGGTCACAACCGCATGGAGCATGGTTTGTGAGTGCGATTGGATGCCTTAAACCACATGTAGGTAACGTTAAGGGTGTGATTGGGAGTCTAGGTCATTGAAAAAAAGTTCCAACTTAGGGATTGACCACTTGGGGTGTTTCTTCAACTTCTGGGTGATCTGTATTCCTTGTAGGATCTTAGTAAGTCTCAGTTGTAGGTGCCACTTCCTCAACTAGAGCTAGGAGGTTAGGTCATGTCATAGTGGCACTTCGCTTCACATCTACCCAATGGGATTTCTAAAGTGGGTAAATGTGGGGTGGAGCATTACAGTTCCCCCAAGGTGGAGGGGTTTGTAACAACTTGTGGTTGATTTGTCATGTAAATAAATAACACCAAGATCATGGGACACGTATTCCAAGCTGTATGGTGGGAAAGCATTATAGTGGGCATAACTTGTGGTTTAATAGTGGATATGGAAATTGGCAAAGGCATTGGCAAAGGAAAAGAGGAAATAAATGACATTTTATTATGAAAATAAAGGAGAATAGGAGAAAGGAATATGAAGAGACACAAATTTTCATGCAAGGGAAATTAGAGGAAAAATGAAGGAAAAATGAGACATCAACGATATAAAGGCATTAGAGAATTAATTGCTAGCTTTTGCACAATTTTTATTTTAGCTCTTCTTCATTTTGGCATACACTCTTGCACACTTAGAGCATTCTTGGAGCATTATAAAATTCACATGGACTTGGAGAAAGCAGGGCAAGGCCAAGCAAGGAATTAGTGGGAAGTGAAAGAGAAGGTTGGATCAACAACTACAATAGGGATACTTTTCAAGTAACAAGTTGCATGTGTGTTTTCCTTGTTGGTTTTTGGATGCATGGCATATGCATGTGGTTCCTTGGTTATGTGCTGTCATTGACATGGAGATTTTCTTAGATTGACAATGTTTTCAACCTTTCCTTGCCATTTCTTGGATAACTATCATGTAGTGGATTCACTATTTGGATTTTTTTATTGGTTCTTAGGTTTCATATGGCTATGGGTTGGGATAGGATATCTGGAGCCCTGGAACAACTTGGGTCCCTAGAGGTTGTGGGTTGAGATGAGAGTTCTCTGGAGTTCTCTAACAACTTGGGTGCTTGGAGGCTATGGATTGGGATGAAATCCTTAGAGCCCCGGGTAACTTTTGAAGAGACCAATCTAGTGGATGTTAGTGATTTCTGGACCGATTAGGTAAAATAATTGTGGTTGAGGGTCGAGGTGGTTTGACCTCTAGAAGCACTGGTTGGTTCTTTTTTTGGTTTAAATTTTATGATCCCATATTCTTGTTTGGAATATGGCTCGGGGGTGATTGGATGAAAGAGATATTTTGGTTCATCCAATCAATGGTTGGGTGGTATGTGGAAGTCCCTAGTTTGGTTGGAAATTCCATATGTTAATATGAGCTATTTTCCTATCGTGATCTATAAGAACTTGTAATGACTATCATGTTTATATTATGGATTATTTGTCATGGTTTCTATTATGGTTATATGTCTGATTCAATGATGTGATCTTACTATGGATCTCTCTAATGTTTTGATAAGTTATTGAATGGTTGATAAATGCATGGGCTAACCAGTGTTATTGCAGCTAGCTTGAGAGGGCATAAATACTTATTGGTGATTCTCAGATGAAGTTCAAAATTTTATGATTATATATTCATTCATGACCTATAGATTCTATGTTTACCATGTGTTTGACGAAATGAGTATCATGTATTAGGCATGTCTAGGTCAAGATCTTGTTCAAGTTTTGAATGGTTGGCATTTTTGTCATCTTATTTATGTTTCTGGAAAGACATAGACATTTCTGGGTAGTGGTATGAAGGTTAGCCTTAGAAAGAGGTATAGATCTTGCCATTGCATCCACATAACTGGGGATTTTGGGTCATAACCACTTGGATACAGGTTTGAGGGTGCCGTTATATCCTCCTAATCGCATGATGTTGTGTTATGGGTGCGATTGTGGAAATACACTAGAGAAACTGAGTTCCATCTTAGGGATTAACCACTTGGGGTGGTTGTCAAGCTCCTGAATGGTTTGTATTATTTGAGGGATGTCAGTATGTGTTCCAATTTTTAGGCCCCACTTCCATAACTGGTACTTGGAGGTTGTGTAATATCATAGTGACACTCAACTCATGTTTAGCATAGACAACCTTTAAAAGCGGGTAAATGTGGGAGGAGGTACACCCTTCATCACAAATCCTTTTGGGTGCTTCATGTAGATTTTTTTCTTCTAGATCCCCATGCAGAAATTCTATATTTACATACATCTATTCTACATTAAAATAAAAAGTAGAAGCAATATATAAAATAAATCTCTTAATGGTTAAATTGGTAATAAGGGAAAAAATATCACCAATGTCAATTCCCTCAACCTAGGAATGGAATTTTACTACTGATTGAGATTTGTATTTCTCTACTATGCCTTGTGTATTCAAATTCTTCTTTAACACCCATTTTCTACCAATGGGATTTCTTTTCGCTAGCTGCTCCACTATATGCCAGACCTCATTTTTCCTTAAGGATGCCATTTCTTCAACCATGGCCCTTTTCTAAAGTTTTCCACCCTCTAAATGCAAATTCTCCCTAACAGTTCTAAGATTGTCAAAAACAATAAGCAAGGAAAAATTTGAATGAAAATTAGGTGGAGTATACCTTTCCAGTTGCCTTTTTTCCTGAACCGATCTCCTCAATACTTGAGTATGTGGTTCTTATTTTTCTTCTAATTCCTATTCTTCTGTAGAGCTTGATCGATCATGTTAGGTTCCTATACTACTAGTGTAACCCCTTATTGTTATTAGTGAAACACCCTTATTATATTGTTGTGCCCATGTAGTACCCATATTGTTATTATTGTGCCCTATGGAAGCCCTCTATTGTTATTGTTGTACCCTTACATTATTATTGTTATGTCGGCTTTGATTATATTATGACCCCTGAGACTCCGATATATAGAAAGGAGGCTTCGTCATTTGTATCATCCATGAATTGTTCATTTGTGTAATGTAAAGGAGGTTCCCCGTAGAAGAGGCTGATTTCTAGGACATTGATATATCTTTTCTATCTTTTTGTGAGCTGGTTTCATAACATTTGGTATCAGAGCTTTGGATTGTAGGGTTTCGCTGCTCCAAACAGGCCATCGTGGAATTTTCGCTATATCTGTTTTTCTGGGACATTTCAGAAGCTTAAAAAAACCCATTTGAGCTGAAATCATTCTGAACCTTGCATCTGAATTTCATATCTTGTCTCACTATATTTTCAGAGATATGATCTAAGGAAGTTAGGGTTTTTGCAGACTTGCGAATTACATTCCAAATAGGTGACCTTGGAAAAATTGTCATAACTTTCTCTCTGAGCATCAGATTGGAATTTCATAAGAAGTTACAAAAAGAGGATGGACTTTACTTATCTTTATATCCATTTCCAGTCTGAAGTTTGAAACAGTGACACGTGGCACTTCGTACAAGTTATCTCTATTGAAAAAGTATATAATCAGGTCATCTTGAGAGATTGGGAATAACTATTTCTTGGAGGATCCAATTTCGATCAGACTTGTGGAATTGGAAGGAGGATGGAGAGGGCTACTACAGGTCGCAATTATAGACCTTGGAGATCTGAAATTTTAGAGATAAAACAGATTCAAGATTGAGATCCTAAAAGCAAGAAAAAGAATGATTCGAACCAAGAAAATAGAAACACCTAGTAATCAAAATTGGATGGATGATTTGAAGAATGTGATTGAAGCTGAGATAAATAGTTTTATGTATGCCATGGAAGCTAATATTGATGGTATGAAAGCTTATTGGAAGAAAGACATGGAAGATTTGAAGAAAGACATGGAATTTTTGAAGGAAGGTGGGACAAAGCTACTACAAGAAAGGCCTCCTAATGGAGAAAAGGTAGTAGAGGAAACTCATGATGAGAAAAAAAGTAGTATTAATAATGATTTCATAGAATCTAACATTGGATTGAAGACCCAACATATTCAAAAGATAGATATGAGGAAGTTTGATGGCAAGGATCCCGTAACATGGATACTATAGATGGAGAAATATTTTGATCTACATAATGTGCAAAACACTCAAAAGGTACATATTGCATCTTTATATTTAGAACCGAATCATTTTGTATGGTATAGAGGGATTTATTCTCGTAAAAAACTTGTCAGCTAGTCAATTTTCACGAAGGAAATGATAACACATTATGAGGATACAAAGAGAAACACCTTCTTTAGCTAATTGATAAATCTCAAACAAAAGGGTTCAATGGACGAGCACATTGAGGACTTCCAAAAAGTGAATATAAGGGAAAATGATATTCTAGAGAAGCAAAGGATTGATGTCTTCATAGGGACTTTAAAGGATAACATTCAACATGAGGTTCGTCTTTGGGAACCTGATTCATTGGAGAAGGCATTCAGGTTGGCAAGAAAAATTGAAAGAGGAATTATGGAAACAAGGAATCTCATCACTCACAAATATAAATATGGAAGTGTTTTTTCTCCTAGCCTTCCACAACCTACAAGGTTTACACCACAACAATTGGAAGAAAAAATAGAAAAAGGGCTTTGTTACATTTGTGATAGCAAATACACTAAAGGTCATAAGTGTGCTGAGAATAAATTATTTTACATAGATTGTGAAGAGGAGGAAGAAAATGATCAAGAAACGTCAAAAGAAGAGGATATACACTAGGAAACAACCCCAAAGAAATAAGAAATGAATCCAAACATATCTTGTAAAGAATTGGCAAGAACTACCACTCCTCAAACTGTCAAGATAGAAGGACATATCAAGAAGAAAAATGTTGAAGAAGTGAAAGATCACATCGAGCATCAAGAAATGAATCCAACCATATCTTGTAATGCATTGGTAGAAATTACCACTCCTCATACTCTCAATATAGGACATATCGAGAAGAAAAAGGTTAAAGCAGTGACCAAGTTCTCCAACTTTTAAAGGATAACGCCACTTTGGGGCAGAATCGAATGAAACAACATGCATATCAACATCGCAGTGAAAGAAGTTTTGATGTAGGTGATTGGGTATTTCTATGGCTACAACCATACAAATAAATGTCCCTCAAGCAAGCTATTTATGATAAGGAAATGTTGGCAATACTACATGCACTTAAGAAATGGTGACCTTACCGAATGGGAAGACACTTCAAGGTAAAAGTGGATCATGATAGTCTTAAATGCTTTTTAGAACAAAGATTATCTTCAGAAGGAAAACAAAAATGGGTCACAAAGATGTTGGGTTATGACTTTGAATTCATCTACAAAGAAGGGAAGCCAAATTTTGTTGTAGATGCACTCTCAAGAAAGGATGGGGATGTGAAAGCATTGTTTTGTGCCATTTCTATTATCCAACCAGATTGGATAAACAAAGCAAGGGATGAATGGAAGAATGACAAAGAAGTGTGGACACTCATTTAAAAATTGTAGAAGATCCCAGTTCAAATAATATTGCCAGAACTTGATGAGGAAATAAAAATAATATTGGAACCTGAAGCAGTCATAGAAACAAGAAATTAACAGTTACGAAACTGATCAATTTTAGAGTATCTCATCAAGTGGAAGAACTTACAAGCTGAAGATTCCACATGGGAGGATGAGAATTTTATACAGAATCATCCAGAACTACTCAAGTATTGAGGACAACACTTTTTGAAGGAGAGGGGCATGTTAGGTCCCTATACTACTAGTGTAACCCCTTATTGTTATTAGTGCAACACCCTTATTATATTGTTGTGCCCATGTAGTACCCATATTGTTATTATTGTGCCCCATAGAAGCCCACTATTGTTATTGTTGTGACCTTATATTATTATTGTTATGTCGGCTCTAATTATATTATGACCCCTTCGACTCATATATATAGAAAGGAGGTCTTGTCATTTGTATCATCCAAGAATTTGTGTAATGTAAAGGAGGTTGCCCCCTCGAAGAGGCTGATTTTGAGGTCGTTGATCTATCTTTTCTATCTTTTTGTGAGTTGGTTTCATAACACATCATCATTTAATTAAAACACTCTATTTTCAAGTTCATTCTCCCTTGGTAGGGTTTCCTACATGTTAATATCTTTGATTTCTATAAATACGACATTTCTACTTGTTGTTGGTGATGGAAATCCGTTAACCAAGGGGGTATCCCTGATGTGAAGTCCTAATCAACCCTCACACTGTTTGGAGTAGGATTCCCACTCAGAGTATTGACGTGACCACCATAACTCTAAGGTTTACCTTAGCTTCAATGAATAACATAAGAGAGTATGCACATGGCCTTTGAAATCAACAAGTAAATTGACACTGTGAAACACCAATTGTAATGGGTAAAAGGAGACTTTCACGAGAGGGAAATATGTGTCTTGCTCCCTGTCAATTGTTGAACTAGTGGTCATATTTTAGCATATTGATTTCTTTGTCACGCTTGCAATCTCGTTCTCATGATTTTGAAGGTTTGTCTTTGTGTGCATGAGTTGTCTTCACTCTGTGAACATCGGTTACACTCACACACAAAGTTGTAAGCACAGTCGTGCAAGTGTCATCACGGTCGTTCGAAGGTCTATCTCAAGTGTCGCACTTGTCACTCTTAGCTTTAAGATAGTCTCACTGAGCACATGTTTTACCTTGTTGGTTTGTGTTGTCTTATCATCAAAATATGCTAAGTGTATATTTACATTGTAAGTCTGCACAAATTAACTTTCTTTCAACGATTAGCCATTTTCCTAAAAATATGCTCGAACGAACAACCTCCTTCAGCCAGACCTCGACTGAGCTGCATTGCGTAGTCTCAACCCTTAGTGACCTTGCTCTGCTACCCAAAACTACGTAGTTCCTGAGGCTGTCCTCTAGGTCACCTACGCTACACAATCCCATAAGTAAGCAACTTTTCTACTTCCTAGAACTGCGCAGAAATTACCTCCATGCCCAAACTGAACTGCACATTTCTCAAGCACAGTTATTCAACCTCCCTCTAGTCTTCCAGAAACCTGCACTGCACTGAGACCCAAGGCTACAATGCTCTCCAAAACTATGCAAACATGCCCAGTTGTTTCCCCTGCTTCCTACCCCACATTTCCTTCAGAAACTATGCAGCCATGATCAGCAAGGCCTCTGTTGCCTTGCTCTGCACTGTCTCCAGAAATTATGCAGTCCTGTCTAATAGGTCCTTTGCTAGCCTGCTCTACACTAATCTAGGAAACTGCGCAGAATCCAAAGCTGGTCTCCAAAGTGGCCTGTCATATCTTCCCTTTGAAAACTACGCAACATCTCCCTCAGCAACACCAGTCTTCCTTCCCTATGGAAACTGTGCAAAATTTCCCAACAATGCCACTCTGTTCCCTCTAGAAACTTTGTAAAACTGCCCAGCAATCCCTCTGCAACCCCGCTTTATCCTCCCTCATGAAACCACACAGAAACTATTCCCCTCAGGGTCACATCTTGCAGCTAACACTAGTGACTTTCACTCCGCAATTTTTCTTGCTCAGTGATCACTGTGCAGTTTTTCCCGATAGTGTAGACTGAGCTCTAGAATACATCATCCTGGCCTGAGCTGTGTGTTAGAGTCGGTCTGGTCATCCCTCCATCAGAGATCAAAACTCTTTTTGCATTTCATGTTTAGGTGTCCCATCTCACTCGATCAGTTGCATTCCGTTAGGAGCATGCCATAAATCTGTCGGAAGGGCTTTTGTCATTCATTCCTCTCATGCTTTGCACTACTGGCTCAAGTTTGTTCATGAAAACCATATCTTAAAGGTCATTTGCAGTCCTGTTTCAGTTTCTAGGTCATTACAGTCATTTTAGTCATTAGGTCTAGGGTTAGTCAAGCTGTGTCTTCACAAGGTCTAATAAAGCCAACAGGCCAGAGGGAGGTTCTTGATAAGTTGTTAATTCAAATATTTTTATTGTCATATAGATGGATTATGACTTTTCTTCAAAACTCTGTTTTGAAGACAAGACGACACTTTGCTTATTTGTAATAATTTTCAAAAATTTTCAGTTCTTGAATTCTTCAAGCGCAGCCCTGGTCTCCTTTGCCAAATCCCATGTCAGCTATCCCTGCAAAAAATTGCCAAGAAATTCATCATTTCAACCAAAAAATCAAGGAGGAAACAAAAAGTCAGAGTTCTATTAGTTGTGAAAAAGTGTCAATTGCAAAACATTACAAAATTGGGTTTTGAAGAACCAAAAATCAAAGCAATGTCTTTATAAGCTTTTGCTATGAAGATCAAAGTCATTTTTGTGTGCCAAGGTCGAAGAGAAACATTTCAAAACGAATTTGGGTGATCAGTGCGTGTTTTGGAGAGAACTGGTTTGCAACCAACCTGCGCGGCGCACATAATAGGTGGCAGGGAGCACTGGGAGTTTTTGCCCAGTGTTAATTTGAACGGGCGAGGCGCACAGGAAGTGCACGGTGCACTGGGTTCTTGGCTCGTCTTTTTGTGTTTCACTTGCACAGAGATCAAGCTATCTTGGTTGGTGTCACCTTCAAACTTACACCAGAATTTGTCTCATTAGCAACCGGTATACCGAATATTGGTGAACCATGGCACAAGAAACAAAAGATTGATCGGCATCATTATGAGCCATACATTAAAACTAGTTTCTTGAGGCAGCTCAAGAGAGTGTTCCTGTTCCGGTATCTGAAAGATGAATATGCTCCACTAATGAGATTGATCATGAAATATTTCAGCTGTGAGGGATGGTTCTCTCGTCTTTATGCTTATCGCATCAAGTTTCTCATGCATTTCACCAGGGTACGGATGATGAACATTCTGTATTTCATTTGCAGGAACATAAAGAGGATGACCACCTTCACACAGCATAAAACCCCTCAGCAACAACTTAACAGTGTCTATCATTTTGCTCTTATTAAGATTTTGGGGGTTCATCAGCTTGGTTTGCAGGGCATCTCTTGGGATGATTTCATCTCTCGTGACTTCTTCAGAGCTTCATGGAGATTATCAGAGGTTAGAAATGAGGGTGAGCCTTCTCATCGATATGAGCGCCATGAGACCGCTAGTGTGCCAGTATTCATCACATATCAGAAAGGCACCGGATGTTTGTTTGTAGCGACAAAGCGAGTGTTATCTCCTCCCGGGGTGGTGTTAGTGTCAGTCTTTCCAGCCTTCCTCCAGTGATCAAACGTGCTCTTACAAAGTGATTTTGAAATGTCAAGGTCAAATTTTGTCATTTCAGTGAGTCTTTAAGCAAAATTTGGTCACTAGGCATTAGGTCTAGGGTTTGCTCTCACTCTTTCCAAAGTTGCCCAAATGCCAATCTATGTCACTAGTTAGCTGAGTCTATCATCATTCATAGGGGTTGTCATTATCATGTCAGTGTCTAATGAGTCATTTTACACCTTGTTCATACTTCAGTTGCGCCTAGGTAAGGTCATTTTCCTCTCCTAGGGTTTTGAAGCCAATTTCTCTTAGACGGTCAAATTAGTAGAAAAACTTGTATCCCGATGTTCATACACTTTCCCCTATCCTTAAAGTATCTTATCAAATGCTTCCCATCACTGAGATCCCCCAAATTCCTCATTTTTCCACAAACCCTAGTTTCTTGCTACAACCTGGCAATTTTCTAGGTTGGGCCTGTGTTTTGCCCTTTTGGACCCCTTCCCCTCACTTGATCTCCGCGATTCCACTTTCCCCTGCTTCCTAACATCCCTCCCTACTTCCAAAAATTTCCCCAAGAATTTAGAAGCCCCTTATCCCCTTCATTTCGCTTCATTTCGGCAAAATCCCTTGTTCCACACATCGGGATAAGTTTCACTCAAAATATGTTTCAGAGAAATCAAAGATGAATTTGGGAAAATTGAGAGCGGTTTTTGTCCATGACATGCCAAAGAAGAAAAACCTCCTTCACTTTTTTCACAGGTGTCATGGTTTTAGAGAAATGTCAAAATTACAATCGTCGGATCCAAGGAGGTTGGCCAAAGCGCTAAAACGAAGGAAAAGGCCCGATCCCCTCCACATCTTGGCTGAGGCTTCCTTGAAGGAGCATGATACTAAATAACTTAACTTCAGCACAAATTTCAAAGAATTTTGAGCATTTTTGGTCACGTGTGAATTTTTGGGCAAAAAACAGGTTTTCTCCACCAACAGGTCGCGCGCCGCGCGCGACCTATTCGATGGGCAACTCCATTTCGGGAAAAATCAGCATTTTTGGATTTTTCATGCAAAGATACACCTGCTCAGCAATTACCAAGAGATTTCATCAAGTTTTGAGCCTCCAGAAGGTCAAAAAACATGCAAAAAATGACTTTCTGCCACCTTTTTGACACACAGGAAGCAGTCTTGGGAGATTGCAATTTTGGAGGGGAAAATGGCCACCAAAAGAAATTCCAATTGGGTTGGAAAGTAGACATCCAGACCTTTCCAACAAGCCCAATTTTGCCTCATTTGGACACCTGGAAGTGCCTCAAAAGCAGCTCCAAAGGAGCGCGACCTGTTCAGGATCAGGGCGCGACTTGTTGGGCAGTTTTCACAGAAATTCACCTATAGCTCAGCAAAACGCAGTTTTGACTGGATTTGACTTTTTGGAGTAGATTTTGATCCTCCTTGTTGTAAATGATGTAATTTTTTGATATTTTGACACTTATTTATCTCTTCTAGAAGATTCATTCATGAGATAGGCAAAAATTTAATGAATGAATTGGTTTCCTAGCTTATAGAGGCAAGTTGTTTTCACTGCCTAGTTTTTAGTGCTCAGTTTAGAATTGGTTGAAACAGCTCCTAGGATAGTGAGCTCGACCCCTAGAGGCAAGGAAAGATGTTATATTGCCTATATTATGTACTTTCTTGGTCATTTTCATGGTTGGACTCTTGAGGGAGAAAGCTCTATTGTATTACTCATTGTATCTCTGCAATTTTGGCAAAGGAATAAAGACCAGGGTTTTGCAGTCCTTTTTGGGATTCCTATGGTTACATGTATTGATGGTGTGTTTCTCTTTGTACTTGTAAGTTTTTTATGTGAATCATCTTCTTACTTTTCCTTCTGCAAATTAGGCAAATGAAGTGTTAAAGTAGAATTCATGATTGCCATGCTCTGCTTTTAAGTTTGCTTAATATTTATGTTTTCATCTGTCTAAAGAGAACCCTTGAAGGTTTCTTGCTCTCTTTAGCTCCTCACCGGTCATTCCTATCCATTCACTTAATTCAAAGGAATCAGTACAGTCTCCTACCTTGCCCCAAAGAACCCCCTGCAAAAATTGTGTCCAATCCCCGCACCCAAAATTGCCTTTTCCCAATTTTCCACCAAAACCCTAAAAATTGCAATTCAAACCTTTTTATCAATTTACTAGCCTAAAATCAGTGTTTCCTTATTGCTTATCTCGCCCATTGAAGATCTTTACCAAGATAGACCGGAGAGAGCCCTCTCCTACCCCGTAGGGCTAGCTACGAGGCTAAGTGGTTTGATGTTGCCTTGGAGTTTACCTTTTTTAGCCCGAGGTGAAATTTCAAGCGCTAACAGGTGGAAGGGGCCTCGCTTCCTCCATCAGCATCACAGGTACAAGACCAAGGCGAGAGGCCAATGCAGGATAAGGGGCCTTTAGGTGAGCCATCAGGTGAACGAGAGACCGACTTCATTCTCATTCATGATACAGATACAGATACAGGTCCACAAAGTGCCAAACTTAGAGAGATCATCAAGGAGTAGCAAACAGAGATCGAAGCCTTGTCCCTTGACTTGGAGAGGGCTAAGTGGACCATGAAATACTTGGAGCACTGGAACAAACAGCTTGAAGATCAACAGGCAATCATGGAGCTACAGAACATCCGCGAGAATCGCCAAGCTGCACAAAGGAGAAGAGTTGAGCTCACATCATTGGAGCAAGAGATTGATGAGGATTGGGAGGCCAATCTAGAGAGAGTTAACATGCACCTAGAGAGGTTGTTGGACAAGGCCGACAAAGACCATGCACTACTGAGACACATGGAAATTCACTACATGGCACGAAACAAAGTGTGCAAGGCCCGAATCAGGAATTTGAAGGCGAAATTGAGGAAGGCAATCAAGAAGCAAAAGAGGAAAAGGGAGCTCGATCGTCTTCAGATATTGGCTGAGGCCTATTTAGCCCAACATAACACTTGATGAAGAAGCTCCAGCCCAAATTTCAAGAAATTTGGGGTAGTTTTGGTATTTTTGGAAAATTTTGTGCAAAAAACAGGGTTTTCCTCCCTGTGCGCCGCGCCACGTGGCGCGTGCTTACGATTGCGAGCTCCAAATGCAAAAAAAATTATATTTTTGGATTTTTCATGAAAAATCATGAATGTTGGTGCATGGCCAAGAATTTTGGGCAAGTTTTGAGTCCTCAGGAGGTCAAAAACACCCTAAAAATGACCTCTTTGCCCCTATCTTGACACACAGGAAGCAATATAGGGAGATTGAAGTTTTGGAGGGGCAAATGGGCACCAAATTCTGAAATTCCACTTGGGTTAGAAAGTAGATAGGTAGAGCTTTCCAACAAGCACACTTGGGCTCATTTTTGACTTTAGGAAGTGCCTCAAACTTAGCATCAAAGTGGCGTGACGCACAGAGAAATTGGAGTAACGCACAGAGAATTTTGGCTTGTTTTCACTGTTCGGCTCAGCAATTCGCCCAGGTTTGACCAATTTTGCTTCTTGAAGTTATTCTTGACTTTTCATGATGTAATTTGACAACCATGATGTAATATTGACACATTTTTACTTGTTCTAGAAGATTCATTCACCAAAAGGTGAAATGTGAGTGAATGAATCAGTTTCCTAGCATATAGGGGTAAGTTGTTTGACTACCTAGTTTTCAGTTCCTTGTTTAGAATTGGTTCAAACAGCTCCTAGAATGATGAGCTCAACCCCTAGAGGCAAGGGAATAGATTTGTCTTGTCTATATCATGTATTTTCTAAGTCATTTTCGGGGTTGGACTCTTACGAAAAGTTTGGCACTCTATTGTACATTCACTTCTGCATTTTGGCTAAGGAAAGACCAGGGTTTTGCAGCACTGTTTGGGATGCATGTGGCTTTATGTTTTTATGGTGTTCTTCTCTGAGTAGTTGTAAGTTTATCTAGTGTTATGTGTCTCATTTTCATGCTTCTTCTTCTAAATTTGAAACAAATGAGTGATTAAGGTGGAATCCATAACTGTTATGTTCTGCCTTTGAATTTGTTAAATTTCCATGTTTTCGTATGTTTAAGGAGAATTATTGAGACTTTCTTGCTCTCCTTAGCTCCTCACCAGTCTGATCTATCCATCTCACTCGCTTTAAAGCATCAAAATGATTGCCTTCCTTGCCCCAATCGGAACTCTGCAAAAGCTGTGCCTCATCCCCGAGCCCAAATTTGCCTTTCCCATTTTTTCAACAAAACCCTCAAAAACTCAAATCAAATCCTTTGCACTTAATACCTAGCCTAATATTAGTTGCAAATTTAGTCATCTCGAGCCTCAACTATTACCTTTTACCAAGATTAACCCAGAGAGAGCCCTCTCCTGTCCTTGTAGGGCTAGCTACGAGGCTGAGCATGGTTTGATGTGGACCTAGAACCTTGTCTTTTCAGCCTGAGACAAATCTAGGCTCTAACATAGTGGCGACCGTACTGGGGAAGAAAATGGTTTGCTTGTTGATGTCATTGGTTTTATAAGCTACAGACAGAGCCTGAAGTTATGCCAGGTAGCCTTCGAAACGCTTTTGCTTTGCATTAGCGCAAGTAGATAAACGCTGCTTCAGTCAATCTCCAGTCTAGCTTGTAAACGTGACATCTAACTTGTTAATTGCCCTAGTACATGTATCAAGTTCAGATCTGATTGTTGATGGTGGACAACGATCAGGCATAAGAAGGCTGAAATCATTCACCTGGCGACTTCATTCACTGAAAAATCTAGAGATCAATGCTTCATGGTGACTCCACTGCAGAAATATTAGTAGTTTTGAGCTTTTCAAGATGGATCGAGTTGCAAGAAGATACGATCCCATGAGCTGAGATCACATTCCAGGCTTTCCAAATAAGATTCTGAAGGTAGATTGGTCAAGGAATTTGCCTACATTTAAAGATGATCGTAGGAAGGATGCTGCTTTACATCTAGTTAGATTTCACATGCATATTCGCAAATTGAAAGTTGATTTTCCCGAAGATTGCTTGATTAAAATATTCCTAGCCACTCTGGAAGGCGAAGCCCAATCTTGGTATGAAAGTTTGCCGCCTGCTTGTATTTACTGTTTGAAAGATTTCCATACCATGTTCTTTGAAAGGTATAAAGAATCTTATTCATCATTAAATTTAATCAAGATTGTTGCAAGCATGCTTATGGTTTTATTGCAATCCTTGAGAAATATTATGAAGATGATAATTTCATGGATGATGAGATAATGGAAGCCTTGTATGAAAATCCATTTCAGCGGCACACAAAACTCTTAGAGGAAACTTTGCAGCAGGATAAAAATCAGCAGGTTGAAGATTTCCATATGGCTGAAAATGATGAAAGAAGAAGTTTTATTTCAGATCTGGTTGATATAAAAGAGTATATGTAGGAAAATGATGTTCCAATCTTAGAAAATGATGATGATAAATCAGATCGAGAGACAGATTGTGATGAGGAAAAACATGTTGTTCCGGATCTCATAGAAGAGAATTGCATTGTTGGAGCCACCTCAAATGAAGAAGACAGAGTTATAGACCTAACTGCCCTCATCTCATCAGAACACAGGCTTCATAACGAGGTAATCCAGTCAGTTCATGAAAAACAAGATGAAATCTTTGTTCAAGTAAGTGAAAAAGTTTCTTTGGATGCATCGTTGGTAGATGATATAAATGATAGTGTTGGGTTTCATGAAACATCTGAAGTTTCTTTTCTTATGATTGATGAATGTAATGAGAATCCGGTTTTCATATCATATGAAGATGATCTACAATATATTCAGACTGCCGAAGATCAGACCATTCAGGATTCCCTTTCAACTTTTTCTTCATATGTCTCATGTTTTGAAATGTTCTTTCAAGAGGAGATCTGCTCATCTATTTGTTCAGAATTTTTTGAGAACCAGGAACATGCTCTTATTGAAGTACAGTGTGAAGAAAGATCAAAATCAAAGGAGAAAGAAACCTTGCTCTTTCAACAGGAGGAAAGACTTCATGTTACTCATGATCCAATGAAAAATCTGTTGCAGGCAGCAGTGAAGGTGATTATTATAGTGTTCAGTGATGAAGGAGATCATGGTCAATTAGCATTTTGGATGCCCAGTTACAAGTCTCTATTGTTGACCAGAAGATATGATTAGGAGAATCAATCAAGAAGGCATCTGCTTGATTGGTTACATTGGCATTTTGATATAGTTTGATGGTATATTGTCTTGTAAGAAACACAGGTGGTCATGTACTACCACCAAGTTTTAAGTTTTAAGTTCAGGTCTTAGTCATTTTGACTTAGTTTTTTAAAGTCAAGTTTTTCAGTCATTTCAGTTTCAAAGTTGAGTCAGTTTGTGTTAGTTTTCAGTCATGCATTTTAGCTTGAGTTTTGACTCCATAGCCCAATGGATGAAGGCACTGTCTATCTCTTCCAGAGATCTGCTGTTCTTGGCACCTCCAAGGAGCTACCATCCCCATTGGAGCCAATGTTAGAGTTGGTTTGGTCATCCCTCCGTCAGAGATCAAAACTCTTTTTGCATTTCATGTTTAGGTGTCCCATCTCGCTCGATCAGTTCATTCCGTTAGGAGCATGCCATAAATCTGTCGGAAGGGCTTTTTTCATTCATTCCCCTCATTCTTTGCACTGCTGGCTCAGGTTTGTTCATCAAAATCATATCTTGCAGGTCATTTGTAGTCCTATTTTAGTTTCTAGGTCATTACAGTCATTTTAGTCATTAGGTCTAGGGTTAGTCAAGCTGTGTCTTCACAAGGTCTAATAAAGCCAGCAGGCAAGAGGGAGGTTCTTGATAAGTTGTTAATTCAAAGATTTTTATCGTCATATAGATGGATTATGGCTTTTCTTCAAAACACATTTCGCTTATTTGTAATAATTTTCAAAAAATTTCATTTCTTGAATTCTTCAAGCGCAGCCCTGGTCTCCTTTGCCAAATCCCATGTCATCTATCCCTGCAAAAAATTGCCAAGAAATTCATCATTTCAACCAAAAAATCAAGGAGGAAACAAAAAGTCAGAGTTCTATTAGTTGTGAAAAAGTGTCAATTGCAAAACATTACAAAATTGGGTTTTGAAGAACCAAAAATCAAAGCAATGTCTTTATAAGCTTTTGCTATGAAGATCAAAGTCATTTTTGTGTGCCAAGGTCGAAGAGAAACATTTCAAAATGAATTTGGGTGATCAGTGTGTGTTTTGGAGAGAACTGGTTTGCAACCAACCTGCGCAGTGCACATAACAGGTGGCGCGGCGCAGTGGGAGTTTCTGCCCAGTGTTAATTTGAATGGGCGCGACGCTCAGGAAGTGCGTGGCGCACTGGGTTATTGGCGCGGCGCATATAGCCCAAAACTGTGTCAAATCTCTTCAAATTTCTCATACCTTGCGTGGATTTGCCAAGTAGGCTTGCTATCTTGATGTTGCATCAAATTTTATGATAAGAGATGGTGGTGTAAGGGTGATAAAGGTTGAAACAAAAATTCAAACCCTCTTTCAATAAACATAAGCCAACTTGCTGTCAGGATTTTAGAAATCACTGTACTCACTGTTTTTCCGCGAAGATTATTCCTCCCTCCCATTATTCCCTTATCTTCATTAATTCCTAATTCCTATCACCTAAATTCATTACTCCCTTCTCCTACATACTCTATCCCAAATCCTCCAACCTCACACCTCAAAACCTATACAATAATCCTAAAACCCTAAACCCTATTCCCATACATCAAACCCCCAAACCCGCTCCCATATTTCCCTATTAAATTTCTCCCAATAATTCCCATTCCTCAAAATTGTTTCCCCTTCCTAACAATCCCTAACAGTCCCTGTTGCATTTGTCTTTTACTTTGGTGGAAGAATTTGAATACAACACCAAAAAGAGCAGTTCAAGTACAATTTATATACAACAACATCTTGTCTTCAAGGTATTTTGTCCAGCAGTCATGGCATCTGAGCATTCATCAGACTATGAGGTGGAAACCCAAAGTGACTCTCCCTTGGAAGAACAGGCATCCTGTAGACCTCATAGAAGTGGTAGATATGTTAGGGAAGAACCGACCACCCTTACAGAATTACAGGCCTGCCCTCTTTCTATGCAGTGTTTTCAACATCAGTCATGCTATGAGTTTTGTCAAAAGGTGGCTAGTGTCCAATTTCATCATCAGTTGGCTCGTCTTTTTGTGTTGCACTTGCACAGATATCAAGCTATCTTGGTTGGTGTCACCTTCACGCTTACACCAGAATCTGTTTCATTAGCAACCGGTATACCGAATATTGGTGAACCATGGCACAAGAAACAAAAGATTGATTGGTAGCATTATGAGCCATACATTAAAACCAGTTTCTTGAGGCAGCTCAAGAGAGTGTTCCTGTTCCGGTATTTGAAAGATGAATATGCTCCACTAATGAGATTGATCATGAAATATTTCAGCTGTGAGGGACGGTTCTCTCGTCTTTATGCTTATCACATCAGGTTGCTCATGCATTTCACCAGGGTATGGATGATGAACATTCCGTATTTCATTTGCCGGAACATAGAGAGGATGACCACCTTTATACAACATAAAACCCCTCAGTAGCAACTTAACAGTGTCTATCATTTTGCTCTTATTAAGATTTTGGTGGTTCATCAGCTTGGTTTGCAGGGCATCTCTTGGGATGATTTCATCTCTCATGACTTCTTCAGAGCTTCACAGAGATTATCAGAGGTTAGGCATGAGGGTGAGCCTTCTCATCGGTATGAGCACCATGAGACCACTAGTGTGTTGGTATTCATCACATATAAAAAAGGCACCAGACGTTTGTTTGCAGCGGCAAAGCGAGTGTTATCTCCACCCGGGGTGGAAGGGGCCTCGCTTCCTCCATCAGCATCATAGGTACAGGACCAAGGCGAGAGGCCAATGCAGGATGAGGGGCCTTCAGGTGAGCCATTAGGTGAACGAGAGACCGACTTCATTCTCATTCATGATACAGATACAGATACAGGTCCACAAAGCGCCAAACTTAGAGAGATCATCTAGGAGTAGCAAACAGAGATTGAAGCCTTGTCCCTTGACTTGGAGAGGGCTAAGTGGACCATGAAATACTTGCAGTAGAGGAACAAACAACTTGAAAATCAACAGGAAATCATGAAGCTACAGAACATCCGCGAGAATCGCCAAGCTGCACAAAGGAGAAGAGTTGAGCTCACGTCATTGGAGCAAGAGATTAATGAGGATCGGGAGGCCAATCTCGAGAGAGTTGACATGCACCTAGAGAGGCTGTTGGACAAGGCTGACAAAGACCATGCACTACTGAGACACATGTCTTTTCACTACATGGCATGAAACAAAGTGTGCAAGGCCCGAATCAAGAATTTGAAGGCGAAATTGAGGAAGGCAATCAAGAAGCAAAAGAGGAAAAGGGAGCTCGATCCTCTTCAGATATTGGCCAAGGCCTCTTTATCCCAACATAACACTTGATGAAGAAGCTCCAGCCCAAATTTCAAGAAATTTGGGGTATTTTTGGTATTTTTGGAAATTTTTGTGCAAAAAACAGGGTTTTTCTCCCTGTGTGCCGTGCCACATGGCGCGCGCTTACGATTGGGAGCTCCAAATGCAAAAAAAAAATATATTTTTGGATTTTTCATGAAAAATCATGACTGTTGGTGCACGGCCAAGAATTTTGGGCAAGTTTTGAGTCCTCACGAGGTCAAAAACACCCTAAAAATGACCTCTCTACCCCTATCTTGACACATAGGAAGAAGTCTTGGGAGATTGAATTTTTGGAGGGGAAAATGGGCACCAAATTTAGACATTCCACTTGAGTTGGAAAGTATAAAGGCAGGGCTTTCCAACAAGCACACTTGGGCTCATTGTGGACTTCAGGAAGTGCCTCAAACTTAGCCTTAAAGTGGCGCGATGCACAGAGAAATTGGTGTGACGCACAGAGAATTTTGGCTTGTTTTTCACTGTTTAGCTCAGCGATTCGCGCAGTTTTGACCAGTTTTGCTTCTTGAAGTTATTCTTGACTTTTTATGATGTAATTTGACAACCATGATGTAATATTGGCACATTTTTACTTGTTCTAGAAGATTCATTCACCAAAAGGTGAAATGTGATTGAATGAATCAGTTTCCTAGCATATAGGGGTAAGTTGTTTGACTACCTAGTTTTCAGTTCCTTGTTTAGAATTGGTTCAAACAGCTCCTAGAATGATGAGCTTGACCCATAGAGGCAAGGGAATAGGTTTGGCTTGTCTATATCATGTATTTTCTAAGTCATTTTCAGGGTTGGACTCTTGGGAAAAGTTTGGCACTCTATTGTACATTCACTTCTACATTTTGGCTAAGGAAAGACCAGGGTTTTGCAGCACTGTTTGGGATGCATGTGGCTTTATGTTTTTATGGTGTGCTTCTCTGAGTAATTTTAAGTTTATCTAGTGTTATGTGTCTCATTTTCATGCTTCTTCTTCTAACTTTGAAACAAATGAGTGATTAAGGTGGAATCCATAACTGTTATGCTCTGCCTTTGAATTTGATAAATTTCCATGTTTTCGTCTGTTTAAGGAGAATTCTTGAGACTTTCTTGCTCTCCTTAGCTCCTCCCCAGTATGATTTATCCATCTCTCTCGCTTTAAAGCATCAAAACTATTGCCTTCCTTGCCCCAATCGGAACTCTGCAAAAACTGTGCCTCATCCCCGAGCCCAAATTTGCCTTTCCCATTTTTTCAACAAAACCCTCAAAAACTCAAATCAAATCCTTTGCAATCAATACCTAGCCTAAGATCAGTTGCAAATTTAGTCATCTCGAGCCTCATCGATTACCTTTTGCCGAGATTAACCCGAAGAGAGCCCTCTCCTGTCCTCATAGGGCTAGCTACGAGGCTGAGTGTGGTTTGATGTGGACCTAGAACCTTGTCTTTTCAGCCTGAGACAAATCTAGGCTCTAACATTGTGCTCTGCACAGTTTGAGTATCCTATCCTCCTTCCTGGTCACCTAGACCTAAACACGGAAAATAATGCATCATGCTAGACTAGGAGATTTTCGGATTTGATTTCGTCCTGTCATGAGTGAATTACAGGAATAGGTACATTTATGGAACATGGCGAGACGACGAATGTGATGAAGAAGGAGTGCATGCTAGAAGACTTTCATGCAGCTAGATAGATGTACAAAGCAGTGAGCGAAAGGATTACATGCACGGAACGATCTTGCAATACCAAGACCATTGGAGACCCCGTAACACCAAGCTATGTGGAGGTGAAGACAAATCATGTCCAAGAAGACATCTATCACTCAGCATCGCAACAACTTGACATGGACACTACAATCATCCAATACATGTCAGCAGTGTCATGTTGAGTTGTGTCATGAGTTATCTTGGCCACATCACTACTATGGGCCATACTCGTTGTAATCAAATGTAATGTAAAGTGAAATTCAAAGTGTCATTATTGGAATGCAAACATTCATTATCTAATGTAAAGAGTTATACGTAATGAAGTTGAAGAGTCATGAGGGTAGTCCAAGAGTCACAGAGGGGAATTTCAAGGGTCACCCCACCCTTTGCTATATATACAACATCATAACTCATAGAATAGTATTTTGGGAGCCAAGTGTTTGGTTAGGCATTTCTTAGAGAAGGCTTGGAGAGTATTGTGACGATCCTTGGCTTCTGCACAACGTAGGGCGAGTATATCTCTTTGGAGGAGCAAACGGTGTGGACTATAATGTTCCACTATTGGGGTTAGTGGTTGTCAATGGTGTATGTATGGATGGAACTTTTACTTTATATCTATATATATATATATAGAGCCAACACGTCTTCATGCATATGTTTTTATTTTAATTTGACTATTTTGGTTTCTTTAGCAATGTATGTTGTTTAACTTACGCATTTGTGTATGAAATATTTTGTATATGATTGTATGAATCTTGTTGAAGTCATGTTGTTGGTTTAACCCGTCACTTGGGATTGTTGAATATTATGCTTTCCAACCTGTGATGTCATTATACTCGTGTGTTCCTTCTAGGCTGCATACTATTATAGGCTTCTAAGGGACACACTTCCTTTTCCCCTTCGTGTGCTAGAACCTCCCCATGCATCTCTCTTGACTCACCACAAGGTCAAACACTTGTTTCCGACAAAGATATCTTGCTTACCTCTGCATGCTACCGCAGTCAAGGCACTACTGTACTACCCACTGCTAGGACTCCTACTCCAAACGGTCTGAGGTCTAGTTGGGACTTATTACCAGCATGATTCGCTGACATGTTGGAATGTCCATCAGTGTCAACATTTCTGGCGCAAGAAGGAGGGCTAGATGAAAAACCGAGTCCTCAAAGTCTATTTTGAATCTCTGCACATCCTTCATGACTTATGCTAGAGTTAATCCTCTAACATTTCTATCTCATGGAAGTGATTTTGCAGTGTCTAAGGATATTTGAAATGAATTTTCATGTAACACATACGATGGTAAAGGCGGAGCAACCTGTCTTAGAGATAGAGCTATGTTCGTAGCCATCTATGTATGGCATGAAATCCTTGAGGATTATGTTGCCTGCTTGTTTTTTGCATTCACGCTTCGAGGGCACACATTGCAATGGTGTGTCACACTTCCCGCAACATCTATACATTCTTTTAATCAGTTGATTGAAGAGTTGGCCTATTCTTTCCATCATTATGACTGTAAATCACTTAGTAATTTTTTTTTGGAATTATAGAAAGCACATGATGAATCCGTTGAGAAATTTCACAAATGCTTTCATAATCTTGCATTTCAAATTCTTGAAGATGAAATTGATTGTAAATTTCTCAATGAAATATTTCAATATCTTCTTCACATATCTAAGAATCCGCATCGGGTTATAATCATTCGAACCACTCCCATCATACCTCGGTGTTAGAGCTTCCAAATCTAAGACATAACAGGTTGATGTCACAAGTGATCATTCATCCTCTTCTCATCAAGAATCTCTAGCTCCGCTATGCGAGGTGGGAGAAGGTGCACGCACATCTATTGAACTGTCACATCCTCCCACCACACCTACTCCAGGTACCTATGTAGATTTGGCTTGCAAGCCTAATGGTTGTCACGTGATCTCGTTCTCTCAGCCCCCGTCTTTTGTATCCATTGATCCTCCAGATTGTTCTGTGTTATTTTCTCCCGTTCTCGACTCCACATCTTGTGTTCACAAGGATCATGTTGTTGATGACGTTGATGTTGTGCAGCGAACCTGCATTGTCATTCATGATGAGGGTGTGTGGGAATCTGAAGAAGAACCCACGGTGAAGGATGAATTCCTTCCATCCGCGCTTCAGCCGCTCTATCCTGACATCTCTTACGATTTTGACACTTTTGATTTTCCTTGTGAAAACTCATCGCTGGATGTTTCTACTTCCAATCATTCACAGGACACACCAAATGTCAGTTTGTCATTGCAATGTTGAGAGGACACATATTTCTCTGAAAATATATTCAATCATTCATTTGTCATTTTCGGAAACGAAGAGGGTGAACATCCTTATTTCTCATCAACCCCTCTACATGATTCGTCAGATCATGAGGATATTGATGAACATATCAAATTTTCTAATCATGATTGTCATGATCTCTTTACTCCTTCATTCAATCACAATGTTGATTCATTCACTATTGATCTTTCTAAACCATTGGTCTTTGATGATCTACCTGCTGATGAAGTGGAAACCCCTCAAGGTATCGAGGCACTTTAGCCTCTGCTGATGGTTATGTTAGGCCCTCGCTATCCTGAGGTTAGTTCCACTTCCGATCAGAAATTTGATGAAACACCCTAAGCTCCTCATCACTCTCATGTTTACATTGAATATCAATCTAGTTCACAGATTTCACTCCCTCCACCAACATCACATGATCCTATCGCCCATGCACTAGAGGAGTCTTACACAACGAGCACTCTTGCAAAACATAAGTTGTCATCCTTTTTCATGTTTTCTCATTTATCACAGTCAAAAGAGTGTACATGATCATCATCTACACGCAGTCTGTAGCAACACCATGGTATGTTTGCAGAGTGTTTATCTTGCACATTTACTCTTTTCTTTTTGGTGGACACATTTAAAATTCGATCGTGTTGGTATTTACTACCTTATCTTTTTTATTTGTTGGTTTACATGGTTATCATTCTTGTTATCCATTCCTTCACCAACATGGGCTAGCTAATGCGTAGATGGCTACATTGGAAATATCACTTTACATGAGCATGACCATGCACTGTTTAGCATAGGAGTAGGAGTAGTGTTTGCTTTCTTTCTTTGATTTTCTTTCTTGTTTTCTTTGTTTTGCTTGCATGTTTAGCTTCACATGCTTGTTTTTCTTTCGTTTTACTTCTGCCCTTTACTTTCTTGTTTGTTTTCTTGTTTGTACTTGTAGGTTAGCTTCACATGAAACCGTGTTTGGCTCTTGAGACAAGCCGGGGAAATATAACAGGACTTGTACAAATATCAACATTTTGTTATCTATTGTCCTATCTCCTTATGAAGAGTTCTTTTTTCTTTAGTTGATGATACCCCGATGGAAAATAGTTTCTATTTAGAGTGAGTCTTGGTGAAATTACAAAGCTTTCACTTTTAACTAGTACCACCTACTACAATCAGTTTTTTGGGTTAGCCCTTTTCAGCTCGGTCAATAGAGTAATGTGAGGGGGGAATTATTAACAAATATGTCATAGGTATATATAACATACTTCTCTGAAGGGACAAAATCTTCTTGTCTCAATAAGTTGGGATCCCTCTTCTGCCTCATAAAACTAATAAGTGCCTATGGACAATCCTTTGAAAAAGTGAAAAAATAAATAAGGCGAAAGAAGAGAAAGGATTCCTTCAAAAAGAGGTGATGCAAGTAACTCCATTGGGGTATGGACCAGGCTCACTGGTAGCGGAGCGATGCTTGTGTTCCCGCGTGACTCAGCTGGGGTACTGTCAAGGCCTACTGGCAGTAGAGAAACACCAGAGATGAAACTAAAACTCTGATAGTCATATTAATTGTGCATCAATATACCCCTCATCCCTAATCGAATCAACTCAATTGACTTGGCTTGGTATGTGTGATGACCGATCAAGAGAATGGTAGAGACTACATCTTTCACTCAAGCTAGTGAGGAAGCCATGACGATCAAAGAATCGAACAATACTTCTGGAAGAGTTAGACTTGCTTTCACAAGACAAGGTCCATACAGAGAGCTGGAGTTCTACCAGTGTGTTGCCAATGTTATAGTGGCTACAACAACCCTCGAAAATTTTGGGTAGCATGAAAATTTCAGAGCCTACCATGGATCTTGTGATCTATCGTTCCTTGGTCACTTATTGGTACGCCAATGATCTCAAGCTCCCCTCCTTGATCCTAAGAGTTTTTCATGTTCTCATATTTATATAGCATGTGTCATCTTTGGGCATGGGGATTATCATTTGTCATGCAAAGGGAAGTTTGTTCTACTTCAAGGGGAAATCTTTGTGTGTATGAGTTATTCTCATTACATAGACATGTTTCACACTCACTTCACACACTCGTGTCACGAAGATTTTGCATCAAGCATAGTATGTTTTATATGTTTTGGATGGTCTATGTGTTTCCACTAAGTATTCCAATGTGTGATCATAGTCAAGTTATATCATTGTTCACTTCCGTTTCACTGATCTCAGACTTAGCCAGTTTCCTGAGAAACCTACCCTCATCCTGCTTTATAGAGATGCACAATTTTCTTCTGCAACCCTCAAGCTTTTTCCCTTGCCTGCTGGAACTGCGCAATACACATAGACCCCAGCTTCCCTTGGCATCAGAAACTATGCAGTGGTTTCCTCTAGTGTCCTTCCCTTAGCCAAAACCCACTGTCTCCAGAAACTACACAGTATTGTCCCTCAGCTTCCCAGTCTGCCTTGCATTGAGAAACAATGCAGAGGTGTCCTCCCAGGACCCCATCCTGCAACAGTGTCTTGCATCCCAAAACTGCGTAGTGTTATCCCCAGCTGCCCAAGCTATCTTACAATATGAAAATACACAGAGGTATCCTATCAAGACCTCATCCCGTAGCAGTGTATTGCATTTAGAAACTGTGCAGTGTTTTCCTCAACTATCTAGTCTGCCTTACATCTAGAAACTGCACAGACGTGTCCTCCCAGGAAATCATCCCAACAGAAGACACTGCTCACTGAAAGTACACAGATGTATCTCTCAATGATCACAAGGAAGGATGACATGCTAGATGACTCTCAAGGAGTTGAGGAGAAGGACCAAGGAACCCAGGTTATGATAGAAGATTGGGACCGCATGAAAACTCCGTCGAATGCATAACCCTCTGGAGGGTAAGTATGGTAAGAAAAGCTCATCTTTTGAAATACATCTCTTAGTGTAGCTTGAAGTACTGATATCATTCTATCTTCAATGACATGCATGAAAGTCATTCCATGTGTTTCCTCTATGTGTCTTGCTCCCTGTCGCTTGTTGGACCAGTGGTCGTCTTTTAACATATTGATTGCTTTGTCATGCTTGTGATCTTGTTCTGGTGATTTTGAAGGTTTGTCTTTGTGTGCATGAGTTTTCTTCACTCTGTGAACATCGGTCACACTCACACACAAAGTTGTAAGCACAGTCGCGCAAGTGTTGTCATAGTCATCTGAAGGTCTATCTCAACTGTCGCACTTGTCACTCTTAGCTTTAAGACAATTTCATCGAGCATATGTTTTGTATTGTTGGTCTGTGTTGTCTTGTTGTCAAAATATGCTACATGTATGATTAAATTATCAGTCTATACAAATTCACTTTCTTTCGACACAACCATTTTCCTGAAAATCTGCTCAATCAGACAACCTCCTTCAGTCGGGCCCTGACTGAGATGCACTACGCAGTCTCAGCCCTCAGTGACCCTACTCTATTTCCCAGAACCGTGTGGTGCCTAAGGCTGTCCTCCATGTTAGTTGCATTGTGCAGTCCTGGAAGTAAACGGCTTGTCTGCCTCCCAGAACTGCACATAAATTGCCTCCATGCCCAAACTGAATTGCACATATCTCAAGCACAGTTATTCAACCTCCCTCTGGTCGGTCAGAAACCTGCACTACACTGAGACTCGAGGCTACATTTCTCTCCAAAATTGCACAAACATGCCCAATTGTTTCCCCTATTTCCTGCCCTGCACTGCCTTTAGAAACTGTGTAGTGATGATCAGGAAGGCCTCTACTGCTTTTCTCTACACTATCTCCAGAAATTACACAATCCCGTCCAGTAGGTCCTCTGCTAGCCTGCTCTGCACTACTCTAGGAAATTGCGCAGAATTCCCAGCTGGTCCCTTGAGTGGCCTGTCATGTCTTCCCTTTGAAAACTATGCAACAGATCCCTCAGTAGCCCCGCTCTATCTTCCCTCTAGAAATGATGCAACATTTCCAAGTAGCCCCACTCTGTCTTCCCTCTGGAAATTGATTAGAACTGCTTAACAGGCCCTTTGTAGCCCCTCTCTGTCTTCCCAAATGAAACTATGCAAAAATTATTCCCCTTAGTGTTCCATATTGCAGCTGACACTGGTGACTTACACTGCGCAATTCCACCTCCCAGTGATCACTGCGCATATTTTACCAATAATGCAGACCGAGCTCCAGAATCCGTCATCCTGGCCTAAGATGTGCTCTAAGTAGTTTTAGTCTCCTATCCTCTGTCCCGGTCACTTGGACCCCAACACAGAAAACAATGCATCATGTTAGACTAGGAGATTTTTGGATTTGATGTCCTCCAGTCATAAGTGAATTGCGGGAACATGTACATTGATGGAACATGGCGAGATGGCGAATGGGATGAGGAAGGAGCAATGCTAGAATAATTTCTTGCAACTGGACGGACATACAAAGCACATCAAGCAGCAAATGAAAGGAGTACATGTACAGAACCATCTTGCAAGACCAAGACCATTGGAGACCCCGTAACACCAAGCTATGCAGAGGTGAAGACAAAGCACGTCCAAGAACACATTTATCACTCAACAATGCAAAAAATTGACATGGACACCATAGTCAGCCAGTGCATGTCAACAATGTCATGTTGAGTTACGTCATGATTTGTCTCAGCCACATCACTACTATGGGCCATATTCATTGTAATAAAATGTAATGTAAAGTGAAATTCCAAGTGTCATTAGTGGAATGCAAACAATCACTATGTAATGTAATGGGTTATATGTAATGAAGTTGAAGATTCATGAGGGTAGTCCAAGAGTCACAAAGGGGAATTTCAAGGGTCACCCCACCCTTTGCTATATATAGAACCTCATAACTCATAGAACAGGATTTCGGGAGCCAAGATTTTGGCTAGGCATTGCTTATAGAAGGCTTGGAGAGTATTGTGATGAGCCTTGGTTTCTCCACAACATAGGGCGAGTACATCTCTTTGGAGGAGCAAGCGGTGTTATGTAATGTTCCATTATTGGGGCTAGTCGTTGTTAATGGTGCATGTATGGAGGGAAATTTCACTTTTTATAAGTATAACAGAGCCATCACGTCTTCATGCATATGTTGTTATTGTAGTTCGACTATTTTGGTTACCTTATCAATGTATGTTGTTTAACTTACACATTTGTGTATGAACTATTTTGTATATGATTGTATGAATCTTGTTGAAGTCGTGTTGTTGGTTTAACCTGTCACTTTGGATTGTTGACTATTCTGCTTTCCAATCTGTAATGTAATTTTGCTTGTGTGTTCCTTTTCGGCCACGTACTATTACAAACTTCTAAGGGAGACACTTCCTTTTCCCCTTCGTGTTTTAGAACCTCCCCATGCATCTCTCTTGACTCGCTGCAAGGTCAAACACTTGTTTCTGACAAAGATATCTTGCTTACCTCTGCGTGCTACTGCAGTCAAGGTACTACTATACTACCCATTGCTCGGACTCCTACTCCGAACGGTGTGAGGTCTAGTTGGAATTTATTACCATGGAGATCCCCTGACATGTTGGCGGGTCTAGCACCATCAACATTTATGGCTCCAGAAGGAGGGCCAAATGACAATCTAAGTCCTCAAAGTCTGTTTTGAATTTCTCCACATCCTTCATGACTTATGCTATAGTTAATCCTCCAACATGTTTGTCTTATGGAGGTGATTTTAAAGTGTCGAAGGATCTTTGGAATGACTTGTCACATAACACATATGATGGTGAAGGCAAAGAAACCTGGCCTAGACACAAAGCTCCCTTCATAGCCTTCTGTGTATGGCATGAAATCCATGAGGATTACATTTCCTGCTTTCTATTCGCATTCATGCTTCAAGGGCACACACTGAAATGGTGTGTCACATTCCCCGCAACATATATACACTCTTTTAATCATTTGATTAAAGAGTTGGCCCCTTTTTTCCATCATTATGACCATAAACCATGCAATAAAAAAATTATGGAATTACGGAAAGCACCTGATGAATCTGTTGATAAATTTCACAAACGCTTTCGTAATCTTGCATTTCAAATTCCTGAAGATGAAATTGGTTGGAAATTTCTCAATGAAAGATTTTAGTATCTTCTTCACATATATGAGAATCTAAATATCTTAGAAATCATTCAAACCCCTCCCAGCATACCTCGGTGTTAGAGCTTCCAAATCTAAGACAGACAAGATTGTTGTCACAAGTCACTGTCCGTCCTCTTCTCATCAAGAATCTCTAGCTTCGCAGTGCGAGGTGGGAGAAGTTGCGTGCACAACTGTTGAGCTGTCACATCCTCCAACCCCACCTGCTCTGGATATCTGCACAGATTTGGCTTGCAAGCCTAATGGTTGTCACATGAACTCATTCTCTCAGCCTTCGTCTTCTGGGTCCATTGATCCTCTAGTTTGTACTGTGTTGTGTTCTCCCATTTCAGAGTCCAAATCTTGTGTTCAAAAGGATCAAGTTGTCGATGAAGTTGATGTTGTGCTGCTGGCCCGTGCTATCATTCATGATGAGGGCATGTGGGAATATAAAGAAGAACCCGCAGTGAAGGATGACTTCCTTCCATCTGCACCTCATCCGTTCTATCTTGACATCTCTTGTGATTCTACCACTTTTGATTTTCCTTGTGAAAACTCATCGTTGTATGTTTCTACTTCCGATCATTCACAGGACACACTGGATGTCAGTATGTCATTACAATGTGAAGAGGACACATGTTTATCTGAAAATCCATTCAATATTTCATATGTCATTTTTAGAAATGTAAAGGGTGAAAATCCTTGTTTCTCATCAACCCCTCTGCATGATTTTCTAGATGATCCAGGTGGATATTGGTGGCCACCTGCCAAGTCCACCTAGACCCCCACCATTGTCCCTCTTGACATTTTCAGTTTCCTTAATTATAGCACAATTTACTATTTTTAGCAGTTTTCGGGTCCTAAACTTCCGGAGCCGTTTTGAGGCCCTAAACGACGTTTTTTGGGAAATCCCGCCCCTGCGAGTTTTTAGATAAAAAATCGTTGTTTGCGTTATAGTCCTCAGAAAGATCTTTTCAACTGGCTATCATGCACGTAAAACGGAGATCGTATGCCAAAGTTACGACCCCGGGAAGTTGATGTACCAATTTACCCAAACGGGGCCCATAGTTTGGCGTTTTCATCTTCTAGGGTTAGGTGTTGGAATGTTAAGGGTTTTCCATTGTTTCTCAATAATAAATAGGCCTTCGAGCCTCATTGTAAAGACAGTTGGAAACAGTTCAGAGGCATGTAGCCGACACATCTCTTCTCAGAGATAAGCTACCATCGCCCTAGCTGGGTTATTTCTATTTGTAAGCATATTTCAGTATTCTCCATTAATTAAATGAAGTATTATTTCCGCGGCATCTCTGTTTTTATGGTTATCGCATATTATTATTTCTGTTGCATCTCTGTATTTATGGTTATCTTTGTAATCTATTGCGTTCCTGCTTAAATCCGGATCAGTGGTATCAGAGCGGTCTGCTTTTTCTCTGTTTTTCTTTGCATGTCCCCAACGAGGTCGGGATATAAGGAGTTAGGGCTTGAACTGGTCGAACCTTTGCAAGACCAGCCTCGCAAATCTCGACGTCCTCCCATGGCGGATGAGAAGAAAGACGAGGGGGCAGGAGATCCTATCAAAATCTTGCTCGAAGAAGCGCTCGAGCGGCAAAGGAACGCGATGATGGATAGCTTTGCGCAGATCCTTCAGCGGCTACCCAGAGGCGACACATCGGCTTCCAACAGCTACTCTGGAAACGCCACACCGTTTAAGGTACAAGTTAATTTTGAAATCCCCATCTTCGAGGGTCAAATAGACGCAGATGCCGTAGATAAATGGTTAAATCTGCTAGATGGGTATTTTTCTGTTCACGAATTTTCAAGTCGGGAGAAGATTGTTTTCGCTCTTCTCAAAGCAGCCCCCCACGTCAAGGACTGGTGGGAAACCTATTGCGAGCAGAAGGATGAAAGTACAGGCTCACTATTTTCAACCGCACCCACTTGGAATGACTTCCGGGATGCCATCAAGGAGCAGTACTACCCCGTCGGAAGCTATGAGGACAAATACATCAAATGGACCACACTGCGGCAGGGACGAGACCAAGATGTGCCGGAGTTCACAAACATTTTTCATACCCTTCGCACACAGTTGGGTATCAAAGATTCTGAGCTGCATCTGGTACTCAAATACCGCGGCTGCCTACACAGATACATCCAGGAAGAGATGGAGTTCTTGAACATCTCCTCACTCGGCACAGCATACCGATACACTGTCAAAATCGAGCAAAAGTTCAAACAGAAGAAGCGAGACTTTGGATCTGCAAATCCAAAGCCCAAAGGACAAAGCCAAGGCGGGGTGACCCAAGACAACCCTTCGAAGCTGCAAGAAAAGAACAACACCACGAAGCCGAAGAAGGACACAGGAAAGTGGTGTGAGTTCCACAAGAGTCCCACTCATAACACAAGTGAGTGTCGGACCAAGCAGTCGCTGGTGGCCGAGTTGAAGGCTTCCGAATCAGATGCATGTTCCGACTCTGAGTCAGAACCCGACAAGGGGAATGACAAAGGGAAGCAGATTATTGATGCGGATCCCAGCGCCACTATTGCTACTGCCAAGATCCAGAAAAATGAGCCCGAAGATCCAGAGGAGGGGGAACGTCTTTTCCACTCACAGATGTGGGTGAAGGGTTCGCCGCTGCAATTCATTGTCGACAGTGGCAGCCAAAAGAACCTCATTTCAGCAGAGGTCGTGAAGCGGTTGGGCCTACCAACTACACCACACCCACAGCCGTACACTATCGGTTGGCTTCACGAAGGACGAGATCTCAAAGTTCGCCAGCAGTGCCGCCTTCCCTACAGCATCAAGCCCTTCACAGACGAGGTATTGTGTGATGTTACACCTCTGGATGTTTGTGATGTACTATTAGGCCAGCCATACTTGTGGAGGCGACATGCTGTGTATGAGTCAAGGCCTCGCGCTGTCATCATTTCTTTGGATAATTCATTATACAGGATACCAGAGGTAGCCCCACCTACCGCCACCTCTTTGATCACTGCTAAGAAAGGCAGCAAGCTCATCTCACAGACTAGGAAATTTATTTTCTGTCTGGTTCGTTCCCAAAGTAAGGGGAAGATCGTTGCTACATCCATGACCCCCGCGAAGGGTTCCTCCACACAGCAGCAGCAACAGAGGGATACAGTCATGACAGAACACAGGAACAACTTCTCGTTACCTGGAGGGGTACCACACAAGTTTCAGTTGGGTGACAAAGTCTGGTTGCATTTACAAAAGGAACGCCTTACTGGAGCCTATCGGAAACTGAGACCACTCCGATATAGTCCCTACACCATTACTAAGGCTGTGGGAGACAATGCATTTGAACTCAGCATTCCCCCATTCCTTGGCCTGCACCCAGTGTTCAATGTGGACCGCCTTTGGCCATACTTTCCACCATTGCTAGATACATCCGACATTGCAGAACAGCTCACCCCCACAGAATTAAATCCAGATTGCATGGAACAAGCTGCAACTGATCGAATCATGGACACACAGATCAAGAATACTCGCCGACAGAATATTCAACTGTATCGAGTTGTCAAAGCAGGCCAACTCCTTCACAATGGCAAGTGGCTCACCAGGGACCAAGTTCAGCAAAAGTTTCCCCATCTCATGGAGGAACTCAACGCAATGGGGACCATTGCTTCCTAAGGGGGAGGAATGATCCAGGTGGATATTGGTGGCCACCTGCCAAGTCCACCTAGACCCCCACCATTGTCCCTCTTGACATTTTCAGTTTCCTTAATTATAGCACAATTTACTATTTTTAGCAGTTTTCGGGTCCTAAACTTCCGGAGCCGTTTTGAGGCCCTAAACGACGTTTTTTGGGAAATCCCGCCCCTGCGAGTCTTTGGATAAAAAATCGTTGTTTGCGTTATAGTCCTCAGAAAGATCTTTTCAACGGGCTATCATGCGCGTAAAACGGAGATCGTATGCCAAAGTTACGACCCCGGGAAGTTGATGTACCAATTTACCCAAACGGGGCCCATAGTTTGGCGTTTTCATCTTCTAGGGTTAGGTGTTGGAATGTTAAGGGTTTTCCATTGTTTCTCAATAATAAATAGGCCTTCGAGCCTCATTGTAAAGACAGTTGGAAACAGTTCAGAGGCATGTAGCCGACACATCTCTTCTCAGAGATAAGCTACCATCGCCCTAGCTGGGTTATTTCTATTTGTAAGCATATTTCAGTATTCTCCATTAATTAAATGAAGTATTATTTCCGCGGCATCTCTGTTTTTATGGTTATCGCATATTATTATTTCTGTTGCATCTCTGTATTTATGGTTATCTCTGTAATCTATTGCGTTCCTGCTTAAATCCGGATCAGTGGTATCAGAGCGGTCTGCTTTTTCTCTGTTTTTCTTTGCATGTCCCCAACGAGGTCGGGATATAAGGAGTTAGGGCTTGAACTGGTCGAACCTTTGCAAGACCAGCCTCGCAAATCTCGACGTCCTCCCATGGCGGATGAGAAGAAAGACGAGGGGGCAGGAGATCCTATCAAAATCTTGCTCGAAGAAGCGCTCGAGCGGCAAAGGAACGCGATGATGGATAGCTTTGCGCAGATCCTTCAGCGGCTACCCAGAGGCGACACATCGGCTTCCAACAGCTACTCTGGAAACGCCACACCGTTTAAGGTACAAGTTAATTTTGAAATCCCCATCTTCGAGGGTCAAATAGACGCAGATGCCGTAGATAAATGGTTAAATCTGCTAGATGGGTATTTTTCTGTTCACGAATTTTCAAGTCGGGAGAAGATTGTTTTCGCTCTTCTCAAAGCAGCCCCCCACGTCAAGGACTGGTGGGAAACCTATTGCGAGCAGAAGGATGAAAGTACAGGCTCACTATTTTCAACCGCACCCACTTGGAATGACTTCCGGGATGCCATCAAGGAGCAGTACTACCCCGTCGGAAGCTATGAGGACAAATACATCAAATGGACCACACTGCGGCAGGGACGAGACCAAGATGTGCCGGAGTTCACAAACATTTTTCATACCCTTCGCACACAGTTGGGTATCAAAGATTCTGAGCTGCATCTGGTACTCAAATACCGCGGCTGCCTACACAGATACATCCAGGAAGAGATGGAGTTCTTGAACATCTCCTCACTCGGCACAGCATACCGATACACTGTCAAAATCGAGCAAAAGTTCAAACAGAAGAAGCGAGACTTTGGATCTGCAAATCCAAAGCCCAAAGGACAAAGCCAAGGCGGGGTGACCCAAGACAACCCTTCGAAGCTGCAAGAAAAGAACAACACCACGAAGCCGAAGAAGGACACAGGAAAGTGGTGTGAGTTCCACAAGAGTCCCACTCATAACACAAGTGAGTGTCGGACCAAGCAGTCGCTGGTGGCCGAGTTGAAGGCTTCCGAATCAGATGCATGTTCCGACTCTGCGTCAGAACCCGACAAGGGGAATGACAAAGGGAAGCAGATTATTGATGCGGATCCCAGCGCCACTGTTGCTACTGCCAAGATCCAGAAAAATGAGCCCGAAGATCCAGAGGAGGGGGAACGTCTTTTCCACTCACAGATGTGGGTGAAGGGTTCGCCGCTGCAATTCATTGTCGACAGTGGCAGCCAAAAGAACCTCATTTCAGCAGAGGTCGTGAAGCGGTTGGGCCTACCAACTACACCACACCCACAGCCGTACACTATCGGTTGGCTTCACGAAGGACGAGATCTCAAAGTTCGCCAGCAGTGTCGCCTTCCCTACAGCATCAAGCCCTTCACAGACGAGGTATTGTGTGATGTTACACCTCTGGATGTTTGTGATGTACTATTAGGCCAGCCATACTTGTGGAGGCGACATGCTGTGTATGAGTCAAGGCCTCGCGCTGTCATCATTTCTTTGGATAATTCATTATACAGGATACCAGAGGTAGCCCCACCTACCGCCACCTCTTTGATCACTGCTAAGAAAGGCAGCAAGCTCATATCACAGACTAGGAAATTTATTTTCTGTCTGGTTCGTTCCCAAAGTAAGGGGAAGATCGTTGCTACATCCATGACCCCCGCGAAGGGTTCCTCCACACAGCAGCAGCAACAGAGGGATACAGTCATGACAGAACACAGGAACAACTTCTCGTTACCTGGAGGGGTACCACACAAGTTTCAGTTGGGTGACAAAGTCTGGTTGCATTTACAAAAGGAACGCCTTACTGGAGCCTATCGGAAACTGAGACCACTCCGATATAGTCCCTACACCATTACTAAGGCTGTGGGAGACAATGCATTTGAACTCAGCATTCCCCCATTCCTTGGCCTGCACCCAGTGTTCAATGTGGACCGCCTTTGGCCATACTTTCCACCATTGCTAGATACATCCGACATTGCAGAACAGCTCACCCCCACAGAATTAAATCCAGATTGCATGGAACAAGCTGCAACTGATCGAATCATGGACACACAGATCAAGAATACTCGCCGACAGAATATTCAACTGTATCGAGTTGTCAAAGCAGGCCAACTCCTTCACAATGGCAAGTGGCTCACCAGGGACCAAGTTCAGCAAAAGTTTCCCCATCTCATGGAGGAACTCAACGCAATGGGGACCATTGCTTCCTAAGGGGGGAGGAATGATCCAGGTGGATATTGGTGGCCACCTGCCAAGTCCACCTAGACCCCCACCATTGTCCCTCTTGACATTTTCAGTTTCCTTAATTATAGCACAATTTACTATTTTTAGCAGTTTTCGGGTCCTAAACTTCCGGAGCCGTTTTGAGGCCCTAAACGACGTTTTTTGGGAAATCCCGCCCCTGCGAGCTTTTGGATAAAAAATCGTTGTTTGCGTTATAGTCCTCAGAAAGATCTTTTCAACGGGCTATCATGCGCGTAAAACGGAGATCGTATGCCAAAGTTACGACCCCGGGAAGTTGATGTACCAATTTACCCAAACGGGGCCCATAGTTTGGCGTTTTCATCTTCTAGGGTTAGGTGTTGGAATGTTAAGGGTTTTCCATTGTTTCTCAATAATAAATAGGCCTTCGAGCCTCATTGTAAAGACAGTTGGAAACAGTTCAGAGGCATGTAGCCGACACATCTCTTCTCAGAGATAAGCTACCATCGCCCTAGCTGGGTTATTTCTATTTGTAAGCATATTTCAGTATTCTCCATTAATTAAATGAAGTATTATTTCCGCGGCATCTCTGTTTTTATGGTTATCGCATATTATTATTTCTGTTGCATCTCTGTATTTATGGTTATCTCTGTAATCTATTGTGTTCCTGCTTAAATCCGGATCACTAGATCATGACGATGCCAATGAACATCTTGAATTTTCTGATCGTGGATGTCATGATCTCTTTACTCCTTCTTTCGAGCATGACGTCGACTCATTTGCTATTGATATTTCTAAGCAACTGGTCTTTGATGATCTACCTACTGATGAAGTGGAAATTCCTCAAGTTGTCGAGGCACTTCAGCCTGTGCTGATGGTTATGTCAGGCCCTCACTATCCTAAGGTCATTTCCACTCCCGATCAGAAATCTGTTTAAACACCCCAGACTCCTCATCACTCTCCTGTTTGCATTCAAGATCAATATAGTTCACAAATTTCACTCCCTCCACCAGCATCACATGATCCTATCGCCCATGCAATGGAGGAATCTTACAAAATGAGCACTCTTGTGAAACATAAGTTGTCTTCCTTTTTCATGTTTTCTCGTTTTCCATGGTCAAAAGGATTGTACCTGCTCATTTTATGCACATAGTGTGTTGCAACATCATGGTACGTCTGCAGAATGCTTGTCTTTCGCATTTACTCTTTTATTTTTTATGGATGCTTTTAAAATTTGAGCGTGTTGGTCTTTACTATCTTATCTTTTTTATTGATGGTTTACATGCTTATCTTTCTTGTTAACCATGCCTTCCCCAACATGGGCCAACCAATGCGCCAGTGGTTGGATTGGAAATATCACTTTATGTGAGCAGGCCAATGCACTTTTTAGCGTAGGAGTAGGAGTAGTGTTTTCTTTACCTTCTTGTTTTCTTTGTTTTTCTTGCATTTTTAGCTTTGTGTGTTTTTTTTTTTCTTTCGCTTTACTTCGACCCTTTGCCTTCTTATTTGTTTGTTTGCACCCGTATGTTAGCTTCACATGAAACCATGTTTGGCTCTTGAGACAAGCCGAGCAAATATAAGAGGACTTGTACAAATATCAACATTTGGTTATATGTTGCCCTCTTTCATTATGAAGAGCTTGTTGTCTTCAGTCGATGATACCTTGATGGAAAATACGTTCTGTTCAGAATGAGTCTTGGTGAAAACACAATGCTTGCACTTTTAACTTGTAAGTTTGAACAATCATTTTTGAGCTTGTATATAAGGTTGAACAATCTTTTTTGTGGCTTTAACAATAATTGAAGACAAAGCATTAAGGATATTAAATATGATTCAAAGTCAATATATCTTTCCAATAAGCCATGAACTATTACAAAGTGAATTGTGTAAAAGTGTTTGGATCTAATTTTGAGATTCATACTTTTTTTTTAGTCCACAAGATTCGATTTATATAGGAGACTGATGTTTGAATATATAGCATACCTTTGAGATTTCAAGTCTTTATTGGATACATATGTAGCTTTATTTCAAGAATTGAGGATTGATTTATTATTTTATTATTTCTATTTTAGAATTTGATTCTTATTTTTGAAGATTGGTTTCATTTCTTTCTCTTGCAAATCTTTTTTTAGGATCTTTGGATTGGGACATTTTTTTGGTTTGAGAAAACAAAGTAGAATGAAATATTTTTGTTATGCAAGTCTATAAATTTGATTTCCATGCCAAGATTGCCATATTTTACTTTTCAATGCACAAAGAATGAGAGGTTGAATAAATGCATAAATTAAAAGCATAAGAGAGTTGAGGTATTGCATGAATATTTTAAGATCTATGTGGAATAGATTTCTTTAAGCTCTCTTTTGAAATTATTGGACTGAAACTTGTGTTTTTTCAAATCTCTTGATCATTTGATTTGTTTGAAATCTCAGTTTTCCAATATTAGTGCAGGAATCGAATTGGGAGTTTATGCATTGGTTTTTAAATTGATTCAATAGTTAGGGTTTTCTTTTTGCATTATCAAAAGGTTGGCCTTGTTTTCAATTGATCAATAATTAGGTTTTCTTCCAAATGTTGTGATTTTTATGATTAGTGTTTGCAATATTTAGGAGTTTTTTCTAATGAATGTTTTTAGTGCAGGATTAGAAAAAGTGCAGGAAATCAAGGTGTGATCAATTTCTAGACAAACTTGGGGTTTGTTTTACAGGTTGCAGAAGTATCTCTCTGGCATTTCTAATGCCGTCTCTTGAATTCCACAAACCCCAGTTTAACATTAAATGTTGGTACATTAACACACCATATACTACACCCAACATTTTTGCGCTGTTTTCAGGGAGGCGCTTAGGGGATTGACCTTGGCGACCTTCTACAGTGTGGTTTTCTCTTCACCTAGTTTTTCTTGCAAGATTTTGCTCTCTTAGAATTAATTGTTCAAATTTGTTTCTTGCATATTTCAATTTAATTCTTAGTGTGTTGTAAGAACACCCCCCTATATATACATTACCCCTGTATTGACATAATATACCAGTTGGCTTGTTGAGAACAAAAAATGGTATTTCGAAGAATATTTCAATCAGGAGTTTTGATGTTGCTACAAAGATATACAAATCATCCAATGAAAAACTCATGAGTGAAAATTTTAGTATTTTTCTTGAACATAAAAATAATATTATCGACCCTTTGATTTTGATGTTGGATTATTTGCAGGAAGAGCAAAAGAAGCATGAAGAGCCATTGCTAATTTTTTGCGCCAACCATAGAAAGAAGCACTTCTTCATAGAACACCCACTGAGTAGCCTAAAAGTTTGCAAAATTTGTGAGGAAGGTCACTCAACATAACATTTCCCATCACTACCAGGATTACTAAAGGTACTCAAAAAATCAGGTAAGGAATTGAATCAACCACTAGGTATAACTCAAAACCCATCATCATTTAATACTTATTATCCTCAATAGGTTCCTCAACAGATTTATAATCCTCCAGTTTCATGGAATAAATTTAGTCCTCCTTCAATTGAATACCCTAATTCATGGACACAGTGACCCTCTCCTTGGCCCTCTTCCTCGAGTTAGATATCCTCATGGTCTCAGGAATGTTTTGGAGCCTCTTCTTTAGGGTTGCAGACTATGCAAATTCAATTACATGAACAACAACAAGAACTGCAATTTCTTCCCAATGCACCACCAAGTCATCCTCCTCCATGGTCCCAGCTATCAGTACGACCTTACCCTAATACATACCCTAGCCCTAATCCATAACCTAGCCCTTATCCGTACCCTATCCCTAATCCAAACCCTAGACCTAACCCTAGTCCATATCCTAATCCAAAGCCTAGTCCAAGCCTTAACCCAAATCCTAGTTCAAACCCTAACCCAAACAATAGCCCAGACCATAATCCAAACAAGGAGGTTGTACAACAATTCAAAACAACTTTTCTTCTTGCTAACTCCCCTATTGAATGCAATGTCCCATCATCTAAATCTAGGAAAGGAGTAAACTCAGAAAATTTCCCTATCACTACAAAACATTTACCCCAGGAAGAAGCCTTGATTCAAGGACCATTAGAGGAGAAATGTATAATTTGAACCTATTTTGAAACTATTGTTGAAGCTCAAAACCATAGAATTTTCCTTAACCATTCTTGCCAATCTGAAAAGCAAATATTTGAGCTTGAAGTTGAGGGGTTTTTCTTTTGTCTTTCACCTGATCCCTTATGCCTCTAAGAGAGTCTTTATCAAGCTATAGAACATTTTTACGAGTTTGAGAATCATAAATATGTGGATCCCATTGAATCCTGGTTTCAAAAAACCGTCAACACACCTTATTCCCTCATTATTCGATAGCTCTTGATACCATATATGATAAAGAAGTTGGTTTCTGATACTTTGGTATGTGTTGAATTTTGTTCTTTAAAAGTGAGTGTGATTATAATTAGCATTTTGTTACACACATAGCTACGTTGGAAGTACTCCTACACTTGAAGGAGATCTTACTATCTCTAAATTCGCTAGGGTAATATAAAAACTGAAATAAAAATGTCACAACACCACTCTTGAAATTGCAATTCCCTAAGGCACAACTATTGAAATTTTTGTTATTATGCACTCATGTGGTAGGTCTTGTTGGAAGTAATTCACTCTTAATACCTCATATCTTGTAAAGTGACATTGATAATTGATTAGGTGGTTTTTCTTCATATTGTTTGGTCATCCATGGATTCAACTAGGGGGATTTGTTATATACTTCCCACTGCATAAGCCTAAAATTCTAACCCTTGTTGGCCATTTAAACATAGTGTTATCCAAGAAATATTTTCAAGTTTCTCTTTGAAGGTATTGTTGAAAAACCTCCTATGGTGGACCACTCCTATAAAACCCTAATGAGATCTCATGAGAACCATAACATGATTGAATCAAGTTATCTATTGGTCATAATCTGAGTTTCCTTCTTAAAAATGACTCTTTAGGGTAGAAGGAACATCCAATAAAGATTAGTAATTAAAAAAATTTCACGTCGTCGTGTGCTCTTAAGGAGAAGATTTTCCTCCCCACTTATTAAGTAACCTATGTGAAGTTAATCATAATCAATTTAAAAGAAAATGATTAATTGAGGCATAGGAGGTCTCATTATGAGCTGACCTACCATGATCATGGGTCCTAACAAGAATGAAATTACCACTGTTGGTCACCAAGGCAGGGTAACAGTTTTCAATTGAAAATCTGGAAGACAATAGGTCTCATCAAAATCTGAATTGTTTATTATTGCTAGCTCTCGTGAATGTCACTGTCATTAGCCAATTACAAAGCTAGGACAAAGACCTTTAACTAATTTCTAAATCAATATAAGTGATTTTAAATGAATCTGAATCTATATCTAATAGGTGGGACACAAAAATTCCATTGGATTAAAAGGAATCCCTGTCGATGTTATAGATGTTTGCTGGCAACAGGGCCATACCTATGGTATTAAAGTTAATTTTACACTATGATTTACTTAGTTGTTTTTGTATTTCCCTAAACTCATTATCATATCTCTCTGAGAATGTCATCAATATCCTTTCAGTAATATGTTGTGGAGTTCTATATTTTAGAAATATGAAGGTATTCATGGATGTGGGACCCTTAGTGCAGGTGATTCACTTCGCCCGACAAAAGGAGCTTCAACTATATGTTGGATAACGGTAAGATGGTCACCATGGGAAGGTATCATTCTGTCATCTTTCTTATTCCCTATTTTCATCTATTCTTAACACCATGGATTTCAAATCATGTCACTTCTATTTATAATGAGGATATTGAAAGTGAAGACCTACTGATTTAGGTTGCTCTTAAGATGCTTTATGGAAATTTTGATGGTTGGCTATTTCATGATAACACTATCCTCGCAGTTTAAAATTTTTATGGTAGCCTTGGTATTAGAATTTCTTAAAATCAGCCTTAATAAATAAACAATCTAGTGCAAAAATGAACCAACATGCATTCTCTTTTTAGGACAAGTAATATTTAAGTAGAGGTCCCGAAATTTTTTTATTACACAGAGTTTCAGGAATATTATTACAAGTGCAAAGGTCATCCATAGATGTTTCAATCTTAGTTTTTGCAAGGGAGTGACAATACAACAGTGGATTCGCTTGCACGAGGACATGCAAGATGATCGACATGGGGGAGTGTCAGGCCTTCTTTTTGTTTAGTTTTACACCATTTTTTTCTCTAAAATCCCTCATGCTTTCACTTAGTTCTGAGGGTTACTATTGTGATTTTTTTCATTAGAAAGTAAATATTCACCATTTAGCACATTTACCTTGTTTCAACAATATTTAACATTAACATCATTATTGATGATTATTTGTGTGCATGCAGGTCTAAAAATGTATGTGACAATAGGGATTGTTAAGTGGATGGCGGTTGGCCTTAATCTTGCACTCACATTCCTACACCACACATCGAGTTCCTGCACTCCATCCTGCAATAAGTATGTGGACCACTTCATCATCCAAACTTGCCACGAAGGAAAATGTTAGCTAGTAGTATGAGCATCTATTCAAGACTATTTTGGAGTGATTTGATAATCAAAGGCACACTTATCATTCATTGATATATTCCTGAACCAGTCTTGGTTCCTACACAATTTGGGGTTTTGATAGATTGACACGCTTTTAGAATTGATCTATTCTTGCACCAGTCTTGGTTCCTGCACAATTTGGGGCTTTGATATATTGACACACTTTTAGGGGAAACATAAGATATCTTTTGTCCTTAATGATGTTTAAATGCTTCCACACAAGTTAAAACACACCCCGGTCACACATGTGAGTTTCTAGAAGCAAATTAATGATTCAACCCAAAAATTCGCATAGTTTTCAAACTGCCAACTTCCTCATTGTTTTCCATGCAAATGAAAGCGAATATAGAAATCCCAAAACATGGGTTTTGTTCCCAGGATAGGAAATTGAGTATTAGAAAATAGGTTTCCCAAAATTCACCACCATTTGGGAGATTTGAAGGGTTCTTTGAGGCAGATTTGTGAAAAAAGGGAACTTTCTAGAACTATAAAATTATGCCTAGATTTGCAAAATTCATATTAGATTTGTGTTTCTTCAATTCGATAATGGTTGAACCAAACTACGATTGATGGAAAATAGTTGGGATTTTATTTTTCATCTTGTTGTAATGGATTGGTTGGTTTAAAGCTAAATCTATATTGTGAAATGCATAAAAACAAATTTATGGCTCTAGGTTAGCAGGGAGTCATTCCATACTCTTATGTTGCTGTTTTAAGCTCATAGGTAGATTTATTTTAGGTGTTGGATCCTGATAATTCAACTCAATATGTAGAAGGTTGTGATATCTTTTCAATACAAAATAATTGTGTGTCATGTTTTAATTTTCAATTTTTATTCAACTTGTGATTTTGTAAATTGATTTATTTTAAGAGGAAGCAAGCTGGTTGGGAGGGACCCCTAACCCAAATTGTTGTCCTCTCCCTTGTTACCCTTCATGTGTAATTATTCAATAGGTTATAGATCCAAATTGTGGTGTCTTATTTGTGTGATGCTCTGTTTCAGAAGTTTATGAATGATAATACATGGCCTATCTATGCTTGTGAAACCTATAGATATTTATGCTAGAGTGCTTTGAATTGGGAGTGCATACTCTATTTTTTGAACAAAAACCCTTTCATTCAAACTCATTCTATATATGTATGCATAGGTCTGGAAATCTAGCACAAAACATTACTGCAATGAGTCATTATTTATAGGTTGCAATAGGTACATATAAGTTTATTTCTCCAGATTTTGATCCCTGGTAAAATTCTAAAATAAGAATGTATTCCATCCTTTAATGAATTGTCTTATTAGGCTCACTTACTTTTATTACTCTAAATCTTGTAGTATGCACTACAGGGATTTGAGTTAGAACTAGTTCATTAAGAAAATATAAATGTTGAGTATTGATCTGCAATTTCTCTAAGGGAATGTAAACAATACTTTGTGCTCATTTCCATAATTTCAAGTTCATGGAATTAGAATCTTGTATACAAGTTTGAATAATCATTTTTGTGGCTTTCACAATAATTCAGAAAGAGAATTAAAGATATTAAATATGAATTGAAGTTGATATCTCTTTCAAATAAGCCATGAACTATTACAAAGAAAATTGTGCAAAAGTGTTTGGATCTAATTTTGATATTAATATTTTTTTTAATCCACAAGGTTTAATTTGTATAGGAAATTGATCTTCAACTCTAAAGAATACATTTGAGATTTCAAGTCTTTATTGGATACACCTGTAGCTTTATTTCAATAATTAAGGATTGATTTATTATTTTCTTATTTCTCTTTTAGAATTCGATTCTTATTTTCAAAGATTGGTTTCATTTCTTTCTCCTGCAAATATTTATTTAGGATCTTTGGTTTGGGACATTTTTTCTGGTTTAAGAAAACAAAGTAGAGTGAAATATTTTTGTTATGCAAGTCTATACATTTTATTTCCACACCAATATTTTCACATTTTACTTTTCGATGCACAAAGAATGAGAGGTTGAACCAATGCGGGGATTAAAATCATAAGAGAGTTGAGGTATTGCAAGAATATTTTAAGATCTATGTGGATTTCTTTAAGCTCTCTGTTGGAATTATGTGAGTGATACTTGTGTTATTTTCAAATATCTTGATCATTTGTTTTGTTTTAAATATCATTTTTCCAAGATTAGTGCAGGAATGGAATTGGGAGTTTATGCATTGGTTTTCAGGTTGATTCAATAGTTAGTGTTTTCTCTTTACATTGTCAAAAGGTTGGGTTTGTTTTCAATTGATCAATAATTATGGTTGTTTCCAAATTTTGGTTACTTTTATGATCAATGTTTGCAATAGTTATGGTTTTATTAATAATGAATGTTTTTTAGCGCGGGATTAGAACAAGTGTGAGTAATTTTTAGACAAACTAGGGTTTTGTTTTACAAGTTGCTGAAATCTCACTCTAACATTTCCTGTGTTGTGTCTAGAAGTACACAAACCCTAGATTCACATTAAATTTTGGTCCATTAATACCACATATACTAAACCCAAAATTTTGGCATTGTTGCAGGGGTGATGATTAGGGGATTGACCTTGGCGACATGTTGCGGTGTGGTTTGCTCTTTACCTAGTTTTTCTAGCAATATTTTGCTCTCTTAGAATTAATTCTTCAAATTTATTACCTGTATATTTAGCTTTTATTCTTAGTTTTCTGTAAGAACCCCCCTATATATATATGTGTGTATATATATATATATATATATATATATATATAGTATTTTGAAGAATATTTCAATGAGGAGTTTTGATGTTGCTGCAGAGATATACAAATCATCTAAAGAAAAACTCATAAGTGAAGAATTTAGTATTGTTATTGAACATAAAAATAATATTATCAACGCTTTGATTTCGACATTGGATGAGTTGTAGGAAGAACTAAAGAAGGATGAAGAACCACTGCTAATTTTTTGTGCCAACTATAGAAGGAAGAACTTGGGAGAATGCCCACTAAGTAGCCTAAAAGTTTGCAAAATTTGCAAGGAATGTTACTCAACAGATAATTTCCCATCATTTCCATGATTACTGAAGGTACTAAGAAAATCAAGTAAGGAATCGAATCAACCAACAGGTATAAATCAAAACCCATCATCATTTAATACTTGGATTAATAACTATTATCATCAGTCGGTTCCTCAACAAATTTATAATCCTCCAGATTCCTGGAAAACTTTTAGCCCTCCTCCAATTTAATTACCTACTTCATGGCCACAATGGCCCTCTCCTTGGCCCTCTTCCTCGAGTTAGATATCACCATGTCCTCGAGAATGGTTTGGAGCCTCTTATCTAGGGTTGTATACTATGCAAATTCAATTACATGAACAATGACAACAACCACAATTTCTTTGCAATGCACCACAAAGTCTTCCTCCTCCATGGTCCTAGCTACTTGTGCAACCTTACTGTAATCCATACCATAGCCCTTATCCCTACCCTAGCCCTGATCCAATCCATATCCCATACTCCAATCCAAACTCTAGACGTAACCCTAGTCCATCTCCTAATCCAAATCCTAGTCCAAGACTTAACCCAAAACCTAGTTCAAACCCTAGCCCAAACCATATACCAGACCCTAATCCAAACAAAGAGGTTGCACAACAGTTTAATACACCTTTTCTTCTTGCTGACTTCCCTATTGAATGCAATGTCCCATCATCTAAATCCAGGAAAGGAGTAAATTCAGAAATTTTCCCTATCACTACAAAACATTTACCCCAGGAAGAAGCCTTGATTCAAAGACCATTAGAAGAGAAATATATAATTGGAACCTATTCTAAAACTATTGTTGAAGATAAAAACCATATAATTTCCCTTAACCATTATTGTTAATTTGAAAAGAAAATATTTGTGCCTGAACTTGAGGGACTTTTCTTATGTCTTTCACATGTTCCCTTATGTCTCCAAGAGAGTTTTTATCAAGTTGTGGAAGATTTGTATGATTTTGAGAATCATAAATATGTGGATCCTATTGAAGACTCGTTTCAAATAATCATCAGCACACCCTATTCCCTCATTATTCAACAACTCTTGATACCATATTAGATAAAGAAACTAGATTTTCATACTCTGGTATGTGTTAAAGTTTATTCTTTAAAATTGAGTGTCAGTATATTTAGCATTCTGTTACGCACATGGCTACAATGGAAGTACTCCTACACTTGAAGGATATCTTCCTCTCTCTAAATTAGGGTAGGGTAGTATAAAAACTGAAATAAAACTATCACAACACCACTCTTGAAATTGCAATTTCCTAAGGCACAACTATTGAAATTTTTATTATTATGCACTCCCGTGTTAGGTCTTGTTGGAGGTAATTCACCCTTAATACCTCATATCTTGTAAAGTGACATTGATCATTGATTGGGTATTTTTTCTTAATATTGTTTGGTCATCCACGGAGGCAGCTAGGGGTATTTGTCATATACTTACTGTTGTAATCCTAGAGACAACCTCTAGTTGAGAAGAGGTCAGTGCCCAAGACATATGCACAAAAAGATAATAAATATTGTTTTCTATCCCATTATGATTATTTAGAGATAAATTTCATAGGTAATGCAAAGGAAAATTCATGGGATAGAACTATCTTTCAAGATGGCCTTACTGAGTATGAAAATGACTTAAAAGTTATAGCAGGGTGATAGAAAGAAATAGTGGAAGGTTCAAAACAGAAGGATGCAACTGCAAAATATTTAATTTTAAACCTTAGTAGAACAGAAGGCTGCAACTGCAAAATATTTTATTTTAAACCTTAGCAGAATAGATGAAAGACTTAGAAAATGAATGCATGGAAAAATGTAGCGCAATTTAAGGTTATTTGATTAAAATGTATAGATACTGTGAATTAAGTAAAAATCAATGTTATAGTAAATAACCAACAACTTCCTTACACTTTTCCAAAATAAAAAGGAACAATTAATGAATTATAATAGCAAGAACACATATATAATCCAACAAGAAGCCTAGAATCACCCAGAAAAGCTTTATTTAATCTCCAAGAAAAGATAAACACATTACACAGGTGTTTTTTCTCTCTGAAGTCAAAATTCGTAACCTTGAAAGTGGTTCCTCAACGTCTTTTTGTAGGAATCATTACAAATATGACAATTATAAAAAAAAATTAACTGCTATGAACCTCTTAAACTACTTTTGAAAACTAATCTAAGACTTATTCGATCCTTGTGAGGACTTGAACCTTAAAGCTTAACATACTTTATTTTAAACATTACAAAATAGATTGTCTCTTTGAAAAATTTCATTAAATATAACATGTGATTGATTTTCACTCAATGGCTTGTGATCCCTGTGCAAGCTCGCTTGTAGAAGGTATAGGTGGCATAAGATGGAAGGATAAACTTACATAATCCCCTCCAAACAAGTTTTGAAAACTAGCCACCAGGGTTTCCTTGGAAAAAGAGGTATAACGCTCAGAGTGTGGAAAATCAAGGGCTTGTTGTATTAATGAAGCAAAGACTTCGAAAATATTTCCCCACAGTGAATTCATCACAAAATAGTTTTGAGGATAAAGACAAGAAGTCAACAAGGTAATGAATTCTAGGAAAAATTATGTCTAAGGGACAATTGGAGAGAATAATCTTGATTTTACAACTCTAAAATATACAGGGGAATCTAATTGACCAACTAAGATGTTTTGACACAACTCCATAAGGTTCAAAGTACAGATGGGGTCAAAAATGTCCTTTTCTGTGTCCATAACAGGAATGTGGGTTGCAGAACCCACCATAGAGATTTTCTTTGACATTTTGAACAATTGAGAAAATGTACATGGTGGATAAATACCTGGAAATTCTAAGCTAGCATTGGAATTCAAATTAGTGAGATGGCGGATGCAGGTGTACTTTGGTATGATCCAAAACAAACAGAAGATAAATTATTATGAGCATAAAAACGAGGTTTTATGGGTAAATGGGGAAAAATGGGGGAAAAACAAAATTAAATGAGGAAGTGATAGATGTACAACATCATGTCATATTTGGTGGCATTGAGGTGATGCTGTAATAATGATGACATGGGGATATGAGATGAGGTGTCGGGTGACATGAAGGAGTGATATGGCAGATGATGTAGTGTAATAATATCACTTTCTTGTTGTTGAACACACTCGTTTGATGTAGACTCCAACAAAATCCGCTTATTTCCATACGGGGGCACCTATGGTGTCAAGTAGTCCCATCAACTAGTGATACCACAATCGATCACAAACATTTATTGAACATAGGTGGTTTATCCACCGAATCTTCTACAGGGACACCCAAGTCCACAACCATCGTGCATTTTGCCTTGTCGGGTTTCTCCTGTGGGGAAGGCTCGATAGCACTAGCGACATCGCACTCCCAAATTGCAAAATACTTAATTTCTTTCTGTGCTTGGTCCTGCTGCTCCACATTAAATGAACTTTAATCCTGCATCACTCTTGGTCCCACATTATTTCTTCAAGAAATGACCATAAACATGTGTTAAATATTTTTCCTTTTGATTTTATCATATATATGATTTTTTGGCTTTCACACGCACACACACAGATATATTTTGAATTTGGAACATGGTGAAAAACGAGCTACAACACTTACCATGCATAAACCTAAAATCCTAACCCTTATTGGCCATTTAAACAAACTGCTATCCAAGAAATATTTTTAAGTTTCTCTTCGAAGGTATTGTTGAAAAGCCTCCTATGGTGGACCACTCCTATAAAACCCTAATGAGCTATAATGAGAACCATAGCATGGTTGACTCAAGGAATATTTTGGTCATTATATGAGATGACTTCTTTAAAATGAGTCTTTAGGGTAGAAGGACCAACCAGTAAAGATTAGTCATTAAAATATTTTCATGCCATCCCGTGCTCTTAAGGAGCAAATTTTCCTCCCCACCTATTAAGTAACCTATCTGAGGTTAATCATAATCAGATTTTATTTTAAAAAATATTAATTGAGGGATAGGATGTCTCATTTATGAGCCTACCTACCATGATCATGGGTCATAATGAGAATGAAATTACTGCTGCTGGTCACCAAGCCATGGTGTGGCATTTAGTTGAAAAGCTAGAAGACAAGAGGTCTCATCATGAGTCGACTTGTTCATTCTTGTTAGCTCTCGTGAATGGCACTATCATTAACTGGTTACTAAGCCTAGACAACAACCTTTAGCTAATTTCTAAATCAATGTAAGTGATCTTGAATTACTTTAAATCTATATCTAACAGATGGAACACAAGTATTTCATCGGGTTAAAAGACATCCCTGTCGAGGCTATAAATGTATGTTGGAAACAAGGCCATACAACAGGGCTATAGATGCCTGCTAGCAATAGGGCCATGCAATAGAAGTACAAATGCAACCAAAGTGAGAGGGATACTGTCAATGGAAGGTGCACACTAAATGTCGACATAGGCTGTGCAACTTATTGAATGATGGAATGTGTAGTCACTATCAATAGTGATTGCACGAGCCTTACTTACAGGGGCTACACACTGCCTATGTAAGATTGCATTGAAAGAAGTGCACTTGTGAATTATTTGAGGACTTAGCATGTATGAGAAAGCGACTTTGACACTTAGAATATGTGAAGAATACTTGAGTTCTTATAAAAATGTAAATTGACCATGAACTGATTATGAAACGACAGATCACAAGATCCACAATGGGATCTAAAATTCAAGTGTAGGCCAAATTTGGAGGGTGTTTGTCATAGCGACACATTGGTACAATTCTAGATTCTCTGTTAAGGTTCTATCCTTAAGTGCAAGGTCTCAGCCTATCAAGAAATATTGACTTACCATGTAGATTTCCCTAGCTTTGCCACTTATCCTGGTTAAACATATAGTTTGTTATTTTCCTTTCCTAACTTCAAACACATTCAGAAGACTAGTCATATCTTAACTATTTTGATATGGGAGAAGGATGGTAAGTATACTGAGCTTTGATGATTATATTTAAGCACATTCCCTAGTGTTTCTCTGCTACCAACAAGCTTGTTCATTACCCCAACGGAGTCACCTCAAGGAAACACAAGCATCGCTTCGCTGCTAGCAGGCCTGTTTAGTACCCCAATGAGGTTGCTTGCTTCACCTCTCTACACAGGAATCATTTCTCTTCTTAACCTCTTTATATAGTTACTAACATAATGTGAAAAGGCACTTACTTATTTTGAAGGTGGAAAAGGGATCTTGTCTTATTTACTTGCAAGAGAGGTTGTTCCTCGTCTAAGGGATTTGAATGATGATTGAAGTTAATATGATCGTTTTAAGTTTTCCTCCGTTCCATTATCTACCTGATTGAGTTGATAGGTCAAAACACCATTTAATATAAGTCTGAATCAATAATGAAGATCCTAATAGAGATAGGGGCTTCATAGTTTGACCAAAGGCTTTCCATCTGGAACAAATCATATTTTCTGTTCAGACATCATCAAATTTAAAGATATATAAACCAAGACAAAGAATGGGATGATATATTAGCCAAGCATTATGCGTTGTCACAATTTCCCTTTTCAAGTTTTGGCACATTGTGTTTTGAGCCAAGCAATATTATTTTCATGCAAATTCTTATTACACAAAACATGGAAAGAAAGACATGACAAAATGACGAAAAAAAATAAAAAAGACAAAGCAAATGGAGAATGAACTTAAAAGCAACATGTAAGAAAACAAAGGAAATGCTAAAGGAGAGAAAGTGTAGGATGAGTGCATAAGGAAAACTAAAATGAAACTAAACCTACTCCTAACCTAACCAACTAGAAGTTCAGGGATAAATGTAATGAGATTTCCAATGTACCACTGTAACTGTTCTCAACCTGCAAACACAAAGATGCGAACAATTAAAAACCATATGGAGCAATGTGAAAAAGTAAATATAACAAGTTGGAAAGCTTGCACAATGAACTGAAGGTCTTGTGACTTATCAATAAGAAGATGTTTCATAATAACTAGCTTTAGCCAATCTCGATCTTTACCTTGTTGATTGAAATGACGATCATACAAACCTTTAATGTTGCTTGTGAGTGTACATTCATCTCTTATTTCAGTTTTTGCAAAAATGCAACTAAATCTACTCCTAACCTAACCAACTAGGAGTTCAAGGATAAATGTAATGAAATTTCCAATGTAACCACCGTAACTTCTCTCGACCTGCAAACACAAAGATGCGAGAAATTAAAAACCATACGGAGCAATGTGCAAAAGTAAAGATAACAAGTTGGAAAGCTTGCACAATGAATTGAAGGTCTTGTGACTTATCAATAAGAAGATGTTTCATAATAACTAGCTTTAGCCAATCTCGAGCTTTACCTTGTTGATTGAAATGACGATCATATAAACCTTTAACATTGCTTGTGAGTGTACATTCATTTGTTATTTCAGTTTTTGCAAACATAAATAAACATCGAAACTTATTACTAAGATTTATCTAACCATTTAGTGATTGAATCTTGATATTCAAAACAATCGATTTGAAAACCCTGAGACTCATGAGAAAATAATTTTTCAATTAACACATTCTAATCACAAATATGATCTTTTGAGGGGAATTTGATCTGATCTTGTCTAGGAATCTTGTCAAGATGGAGAGGACCTGACATAACCATAAGATCATGCTAAAGTTACTCAATTATATTACAAGCAAATGAATAGTGAGATGGTCAATCACTAAGATCACTAAGCTAAAAAATCAATTAATGTAAAACAACTATCATTAGGTATGCTAATGGGAAAACGATTGATTGAGTGATATTTTTTAAAACTAGCGTTATGATCAGATTGGTTGGTTAGCATATAAGATTCTCAATTCTCTATTTGTTCCCTTCATATATGATCACATGCAAAACCAACAATATGAAATATTAGAGCATTTAAAACAATCACTGACATTGTAAATTCAGGAAACCAATCAGGATACCAGCCTGGCAAAAGTTTGGGAGCAAGTATCAAATCAAACCAAATATTCATATCAACACCATGATTTTTATTTTCCGAATGACTAAAGCATCTATTATCACTCAAAAAGAGAGATTGTGCCAAAAATATGATTAACTTCATGACATACACAAAGGGATGGGAAGGTGGTCGATCTTGGAAGCATTTGACAGGAAGGAATCTTCCAACCAAAAATGACCTTTGTCTTGATAATGAGGATGACAAGCTTTGAAAATGTTTGTATTTGGATAAGATAAGCTCTCTTACCCTGAGTGTGGTGCAAGGGAGTCGCATGATGAAGAATTAACCAAACAAGAATCTTCCATTTGATCAAGAACTCTATCTTGAGGGTTAAGAGAATTAACTTGAAAACGCTGAAAGTCTTTCAAGAATGAGCTCACATCCATTGGGTGAATGTTAAGGAAATAATTATGTGTGAAAATATGGATCCAAATTAGTTCATATATTTCAACAAGATTGCGAGAACCTGACATAACCATTAGCAGGGGTGGAAGTGCCTTGACTTCTTGACAGGTCTCTGAACTTTCTATGGTGGATCATAAAATTTGGTTGGCTTATAAAATTAAACAGTTAGATATACACAAATATTGTCATATGTATCAATGAAAGCATTACTGGTGCCACTAGTTTGATCAGATTTAAGATTAATCATATCATACTCTTGATGGATATCACATTTAGATGCATCAATAAAAAACTCCCTTGATCATTTAAAGTTGTAACATCTTCCTCTTGACTTGGGAAATATTTGAAATTGAATAAATCATGAATAATAGATTCAAGCTTTTCATCCTTTGATTGTAGCGTCACACCATCTTGTATCTAATTGCAATCACAACCAGCTAGATAATGATCTAAAGGATTTAGAGGAATTGTTGGTATAACAAACTTGTCAAGAATATCTGGGTATAATGAATAGTGTGCTAAAGGTGAGGAAATATGAAAAGACTCAGGAGGAGAAACACCAGTTGTAGCTAAATATGATTGAGCTTGTAAGAACAATGAATCAACATAATTTAAATCAACATAATGATCAAAGAAAGGCATACTAATCTGACATTCAAATTGACCTTGCATTTCTTCAACACGATATACCAGAGATTCAAAATCTCAATAACCCACCTATTTAGGTATTCCATTTGAAGATGCATGGTTCACAGAAATTTTAGGATCATTCCAAATTGAAATAGTATCCCAACCCATTAATGGAGATTGTGAACTATGCGAAACAAATTCTGAACTGATACCTTGGAAATCTAAGTCCTATGAAGAAGAAAATACATCATTTGATATAATTGGTCACTCACCAGCACATTTATTAGCAGAAAGATGGATGTTAAGGTGATGGTTGTCTAAAGTTTCAACTGGAATGAAAGATTTGGAATCATTTGAAAGGTTATCAAGATTACAAGATTAGTGATAAGCCAAAGATGCGAGATTATCTTGAAAGAGGGAAGAAAGATAGGACATGTCTTCAACACTTTTCTCCTCTACATGTGAAATGCAACTAACTTTCTCTTGATTACTGCTTGAAACAATAGGTTGAAATTCCAGAGAGTTTAAAGTAGGTTGATAAAGGGGATCATGAAACAAGGAATCATGAGACATAGATGGTATAAGTTTTAAGGTATCTTTCGAGGCAATAATATTTTCAATTGTATCATATTTAAGCTTAGAATTATGCATGTCAATGTCATCTTGAAGAATAAAGGGATCAATATTCACCTTAGGTTCCATGTGATTACGAGAAAACTCAAGGTTTTTGTAGATAAGTCTTTCTCTAAAAGAAGGTGAAGGTGGAAGAAGTAGATCCAGGATTTGATTTTGCGATTTCCCAACTTCAATGACATTGCAAGGAGAAACCCAAAGTGATACTGATAAAGGAGAAGGACAAGGAAAAAGAGGAATAATAGTTTCCTCCTCTAAAATTAGAGGTGTCTCATGGTTTGCAAAAACTAGGAGAGTAGAATCATATGAAGGTTCAAATTCAAAATATTTCAAGATGAGTAGAATCAAACTTTGAAATTATTCCTAATAAAATCCAAATCAATCACTCCCTCGAGAAATTCATAGCAAGATTAAGAAAATCCTCTATAGATTTACTAGGCTTCATTCTAAGCAAATCAATCCTTTTACAAACATCTTGATAATAATGCCTTTTAAAGGCTTGATCAAGCTCCATAGCAAGTTTTTCAAATGAATGAATGGAGGAATCTAGTAAATTATAAAACCATTCCTTAACTTGACCTTCAAGTGTGAGGGTGAATAATTTACTAGCAACATTTTCACAAATGATTTCATAAACTTCAAAAAATTTGAGAAACAGAGATATGTGGTTGACTATGAATGTTTCTTCCTTGCCATCAAACTTCAATTGAGATAAGTCATCAATTATTTCCATGAGGGCTTTAAAATTTGATCTATTAAAAAAACATCCAGAGATTATGATTTGGGATAAATCCATTCAATATAATAGTTTCAAAATAGACTCAACAGGCTCAACTTGTCACTTGTCCCTCCTTTTAGCGCTAACTGTTGACAATGACAGAAATCCTTCAACCAGGGGGGTCTCCCCGATGTGAAATCCTAATCAGGTCTCACAACATTTGGAGTAGGAGCCCCATCCGGAGTATCGGTCTAACCACCATAACTCTAAGGTTTTCCTTAGATACAATGAATAACATAAGAGAGTATGCACATAGTCTTTGCAAACAACAAGTAATTTTACATTGTGAAACACCAATTTAAATGTGTAAAAGGAGGCTTTCATGAGAGGGAAATAAGAGTGGGTCTCTAGAAGGAAAGTAATAGTACTATCCTAAGAGAGGCATAGAAGAGAAAGTAAATATTCGTTAATTATCTAGCGAAATAGTTCACATAGACACAATGACCAATAAAGAAAATATAACACACATTCAACAAGATAAGTACCAAAGCCGATGAAGTAGTTCAATTTATTTAGCACATATGAACATAACATATACTACAAACATATAAAGAATAGTCTTACAATATTCATGATACATTCATGGAAATGTGTTGCCTCGATGAGTTTTTGATGTTTAAGTGAAGGGTACAGGTACACCGTTACAAAACCATCAAATATACAAGGACTGACTAGTGTTTGAATGCACCTTCAGCAATAAACTTCAAAAACTGATCGTGAATAAAATTCGATAGATATTCATTGTAGTTAAAAGTGATAGATGGCTTCTGACCAATTGAAAACACTGACAAAAATCCTAATACTACTTCCTCTACCCATTGATTTGTGGGATAACCTAATAGGCAAGTAACCATAGAAATAACTTTCCTTTACATTTCAGGGGAAATAGAAGCAAAAAATGGGGGATTATTTATGGGTAACTAAAAATTTTCAAGTAGAAAAGACTCAAAAATATGGGCTCGTTGAGAGTAAGATTATAGTATATTTCCATGAGTGAATCAGTGGAAATTGATGTAGGGGAGCTTGAGGATTAATTTGAAGAGCTTGGCAGATAGCTTCTGGTGTAATTGCAAATAAGATTTCATTATTTTGGGAAATTATAGCCTTCTGGCTAGGGATATACCTAAGATGACAACATGTAACAAATTCTTGGAAGACATGAGTTTGAGGAAAAATAAATTAAGGTAAAAATGACTCCTGGATACTCAACTCATCACTGTTATCTAAGAATTTTTTATTTTCCTATTTATGAAGCTCATACAAGTCGAACTCTCACTGGGTTTCTGTTATTTTATATTATGTGTCGACCAAAGGAAATTCATCTAGGTTATAAAAAGAGGTAATACAGGACTTTCAACAACCATTTTCACCTTTCCTTTATGAGATGACATCTTTAACTGTAACGGAGGGTCATGAAATAGAGTTACCAGACTGCAATTAATTGATTTACAGAAGGGAATGTTGCTACAGAGGGCGTTGCTGCACTCGAAAATATTCGGGTCAAAACCCGCATAGATAAAATGAAATGGGAAAAAGGGACTAATGCAGGGTGATGCAATGTTTTTTAAAGTGAGAGTGTGGTGATTAACAGAAACATTACCATTTTTGAGTGTTTCAATAAATTATTTAAACGTTGGCAGGAGTCATTAATGACCAATGTCCATATGACTGTTGGCTGGAAGATTCAACAACAAACGGTAACGTGACGTGGGCGGATGAGTGGATCATACAAGTGGCGTGCACTGAATGGAGAGGGAGAAAGTGGGAGTGGGCGGGAGCGGGCAGTGGTTTTCAAGGGGGGGGGTGAAAATGGTAAGTGATAAAGGAGGGGAGACCCCCGATGTCATCGTGGAGCTTCCACGTGAGTTTCGACTGTTTCCAAAAAACCGTATCCCACCCAATTAAGTTATGAAAGCTCGGGCGTAGGGGGGAGTGAAAATGGTAAGTGGTAAAGGATGGGAGGCCCCCGAAGTCATCGTGTAGCTGCCATGCGAATTTCAACGCTTTCCAAAAAACCATATTCCCCCACCCTTGTTAAGTTATGAAAGCTCGGGGTGGGGGGGTGAACAACATCCTCCACCATTATTCCGGGCAGGGAGGATCTCATCCGTTCAATCACACAAACACTTTATTGAAAGACGAAAAAACATCACATCTACTTTATATACAACTTTAAATGAAATGTTTCGCTAATTAATCAAAATTAATAATAATATAAAACTTAAGGTGACATTTTAACTAGCACGCCCTTTGGGGATTTTTATTTTTATTTATTTTTCACATGTTCTTGTTTTATCCCCTTTTTATTTTTATTTTTCATTCTTTTTCTATTTTTATGTTTTTCTATTTTTTCTTTCTTTTCTATTTTTTCTTATTTTTCTTATTTTTCTTTCTTTTATTTTATTTTCTTTTTTTATTTTTCTTATTTTTTCTGTTTTAGAAGGATAAAAACAATTAAAAGTAAAAAAATAGGTTACAACATCCCTCATGATAAATAGCTAGATAATCATACCTTGATCACTATATTTATAGGACCCTAACAGTGGCTCCAATGGGGATGACATCCTCCCTGTGAGGTGCCAAGAATACCGTAGACTAGTAGCCTTATCCATTGGGCGCTTATTTGACTCTCAATCAACTGAAACTGAATTGACTGACTAAAACTTCATTACATATGGTAGCAACTCATTAGAAACTTAGGGCCTTCACTTCGGGCTTCAATTTATGATGGAAACCACCCATACCTTTAGTACTTGAAAAGATAAAATGATATATACAGTGTTGTGTTTGAGACCAGTTGAACTTAGGTGAAGTAATGTTTTTGAGTGACTTGCCATTGACAGGTCCTCCAGCAAGTAGTTCCCTAGTTATATCTTTCAACGGAAATGGATTGGTGCCTCAGAAAGCTTCAATCATGTAAGGCCCCTTCCACAAACTGTCAAATTTTCAGTGTTTTCCCTTTTCCTCATTTATGGTGTCACATTTTAACACAAGGTCATCAAGCTAAAAATCATCAGCTTGCACCCTCCTGTCATGAAGCCTTTTGACCTTATCATGGATTACTTGAGTGTTCTTGTAGAATTCTTCTCTGGTCTACTGCAATTGTACCATTTGATCTATCCTTCTATGCACATCATTTGTTGCTTCCTCTAATTCCTGCAATAATTTCAACAATGGAATTCCTAGGGAAGTAGGGAAAATTGCATCAACTCCATAAAACAATTGGAAAGGTGACATTCCAATTGACTTCTTAGTACTTACCCTATCAGCCCATAAAGAATTTATCAACTTTTTGTGCCAAGACTTTTTGTTCTCTTGTAACAACTTATTTATTATATTGACCAAGCTCTTGTTAGAAGACTTTTATAAGCCATTTCCTTGAGGATAATAGGCAGTAGAATGTCCTAGCACTATATGATATTTATTTCAGAAATCAACCATATTTTTAGATTTAAATGCAACAACATTATCAGTGACAATCTTGTGAGGACTGTCAAACCTAGAAAGAATATTGCCTTCCATGAATTGGATAATTATTGAGTTTGTGGCCTGCCTAGTTGGAATTGCTTCTATCCATTTGGTGAAGTAATATGTGGCTATTAAAATCCACTTGTGTTGGGTCGAAGAACTTGGATGAATCTCCCCAATAAAATCCAAACCCCACTGCTGAAAAGGTACTTCTACTGAAATAGGCTTCAAAGGCAAAGGTAAGAGTTTCTTCTTCCCTTCAAAGATCTGACATTGATGACAAGTAGAAACCCTTTTGTGCACATCAGCAAACAAGGTAGGCCAGTAGAAACTAGCTCTTAAGATTTTATTTGTTGTATTCTTCCAGAATAGATGCCCTCCACAGTCACATTTATGAAACTTCTTCATTATCTTATCTACCTCATCCTCTAACAAACAATTCAATAAAATTCCTCCAGCATCCTTCCAATATAAAGCCTGATCTAGAATGCATAATTTGACAACATTTAATTTGAGAAACCTTGCTTTAGTCTTTGTCAGACCAGGTGGAGCTTGTAAATGTTGCAAAACATAAATAATATCTTTATACCAGGGGGAAGTAACAAAGTTTTCTAATACCTATTGGACAAACTCTTCTGCATCACCTTGAGCAACAATAAAATTGATATCCAATGCATGCAAATTTGATTCAGCCATCAATTTGGCCAATCCCTGACCCTTAATAAGTTTTGTGGGCTTAATTTCAATATAATATTCTAAAATAACAACTATCCACTTACCTCTCTTCCCTTCTGGATCATTTTGAGTAAGGATGTATTTTATTACTTCATTGGGAACAAAAGCAATTATATGAGAATGCAATATATACACTCTGAAATCCTTCAAGGCTTTTACCAAGCTAAAATATTGCTTTTCCATAATATTATAATTCAAAGAAACATCTCTTAACCCCCTATAGAAAAAGCTATGGGTTTCTCATGATTCTCTTAGTTTTTCTGCATCAGTACTGCTGCAATAATGTGTTTTGAAGCAAAGGAAAATATAATGAAATCCTTAGTGTAATGAGGAGTAGCCAAAACAAGAGCATGAGTCAAGGTTGAATTTACCTCATTGAATGACCTTTTTTCTTCAACATTCCATTTTATTTCATTGTCCTTTCTCAACATGTTAGTGATAGCTCTCAAAATTTCAGCCAAATTCAGAATAAACCTCCTTAGAAAATTTATCCCGCCAATGAAAGACTTCACTTACTTTTTGTTTCTTGGGGGATCAATTTTCATGATAGACTCATTTTTACTTGCGTCAATTCTGATACCATCTTTGGAAATTATATGACCTAGTAGTTTACCTTCTTCCAGGCCGAAAAATAGACTTTTTAGAATTAAAAGAAATACCAAATTTTATACATTTCTCAAAGGCAATTTTCAAATGAAACAAATTACCTTCATCAGTTTTAGAAAACACAGTGATGTCATCGAGATATATCACAATAAATCTGTCTTTTTCATCTGCAAAATAAATATCCATTGCTCCATGAAAATTTTCCCCTACATTCATAAGTCCGAAAGGCATCTTCACATACATGAAAGTTCCCCATGGTGTTGTGAAGGTTGTTTTGTCTTGATCATCTGGATGCACTAAAATCTAGTTGTAACTAGAGAAACCATCAAGTAAAGAAATTCTTCTAGAACCAACTACCTGCTGCAAAATGTGATCCATCTTTGGCAAGTGGTAATTGTCTTTCAGAGAAACCTTATTGAGGTTCTAAAAATCTATACATAACCTTATTTCTCTTGTATTTTTCCTCGTTGATACTAGATTTGATAACCATTTAGAAAATCTCAAAGGTACAATAATTTTGTCATAAAAAAACTTCCTTACCTCTTTCTCAATTAAGGGCAACAGAACATGGTTCACTCTCCTTAGCTTCTGCTTGAAAGGTTTTTGATCTTCTTTGATAGGAATAGTATGTTGAATGATACTTGTGTCATAGGCCTTCAAGTCCTTGTATCCCCATGCAAAAACATCAAAGTATTCTCTCAATAAATCAATGTATTTATGCTTCTCTTCCGAAGGTAAAGACTTAGAAAGCTTCACAATATTTGGTTTGTCTTTAGTCCCTATGTTACAATCCTCCACTTCAGTTCCAGTAGGTTGCATTTTGGGCTTTTGAGCCACATCATTGAAATCAAATAATTCTTCAAGTGGTACCAAACCTCTTGGTATCACATTGTCCTTTAACTGCAGGATTTCAAGATTTGTTTCATGTTCATCAGAATTCTCACTAATCTGATTCAAAATAGTTTCCTGTCTATTATCATCAACATTATTTTATACATCAATATGAAAATTTTCAAACTCCCCGTTTAATTTCAAAAAATTATCTAATTGTTTGTCGTTGTCAAACACTTCCCAGTACCTTATGTTATCGAGAACAACAATCTCATATTTCTTATTTGGGTTGAAATTAATCTTACATGTACTTGATGAGGTAGCTAATGCATCAACAAACACATTCTGATTTCTAAGAATCAAAGACGACTGATACTCTGGAAAGCACTGCAAAATATCTAAAGGAACATTTTTGTATGCCCTCAACTTGGGGTGTTTGGTCGAATACTCACCTTTAATTTGATTTATGATAGTTATGAATCTCCATGGATCGAAATCCTTTCAGATCTTGATCTTTTCAATAGCTACAACCCCAAAATAAGTGTCTCACATTCGGCAACATTGTTGGTACTTTGGAAGGCAAGCTTGTAGGAATACTTCTTTGACCTGCCTGATTTTGTGTCTACGATCCATACACCAGCCCCGAATCCTTCCTTGTTGATTGCCCCATCAAAATCCATATGCCAAAGGCCTTTATCATTATCATCTTTTGTTTCAATATTTAACTTCACATCCCTTGTTTTTTCAAATTTACTTTCCATGTCTTGAATTCCTTCTTCCAAACATATGTCATTATATAAAATGAAAGAATCCATGTCTGAATTTACAAAATAGAGTGGGTAATTATTGGGTTTGTCCTGACTTCTTACCATATATTTCATAAGAGTCTCCCTGTACAATCTCCTTTGTTTCCCGAAAATAAGAATAGTTGCATATGTCATATCCATTTGCAATGTGCCTTGCAAATTTTCTCCCCAAGACCTTGACAAGAGAATTCCATATTTTGGAGGGATATCAACCACAAAAATATCCATCACTATACTTTTTGCTGGGATTTGGGTAAGGGTCACACACAAATCCTTGATCAAATCTAAACATCTTACCTTGATCAAATCTAAACATCTTACCCTGCTTGAATCAAAAGAGAAAAGGTCTTTATATGGTCTGGTTATATCTAATCTGAGTTTCTCCATAATCACTTTTGGCATGAGATTATGTGAAGCACCCGAATCCAGCATGGCATTGTGCAAAATGAAATCATGAATGTTAAGACTAACATAAAATGGTGGCACATTACCATCTTGTGATTTTCCCTCAACTTTTGGTCCAAACAGAAATCTAGGTTGGTCATCACTTATATTTACAATATATGTTCCTTCTTCTATCTTTAGTGCTTTTATAACTTGACTTCTATATACATCATTTTTCATTAATTCAATCAATGGAACATAAATTTTAATCTTTGACAACTCATTTTCAAGGTTAAAGGAAGGTTGAGGTTTTTCTACCTCTTTCACAATTGTATCTTGCCTTTGATGGGCTTCATTTGGAGGATCAACCTTTGTTTGACTTGTAGAAGGCATACCAATTTGGATCTTTTTAGGAGGATTTGTTGCAACTTTTTTATTTCTCAGATTATATTGTTTATGCACTTCCATAATGGCATTTTGATAGCCCTTTTTGTAATCCTCTGATTCTGTAGGCATCACATCTTGTTGTGATAATAAGAACAAATATTGTTCCTCTTTGGTCAAGAAAACATTATATATTTCTCCTTCACCAAAAAGATTGATCTGATTCTCTTCTGGCCCATATGTTGTCTCATGTTCTTCCTTGGCATAATTTTCTTGGAAAGGAGGTCTAATTTGTTGTTGATATGTTGGGTTTCTTGGTTCTCTTTTCTTAATTTGGGGTTGTTGTCTTCTGAAATTTGGATTCCTGATCTGAGGACCCCCTTGTGGTTCTTTTGGTGCAACTCTATCTGTCAAATTCATTATCTCCATCATTCTCTCCATAGTTTTAACCAAAGTGTCCAGTTTTACATATGATGATGAAGAATGTTCTTCTTTAATGGTCACTCTCTTCTCAAACCTCAACTTAGCTTTCTTGGCCAGCAGATTGGCCTCTACACTAACAAAATTCTTTTGAATCTCCTCTAAAGTAGCTATATTTCTCTCTCAACTGATATGCCATATCAACATCAAAACCATATGGATATCAAAGTAAGGTCAACCCTAGTGGGGGCTTTATTTCTAAAGGAATAGAATTATAAAGGTTGTTGAATCTATCTAAATAATCTTGAACTAACTCTCCTGGAGCTCTCCTTAAACTTTCATATTTTGCAAGAATTTGAAGTGGATTCTTTTTAACCTCCCAACGAGAAAGAAAAACTTGATGAAATTGTTGTAAATTAGCAATACTACCTGCTGCCAATCCCCTATACCATTTTCTCGCCTCCCCTATCAAACTTTGAGAAAACAACCTTATTCGAATATCATCATCAACAACCTCTTCTAGGTCTGCAAAATCATTCATCTTATCAATGTGTTGTTGAGTTGTAGTAGGCCCAATGCCATCGAATTGGGGTATACATTGTGAATAATTCAATGGCATAGCATTTAGTGGTTGTTTCAGAACCAAAGGGGCACACTGAGCTGCCATGATTGGAATATAAGAGGTAGATGAAATTGTATGTGTTCCTAATGCTAGAGGTGGCAAAGGTGGTGGGGTTGTGATCTGCTAAGTTGATATAAGAGGAATATGGATAAAAAATGTAATAGGGTCAGTAGAAAAAGGAGGAATCAAAGGGGAGGTCAATGATGGAGTAGAAGAAGAAATGACAGTCTGTTGAACTATGAATGGTTTTTTAGCAGCCTGATTCAACTGAGTTACCAAATTTTCAAGCTTTTCAAATTGTTTTAAGACATCTTTATCATATTCTAAAATAACAGGATTTTGTGTTGAGATGTATGGTTTCAATTTGGTTTCATTACTGTTTCAAGAATAAATATTTCTGATTTGGTTCTCAAAATACTATGTTCGAAAGGAAAATCAAACTCAATATCTTTGACTATTAGAAAGCTTTCAAGGAGTGAGTGAGATCTCGGCAAAGGGCTATTACTCACTTGACTTTCTTCAAGGTTATTTTTCCTAATAAACCTCTCATGATCACTCACAACTTTAGGAGGATCGGAATCCGGATGTGATCTTTTGTAAATCTTTCTAGGAGCCATATTTCCAAGGGAACTTTTCACAGCTAGGTAAAAACACAACTTATGGGTGAAGAATTCAGCCTAAATATTTCCTAACTCACTGTCACCCACATGAACTAGGCTATAAAATTTTCAATTCAGAATTTTACCCGGGAAGGTTTAGCTTTTAATTCCTCAGTATGGTCACCAGAATGTTAGCACTCCATAATTTTCCTAGGCTGAAAAGTTAACTGCAGAGCTAACACAAACCACTTTTAAACTTGGTTTCTAGCCTTTCCAGCTTCAGAGAGGGATCTCTCTATATGATTTTAATTTTACTATTTATATCTTAGGCTAGATATGAAAGGTAAAGATAGGTTTTTTCAAAGTTTTGGTTGTAGAATGAAAGAAAAGTCCATTGGGCATGGAGTCATGAAAATCTTCAGTAATCAATCATAAATAAATAGAGTAGCTAAACAAGGCAAGGTAGGAAAACTCCTAGATCTCATGAATTATATGTGGTATGGATAAGATGAATATAAGGCGAGAATCAATTAAATACAAAGCATACTTAAATGAATTTTATATTTAATCTTAGAAGAAAAACATTAAGATTGTTTAAACAAGCTAGAGAAGAGCACTATAAGTAAATTCAGCTCGTAATATTCTTGTAACAATCAAGAAAGAACATCCATGTGAAAACTTAGAAGGAAAAAAAATTTGACAGAGAGGAAAACAACACCATTTATCTGACACAAGAATCCTAAAACAATATTACCTTTGTATTTCTGAATTGATTACCTCAAAATAAACTCCACAACTTACAATCAAAGAAATATCCTCTTTTTACATAATCCAACCTTTTCTAATTCTTTTTACAAAATACTTATAGAGTATTTCTTGAACTAATTCAGATTTCAAAATAAAATTAATTACAAAATAATATCTACCAGAAGATGTATATATTTCAAAAATAGAACTAAATGATAGCAATCTTGGACTAATTCAGATGTTCTTTTCACACTTTGAGGAGTGTTGTTGTTGATTGTAGCAACATTTCTGCTTCTTCTGTTTGAATGCACCTAATCTGTATGATTTCTGTTTGATTTTACTCAACGAGCTCCAATAGTTTATCCCATCTTTCTTCACTAGGAATAGAGAAATTTACCATATTTTGAAATCTTTCATCCACTTCTGTGTATGTTTGAAAAGTTGGTTTATTGAGAAACAGATGATGGATTTCATGTTGAATGAAGAGGTCATATTGTAGGCCTTCCATGAAAGATTCTCCACTTATTATTCTTGTCACTTTGGCGAATTTGGATGTATTTGCAGCTATATTACACAATTGATCCTGGTAGTTCTCTAATGGAATCAATTTTCCATTAGAAGTTCTCAAAGGTGGAAGCCCTTTATCTTGCAACAAATTAAATTTTCTGTTAAATCTCTTTACTTGTAGTTCTAACTCTTTGCACTTATTTTCAAGCTGTATCATCAGGTTCTTCTTTGTTAGAACTCTTTTCACTTCCATGATTGTGCCTGTTCTGTCTTGAATTTGAAGTTCTTCGAGCTCATCCTTAGTCTTGGAGTTCAACATCTTGATAATTTTGTGTGCTTCTATGGGCCTGTGTTCAATTTCAACCTTTTTTCATTCAATTGCTGCTTTATATTTTATACTAGTTCCTCCCACTCAAATATAATCTGGAATATTAGCTACAACCCTGTGATATTTGCATTAATGTTATGCCATATGCTTTGCTTGGCCTCTGCCAACATTTGTGTTGTTAATGACTGATTTTCATACTTTCTAATATGTTGAGTAAGCTTGAAATTTTTCTTCACTTCTGCTAAATAAGCATTGTCATCTTTGATCTTATTTTCCTCCATTCTTTTCAATGATGCTAACAATCTTTCATTTTCTTGGTTAGTTAATGATAAATCTCCTAGAGCTTTTACTAAATTTTCAAAAGAATATATAGTGGATGTTTCTCCCCTTTCTGTGCAAGTTGTTGCTGTTGTTTTTTGTACTTTCTATTGTGTTGATGTACTTGTAGCTACCAACATTTCTTTTTCTTTCAAAAGTGCCTCCATGTCTGTCTCTATTTTATGAATTTGAATGTTTTGTTCAACTATCAACTTGAAATTTTTTTCTTTCTCTACCTCCAGTTGGGTGATTTCTTTGGTCTATGGGTGCTTTATGGTTGGAAGCTTGAGTTGCTTTCTCAGAGCTTTAACATTCCTATTTTTAATCATATCCTCAACTGCTTTTATGTCACTAGGATCGTATCCTAGTTTAATCACAAAATATTCAAGAGCTTCAGTTTTGGTGTCTTTGGCCAAGGATGACATTCACTTTATCTTAAGCTATGAATGCATGTTGTTTAGAGAGGCCTACAGCTTGGAGGCTTCCATGGCTGAACTTTCTAATGTTGAGTATATCATTTCACCAGCATGTTTATGCAAGTCAATCTGATTGATTGCATGAATCTTCTTGGTATCAAAAGAAAAGACAGAGGCTTTGCAGTCTTCTAAACCTTTAGAGATTGGACTGTAGGTTCCAAGAAGGCTAATTGGAATTGTCCCTTCTTTGTGCCAAGGGTAGACAACGATCTGTGTTGAGTAGTAGAAGTCTAATTCCAAAATTCTGAGTATGTTGTAGCCTTCAATGCTTCATTCTTCTTCTTGATCTCTCTATATCTAGCAAAAATGTTATGTTGTGTTGCAATCTGGGATGTAGAAGATACAGGTGCTTATGTTATCTCTTCAATGTGTGAGAAGGAATCGGTGGGAAGACCTGTTAAAACAACTATAGCTTGTTCCTGTGATCCCTTTTCTTCTAATTATTCTTCTTGATTATTTGTCTGAGTATCATTTTTAGTGTCAGTCTTAGTATTTGTCTTAGGATCTATCTTCTTTCTTCTCTTGAAAACACAAAAGTCTGCAACTTGAGACCCTGAATCTGTAGGAGACATACTTTCCTTTGATCTCTTAGCTTCTTTGTCCTTTGAAATAGGAGTTTGTAGAGATGTTTGACTGAAAATTTTCTCTTCAACCTCTTGTAATGTATTCTCTGTCCACTCCTCTTAATTGGCATACTACTCTATTTTTGGTCTAGGTGTATGTGCATAAGGTGTGGTCTTCTGCTCAACTCTTAATTTTGAAATTATCCCTAATGGATCATAATACCATGTGAAACTCATCTTTAATTTCATCTGCTTCAGTAAATCATCTGCCTCCTTTGCTATTGCTCTGGTGTTGACAATGTAAGGACCAATATGTGCCTTTAGTTTAAATTGTGCCTTCTTCTTTCTTGACACAAAATGTAGGTCATCCATATTCAAAATTTGCTTGATATATTCCAAGGCAAAGATTCTTAGCGGTACAAAAACTAGCAACCTGTAGGGAGGGAATTCACATCCATAGATTCAAATTTCTATATAATTCTGGTAAAGATACCAGTCTCCAACCTTGGCTTGTTCTGTAATATGTGAAAATCTTTTGATTTCTGGTGAAATCCTTGTTATAACATTGCTACTAAGAAGGCACACAGATACATGCAAAAATTGATATACAAAATTACTAAATGAATATTCCTCTGTATTCTTTCCGACCAAGGAAGTCCAGTGAATCACTGATAGTGGTCTTCCTTGTACATCCACCTTCTACAATTGAAATTTGAACCTGTCTTCTTGATAGAACAACATCAAATATACAAGGATTTATTGGTGTTTGAATGCACTTTCAACAGTAAACTTAAGAAACTGATCATGAATAACATTTGATAGATATTGACTATATTTAAAAATGATTGATGGCTTATGACCAATTGAAAACATTGACAAAAGTCCTAACACTACTTCATCTACCCATTGATTTGTGGGATAACTAATAGGCAAGTAACTATAAAAATAACTTGCCTTGACATTTCAGGGAAAATAGAAGTAGAATATGGGGGATTATTTCTGGGTAACTCATAATTTTCAGGCAAAAAAGACTCAAAAATATGGGCTCGTTGAGAGAAATTAAGCTTCTGGTATATTTCCATGAGTGAATATGTGGAAAATGGATGTAAGGGAGCCTGAGTGTTAATCTGAAGAGCTTAGCAGATAACTTCTTGTGTAATTGCGAAAAAGATTTCATTATTTTGGGCAATTACAACCTTCTAGCTAGGGATATATCTACCTAAGATGACACCATGTAAAAAATTCTTGGAGGACATGAGTTTGGGGAAAAATAAACTGAGGTAAAAATGACTCCCATATACACAACTCATCATTGTTATCTAAGAATTTTTTATTTTCCCAGTTATGAAGCTCATACAAGTCAAAGTCACACTGGGTTTCTGTTATTCTGTATTGTGTGTCAACCAAAGGAAATTCATCTAGGTTATAAACATGAGGTAATACAAGACTTTCAACAACCCTTTTTTCATTTCCTTTATGAGACGACATCTTTTACTATAATGGAGGCTCAGGAAATAATGTTACCAAACTGCAATTGATCGATTTATAGAAGGGAATGTTGCTGCGGAGAGCGTTGGTGCACTCAAAATTCTTCGGGTCAAAACCTTCATAGATAAAATGAAATGTGAAAAAGGGGCTAATTCAGGGTGATGCGGGGTTTTCTAAAGCGAGAGGGGGTGATTAATGGAAACATTACCATTTTTGGAGTGTTTCATTAAATGATTTAAATGTTGGTTGGAGTCATTAATGGCCAACTTCCATATGACTGTTGGTGGGAAGATTAAATAGCAAACCATAACATTTTGTGGGCAGATGAGTGGATGATAGGTGGCGTGCATTGAATGGAGCGGGAGTGGGTGTTGGTTCTTTTTTTTTTTTGGGGGGGGGGGGGGGGGGGGGGGGGGTGAAAATGGTAAGTGGTAAAGGAGGGGAGGCCCTCGAAGTCATCATGGAGCCACCACGTGGGTTTCAATGGTTTCCAAAAAGCTGTATTTTGGACACCCCAACCCCCCCCCCCCCCCCCCCCCCCCAACATTAAGTTTTGATCTCGTATGTTCAATCACACAAACACTTTATTCAAAGGCGACAAAACATCACATCTACTTTATTTACAGCTTTAAATGAAATCGTTTGCTAATTAATCAAAATTAACCATAATATAAAACTTAAGGCCGCAGAATTTTAACTAGCATGCCCTTTGGGGATTTTTATTTTTATTTATTTTTCACATGTTTTTCTTTTATCACCTTTTTATTTTTCTTTTTCAATCTTTTTCCATTTTTATGTTTTTTTTTTTCTATTTTTTCTTATTTTTCTATTTTTCTTTTTATTTTCTTTTATTTTTATATTTATTTATTTATTTTTATTTTTTTTAGAAGGATAAAAACAACTAAAAGTAAAAAAAAAAAAAAAAAGTTACAACATCCCTCAAGATAAATAGCTAGATAATCATACCTTAATCATTATATTTATAGGACCCTAACACAGTGGAAGCCATGGTGAATGATATAGATTTTACAAAAAAATTATTAAGTGATGTTCTTATATTGTCTTAGTAACCAAAACAACGCACTCCTAAAAAAAAAAAAACTCTATGAGATCAACAAGCAATCAAACTTTGTATGATAGTCACAACTAGCTGGAGATGAATCTTGTTGTGAAAGGACTTTAAGAGTAATTTGGCCTAAACAAGACAGTTACAATTACTCTTGAGCTTTGCCCAAACCTCGATAAAAAGGGGCCAAGTACTCTCATGAAGATGAACACCCTCCCAAAAAACCAAAAAAAAAATAGGTTTGTCTGTCTAAGTAGTAGGGAAACCCACCCCAGTCTCCTTTTGTGAGTCCCTAGGAATATGGCCACTAAGTTCACCTCAAATCACATACACAACCAGGGGGGACACGATCGTAGATAATATGTTGTGTCGGCAGGATATCTGAATCCCCCACTATGCTCTGATATCCCTGAAGGGATCCCCAGTACATAGGCGGTCCCAGATGATGTGAGTGCAATGAAAATTTCTCTCTTTAATGACACTAGTTTAGTTTTACATCCTTGGGGAGTTGACTTACACAACCTAACCTAAGACCCTAAGGCTAAGCTAATATGTGTTTTCCAAAAACAAAGAGTTACTAATTGCTTTTAAAGGAAATTTATTAGTTTCTTTAGAACTGTAACACTCTCCTCTCACATCTACCCAAGTAATTGGCCAACCACAGTAAACATGTGACGAGAGGCTACTATGATTTGATTCAAACTCCTAGGTCACCTTAAGGAAGTGGAACTAACAAAGCACAACAAAACTGATCATCCACACATCCTAGAGAATCTCCAGGAGCTACCCCACCTTTCGAGGTGATCAACCCCTAAGGAAACTCAATGATTCAAGGATCTAGAGCCCTAGTCACTCCCTTTCCAAGCCCTCCAAGTGACTGAGGGTCCCAGTTGCTCCCATGAGCTTGCCTAAGTGTGGCTGTAGCCTTTTTTCTGCCAGTGCTATGTCAATGACTGCAAGATTTAAGGCTAAATTTCAGGTCTAGGACCCACTCACTGCCCAAAAATTCATGGACTTCACAGTAATGAAAATAAACATAGAAACAATGATGCCAATGAAAATTCTTGAACAAGGACTTGATTGGACCCCTACTAGCCATGAAAGGAATTTCTTCAAACATGTTAGAAATATGCATTCTACAAGTCATAATAACATATCTCAGCATAGGTTTCTTATACTTATCTGAGAATCGCTAAGAATCATTGATGCCTTATCACATTAGTTTCATTATCATCTATTAGGCCATAGATTCATTGCTCAATCATTTACAAATCAAACATGATGAGAACCATACATTTTCATTGTCATAAAACATATTCATAACCAACATATAAACAACAAAAATAATGAGGATACAACGACCATAAATTCCACATATAATCCAGTACATTTTCTCGAAAAATACCAAGGAAGAAACTCTTATTAATGAATGCAAAAGCCAAACCGGTATGGGACTACCACGTTCCACCTGACCGTAGATTGGCTGAGCTAATCTCTCTTCAGCCAATCACCCCCATGCCTTATTCCAAGCATGAATGTAGGACTAAAACGAAAAGAACCAACCAGGGCTTCCCAAGGCTAAACCACCTCACCCTCCTCAATAGAATCAGGGTTTACTGCAATCCTCATTGGATCACTAGGCCATAAAAAGCATGGATGGCACCATATTTCTCCACCTACACCGTGAAGAATTTTTCTGTCTCTTAGTCTCTAGGCTTTACCACAACCCACAATCTGATCCAGGGGTCACTAGGCCACAATTGAGACACCACCCTCTAGGCTTTATCATTTGTCCTGCCATTTACAGGCAAGGATTCCTAGGCCTAATAAAGGGCAACCACCTCTAGGATTTACTGTATATCTCACCATTCACCAGTTGAGAATTCCTAGGCCCACTAAGACACATAATACCTGGCTTTACCACAACCCACAGTCTGGTTCAGGGGTCACTAAGCCACTGGCTTTACCGCAATCAACAATCTGGTTCAGGGATCACTAGGTCATGTGTTCTTTCATTCAGAGAACCACCTCACTCAGTTTCGAATCCATTTGACAATCTAGCTCAACTAAAACATGAGAACCCCATCTCACCATGGTTATCTGTAAATGGCAAGGCAAGGCTGAAGAACATTGTCACACCTGGAAAAACCCATGCCAATGAAAACAAGAGAACCAAGATCAAACATGAAGAACCATGCATGCCAAATTTAACAAGGAAATCACACATGCAAATAGATACCTACAGATATTGTAGTTGCTTAATCCCGCTATTCCTTACTTGATCTCTTCTTTTCTTGATCCAATGCTGAAGTGATCTAATAAAACTCTAAGTGTCTAAGAGTGTGAGAGAGAGAATAAAGAGAGAGAGCTAGAAAATTGAACTCACAAAAGTCTATGAACTGATCCTCAAAAGCCTTTTTATTAATGAGGCCTCTAATTTCTTCATTTTCCATTATTTTCCTTCAATTCCCTCCTCACATGCAAACTGTGACCATTCACCTTCCTTTTCTCCTAATTTCCTTTATTTTCATAAATAAAATTCCAAGTAATGTCTCATGCCTTTCCAAATCCTTTTCCATTGCCTTTGCCAATTTCATTTAGCCATAATAACCAAAATGAACTCCCACTAGGATGTTTTTCCCAACATTAAACTTGGAATAAGTGTCCCATGACCGTGGTCTTATATATTTTTACATGGGTTTTTACCAGGGTTGTTATAGAACCTTCCCTTTGGGGGAAAAACGTCCTCGGTGTTCAATTACACCCATAACCAACAAGACCACTGAAAAGAAAAACATACTACCAATGGAGCTTTATAACATAGCTCATTGCAGTATTTACAATGACCACTGCTGAAACATGACAAACATACCATTTACTGGAGCTTTATAACATATCTCATTACGATATTTCCAATAAAAACCACATATACTCATGCCCATTTGCTTCAACCAACAAATAACCATACTATCTATGGAGCTTTATAACATAGCTCGATACAATAATATACACATATGCACATTTTCTCAACCAAAAAATAAAAGGATATGATGCTTGCACTTGCAACAAGGGAATCTAGAGGCTTACACCTCCACCCACGAAAGTAGTACTAGGATTCACCTACTTCCCAGGAAGTCCAAAATTCACAGCCAAAGTCAAAGTTGCATCCAATTTCCAGTACTAGAATCCTTCTTTGTTGTCCTCTTAGTGAATAATTATTGCCTCGTTGTTCCAAGGCACACTCTCAATGTGCATCTGATTCCATCTTCCAATGCTAATGACCAAAACAAATCCATCCCCGACCTTCCCTTCTTTATTACACAGTCCCTCGAGAAATCCAGTCACCCCCTTCCGTGCAATCACTCACCTTCCAAGTTCCCTAGCATCCCATATCCCGATGATCCATCCCTTGGCAAGGTTTCCTCACATCGGAAGGTCAACAACCAAGGCATATACTTGCGTCAAAACCATCATATCGGCCATAACATGCTCATGGAAATCAATGGGCACTAGTGTCTCATAATGGCCCTGCTCTTGAAGTGCTTTACCAACATATTGTTGCCTGTTCGAATTCCTTTTGTTGCTGCTACTAATCTTTGCAGTCAGTTTCAACCACCCAGGCGGACATTTCCATGATTTCTGTACCAAGAACATGACTTCCATTAGTTTAAAATAAATTGAAATAAATTCACATCATACCTCATTGGTAGCTTGTCAAGAAGGTACACTTGCAATCATGTTTACTTCCTGTCACAACACGTCAAACTAGCATCTTTGATCAAATCATTATGTATAAACATATCACATCTAGTTATCTCAAAACACAACCATCATAAATCAAAATCATGAATCACAAGCAATCATCATAAACCAGAATCATAGATCACGTGTATAATAAAACTGGAATAAAATATTGATACTTATCCTTTAATCAATCCTCAACTTCTACCTTATCCTTTGTCCTTTCCGTATGCACACTAGATCGGTTACCTCACCCAACAACATCTAGTGCCTTTTCTTTTCCTCAACCACGTACAATGTACATCACAACACATACACCTACACTTGGTGTACAACACGACACATACACCTACACCCGATGTACAACACCACACATACATCTATACCCAATGTACAACACCACACAATACATGTATCTATACCTAGCATACAACACAACATAATACATGTACTACACAGAGTACAACACAATGAATACACATGCCATAAACCAAAACTACACAATACACATACATAGTACCGCATGTACACAAAATAACATGTATAACATGCACACAATATCACATGTACAACAGTACCACATGCACACAATACCATCTGTGCACAACACCACCTGCACAACATGTACACATCACCACATGTACATAGTACCACCTGCACAATATGTACACAACACCACATGTACCTAGCACCACATGCACAACATGTACACAACACCACATGCACGACATGTACACAACACCACCTGCACACAAAACCCATTGTACAACATGTACACAACACCACATGCACACATCACCACTTGTAAAATCATATGCACACCACACCATATGTACACAACATCACCTATGAAACATGCACAAAGCACCATATTTACACAACATCACATATCCAACATGCACACATCAACATATGTACATAGCACTGCACATACAACATGCACACAACACCATTGTACATAACACTGCATAAACAACATGTACACAACACTATATGTACCACTATGTACGTAACATTGCATAAACAATATGTACACACATTATATATACACAACACCACATGTGCACAACATCATGATGCAACATGTACAACATATGCACAACAATGGTATCACACATCCAGAGACCTCACTATCTCTACAGGCAACCTTGTTTCAAGTGTCTTTCCACCATTCATGCTTGTCCCAACATGCCACAGATTACACTACTTACATTTCATTGATGTATAGTTAGAAACTGACCTCGTAGTTAGGAACTTCTTCATTCCATTCACCTGCATAAGCAATCATTCGTCCATAAGAATGATCCCCAACAACCCTGTCAGACAGTGACATCGATACATAGACACATCCATATATATATATATATATATATATATATATATATATATATATATATATATATATATATATATATCTAGCAATCATGATCTTGTTAGACAACAACATATATACATGCATATATACATATAAACATTAGCATAAAAACAATCATGATCCATGATGACCCTGTCAGACACAACATACATACATACATACATGTATACATATATAGACATCAGAAAAATCATGATCACAACATAATTACCAAATAAAATAAAGCCAAGGTTAAGAGAAATCCCTTTATCTGTTCATAACATGCACAACATTGAGAATAACGGCTCCCAACATAGCCAAGGCATATTACACCTCAAATCCATTTACTTGATATTTTCAGTTACCTTTCTCATGTTTGTACTGCCACCGTCCATTTACCACAATGGACCCAACCAATCCAACCGACTGTTATATTCTTACCTTCAGCTGCCCTTACTCATGCATCGAGCTTCATCTAGGCCTTTCATTACTTGTCGAGTATCACACAACTATTCCCGAGCTCCATTAACTTCCTCCTTCCCAATCAATTCCCAAGACCCTCAAAACATAAAGGCGAGAACAAGAAACAACAAGAATAAAACCATGAAACACCAATAACAACATGACACCACAAACAAAGTGGCAAGGCCTTGCACCAAACATAAACAAATCCACAATCAAGCACAACAAATCACAAAAAAACAAAAGCACAAGACTCTCAACAAACACCAGGACTCAATCCCCATGGGTTCTCAATGCTTCCAAAGGAAAGCTCAACTTGAGCCTTCTCCAATATTTCATGGTTGTCTCTTTTTCCATGCAATCCCCTGCATCATACTGTCGTAAACACACAATTTCCAGCGCATAAATAAATATACAATATACTAGTTATCTTACCCTATTGTGCCAAGCACGTTGCCTTGTAGCTAAACACATATGCGTTATCTCTCAAGGGACTCCAATTCCCTTGATAGATCTAGCTATAACTAGACACCAACTGTTATACTTGTCAAATGCATGTCCATAAATATAACACATATCCACATAATTTCAGGCAAATTAGGATTAAGAAGACTTCTTATATGCAAAGCATTCATTCCTCTGGAATTTTGGTTCCAAACATAGCCCAAAGGAATTCTCACCCAATTCCTTCCTATTATCTTGCTACAATCGAGTCCTACTGTGTATTGTCACATCACCCAATTGTTAGTTATATAAACACATCAACTATTACCTTGTCACACTAATACCAAGCATGTTCCCTGCAACTACTCACACATGTCGATCACATGTTCCAAAGATCAAGACAACATATCAATTAATCTAAAATCAACCTTTACCAAGTCTAACAACCATGTTGTAATCAATAATCAACTCACATTTGTCATTCATAATACATAATGCTGCAACTATCACCTACTTACACTCAAGCACATATCCGCTGTCTCAACACATATGTATTAGTACAACCATCTTAAAACAAGATCATTTCTTCATGCAATCTTATAGACACATACTCATATCAGGCAAGTAATCAAAAATTTAGACAACTTGCAAAAATACCTTGTTAAATAAAACAACTAGATGACATAATCAAACACTCAAACACTAAATAGAAGACATAATCAAACTCATATCTTGATGTATCTCAGGGGAGGCTATCTTATATGCATAATCAATCTATATTAGCATGATATAACTTCACAACATATCAACTCAAATTTAAATAAGATAATGATATCCAAAACAATAACTAGCTAACATGTTCACATCATAAACTCATAAACAATTATCATTCACACATAATAAACACATATGCACAATCAGTCTAGATTAGTACAACACAATATCACAAATATATCATCTCATACTTGAATGTCATAACCATAACCATCTACACAGACCAATCCATGTCAACATAATACATACAACATCAAGATCTTAATGAAATAACCCTAATCATCAAGTTAACTAACATATAACAACAACAAGTTAACATATAACATACTCATCAACAACATATAACATAATCATCAAGTTAACTAACATAAAACAACAACAACAATGCATATAACAAGAAGTTACTATCATTCATGACTATTCAACACGTGCATATGACCACATTGATTCACTAGCATCTACCATGCATGTAACCACACCAACAATAAAATGAAAAATATGTATATAACCCTTGTGCACATAACAATCCATTAACTAACATACATGCATGCCAAACATACAATACCTGTATGACGATTTGCTCTTACTGCAAAGCTTAGTGATGCAATCTCGCTTTGGTGATCTGCATCTCCTACTCTGTCTCAGTCAACACATTAGCATCATAACATACCAATAGCATCATGATGACCTAATTGCATAAAATGACCTCACAATTCATGTTTGACCTACTATACATGCATAAATATAACCATGAAATTGCATGCATAACAACATACAGACACTGACATGCATTCATGACCAAAGCATCCCAACAACAACATCATCAACTCCTACATGTCAACACAACTGTAAAAATAACCACTACCATGCATACATAACAATCACATATACAACCTACATGTATGCATGACCAATACATTCTACCCATTCAATCCAAGTGTTGAACCATGCTTTGAAACGACTTTGTAACACCCTCCTCCCACATCTACCCAAGTAACCAGCCAACCATGGTAAACATGCATTAGAGGAATTTTGAGGTCTAAAATGGGCCTCCTAAGAAAAATGTACAACCAAAATAAAATTTATAAGAACAAATAGGATTCAAGATGATGATGTCAACCACGGGGGATGATTCGCCATTTTTGGAGTAAAAAAGTAAAAAGATTAAAAAGTAATAAAATAATAAAACTACTTTTTCAACTTGTACTTTCAACTTATCTCCCTAATGTTTTACTCAAGTTTCAAGTGAGAGTACTCATTGGATGCAAAATTTGATTCCTCATCTAAAGAGTACCCATCTTGCATACTTTTGATAGACCCTTCTACACGAAAAATGAGAAATACACGAAAAAATGTGATTGCAATCACATTTTTCATGTATTTCCCATTTTTCATGTAGCAGGGTCCATCGAAAGTATGCAACACGGGTACTCGTTGGATGAGGAACCAAATTCTGCATTTGACAAGTGTTCCCTCTCGACATTTGAGTAAATCCAGAGGGAGATAAGTTGAAACTATGAGTTGAAAAAGTAGTTTTTTCTTTCTTCCCTCTAAAATTGGATGGTGTAATTTAATCTTATTTTATTATTTCCACTATTATTTTATAATTTCCTTAGGAGGCCCATTTTATACCTAAAATTCCTCCAATGTGACGAGAGGCTACTAAGATCTAATTCAACTTCCTACGTTACCTTAAGGAAGTGGAATCGATGAAGCACAACCAAATTGACCATCCACACATCCTACATAACCTGTAGGATTTACCCCACCTTTCCAGGTGACCAACCCCTAAGGAAACTTAACAGTTCAAGGACCTAGAGCCCCAGTTTCTCCCTCGCCCAGCCGTCAAAGCGATTGAGGGTCCTAGTTCCTCCCATGAGCCTCCCTAAGTGTGATTGTAGCCTTTTTTCTGTGAGTGACTATGATATTTAAGGCTAAATTCCAGGGCTAGGACCCACTCACTGCCCAAAACTTCATGGAATTCACATAAATGAAAAGAAACATAGAGACAATGATGCCAATACAAATTCTTGAACAAGGACTTGATTGGACCCCTACTAGCCATTATAGGAATTTCGTCAAACATATTAGAAATATGTATTCTATGGGTCATAATAACAAATCTGAGCATAGGGGTCTTATACTTATCTGAGAATCACTAACAAGTATTGATGCCTTATCACATTAGTTTCATTATCATATATTAGGTCATAGATTCATTGCTCAACCATTTACAAACCAAAACATGACGATAACCATACATTTTCATTGTCATAAAATATATTCATAACTAGCATATAAACAACAGTTTTAATGAGGATACAACAACCATAAATGCCACATAGAATCCAATACATTTGCTCATAAAATACCAAGGAAAGAAACTCTTATTAATGAATGCAAAGTCCAACCTGGTATGGGACTACCACATTCCACCCGATCGTAGATTGGTTGCTCGCCGAGTCTCTCTTCAGCCAATCAGCCTCGTGCCATATTCCAAGCATGAATGTGGGACTCAAACCAAAAGAACCAACCAGGGCTTCCAAAGGCTAAACCACCTCGCCCTCTTCAATAGAATCAGACTTTACCACAATTTTTATTGGATCACTAGACCATAAACAAGCATGGATGCCACTGTATTTCTCCACCTACACCATGAGGAATTTTCATGCCTCCTAGTCTCTAGGCTTTACCGCAACCCACAATTCGATCAAGGGGTCACTAGACCATAATCGAGACACCACCCTCTAGGCTTTACCATATATCTCACCATTCATAGGCAAGGATTCCTAGGCTTGATGTAGGGAAACCACCTCTAGGCTTTACTGTATATCCCATCATTCATTGGTCGAGGATTCCTAGGCCCACCGAGGCACACAGTAATTGGCTTTAGCGTAACCCACAGTGCGATTCAGGGTCCATTAGGCCAGTGGATTTACCACAATCCATAGTCCAATTCAGGGATCACTAGGCCATGTGTTCTTTCATTCAGAGATCCACCTCACTCAGCTTCAAATCCATCTGACAATCCAGCTCAACCAAAACATGAGAATGTTGGCATTATGATTCAAGTGTTGTCCTTGATGGCAACTCACTCAGAGGATGGTACAGGTGCTCAGAGGTTGGTACAGGTGATGGCAACTTAATCAGAAGACAGATCTTAGTACAGCATGCCAAGGAAGTTCATATACGCATGTTCGTTAAGCCCAAGTCGCGTGTACACGCTAGTTGGATTCATAAAAAGCGCGTGTATGTGGAAAAGTATCTTTGGTCCATGGTGGTTAGTCCTTGGAAGTTGTGCCTATGATTTCGAACCATTGTGTCTCGACGGGCGTGTCGATCCCTAGTTTTGAAGTTGATGGTATTGTGTTACTATGGTTTTGGCTCTTGGTATTGAGCTAGGCCTAAGACTATATAAGGAGAAGAAGATCATTAGGCAAAATCATCTTTCGACAAGGCTTGAATATCTAAGAGAGAAAGAGATCTGATATGCAGGTTCTGGGTTGCTTGATCTAAGCCAAGGAGAGATCACATCGGTTGATGGAAGACTAGATCTAAGGATAGATCGGGATCTAATGGTTTGAAATGCACTATCATGATATGGTTGATTATGCGTATTTCTAGATCTGCATATTGTCGCAATGTTATGTTCTGGGTCTAACTAATGTCTGGTACAGCTGCAAATTGAGAAAGTTTATTTTTAGATCTGTACGCAGGTTGGCTTCGGTAAAAGCGCGTGTATACGCGGGTTTTGCTCATTGAAGTAGCGTATATCTTTTGAAGCTTGATTTTGGGTTTACAGTGGGGTCTGACTGTTATTGCAGAGTTCTGTAGTCTGCTCTGTGTTCTGGTAACTGGTGATTGACAGGGTTCAGTGGTTCAGTGATTCAAAGTTTGGTTGTTTTATGCTTCAATGATCTGTTGTGGAAATTGAATGAATTGTGGTCTTCAGATTGTAATGTTGTGCTTCAGGAATATCCAAGTCTGAAAATGTATGAAAAGTGATACCTGAAAGAAAGAAGATTGTAGGTCAGCACCTACGTACTAGTATCTTGGCTAGTACAAGAGCAAAGGGGGTTGGAGCTCCCTTCCAAGGAAGTTTGGAGAACGAGAGAAGGTTGTAGCCTTCTGCAGGTTGTAGCCTGCGTACTGGTATAAGGCTGCACCAGTACAAAAGATTGTAAACTGAAGTTTCATATTAAAGAAAGATAGAGACAACTTGCAGCAGGTGGTTTTCACCCACATTGGGTTTCCACCTTATATCTTGGTGTTCATGTGTGTGGCTTTTGATCTGTTCTGTTATACTGCACATGTTTACTGTTAATGTGGTGAATAATGTCCTGATGCACTTAACTGAAGAATAAGCTAACTAAATTGTGAGTTTTCTTCTTATACGCTGTTTTACTTAGTCACAGTAGCGTGTACACGCTGGTTCACTTAACTGAAGTAGCGTATATGTTTCTGAGCATTGAAAAAGTTTGATTGATCTGATAATACTGATTCACCCCCCTCTCAGTATTATTTCCAACAATTGGTATCAGAGCAGGTCCTTCAGAGAAGCTTGATCGCTTGAAGGTAGATCATTCATCATGAGCAACTACGAGAAAGAAGCATCAATCAGGCCACCGGTTTTTGATGGAACAAATTTCAATTATTGGAAGGTAAGAGTTACTGCATATCTTCAATCTCTTGGTACAGAAGTTTGGAACATTGTAGAAACAGGCTATGCTTTTCCTTCAGCTACTCCTACAGATCCAGCTGAGAAAAGGCATATGAAACAAATGCAAAAGCAGTCAGTACTCTATTAGGAAGTATATCCCAAACAGAATTCATGAAGGTCATGCACTTCAAATCAGCAAAAGAGATATGGGACAAAATGATCACTAGCTATGAAGGAGATGAACAGGTAAAGCAAGCTAAACTTCAAACTCTCAGGATTCAATATGAGACTCTCAAGATGTATAATGATGAAAGTGTGGCTAATTATTTTCTTCGGGTAGATGAGATTGTTAATTGTATGAAAAATTTGGGTGAAGAAATAAAAGAGACTATAGTAGTTCAAAAGATTCTAAGATCATTATCCCCCAAGTTTGAATCTAAAGTATCTGCAATAGAAGAAAAGGAAAATCTCAAAGTTCTCACTATGTCTCAGCTACATGGAATTCTAACTGCTTATGAAATGAGAAAGGGAGGTCCATCAGACAGAAGGGAAGCTGCTTTTAAGGCATCAGGAAAAGAAGATTACTATGAAGCAAGCCATGTTCCAGAAGAAGAGGAAGAAGAATCAAATTTTGTCAGAAATCTTCAAAGGGGTGCTGGAAGGTTCAGAGGTAAGCTACCTTTCAAATGCTTTGCTTGTGGAAGAGTAGGTCATTATGCTGCAAAATGTCCTTATAAGGATAAAGGAAAAGAACCTGCTAGATGGAACAAGAAACAAAGTGCAAATAAGAAAAGCTACTACACCCATGAAGATAGTGATGGCTTATCAAACAGTGATGAAGATGAACAAGGTAATAAATATAAGCTGTTAATGGCATTTGAAGATGATGATTATGAGGATGCTGTAGATGTGGATAATCTCTATAATGAAATTACTAGACTCAAGAGATGCATAGAAGAAAAGAGTGTGATCATTGATACTTTGCAATTTCAAATTGATGAAAAGGAAAAACATCTTGAAAAACTAGAAGGTGAAATTGTTGGTCTCAGAAAAGAAATTGAGAAAACAAAAGCTATTAATCTTAAGTTTGTCAAAGGATCTGAAACTTTGGATGAGATTATCAATGTGCAGCGGTCTCCTCTAAACAAGACAGGTTTGGGCTATAATGGAGAAACCTCTCAAGCATCCACCTCAAAAAGTTATCTTGATGCAGCAAGAAGAAATGAGCAGAAGAACAATGAAGATAATCAGGTAAAGCAGGGACGAATTACAAACAGAAACTATCAGGGACAATCCTTCTTAAGGGTGAACAAAAGCTACAACCAACCACAGGTAAAATCTTCTCAGTTTGGCACAAGAATAGATGAAAATAGAAATTACAATCAGTTGGCTGGTAGATTCAATAACCGCAGAAGCTTCTTCAATGGACAATGCTTTTCTTGCCATAACTTTGGTCACAAAGCAGCTCAATGTGTTGCATATAAAACAATCATGACTAGGGAAGCTCAAAAACAAAGAAGTATGACAGGGATTACAAAGAGGACCTATAACAACTTTTCGGTTCTTGAAAATGAAGTTGAATGTTCTATTTGCAATAATTTTGGTCATAAAGAATCTGAATGCAGGAGCAGGTTTCAGGAGAAAAAGGAACAAGCCACGAGCACCAAAAAATGGAGAATAAAGGAACCTCAGACAGAAAGATGTGGGATAGCTTTTTATGCAGAAGGACAGGAAAATCTATGGTACATTGACAGTGGATGTTCGAAACATATGACAGGTGATAAAGAAAAACTTGAATCTTATTCTACTTTAGAAAAGGGAAAGAAAGTTTCTTTTGGAAATGATACTCCTGCAACTATAAAAGGAAAAGGTATTGCTCCTTTGAAAGAAAAGGTCAAGGCTGGAAATGTTTTGTATGTTGATGGATTGAAGCATAATCTTCTAAGTGTCAGCCAGATGTGTGATCAAAAAACCGAGGTTATTTTCAGATCGAATGGATGTCTTGTTCGTGATCTTGATACAGGTAAAACAGTTCTCAAAGGCAAAAGAACTCCAAATAATCTGTACATATTTGAAGAAGGACAACAACAATGCTATCTTAGCAAGGATGAAGAGCACTGGTTATGGCATCGAAGGTTGGGACATCTAAGCTTCTCACAAATAAGGAAAGCATGCAAATATCAGGCAGTTCGCGATCTTCCAGATATCAAAATTCCAGACAACACCATATGCAAATCTTGTCAGTTTGGAAAGCAAACCAGAACTAACTTTCCAGAGAAGGAAGGATCAGCTAGCTTGCCTCTTGAGCTAGTCCATACAGATGTATGTGGTCCATTTAGGAAAAGGACACCTCGAGGAGAAGAATATCTGATATTATTCATTGATGATTTCTCAAGGTTTGTTTGGTTAGGGCTTATGAAGCACAAAGATGAAGCATTCGAAAAATTCAAATCCTTCAAAGCATTGGCTGAAAATGAATCAGGACACAAAATTAAGTGCCTCAGATCTGACAGAGGTGGGGAGTTCACATCAAATGAATTTTTCGATTTCTGCGATGAACATGGGATAAGAAGAGAATTCTCTACAGCTAGAACTCCTCAGCAAAATGGGGTTGTGGAAAGAATGAACAGAACTATCCAACAAATGGCTCGTGCTATGCTCGATGAATCAGGTACTCCTGCAACCTTCTGGGGTGAAGCTGCACATGCTGCTGTTATCATTCTTAACAAAACAAATGTCCGAGTAAACAGCACTCAAACACCTCATGAGCTTTGGAGTGGTAAAACTCCTTCCGTGAAGCATTTCAAAATCTTTGGGAGCAAATGTTATATTAAGAATACTGATGAGCAACTTGGCAAACTTGAACCTAGAGCAGATGAGGGCATTCTTCTTGGTTATTCTCCACATAGCAAAGCATACAAGTGCTACAATAAAAGACTTGGCAGAATTGTTGACAGTATTGATATAGTGGTTGATGAGAAGGGATATATTCCTAGGCAAGTTCATCATGAAGACATTGAAGAAGATGAAGGTTACTCTCAAAGGCGAAATGATGAAGAAGAAGAACCTCAAGAAGAAGAAGAATCTCAAGAAGAACCAGAGGAGCAGACAAGAATAGAAGAGAAGACTCCATCCAGATATGTCCAAAAGAATCATCCAGAAACTCAGATTGTGGGGCAGAAAGAAGCAGGAGTACAAACAAGAAGGACACTTGCAGAAGCTTCAAGCTACTTGGCACTACTCTCCTCCATTGAACCACAAAATGTGAAAGAGGCATGCAAAGATGAATGTTGGGTCAAAGCAATGGATGAAGAACTTGAGCAAATCGAAAAGAACAACACTTGGGAATTAGTTCCTAGACCAAAAGATAAGAATGTAATAGGAACAAAATGGGTCTTCAAGAATAAATTAAATGAAAATGGAGAAGTAATTAGAAACAAGGCCAGACTTGTTTGTAAAGGGTATGCACAGCAAGAAGGAATAGATTTTGAAGAGACCTTTGCTCCTGTGGCAAGACTAGAGGCCATCCGAATGTTCCTTGCTCTCTCAAGCTTTCAAAACTTCAAGGTATTTCAAATGGACGTGAAATCAGCCTTCCTGAATGGAGACTTAGAAGAAGAAGTATATATTGAGCAGCCAGATGGTTTCATTCTTGGGAATGATCCAAACCTTGTATGCAGATTGAAAAAGGCACTCTATGGACTCAAACAAGCTCCAAGGGCTTGGTACTATCGGTTGGACAAATATCTTCACCAACAAGGCTTTTCAAAAGGATCAGCAGATAGCAATCTCTATATAAAAGTTGAAAATAACAAATTGCTAATTCTTGTTGTTTATGTAGATGATATTATTTTTGGCAGCAATGAAGAGACTATGAGTCAAAACTTTGCCTTGGTTATGCAGAAAGAATTCGAAATGTCACTTCTTGGAGAATTGACATATTTTCTTGGATTGCAAATCCAACAAAATGAAGGAGGTATCTTCTTGTCTCAAACCAAATACCTCAAGCAGATCTTGAAGAAGTATGGCATGGAAGAGTCAAAGCCAGTATGTACACCCATGGTTACAGGATGCAGCCTCAGTGCAAATGATGAATCAGCAGCAGTTCACCAACCCACTTATAGATCCATGATTGGGAGTTTGCTTTATTTGACAGGTACTCGACCAGATATTACACATGCAGTAGGAATGGTTGGAAGATTTCAAGCCAACCCAAAGGAAACTCATCTTCAGGCAGTCAAAAGAATCTTCAAATATCTTCAAGGGACCCAAAACTATGGCTTATGGTATCCTAGAAATACAATCTCACTCTTCATGCTTACACAGATGCAGATTGGGCTGGAAGTGTGGATGATAGGAAAAGCACAAGTGGAGGTGCTTTCTTCATGGGTTCCAGATTAGTATCTTGGTTCAGCAAGAAACAAAGTTCGATTGCCTTATCTACAGCTGAAGCAGAATATGTGGCTGCAGCATCTTGTTGCACACAACTTCTTTGGATGATGCAGACCTTGCAGGACTTTCAAATCACTTGCACTCCACCTGTCTCTATCTTATGTGATAATACAAGTGCAATCAGCATTTCAAAGAATCCAGTCATGCACTCAAAGACCAATCAAGTACCATTTTCTTCGGGAACAAGTGCTTGAGCAGAAGGTCAAGTTGGAGTATGTTCCTTCTAAGGAGCAAGTTGCTGATATTCTCACAAAACCACTGCCCAGGGAAACTTTTGAATATCTCAGACAAAAGCTGGGAGTAGTTGATGCTTCATCCTGTTGTTGAAGTTTGTTTGTTCTACAGAAAAGTTGGTATACGCAGGTTACGGAAGGGATATGCGCGTATACACGCGGATTCATGATGGGTAAGTCGCGTGTATGTTGGACGCTTGTTGCAGAAAGTATATCCGCGTACATACGCTGTTTTATACAGGAAAAATCGCGTATATGAAGTTCTGAACAGCAAGGGAAAACTCTGGAGTTCTGAACAGCAATGGGAATGTCAGAATTCTTCAGGCACAGTTTCAGGGAGTGCAACAGGCACAGGTTCAGGGGGAGCAGCTTAAAAGTCTCATAAAGCATTGTTGGCATTCAGATGTTTTGGTTGTTGGTTTCAGGAGAAGGAGCTCAGAAAGAAATCCTGGTTGCTGATCTAACAAGATGTTTATCAGATGCTGCTGGTGCCTTTCCTAAGTCTTGGTCTAGATCTGTTGTCTCTATGTCATGTATCTCTCTTGTCATATCTCTTTTATGGTGTCAAGGTCATGTAACGGCCTATGTTGGTTTCCCCACTATGCCTGGGATGAATGCTGTAATATAATTGGTTGTTTCTGATATGTCCCCTCTTGGTAGGGAGTATGGATGTATGTATTGAGTCTTTTGGTGATAGGAAGGTCCCTTATGGTGTATAAGTCTTGGTTCTTGTTGAAGAACATCTTTTGCAGATCTGGCCTACTGTCAGGGGGAGCACGAGTCAGCACAGCCAAGCAGAGGTATCAGCATGTCCTCAGGGGGAGCACAGCCCTTTGCCCTTGATGTCAAAGGGGGAGAGTGACTTGGTGTGGTGGTTGCCATCAAGTCCAAAGGGGGAGATTGTTGGCATTATGATTCAAGTGTTGTCCTTGATGGCAACTCACTCAGAGGATGGTACAGGTGCTCAGAGGTTGGTACAGGTGATGGCAACTTAATCAGAAGACAGATCTTAGTACAGCATGCCAAGGAAGTTCATATACGCATGTTCGTTAAGCCCAAGTCGCGTGTACACGCTAGTTGGATTCATAAAAAGCGCGTGTATGTGGAAAAGTATCTTTGGTCCATGGTGGTTAGTCCTTGGAAGTTGTGCCTATGATTTCGGACCATTGTGTCTCGACGGGCGTGTCGATCCCTAGTTTTGAAGTTGATGGTATTGTGTTACTATGGTTTTGGCTCTTGGTATTGAGCTAGGCCTAAGACTATATAAGGAGAAGAAGATCATTAGGCAAAATCATCTTTCGACAAGGCTTGAATATCTAAGAGAGAAAGAGATCTGATATGCAGGTTCTGGGTTGCTTGATCTAAGCCAAGGAGAGATCACATCGGTTGATGGAAGACTAGATCTAAGGATAGATCGGGATCTAATGGTTTGAAATGCACTATCATGATATGGTTGATTATGCGTATTTCTAGATCTGCATATTGTCGCAATGTTATGTTCTGGGTCTAACTAATGTCTGGTACAGCTGCAAATTGAGAAAGTTTATTTTTAGATCTGTACGCAGGTTGGCTTCGGTAAAAGCGCGTGTATACGCGGGTTTTGCTCATTGAAGTAGCGTATATCTTTTGAAGCTTGATTTTGGGTTTACAGTGGGGTCTGACTGTTATTGCAGAGTTCTGTAGTCTGCTCTGTGTTCTGGTAACTGGTGATTGACAGGGTTCAGTGGTTCAGTGATTCAAAGTTTGGTTGTTTTATGCTTCAATGATCTGTTGTGGAAATTGAATGAATTGTGGTCTTCAGATTGTAATGTTGTGCTTCAGGAATATCCAAGTCTGAAAATGTATGAAAAGTGATACCTGAAAGAAAGAAGATTGTAGGTCAGCACCTACGTACTAGTATCTTGGCTAGTACAAGAGCAAAGGGGGTTGGAGCTCCCTTCCAAGGAAGTTTGGAGAACGAGAGAAGGTTGTAGCCTTCTGCAGGTTGTAGCCTGCGTACTGGTATAAGGCTGCACCAGTACAAAAGATTGTAAACTGAAGTTTCATATTAAAGAAAGATAGAGACAACTTGCAGCAGGTGGTTTTCACCCACATTGGGTTTCCACCTTATATCTTGGTGTTCATGTGTGTGGCTTTTGATCTGTTCTGTTATACTGCACATGTTTACTGTTAATGTGGTGAATAATGTCCTGATGCACTTAACTGAAGAATAAGCTAACTAAATTGTGAGTTTTCTTCTTATACGCTGTTTTACTTAGTCACAGTAGCGTGTACACGCTGGTTCACTTAACTGAAGTAGCGTATATGTTTCTGAGCATTGAAAAAGTTTGATTGATCTGATAATACTGATTCACCCCCCCTCTCAGTATTATTTCCAACAGAGAACCCCATCTCACCATGGTTATACGGAAATGGAAAGGTAAGGTTGAAGAACATTGTCACACTTGGAAAAGCCCATGCCAATGACAACAAGAGAACCAAGAACACACATGCAAAACCAAGCATGCCAAATCTAGCAAGGAAATCACACATGAAAATCGACACCTGCAGATAACCTCATTGTAGCTGCTTGATCCTACTCTTCCTTGCTTGATCTTTTCTTTTCTTGATCCAATGTTGAAGTGCTCCAAGTGTCCAAGAATGTGAGAGAGAGCTCCAAAACTAATCTGACAAAAGTCTATGAACTAATCCTCATAAGCCTTTTTATCAATGAGGCCTCTAATTTCTTCATTTTTTTTTATTTTCCTTCAATTTTCTCCTCACATACAACTTATGAACTTTCACCTTCCTTTTCTTTTGATTTCCATTATTTTCATAAATGAAATGCCAATTAATGCCTCATGTCTTTCCAAAGTCTTTGTCATTGCCTTTGTCAATTTCCTTTAGCCATAATAACCGAAATGAACACCCACTTGGATGTTTTGCCCAACCTTCAACTTGGAATAACTGTCCCATGACCATGGTCTTATATATTTTTACATGGATTTTTACCAGGAATGTTAGAGGAAGGGTGTTGACGTATGGAGTTTGTGAGACCTGACTCAAACCATGCAAAAAAAATGCTTGTCAATCATCTTCATTATCATCGTTATCATTATCATCAACATTGCCATTATCATCATTATCATTATCATTATTATCATTATCATTATATTATCATCAACATTGCCATTATCATCATTATCATTATCATCATTATCATTATCATTATTATCATCATTATCATCATGATCACCATTCATGTCATCATCATCATCATCTTCATCATTGTCATCATCATGATTATCGACATTACCATCAATTCTTCAAAATTATCGGTGTCGTAAGAAATATCATCAACCCAAAAATGTGTGATGTGTTAGAAAATGGTTGTTTAGGACACATGTGATATATGCATGAGAAATAACAACTCTATTTTTTAGAGATTATGATGATCACCCTCACCACCATTATCATTGTCATCATCCCCATCATCATCATTAATGTAATTTCTATCATCACTGTTGTCATCATCGCCATGGAAATCATCATCATTGGCACTGTCATCATCATTCATGTCATTATTGTTGTTGATGATGACCTATATGACAATGATAATAATGATGATCATACGATTATGACTTGGATGATAATGATTATGATTATGACAATGAAAACATTTAAAAATTGGGAAGATTTTCCATGGTCATTAGCTTGTCATCATTATAATCATTGTTGTCATCATCATCGTCGTCGTCGTCATCATCATCATTGTCATTGTCATTGTAACCACCATCGTCTTTATCATCATTGTCATTATCATCATAATCACCATTCATGTTATCATCATTATATACAATATCTTCTTCATCATGATTATTGGCATTGCCATCAGTTGTTCATAAATGTCAATGTCATAAGAAATATCATCAATGCAAAAAATTTGATGAGTGTTGGAAAATGGATACAAAAGCAAACACAAAAATGGGTGCACTAACGAACGTAAAATTAGCAACAAAAGTGGATGCAATACAAACTTGGACATAAAATACGATGCAAACACTGATGCAAAAGTGGAAGCAAACATGGGTGAAATAGTAGGTGCAAAATGTGGTGAAACAAAAGTAGATGCAACAACAAATACAAAAAAGGACAAAAACTTGGAAGCAAAAAGGAGCCAAACTTAGATGCAAAATAAGATGCAAAAAATGATGTAAACATGGACAAAAACATGGGTTCAACAATGGACACAAAATTAGATGCAATAGAAGTAGATGTAAAATTAGACACAAAATCTTATGCAAAACCTGACATAAAAGTGGATGCAAACAAGGATGCAAAAACATACACAATATTTGATGCAAACTTGGACGCAAAAGAGGATGCAAATGTGGATGAAAAAGTAGAACTAATGTGGGTGCAATTGTAGGTGCAAAACATAGCACAAATTGTGGCACAACAAAAGTGGATGCAATAGCAAACAAAAAAAAATATGCAAACTTGGATGCAAAACAAGATGCAAAAAATGAATCAAAAGTGGAAGAAAACATGGGTGCAACTGTGGACACAAAATTGGATGCAAGAATGGATGCAAGGGAAGTAGATGCAAAAGTAGATACAAAACAAGACGTAAAACTTTATGCATAAGCTTGACACAAAAGTGGAAGCAAAAAAATAAGCAATATTTGATGCAAATTTAGATGCAAAAGAGAATGGAAATGTGGATGCAAAAAGTGGAAGCAAACATGGGTACAACAATAGGTGCAAAACATGGTGCAAATTGTGGCACAACAAATTTAGTGGATGTAATGAAAGAAGCAAAAAAAGAAGCAAATTTTGATGCAAAAGAAGATGCCAAAAGGGATGCAAAAGTGGATGTAAACATGCGTGCAATAGTGGATGCAACAAATGCAAAAGTAAATGCAAAATGAGAAGCAAAACCTGATGCAAAATTGGATACAAAAAAGGATGCAAAAATATAATCAAAAGTAAATGCAAACTTAGGCACAAATGAGGATGCAAACATGGATTCAAAAGTGGGTGCAAAGCTAGGTGCCAAACTAGGCGCAAATTCTGGCACAATGAAAGTCGATGCAATAGTGGACACAATAATGGATGTAATAGAGGATGCAATAGATGATGCAAATGTGGATGCAAAACAAGATACAAAAGTGGATGCAACAAAAGTAGATGCAAAAATAGATGCAAAACTAGGCACAAACCTTGACGCAAAACTTAGCGCAAAGGGGGATGCAAAAAATGATGTAAAAGAGGATGCAAAAAAAGATTAAAAAGTTGATGCAAGTGTAGGTGCAAAAAATTGGATGCAATAGAGGATGCAAAAGTAGGTGAAACAAAATGAGGTGCCAAACTCGACGCAAAACCCGGCACAAAACTTGGTGCAAAACCTCATGCAAAACCTGGTGCAACACTTGGTGCTAAACTTGGTGCAAAAATCAGTACAAAATTTGCACCATATTTTATAAATGGACGCAAATGACACAAAAAATGGGCTCTAGATGCAAAAAAAGAAGCAAAAAGGGATGCTAATCACAGGGTTTTGTTGTAGTGAGTAATAACACCTTTTCTAAAGCAAACATTCCTAATGCAACTTCTAATATTGCACAACACATGCAGACATTCAAAACTCGAAATAATAAACTCACTTTTCAACTAATCAAAACAAACCAAATCGACAGAAAGTATTTATAATTGACTAATACTTTGTAGGAGGGTTATTTGATGGAGCCTAAAAGAAAAACCCTAAATAATACAGGGCTGGTGAATATCTTTTTATTTGTAATAATTTTTCATATTCCTTCTCAATCAACACAAATAAAAAAGTACACAACTTAAGTCTATATCTTTTGAAGTTGACCTATTTACTTGTTATTAAATATTTGAAAGGGAATTGCAAATTGTAAGTGAAGTCTCCAAGTTTAATCACTTAAACCACATTAGATGGTTATCCAATGATAAAATAAAATCTCTCCCAAAAAAAACACCTAACAATTATATAATAATGAAAAACAAAATTGTTCTACCACATACAATTTTGGAATTCTTATACATGGAAAGTTATATTTTGAATTCCAACACTTCTCAACAATGGAAACTTTAAGAACTGAATGCCTAATAATTATATAATAAAGGAAAATAAAATATTTCTATCATATATCTCATTCCTTTTTTTATAAGTGTGTGATATAGAGTCATCATATTTTCATTTTTTAAAGAGTATTTCTTCTTAATTTAATTTAAGTTTCAATATAAAATTTAAATTTAATGTAAAATTTTGTAACTGTAAATTTTAAATTTAAACTAATTAGAATTGACATTTCAACAATTCTTCATCCATCAAATATTAAGGAATATAAAAACAATTTGAATAATAAATTTCAAACACCTTTCTATATAAGTAGAAGGAAGTACAATTTTAAAATGTCCAATAATCTCACTAAATATTGATATTGAAAATATTAAGGAATATAAAAACAATTTCAATAATAAATTTCAAACACCTTTCTAAGGGAAGTACAATTTTAAAATGCCCAATAATGTCAATCTCACTAAATATTGATATTGAAAATAAATACACCGAGGAAAAATATTTAAACAAATGGTAATATAAATTTGAACAAATAAATAAAATTAAAATGTTTATATTAAAATGAACTTTATTAGATTAGATATGGTATATGAATATTAACTACTAAGATGGTAGTAATAATTTAATGGGATGAAAAGAAAATGTCAATTATGGTTGAAAATTTTGAGTTATGGTTGAAAATTGACATAAAAAAGAGTAAATCATATAAGCATAAATATAAAATATTATTGTTGATAAAATAAAAGTAAATCATTTATATATTGAATCAGTTTATATTTAATGAATAATATAGAAAATTTAATAGACATATTATTTTAAATAGTTAAAATTGATAATTAAGATAAAATAGAAATTAATAAGCATAAAAAGAAATTTTGAAAGAAAGGGGGAATTAAAAGGAGCAATGAATTGGTTTAAGGACAAAGACATGCATAATAGGCTTTCAAAATTGGTTAAGCATGTAATTGTATTTTTTATTAAAGTTATTAGGATGTTTTTAAATTTATAAGGGTTCACTAAATATGCACATTGAGTCATGGAGGGGGACACTAAAATTTTATCTTTATCAAAGCAGTAAGGTGATTTGTATTGTGGGAATACTTAGTGATGTATTTATTAAGGTGATTACTTAATGTGTGTAGGTTTGGATAGACCCATCAGTCTGGTTAATTTAGAATTTGCCATAAAAATACGAAATTTGGTAAACACCATGAGAAAAAATACAATTAGATTTATCTTTGATGCTTCTATATAATTTATTAAGGGTTTTGGGACTAGAAACAATTTTATTATTTCTAACTAATACCTTTAGTAATTCCCCAAATGTGGGGGAGTTAAATTAGGGCTTAGGCTAGAATTAGGGAGGGGTTGCATGGATTTTGGATAGAGGAAAAAATGGAAAGCTCAATTGATTTTGGACAAACAATCTCCATTGTCTAGGACAATATTAGTGACATGGGATACTTCCTTGCTTAGAAGTTGGAGATTAGAGATTTGAATGACTATAGAGACATTAGTTTTAAGAACCATGGATTTTTCAAGTAGGTGGTGGTCATGGAGATATCTATTAGTATGAATCCTTTTATGATAAATTTGGTGGGTGATAAAAAAAGAATCATTATATAATTTTTCATCTATTTTGGTGCTTTTGGGGTGGTAAAGTTGGAGTTATTGTCTTGCAAGGCACAATTTAGGGACAACTCTCACTTTAGAGATATGTGGTCTAAAACCTTCTAGAGCTTGTTTGAGGCCTTAAAAGTTCATACAATGCCCCTCCTAAGAAAAGTAATGATTCCAACTGGTTGAAGTTGATTTCAAGGAGTCTATGAAATCTCTAATCCTTTCTAGGAGAAAAGTTGAAGCCTTTTTCTAAAGACTTAAGTTGGAAGCATCAAGTTCAACTTAGGACAAGTTGATGACTTTAGCATTAAGGGTAGAAAGAGGAAGAGAAGCGAAAGAATGGCTTGAAGAGGAGGAAACATTATGATTAAAATTGATGGAGGGGATGGCTTTAGGAGTAGAATTTAGAGGAGAATAGGAACCAGAGGAAAGGGGGTCAAAACTAGAATTGGAAAGAGGGGAATTAAGAGGGGAATTAGGAAGCGAATTAGAGACAAAATTAGTTCTATTTTTAGAGTTAGACAAGTATTAGGGCTAGAGGTAGATGAAGAATTAGGACTAGGATTAAGATTAGAGTTAGATGAGAAACTTGTATTAAGATTAGATTTAAAATTAGAAACATTCGAAATAAAGTTTTTAATGGAATTAGATTTTTTATTAAGATTAGAATTAATGTCATCATTGAAGATATTAGAATAAATATTAATAAAATTGAAATTAAATTTAGATTTTTTGTTATAATTATAATTATAGCTATTAAGATAAATGTTATAAAGATTAAGATTATAATTTTTAGCATAAATATTATTAAAAGTAAATTTAAATTTATGATTGGAATTAGAATTAAAGTAATTAGCTAAATTGTTAACCACTACTATTAAAATTACATGACATCTTCTCATTAAATTTATTAGCCAAAATACTATTATTGGAAAGGTTATTAAAGTTATTAAAATTGTGTGCAGCAGCTTCATTCAAATTTAAACAACGATCAGTGTTAGAACTGATGGGAGCGTTCTGTGATTCGGATTAGGTTGAGATATATTGAAGGATTAGGGAATTTTTGCAGAGAAGGGGAGGACGGAGCGGAGGGAAAGGACAAAAAGTTAGAGGGAGCTTGGCGCAGTTGGAGGGATTGGATAGATAGAGAGGTTGCAGATGCGAAGGAGAAACTTGGGGACGCTGGGGAAGAAGACATTGGCAAACCTGGTGACACTGAAAATTAAGCAGTGAAAGGATTGTGGTATCTTGGGTTGGACGCCCAAGATGAGATACTCGAAGGAGTTTGGCCTGTAGAATGGAAGTAAAGGTACGCTGGGGCGGATCCATCACGGGTTGCACTGCTGAGCATTTCAATTGGACCGGGTGAGTTCCCAGAAGAAATTGTCAGAGAAATTCTAATAATAAATTTCAAACACCTTTTTGTATAAGCAGAAGGGAGTACAATTCTAAAATGCCCAATACTCTCACTAAATAATAATATTGAAAATAAATAAACCTACCCAAATAGTTTTATAGTAAGTGAGAAATATCTTATTAATGTGGAGAGATTGAATCTGGTCTCAGGGAGTTAAAACGCACCACAGGTTGGATTTCACATCAAAGATATCCGAAGCTATATTTGACTATCACAAATGAAGAAGAGTAAATTAAGCAGAATTTCGGCGTTTATTCATTCGATTTGTTGTGAGGGATGAGAAACCTGTAAATAATACTTTTGCTCTGTCAAAACAAAAAACCCAGTTCTGACGGTAACAAATACGTATATTGTGTATTAAATTGCCACACCTTTGAATAAATAAACCAGCTATAAATAAAAGCTAACCAGCCATAAATAAACCAGATCTTTGGATTAAACCAGCTATAAATAAAATTTAATACAAAATACATTGCCTCTATTTTCCACAGGAATAAAATGATCAGGCCGTATTAAATCGTTGATCAGACAATTCTAGACTGTATATATTCCATTCGGCAATGGAGTTTCAGAAAACAATAATAAATTGGATTTCAACAAAAAAAGCCATGACATTACGTACTAATTCTGAGATTAATCACGAAAATTTGAGAAAAGCGACGGCCATTTCTGGCCAAAGTCGACAGAACAAGCATCTTTAAAATAATGCGCTACTAAGATTGTTAACTCATCAAAGCACAGAAGCAATAGCGCACTCAGTGGCAGTAGCAAAACACGTTGCAGGAGCGATGGTTCGAAAGTTTGCTGCGAAAGGAAGGAGGCTGGAGATAGGAGGGAATTGGAATTTGAACGGCCATACGCAGGGCAATTAAGGATAGTAGATCAGGGCACTTTTTTTTTCCAATCAGAAAATAACTCTTTCTATTAATAGTAAAGAAAGTGATTACAAACATAAAACTTGTATCAGTATTTCGACTGAAAACAGAGTATGTTAATCACATAAACTTCAAGCTTAGATGTAACAGAGAAACATGGAAGCCCTGTGATGAATTGTTAGCACAGTGATGAGATTCTTCCAGACAAAAAATCAACAGAGGTGAAAGATGATCATCCATACAAAACTAATAAGTGGATCTGAAAGCCTCCAGCGATCCAGAGAAAAGGGGAAAGTTGATGATACAGGGGACCCTGCAAACAGATGTAGAGAGAAACATCCAGTGTTCAAGTCCACGGGGAAAAGTAGAGATCTTAAATCTGAATTTGACCTTCCTCCTGTAGGATGCCGGTGTCAAAAGACTAGTAGGAGATCCAGTCAGTCGCTAAAGAACAACATGCCTTAGATAAAAGGTTTGCTTCACCATTTTGTGCACGATAGATGTGGGAAATAGCTAGGCTGTGGAATTCAGGAATTAGGGCTCTAATTCTAGATTTCCAAGGCTCCAGAGAAGGGGAGAAGAGGGAGCCTCTCATGTTTGCCCACTCAATTACAGACTTGGAATCTCCAAAATCAGTGAGCTCCCGAAGACCGAGCCATATGGCACAATGTAGGATCCCCAGAATACCAGTAACTCAGCACGGATGTTAAATCCAAAGCCACAGTTCCAATGAAATTTGTAGGAGAGTGATGGCCCTAGGTGAATGGCCATGCCATATCCACAAAAGACGAGGCACTATCAAAAAAACCAACGGGGAAAACTGACCAAATGTCAAGAGGGGGAGGGGGACATTTCAGATTAGAAGGTGAGGATGAGAACAATTCCATGTAGTATGTGATGATTTTGCGGCTGGTCTGCCAGATGTCCATTTCAGATTAGAAGGTGAGGATGAGGACAATTCCATGTAGTATGTGATGATTTTGCAGCTGGTCCGTCAGATGTCCAGATTGACATGGTCAAATATTTGGGCATTCCAGGATTTCCAAATACCCCAAATGATGAAGAATAATGATGAAGAATATTAATGATCTGTTGATAGGATGATCCACTGACCATCTTCCAAGGCAAGAGGCAATGTCAGAACTGTCCCAATCTGTAGGAGAACCAAGTTGATGAAGCACTGAAATCCAGACTGATGTGGCGAAAGGGGCAATAAATGAAAAGGTGATTGATGTCCTCTCAGAAAGATAGACAGTGCCCACATCTGCTTGGACCCTGGAAGCCCCTTTTGGATAGAATATCCCAAGTGAAGATCCTATTATGCACAACCAGCCCAGCAAAGCATTTTAGTTTAAGAGGGAAATTCCATTTCCATGCACGGGCCAGCCAAGAGAAAACTTCAACCAGTCTAGAGGGCTGGAAGATCAACTAATATGTCTCCTTGACAATGACCTTGCCTTGCTGAGAACCTCCAAACCATATCAATATGTCATCTTTAGGAGAGAGGATTATGCCAGAGTTTGAGAATAGATATATAAGATTTCCATTCCCGAATCAAGTGATCAGGCATCTCAAGAGCAATTGCATCTTTCCAATGAGTATAAAAAGAAGAGGAGAGAGATATGTCTGCCATGTCTTTAATCACAAAAATGCCCTTATTATGGAGAAAGTTGATGAGAGCAGGGGATAGAAGATGAGAGCCAGCCATACCTGAGAGCAGATCCAAGCCAATCTGTGGAATAGTGCCCGAGCCTACATCCCATCTGAGGTTCCCAAAAAATAAAAACTTAGTCTTGAGAAGGCTGCGCCAAGACTGAGATTTTTGGAGGATCCAGGGCTCCATCACGCAGCCAGCTAATAAGATCTTTATTCTGTAAATATTTGGCCTTTATGATATGTTGCCATAGTCCTTGAATGCATACAACCCTCCAAATTTTTTTAGAAGAAGAGCCATATTGAAAGTAGCTAGATTTTTTATGCCCAACCACCAAGGGAGACCGGGAGGTTGAGCATCTCCATACAAACAAGATGGATTTTGTGGTCTGTACCAGCCCACAGAAAATGGGAAATCAAAGAGTTAATTTTGTGGACAACATCCATAGGAATTTTGAAAATGTGCATCCAGTAAATAGGAATGTTGTGGAGGACAGATTTTATGAGGATAAGTTGTCCTCCCAGGGATATCCATTTGTGTGACCACATATTCAGCCTCTGGTCTATTTTGTGTTGTATCCGAGCCCAATCCTTGTTGTTGTATCTATTAGGTTTAAGAAAAAACCCAAATATTTAAATCCATGTTTGATCTCTACATTAAAGATGTTTGCTATCTCCAGCATCCGAGGCTCTTCTGGTTCGTTTGAGATCAGAATGGTCTTATTATGGTTTATGAAGAGGCTCGAAGCAAGACCAAAATCTTGTAGAATATCGAATATCACCTGCCATTCTGAGGGCAGTTACTCACGCCAGCTAAGCAGGTCACGTCGGCTGCATTGCTTGTAACGGCGGTGGACAGGACACAGCCTGAAGCTCAGAGTCAACAGGGGTGTGCTGTGTTCGAGGTGGTCGAAACCTGAACCGGAGGTGTCAGAACTGGAAAGGGATGCTGTGCTTTCCATTTCGTAGAACAAATAGCCTATGCCTTTTATATAATGGACTCGATTGTTTATCTGTACCTTTACAGATATTGAATGAATGAATTAATGAATGATTGAATTAATGAGTGATTTTAATGAAGTTTAGCTGAACAATTTAAGGGATTAAGAAAATAACAATGTTAACTCATCTTCATATTCTTTTTGGGTGTCTGGTCTTCTGTTATGAGCCAAAGATTATCAATCTGATTGATTTTAACTTTCTCAAATAAATGATGATTGATCTTATCGGATTGATAAATATTGTTAATGCACATCAAAAAAGAACAGTCGTGGTGTTCTGAAACTTTACTCTATTCCTGGTACGTATATATCAATATTTCTATATTTATTTGATTTAATTGAAAGTCTTCGAGTAGGCGATGAGGGATCGACTCCATTTGGTGTTGTTTGGCGTTTTCTAGGTCCAGCGGAGGCTTTTCTTTTTTCTTTCTTAGAATGTTAGGGTTTCAAGGGTTTCTTTGTTCTTTTTTATTTCGCCCATTTACGGTTTCGTGGTTTATTTGTGCTGGAATTGTTTTCATGTGTTTTCCTATTAACAGTGCAGGGTTGTCTTTGGATTCCGGCACAACAAATGAAGATTTACTTCTCTTTTGACATTACCATCATTTTTTTTCGTTAAACACCTTTTCATGCCAGACATTTGTGGGCTGTAAACCATCGGCTTAGAAATTGTCTTAGATTGTGTTCCTGAGGAGTGCCTATTCTGCCAAAATTGTATAGGACTTGTATCTATCGTTGTCTCTCTCCGTACTTGACAAACTGCTGTTGGTGAGTTAACTTAGGCATCACAGGCCTCGGCTTTGTATCTGTCATTGTCTCTCTCCGTACTTGACAAACTACTATTGGTGAGTTAACTTAGGCATCACAGACCTCGGTTTTGTATCTGTGCTTGTCTCTCTCCGTACTTGACAAACTGCTATTGGTGAATTAACTTAGGCATCACAGGCCTCGGCTTTGTATTTGTTAATTTAAATTTAGCTTTAAATTTAAAACTTTGAATAATTGATATAATTTGTTGAAACTCGTGTTTAAAGCTCCTCATTATTCCCGTGCCATTGTCCATATTTAATCAACTCATTGCTTATACAAAATGGCACATACAAAGCAGATGGATTGATCATTATCCACACACTCACACAGAGTTGCCATATGTTCTTCTTCCTTCTTTTGCTAACCGTTCTCTCACCATTTCATTGCATATTTGCAACACATGTTGTTCCATGCATCCCTTTGTTTCATTAATTTAGAATTCAAACTCCCCTTGAAGCATCAGCTTGTGACAACTATTGAGAACCAAACAGAGGTATCGTTGCTGGGAGGGTTTAGGCTGTTTAATTGGATTAATAGCTGTTATTTAAAATCTCAAAAATTGGTATGTAAACTGCATAAATTCAATTTTTAAGTTAATTTCAAAAGAAGATAAAGCCTTATAAACCTTATAAGGTTGCTTTTCTAGTCGACAATTGAAGTTGATCATGCCCGAAAAATACAATAGTTGGCATTATTTCTCCCAGTTGTGCAACTCGCCTTTTTAAGATATATTAGTCATTGCATGGTGATGGCAGTGCTGGTTTTTTAGGATATATTAGTTATTGCATGGTGATGGCAGTGCTGATTTCACCTGGTTAGAACCTCGCGGCATGACGATGAAGCAGACGATGGCCAAGGCTGGGTTTCACCTCTGGCGAAAAATTTAGGGCTTTTGTCTGCAAACCAAGTAGGCCCTTTTCAAATTAAAACAGGCGAAAAAAAATGACTCCTGTTGTACATGTATGCATGTCTGTGTATGTGTGTGAGTGATTGGAATGATATATATGTGAGAATGTTAAATGTATGAGCGAATGATCATACCGATAATGAAATCTATGGATCCAAATCATTTTCTTTTTTTAAGAGTGCTTTGCGATGAAGGGGAGGTTGGCTATCATGACTTTATCTCTCTTGCTGATATGTAAATTAATTGTACTGCTCCTAACCTTCATTCGCTCAATTTCCATAGAACAAACCTGGATTTTATCAAGTTACAGATGGTCGAACCAGAAGCAAATAGTAATCTTTCTGGCTGCCACTGCCAACTGATTAGCGTGAATTGAAACTCCTCATCAATTTAGCTACTTTATATTTATACATTTTATGCAGAGCTGAAACTGAACGAAGGACGCCAGGGATCCAATAACAATTCGGTATCAGTTTCTGTTTTAGTATTGGCCACCCAACATCAGAAACACAGTTTTCTATCGAACTTTTCATTTGGGTTGAGTCCTATTTGATCAAAGAAGACCCCCGTGTGGGTGCTTCTTTTTCTACCCAATTTCCTTCGCTTCAAATCCTAATGGAGCAGGAAGGCCCTGTAGTGCTCTCAGGTGATGATGTCTGCATACCCAGATCAACAGACCTGCTGGAATCTCTTGGATTGCCAGGTGGTCTGCTGCCCCTCAAGGACAGACATACAGGAATGTGGACTTGGTAAGACCACGGGGCTGGTGTGGATCAAGCAGAAGAAGAAAACCCAACACTACTTCAAACGTGCTGGCAGGTTGGTGAGCTTTGATGAAGAGGTGAAGGCATATGTAGAGGATAAGAGTCTTAAGAATGTCGGTGGTGTCAAGACAAAAGAGTACTTGGTATGGGCTCCTGTTGGGGATATAGCAGTTGAGGGCTCATTTGATGAGACCATCCGCTTCAAGAGCTGTGGGGGAATCTCGAGGACCTCCCCTTCCCAAGCATTTTCCAGGAAGGAATAATTGCAGGCTCCTAATGGGCAAGTCTTCAATTTTTTTGTTTTGTTATGCATGCAATTCTTAATGCTTTTATGGATGCTTTGGGCAGAGACCTAATAACAATTGTGACCTACAATATTATAAACTTTTCTGTTGAAGATGTTCACGATCATACAAAATTAAACGAAACAGAAAATTGAACTTTCAAAACATCAACATACAACATTATATATATATTTTTTTTAGCTAAACACGCTCATGATTTTATAAAATTAAATGAAGCAGAAAATTGAACTTTCAAAAGTTAAAACATCATTCTTTATTCAGGCAATGTGAACAGTGAACGATTTTCTATTATGCGGCCCAGGCACACCTCAATTATCAAATCAACCAGTTAACAACCAGCTGGACCCAATTGCAATCTCTTCTTTATCCTAGTGGGGTTGGTCTCGGACCAAACCAACCATTCGTATTCATTAATGATTCCAAACTGGAAAGGCACATATATGTAATAGGGGTGACAGAACGACCGGCTCCACACATGCATGTCGGTGGCAACTAGACATCTTGCTCTGGAAAAGACATTGGATCAAAGAAGCAAAATCCACAGGAAGTACTCTGAGGGCGCCTGACACGCACAAAATCCAGTAGAGTTAGCCCAGCGACTAAACCTATCGGCAAATCAAACGTGTTATTCGCATTCACTAGATTATTTTGTTCCAGGACAAACATTCCTTCTTCTTCCCTTTCAAAGAACAGAAAAGAGATTTGACTGGTCGTAAAGGAGAGAGAGGTTTTGATAGCGGAGGGTTATTCTACTCTTAGCTAGTTGTCGAGGTTGATACTTACTTTAAGGTATGTTCGACTGTTTGTAAAGCAGAGGTTATTCATTAGGTTAGGTTATTTAGGAGTTCAGGTTTCGACTCTTATTAAAGAAAGTTGGACGGTTCTCTGCTTTGTTCGTAAAGCACTGGTTTTTCATTAGGTTAGGTTTGCCACGGAGACAGACAGGTTCTTTACAGTGTTAGGTTTTGAAAGCATTGTCATTAGGTTTGTGACAAAGGTTACAGCTATTAAGGTTTATACTGGCACACTATGACAGTTATAGTAATCAGACAAAGAACGGTTGGTGGGTGATATGTCTCACCTCAGGGAGCATAGCAAATGGGCCTGAAAGGCAGTAAGGCCCTGCCCTCTGTATAAGGTCTTTGAAAGGTCTTAGCTGAGCTCAGCGTGCGAAAGCATGAAAGGTTATCCCAACCCACACGGTCCGACCTTTTAGGACCTTACTCAGGACCAACCCTTCTACTAACAAAGGTCTTATTTTTACTGAATTGCTTGCGCAAAGAAGCCTTAGATTACTAGCTTCAGGAAATTGATGTTGACGCTTTGAATTTTGGATGTTTTGATTTTATAATTTTTTGTTTATTGAGTCGAGAGGCTCATTTTACAGCCTAGTATGATATGTAACGCTGTCTATCCATCATCAAAGTTGAAATTTTGTTGAAATTTTGTTCACGTTGGCCAAAATAAAAAATATAAAAAATCTAAAATTTTTTTTGAATAACTAAGCAAAATGTTTAAATAGTATGGAGTCTGGACTTGTAAAAAAATTGCACGTGAAGAAATTGGATCCCTCAGATTATATTAGATCCATCTTTAATGTGAATTGTATTTCCTAAAATGCCATTTGCCTATTTTCTGAGATGTGTATTGAGATTGGGCCTCTCTCCTTTTCACTCTTTGTGCACTGTTTTGCTATAAATGACAACACAGCTGCACTGTTTCAAGAAACATGGCTGCTAATATCTCGCTGTAGGAGTATATTGAGCTTTCAGTTGGATTCATTGGTTAAAGTTAAGTTTTAGGCGGTAGAAGGGGCTGCAAAACCCTTATCAGAAAAATACATCGTGTTCAAAGATGCACTAAAAGCTTCAAATGCATTTTCAGTTGTATTAAAAAATTGCTCAATGTTGTGTGATTTCTGGACATCTACAGGATGAAAACAACTATCAGTGGTAACTGTGAATTACATTCTATTAAGTCTCAGATTTTCTCTGTAGTGTGCAGTGTGAGTCTTGAGAGACAAGAAGATATAGCTACTGTATGGGAATGAAATCTTGAATTATTTATTTTGCTCCAATGGTATTTGTCATTTGAGTGACTTGATCCGATTATTCTATTATTTCATGTGAGAATTATTTTGCTCCAATGGTATTTATCATTTGAGTGACTTGATCCAATTATTCTATTATTTCATGTGAGAATTTAAGCATGTTATCTAAGGAACAGGGAAATGAAATTATGTGCTTCTATTCCATCTATACCCTTAAGGTTGCTGTAGGTCTTCTGTCCGGACTCCTGATTAATATCTTATTTTATTCAAAGCAGATTATATCTCATACAATATCTTATGGATACGGAAACTTAATCGGTATTTCAGGTATGCCATACCCATGTTGTATAAAATTATACAACAATTCTATCAGTATGATATATTTAGGGGACATTAATTGCTAATAATTCGTTGAAAGTGAAGAAGTCAGCATATCTTTGTGCGATATGTGATGGTCAATTGCTGGCAAGAAGAGTTTAATGATTAATCCATGTACGCTTCCTAGTTGTCAACTTGTCATAGCTGACACCTTCCATGATGAGGACTTATGTGATTAATTATTCATTTACAGTGTACAGTCCTCAGGGATCCTGATGTTCAATTAGTTGTGTGTTGTAAGGTTTTGTAATGACCCAAAACAAGTGATGACTAGAGCTTCATAGAAGGGAACCCAGGCCTAGTTTTAATTAATTTGTTTGTGATCTCTAGTAGTTGGCATGCTTTTCCTTGAAGGAAAACCTTTCAGAGAAACCCCAAGGAATGATTCACCACAGTTATGGATGGTATTCTTAGTAAACCAATTGACATACACTGGTGCACCTCACATAGCGGTTCAAACTGGGCACCTGCTGGCACAAAAGTAGTCAAAGCTCTGGCAATGCTGGTAGTGGTGACAACTGGTTGATCTAACCCCTTGGGCTAGCAGTTTGGCAGTGGTTGCTACAAGTTGGTCTTAGTTAAGAATTATGTGTATAAATTGTTCATGATTTGTAATAACAGATTTAGCATGCCATTCTATGTAAACTACCTTTTGTTTGTTGCTTTCACCAGTCTCAGGACTAAGCTTGTGCCATTTTGAATTATGTTGGTCAATATCTCATATTGCCTTGGACATTTAATCAGGGTAAAGGAGATCGGTTATTGCATTGGTTGCTTCTACTATTATTACTGCTCAATATTGCAGCAATCTAGTCGACAACATGGTCAATAACCATTAATTATACACAAAAGGGAACGAGTTTGTGTGTCAAAGGGGATGTATTTTCCACAGTGGAGTCTTTTGGGGTGCCATTAACATTAGCTAATGACTACTGTAGCATGTTCATCAAATTCACAGTGCTCTTGCCACCTCATATTCATGGTATCTATGAGTTTATGGCTCCTTTAATGCTGTAACGAAATTGTATCAGTTGTATGTGTTGACTTCACACCCCAATGCAAGCTATCTTTTTGGGTGTTTACTGTTGTGTCCGCATTGTTTAAATATTTCTGAGCTGTTATTATTTATTCATGGCCATGGAGAAATGTTCCAATGAAATGCAATGACCACTGTGCACACTTTTTGAGATAAGAAAATAAGAAAATTACACCTACAGTACATTGCACACCAACTGTTTGCAAAAAATTCTCAATGAACCAGATTGTGTGAACTCAGGAATTTTAGTGACAAAATTTGAGTGTACCCAGAAATTTCAGTGTTCATTTTGAGGTACTCCTAGCGGGGATCTTACACTCCAATACTCATAAAAGTGAAAAGTGCAATTACTCTAATGCAAAAAATTGATATTGATATCATTTATTTATGTTCAAACATAACAGAAACAAAGCACAAGTTGAGGCTCAAGGCAGGGACTTTCTGCCCTGCAATCCCATGTTTAATTTAAAAGTAACTTGCAACACGAGGAATTCGTTGAATCCCTTGAATCAATACATGCTACAACAATCACCCATAAAATATTAATAAATTTTGATCAAATGTGTAGGACAAGTGTTGAGAGAGGCACCTACAAAAACCATGTGTGTGATAAATATGATGGCCACATGACATAGCATGCAGAGGGAATGGGTGATGTGGTACCTAAAGTGAATGGTGTAAGTATTCATGTTGAATGTACTATTGTTTAATAACACATGGTCCAACAATACTCAACAATACTCTTGCATAATTATTTACCAAAATTGTATAGGTTGTTTTTCTAAGTGTAGTTAATACTGCACATATTGTTTGTTTTGTTAAATGTAGGGGTTTATGTGCTTTCCTACCCGATCTTCACCACAAGACATAAAGTCTCATAGTATCCATAATATTGTAGATTCATTCATATACTTCCTCGACATATTGACTGATTATTAAACTTGTAGTAACAGGGTACCTTTAAATTCATTCTAACATGCCTAGAAACTTGTTCTCTTGTGAAAAAGTGCTTAATGAATGAATTAAAACAAAGGCATGTGTGTTAATGGTAAAAATTATTTAGTTAATATACTAAACGATACGTTATCCCTTTGACAGGGTAATCGCCAAATTCTAGCATTTGACATGTCGCATGCAAGGCATCAAATGCCATCATTTGGCATTTTGGTTGATCAATTTTACTCTATTTATAATTTGAGTTATTTATAGAATTGGAATGAATTTTGATTATCTACTCTAATGAGATGCGGTTTTTTTCATGATAAATTTTATTTTAAGAAAGATGTCATTTTGTTCAAAGTTCCTTGGTTAAGTTTTTACAAGAATTATCAACCTTGTTTCCTTCTTTTTCCAGCAATGGACTCTTCAAACAAAATTGAATACAGGTAATTCTTTAACTTTCAACTGAGATCACAAAGTAGTTACTGACTAAAAGTGATTCTGCCCAGTATACATGACCATATCATCCATTTTCGAAATGCTAGTTAATGTCATAGACGTGTTACTTTACAACTCCCACTTGTTTGGGAATTTGCCTTTGGTTACCATACTTTGGACTCATCAAAAACCTATTTAGAAAATATAACTAAATTTTGTGAAAATATAATATTAAGTATTCATGTGAAGCAAGGCACTTGTTGGCACAGAATTAGTCAAAGGTCTGGCAATGTTGGTGACAACTGTTTGATCTAACCCCTTGGGTTAGCAGTTTGGCAGTTGTTGCAAAAAGTTGGTCTTAGCTAAGAATTATGTGTATAAATTCTTCATGATTTCTAATAACAGATTTAGCATGCCATTCTATGTAAAATACCTTTTGTTTGTTGCTTTCACCAGTCTCAGGACTAAGCTTGTGCCATTTTGAATTATGTTGGTCAATGTCTCATATTGCCTTGAACATTTAATCAGGGTAAAGGAGATCGGTTATTGCATTGGTTGCTTCTACTATTATTATTGCTCAATATTGCAGCAATCTAGTGGACAACATGGTCAACAACCCTTTAATTATACTCAACAACAAATTGTATCTGTTGTATGTGTTGACTTCACACCCCAACGCAAGCTATATTTTTGGGTATTTATTGTTGTGTCCACATTGTTTAAATATTTCTGAGTTGTTATTATTTATTCATGGCCATGGAGAAATGTTCCAAGGAAATGCAATGACCACTGTGCACACTTTTTGAGATAAGCAAATATGAAAATTACACCTATAGTACATTGCACACCCACTGTTTGAAAATTTTCAAAATGAACCAGATTGTGTGAACTCGGGAATTTTAGTGACAAAATATGATGTACCCAGAAATGTCAGTGTTCCTTTAGAGGTACTCCTAGAGGAGATCTTACACTCCAATACTCTTTAAAGTGAAAAGTGCAACTACTTTAATGGAAAACTTGATATTGATATCATTTATTTATGTTCAAACATAACAGAAACAAAGCACAAGTTGAGGCTCAAGGTAGGGACTTGCTGCCCTACAGTGCCATGTTTAATTTAAAAGTTACTTGCAATACTAGGAATTTGTTGAGTCCCTTGAATCAATACATGCTACAACAATCACCCATAAAATATTAATAAATTCTGATTAAATGTGGAGGACAAGTGTTGAGAGAGGCACCTACAAAAACCATGTGTGTGATAAATATGATGGCCACATGACATAGCGTGTAGAGGGAATGGGTGATGTGGTACCTAAAGTGAATGGTGTAACTATTCATGTTGAGTGTACTATAATAACACATGGTCCAACAACTACCAACAATACTATTGCATATTTATTTACTAGAATTGTATAGGTTGCTTCTCTAAGTGTAGTGAATAGTGCACATATTCTTTTGTTAAATGTAGGGGTTTATGTGCTTTCCTACCTGATGTTCACCGCAAGGAATAGACATTCATAGTATCCATAATATTGTAGATTCATTAATATATTCCCTGACATATTGACTGATTATTAAACTTGTAGTAACATGATGCCTCTAAATTCATTCTAACATGCTTGGAAACTTGTTCTCTTATGAAAAAGTGCTTAATGAATGAACTAAAACAAAGGCATGTGTGTTAATGGTAAAAAATATTTAGTTTATATACTAAACGATACTTGATCTCTTTGACAGGATAATCGTCAAATTCTACCATTTGGCTTGTCGCACGCAAGGCATCAAATACCATCATTTGGCACTTTGGTTGATCAATTTTACTCTATTTATAATTTGCGTTATTTATAGAATTGGAATGAATTTTGATTATCTACTCTAATGAGCTAGGGTTTTATTCACGATAAATTTTATTATAGGAAAGGTGTCATTTTGTTCAAAGTCTCCTGTCTAAGTTTTTATAAGAATTATCAACCTTCTTTCCTTCTTTTTCCAGTGATTATATTTTAGCGGACTCTTCAAACAAAATTGTATATTAGTAAAACTTTAACTTTCAACTGAGATCACAAAGTAGTTACTAACTAAAAGTGATTTTGCCCAGTATACATGACCACATCATCCATTTTTGAAATGTCAGTTAATGTCATAGACTTGTTACTTTACAACTCCCACTTGTTTGGGAATTTGGCTTTGGTTATCATACTTTGGACTCTTCAAAAACCTATTCTGAAAATGTAAGTAAATTTTGTGAAAATATAATATTAAGTATTCATGTGAAGCAAGGCACCTGCTGGCACAAAAGTAGTCAAAGGTCTGGCAATGTTGGTGACAATTGGTTGATCTAACCCCTTGGCTAGCAATTTGGATGTTGTTTCAACAAGTTGGTATTAGTTAAGAATTATGTGTATAAATTGTTCATGATTTGTAATAACAGATTTAGCATGCCATTCTAAGTAAAATACCTTTTGTTTGTTGCTTTCACCAGTCTCAGGACTAAGCCTATGCAATTTTGAATTATGTTGGTCAATGTCTCATATTGCCTTGAACATTTAATCAGGGTAAAGGAGATTGGTTATTTCTTTGGTTGCTTCCACTATTACTACTATTCAATATTGCAATAATCTAGTCGACAACATGGTCAACAACCCTTAATTAGACAAAAAATGGAACAAGTTTGTGTGTCAAAGGGGATGTATTTTTCATAATGGATTCTATTGGGATGCCATTAACATTAGCTAATGATTGTTGTAGCACGTTCCCCAAATTTACAACGCTCTTGCCACCTCATATTCATGGTATCTATGAGTGTATGGCTCCTTTAATATTGTAACGAAATTATATCAGTTGTATGTGTTGACTTCACACCCCAATGCAAGCTATCTTTTTGGCTATTTACTATTGCGTCTGCATTGTTTAAATATTTTTGAGTTGTTATTATTTATTCATGGCCATGGAGAAATGTTCCAATGAAATGCAATGACCATTGTGCACACTTTTTGAGATAAGCAAAGAAGAAAACTACACCTACAGTACATTGCACGCCAACTATTTGCAAAAATTTCTCAATGAACGATATTGTCTGAACTAAAGAATTTTAGTGACAAAATTTGAGTGTACCCAGAAATTTCAGTCTTCATTTTGAGGTACTCCTAGTGGGGATCTTACACTCCAATACTCATAAAAGTGAAAAGTACAATTACTTTAATGCAAAAATTGATATTGATATCATTTATTTATGTTCAAACAGAACAGAAAAAAAGCACAAGTTGAGGCTCAAGGCAGGGACTTGATGCCCTGTAGCCCCATGTTTAATATAAAAGTTACTTGCAATATGAGGAATAAGTTGAATCCCATGAATCAATACATGCTACAAAAATCACCCATAAAATATTAATAATTTTGATCAAATGTGGAGGACAAGTGTTGAGTGAGTGTTAATTTTAGGTTTGTTCTATGCTTAGAGCAATTTATTTCAATTTTCACAATTAGCTCCATATCTTTTCCAGATTAGCAATCACATCAGCATTAAAGTAAATTGCAGATAGAACATAAACATAAATCGCAAAAGACAAACCAAGACAAGAGGACACAATATGTGGTGCTAGCCAAGGACAAACCCTAATGTGGGGAAAACCCTGTGTTGGCATTATGATTTCTGGTATGGCTCTATGTTACAGGTGTTGTACTTGATGGAAACTCACTCAAGTAGCAATGCTCTGTTCAGGCTCTCAAAATGTTGGAAATTAAGAGGTACGCAGGTGGATGGTTCAAAAGGTGCGGACCCGCAGGTACGCCGGCCAGGAAGTGCGTTCATACTCGCAGGTTACCCGTTCATGAGGTGCGGACCCCCAGTTCACTCACTTCAAGGCAGAGAAGCGTGCTCACGTGGGGTTTCTTATTTTTGGCCCGTGGTATTTAGCCCGTCGTTCTTGATTCTATGGTTTTGGCCCGTGGTATAGGATCTAATTTAGCCTCGGTTTGGATCCCTTGTATTGGTTATTGATGGTTTTGTCCCGTGGTGTGAATAAGGGCTTGACTATAAATAGGGAAGGAGATCACTTGGTCAATGCATCTTTTGCAAATTGAATATCTTAAGATCTGAAATATTGGGTTATCAGTTTAAAAGCTTGATCTATATAAAAGTGAAGTTGAAAGTGAATCTATGAAGTGTGATCTCTCGGGCGCATGATCAGATCTGGGCATCTGACTATCTGTGGCACACTGGTGGACTGCCAATTTGGCCTTAATCAGAGGTTCGCAGGTGATTAACGGTGGAAGTGCGGGGGTACGCACAACAGAAGAAGGCGCAGTGCGTGGGTACGCAGCGCGACAGAAGTCCAGGTGCGGTGGTTCGCAGTGAAGAGAAAGCAGAAGCGCGGAGGTACGCTGTGAAACAGAAGTCGCAGGTGCGGGGACACAGTAAAAGTACGCAGCGCGACAGAAGTCCAGGTGCGGTGGTTCGCAGTGAAGAGAAAGCAGAAGCGCGGAGGTACGTTGTGCGACAGAAGCCGCAAGTGCGGGGACACAGTGAAAGTACGCGGCGCGATAGAAGAAGTAACTGCGGAGACACAGTATAGGTACGCGGCGCATTTAAAGGCACAGTGCGTGGATACGTAGTGTTGTTCAAGGCTCTATGCAAGGATACGCAGAGGTGCATGAGGTGAAGTGCATAGCAACGCATGCCAGATAAAGAAAAACTGCGGATCTGTATTAAGGCATTTATTTGACTGACCTTTCTCTGTTGATAAGGTGTTCTGGATTTTGTTTACTGATCTTGTTACTGCAGTTGACATGTGATTTACTTGTACATGAAGATCACTTGATGTTTATGGATCCAGTTTGAAAATTTATGAAAAGTGATCCTTGAAAGAAAAGAAGTAGGGGGTTGTAGCTCCCTTCCAGAAGAGACTGGAAAACGAGAGAGTTGTAGCTCTCTGCAGGTTGCAGCCTGCGTACTGGTAAAGGACTGCACCAGTACAAAATCATTGTAAAAGGAGTTTCTAATTTGAAAGAAGATAGAGACATATTGCAGCAGGTGGTTTTCACCCACATTGGGTTTCCACCTTATATCTGGTGTTCTTGGGTGTGACTATTTGTTTTTCTTGTTCATGCTCATTATTTTATGGTACTGACATACAAAAATAATTCAAAGTATAAATAAGGAAGATTTATTAAAATAACTTGATAATAATGATTCACCCCCCCCTCTCAGTATTATTTCCAACAATTGGTATCAGAGCAGGTCCTTCAGAGAAGCTTGATCGCTTGAAGGAAGATCACTCATCATGAGCAACTACGAGAGGGAAGCATCAATCAGGCCACCAATTTTTGATGGGACAAACTTCAATTATTGGAAGGTAAGAGTTACTGCCTATCTTCAATCTCTTGGTACAGAAGTTTGGGATATCATAGATACAGGCTACACTTTTCCTTCAGCTACTCCTACAGATCCGGCCGGAAAAAAGAAATATGAAACAAATGCTAAAGCAGTCAATACTCTGCTGGGATGCTTATCTCAAACAGAATTCGTGAAGGTTATGCAATATAAATCCGCAAAAGAAATATGGGACAAGATTGTCTTGAGCTACGAAGGAGATGAACAGGTAAAGCGTGCTAAACTTCAAACCCTCAGGATTCAGTATGAGAATCTCAGAATGTATAATGATGAAAGTGTGGCTAACTATTTCCTTCGGGTAGACGAGATTGTTAATTGCATGAAAAACTTGGGTGAAGAAATAAAAGAGGCTATTGTGGTTGAAAAAATTCTAAGATCATTGTCCCCCAAGTTTGAATCTAAAGTGTTTGCAATAGAAGAAAAGGAAAATCTACGAACTCTTACTATGTCTCAGCTACACGGAATTCTAACTGCTTATGAAATGAGAAAGGGAGGTCCATCAGACAGGAGGGAAGCTGCTTTCAAGGCTTCAGGCAAAGGAGACTACTATGAAGCAAGTCACGTGCCAGAAGAAGAAGAAGAATCAAATTTTGTCAGAAATCTTCAACGGGGTACTGGAAAGTTCAGAGGTAAGTTACCTTTTAAATTTTTTGCTTGTGGAAGAGTAGGTCATTATGCTGCGAAATGTCCTCATAAGGATAAGATTGACAAAGGAAAGGAACCTGCTAGATGGAACAAGAAACAGAATGCAAATAAGAAAAGCTACTACACTCATGAAGATAGTGATGGTCTATCAAATAGTGATGAAGATGAACGAGGTAATGATTATAAACTTTTAATGGCATTTGAAGATGATGATTACATGGATGCTATAGATGTGGATAGCTTTTATGAAGAAATTTCTAGACTCAAGACATGTATAGAAGAAAAGAATAGGATCATTGATACCCTACAATTTCAAATTGATGAAAAAGAGAAATATCTTGAAAAGTTAGAAGGTGAAATTGTTGGTCTTAGAAAAGAGATTGAGAAAACAAAGGTTATTAATCTTAAGTTTGTCAAAGGATCTGAAACTCTGGATGAGATCATCAATGTACAACGTTCTCCTCTAAACAAGACAGGTCTGGGCTATAATGGAGAAACTTCTCAACCATCCACCTCAAAGAGTTATCTTGATGCAGCAATAAGGAATGAGCAAAAGCACAATGGAGATCACAAGGTAAAACACGGACGAATTACATCAAGAACAAACAAGGACAATCAGGTAAACCAGGGGCAATCCGTCTTAAGGATGAACAAAACCTACAACCAGCCACAGGTAAAATCCTCTCAATTTGCTTCAAGAATGGATAACAATAGAAATTACAATCATTTGGCCGAAAGATTTGATAACTGCAGAAGTTTCTTCAATGGACAATGCTTCTCTTGCCATAACTTTGGTCACAAAGCAGCTCAATGTGTTGCATATAAAACAATCATGACTAGAGAAGCTCAAAAACAAAGAAGTATGACCAGGATTACAAAAAGGACCTATAACAACTTTTCGGCTCTTGGAAATGAAGTTGAATGTTCTATTTGCAATAACTTTGGTCATGAAGATTCTGAATGCAGGAGCAGGTTTCAGCAGACAAAGGAACAAGCCTCAAGCACCAAAACATGGAGAATAAAGGAACCACAAACATAAAGATGTGGGATAGCATTTTATGCAGAGGGACAGGAAAATCTATGGTACATTGACAGTGGATGTTCGAAGCATATGACAGGTGATAAAGAAAAACTTGAATCATATTCTGCTTTAGAAAAGGGAAAGAAAGTTTCTTTTGGAAATGATACTCTTGCAGCTATAAAAGGAAAAGGCACTGCTCAGGTAAAAGAAAAGGTCAAAGCTGGAAATGTTTTGTATGTTGATGGATTGAAGCATAATCTTCTGAGTGTCAGCCAGATGTGTGATCAAGGAACCGAGGTGATATTTAGATCAAATGGATGTCTTGTTCGTGATCTTGATACAGGTGAAACAGTGATCAAAGGTAAAAGAACTCCAAATAATCTATACATATTTGAAGAAGGACAACAACAATGCTATCTGAGCAAGGATGATGAACACTGGTTATGGCACCGGAGGTTGGGGCATCTAAGCTTTTCACAAATAAGGAAAGCATGCAAATATCAGGCAGTTCCATGTCTTCCAAATATCAAAATTCCAGACAACACCATATGCAAATCATGTCAATTTGGAAAGCAAACCAGAACTAACTTTCCGGAGAAGGAAGGATCAGCTAGCATGCCTCTTGAGCTACTACATACAGATGTATGTGGTCCATTCAGGAAAAGGACACGTCGAGGAGAAGAATACTTGATATTATTCATTGACGATTTCTCCAGGTTTGTTTGGTTAGGACTTATGAAGCACAAAGATGAAGCATTCGAAAAATTCAAATCCTTTAAAGCCTTGGTTGAAAATGAATCAGGATACAAAATTAAGTGCCTCAGGTCCGATAGAGCTGGGGAGTTTACCTCAAATGAATTTTTCGATTTCTGTGAAGAACATGGGATAAGAAGAGAATTCTCTACAGCTAGAACTCCTCAGCAAAATGGAGTGGTGGAAAGAATGAACAGAACAGTCCAACAAATGGCTTGTGCTATGCTTGATGAGTCTGGAACTCCCGCAACTTTCTGGGGTGAAGCTGCATATGCTGCGGTTGTTATTCTCAACAAAACAAATGTTCGGGTGAACAGCACTCAAACCCCTCATGAGCTCTGGTATGGTGAGACTCCTTCGGTAAAGCACTTCAAAATCTTTGGGAGCAAATGCTATATTAAGAATACTGATGAGCAACTTGGCAAACTTGAACCTAGAGCAGATGAAGGCATTCTTCTTGGTTATTCTCCACACAACAAAGCATACAAGTGCTACAATAAAAGACTTGGAAGAATTGTTGACAGCATTGATGTAGTGGTTGATGAGAAGGGATACATTCCTAGGCAAGTAAATCATGAAAATATCGAAGAAGATGAAGACTACCCTCAAAGACAGAATGATGAAGAAGAAGAACCTCAAGAAGAACCGGAGGAGCAGATAAGGATAGAAGATAAGACTCCATCTAGATATGTTCAGAAGAATCATCCAGAATCTCAGATTTTGGGGCAGAAAGAAGCAGGTGTACAAACAAGAAGAACAATTGCAGAAGCTTCAAGCTATTTGGCATTACTCTCTTCCACTGAACCACAAAATGTGAAAGAGGCATGCAAAGATGAATGTTGGGTCAAAGCAATGGATGAAGAACTTGAGCAGATCGAAAAGAACAACACTTGGGAGTTGGTTCCTAGACCAAAGGATAAGAATGTTATAGGGACAAAATGGGTCTTCAAAAATAAATTGAATGAAAATGGAGAAGTAATTAGAAATAAGGCCAGACTTGTTTGTAAAGGGTATGCGCAGCAAGAAGGAATAGATTTTGAAGAAACTTTTGCTCTTGTTGCAAGACTTGAGGCCATCCGAATGTTCCTTGCTCTCTCAAGCTTTCAAAACTTCAAAGTATTTCAAATGGACGTGAAATCAGCATTTCTGAATGGAGACTTGGAAGAAGAAGTATACATTGAGCAGCCAGATGGTTTCATTCTTGGAAATGATCCAAATCTTGTATGCAGATTGAAAAAGGCTCTCTATGGTCTCAAACAAGCTCCAAGGGCTTGGTACTATCGTTTGGACAAATATCTTCATCAACAAGGCTTTTCAAAAGGATCAGCAGATAGCAATCTTTATATAAAAGTTGAAAACGACAAATTGCTAATACTTGTTGTGTATGTAGATGACATTATCTTTGGCAGCAATGAAGAAGCTATGAGTCAAAGCTTTGCCTTGGTAATGCAGAAAGAATTTGAAATGTCCTTGCTGGGAGAACTGACATATTTTCTTGGTTTGCAAATCCAACAAAAAGAAGGAGGGATCTTTTTGTCTCAAACCAAGTATCTCAAGCAGATTTTGAAGAAATATGGCATGGAAGATGCAAAACCAGTATGTACACCCATGGTCACAGGATGTAGCCTCAGTGCAAGTGATGAATCAGCAACAATGCATCAACCAACCTATAGATCTATGATTGGAAGTCTACTTTATTTGACAGGTACCCGACCAGACATCATGCATGCAGTGGGAATAGTTGGAAGATTTCAGGCAAATCCAAAGGAAACTCATCTTCAGGCAGTAAAGAGAATCTTCAAATATCTTCAAGGAACTCAAAACTATGGCTTATGGTATCCTAGAGATACAGATCTCACACTTCATGCTTATACAGATGCAGATTGGGCGGGAAGCGTGGATGACAGGAAGAGCACAAGTGGTGGTGCATTCTTTATGGGTTCCAGATTAGTATCTTGGTTCAGCAAGAAACAGAGTTCGATTGCCTTGTCTACAGCTGAAGCGGAATATGTTGCTGCTGCATCTTGCTGCACTCAACTCCTTTGGATGATGCAGACCTTGCAGGATTTTCAAATCACTTGTACACCACCTATCTCCATCTTATGTGATAACACAAGTGCAATCAGCATTTCAAAGAACCCAGTCATGCATTCAAAGACCAAGCACATACCAATCAAGTATCACTTTCTCTGGGAACAAGTGCTTGAACAAAAGGTCAAGTTGGAGTATGTTCCTTCTAAAGAACAGGTTGCTGATATACTCACCAAACCATTGCACAGTGAGGCCTTTGAATACCTTAGGCAAAAGCTGGGGTTTGTTGATGCATCATCTTGTTGTTGAATCTCATCTGTTGTTGTATGTGAGGATCATATGGGGTATACATTTGATGGCACAAGTTCAGGGGGAGAATATAATGCATTGTTGGCATTATGGTAGAAGTACAAAAGGAGATCATGGATGCTGATCCAAATATCGCTGCAATATGTCTCTATCTCTTTCATGTTCATTTATGGTGTTTGGTGATCATTCTTTTGCAGATCTGGTCTATAATCGGGGGGAGCATGTTCTCAAGGGGAGTATAACCCTTTGCCCTTGATGTCAAAGGGGGAGAATGACATGGAGAATCTAAAGGTTGCCATCAAGTCCAAAGGGGGAGATTGTTGGCATTATGATTTCTGGTATGGCTCTATGTTACAGGTGTTGTACTTGATGGCAACTCACTCAAGTAGCAATGCTCTGTTCAGGCTCTCAAAATGTTGGAAATTAAGAGGTACGCAGGTGAATGGTTCAAAAGGTGCGGACCCGTAGGTACGCCGGCCAGGAAGTGCGTTCATAACCGCAGGTTACCCATTCATGAGGTGCGGACCCCCAGTGCACTCACTTCAAGGCAGAGAAGCGCGCTCACGTGGGGTTTCTTATTTTTGGCCCGTGGTATTTAGCCCGCCGTTCTTGATTCTATGGTTTTGGCCCGTGGTATAGGATCTAATTTAGCCCCGGTTTGGATCCCTTGTATTGGTTATTGATGGTTTTGTCCCATGGTGTGAATAAGGGCTTGACTATAAATAGGGAAGGAGATCACTTGGTCAATGCATCTTTTGCAAATTGAATATCTTAAGATCTGAAATATTGGGTTATCGGTTTAAAAGCTTGATCTATATAAAAGTGAAGTTGAAAGTGAATCTATGAAGTGTGATCTCTCGGGCACATGATCAGATCTGGGCATCTGACTATCTGTGGCACACTATTGGACTGCCAATTTGGCCCTAATCAGAGGTTCGCAGGTGATTAACGGTGCAAGTGCGGGGGTACGAACAGCAGAAGAAGGCGCAGTGTGTGGATACGTAGCGCGACAGAAGTCCAGGTGCGGTGGTTCACAGTGAAGAGAAAGTAGAAGCGCGGAGGTACGCTGTGTGACAGAAGCCGCAGGTGCGGGGACATAGTGAAAGTACGCAGCACGACAGAAGTCCAGGTGCGGTGGTTCGCAGTGAAGAGAAAGCAGAAGCACGGAGGTACACTGTGCGACAGAAACCGCAGGTGCGGGGACACAGTGAAAGTACGCGACGCGATAGAAGATGTAACTGCGGAGGCATAGTATAGGTACGCGGTGCATTTAAAGGCACAGTGCGTGGATACGCAGTGCTGTTCAAGGCTCTATGCGGGGATATGCAGAGGTGCATGAGGTGAAGTGCGTAGCAACGCATGCCAGATAAAGAAAAATTGCGGATCTGTATTAAGGCATTTATTTGACTGACCTTTCTCTGTTGATAAGGTGTTCTGGATTTTGTTTACTGATCTTGTTACTGCAGTTGACTGGGTGATTTACTTGTACATGATGATCACTTGATGTTTATGGATCCAGTTTGAAAATTTATGAAAAGTGATCCTTGAAAGAAAAGAAGTAGGGGGTTGTAGCTCCCTTCCAGGAGAGACTGGAAAACGAGAGAGAGTTGTAGCTCTCTGCAGGTTGCAGCCTGCGTACTGGTAAAGGATTGCACCAGTACAAAATCATTGTAAAAGGAGTTTCTAATTTGAAAGAAGATAGAGACATATTGCAGCAGGTGGTTTTCACCCACATTGGGTTTCCACCTTATATCTTGTGTTCTTTGGTGTGACTATCTATTTTTCTTGTTCATGCTCATTATTTTATGGTACTGACATACAAAAATAATTCAAAGTATAAATAAGGAAGATTTATTAAAAGAACTTGATAATACTGATTCACCCCCCCTCTCAGTATTATTTCCAACAATTGGTATCAGAGCAGGTCCTTCAGAGAAGCTTGATCGCTTGAAGGAAGATCAATCATCATGAGCAACTACGAGAGGGAAGCATCAATCAGGCCACCAATTTTTGATGGGACAAACTTCAATTATTGGAAGGTAAGAGTTACTGCCTATCTTCAATCTCTTGGTACAGAAGTTTGGGATATCATAGATACAGGCTACACTTTTCCTTTAGCTACTCCTACAGATCCGGACGAAAAAAAGAAATATGAAACAAATGCTAAAGCAGTCAATACTCTGCCGGGATGCTTATCTCAAACAGAATTCGTGAAGGTTATGCAATATAAATCCGCAAAAGAAATATGGGACAAGATTGTCTTGAGCTACGAAGGAGATGAACAGGTAAAGCGTGCTAAACTTCAAACCCTCAGGATTCAGTATGAGAATCTCAGAATGTATAATGATGAAAGTGTGGCTAACTATTTCCCTCGGGTAGACGAGATTGTTAATTGCATGAAAAACTTGGGTGAAGAAATAAAAGAGGCTATTGTGGTTGAAAAAGTTCTAAGATCATTGTCCCCCAAGTTTGAATCTAAAGTGTTTGCAATAGAAGAAAAGGAAAATCTACGAACTCTTACTATGTCTCAGCTACACGGAATTCTAACTGCTTATGAAGTGAGAAAGGGAGGTCCATCAGACAGGAGAGAAGTTGCTTTCAAGGCTTCTGAGGCAAAGGAGACTACTATGAAGCAAGTCACGTGCCAGAAGAAGAAGAAGAATCAAATTTTGTCAGAAATCTTCAACGGGGTACTGGAAGGTTCAGAGGTAAGTTACCTTTTAAATGTTTTGCTTGTGGAAGAGTAGGTCATTATGTTGCGAAATGTCCTCATAAGGATAAGATTGACAAAGTAAAGGAACCTGCAAGATGGAACAAGAAACCGAATGCAAATAAGAAAAGCTACTACACTCATGAAGATAGTGATGGTCTATCAAATAGTGATGAAGATGAACGAGGTAATGACTATAAACTTTTAATGGCATTTGAAGATGATGATTACATGGATGCTATAGATGTGGATAGCTTTTATGAAGAAATTTCTAGACTCAAGACATGTATAGAAGAAAAGAATAGGATCATTGATACCCTACAATTTCAAATTGATGAAAAAGAAAAATATCTTGAAAAGTTAGAAGGTGAAATTGTTGGTCTTAGAAAAGAGATTGAGAAAACAAAGGCTATTAATCTTAAGTTTGTCAAAGGATCTGAAACTCTGGATGAGATCATCAATGTACAACGTTCTCCTCTAAACAAGACAGGTCTGGGCTATAATGGAGAAACTTCTCAACCATCCACCTCAAAGAGTTATCTTGATGCAGCAAGAAGGAATGAGCAAAAGCACAATGGAGATCACCAGGTAAAACAGGGACGAATTACATCAAGAACAAACAAGGACAATCAGGTAAACTAGGGGCAATCCGTCTTAAGGATGAACAAAACCTACAACCAGCCACAGGTAAAATCCTCTCAATTTGCTTCAAGAATGGATGACAATAGAAATTACAATCATTTGGCCAGAAGATTTGATAACCGCAGAAGTTTCTTCAATGGACAATGCTTCTCTTTCCATAACTTTGGTCACAAAGCAGCTCAATGTGTTGCATATAAAACAATCATGACTAGAGAATCTCAAAAACAAAGAAGTATGACCGGGATTACAAAAATGACCTATAACAACTTTTCGGCTCTTGAAAATGAAGTTGAAGGTTCTATTTGCAATAACTTTGGTCATGAAGATTCTGAATGCAGGAGCAGGTTTCAGCAGACAAAGGAACAAGCCTCAAGCACTAAAACATGGAGAATAAAGGAACCACAAACATAAAGATGTGGGATAGCATTTTATGCAGAGGGACAAGAAAATCTATGGTACATTGACAGTGGATGTTCAAAGCATATGACAGGTGATAAAGAAAAACTTGAATCATATTCTGCTTTAGAAAAGGGAAAGAAAGTTTCTTTTGGAAATGATACTCTTGCAGCTATAAAAGGAAAAGGCACTGCTCAGTTAAAAGAAAAGGTCAAAGCTGGAAATGTTTTGTATGTTGATGGATTGAAGCATAATCTTCTGAGTGTCAGCCAGATGTGTGATCAAGGAACCGAGGTGATATTTAGATCAAATGGATGTCTTGTTCGTGATCTTGATACAGGTGAAACAGTGATCAAAGGTAAAAGAACTCCAAATAATCTATACATATTTGAAGAAGGACAACAACAATGCTATCTGAGCAAGGATGATGAACACTGGTTATGGCACTGGAGGTTGGGGCATCTAAGATTTTCACAAATAAGGAAAGCATGCAAATATCAGGCAGTTCATGGTCTTCCAGATATTAAAATTCCAGACAACACCATATGCAAATCATGTCAGTTTGGAAAGCAAACCAGAACTAAATTTCCGGAGAAGGAAGGATCAGCTAGCATGCCTCTTGAGCTAGTACATACAGATGTATGTGGTCCATTCAGGAAAAGGACACCTCGAGAGAAGAATACTTGATATTATTCATTGACGATTTCTCCAGGTTTGTCTGGTTAGGACTTATGAAGCACAAAGATGAAGCATTCAAAAAATTCAAATCCTTTAAAGCCTTGGTTGAAAATGAATCAGGATACAAAATTAAGTGCCTCAGGTCCGACAGAGGTGGGGAGTTTACCTCAAATGAATTTTTCGATTTCTGTGAAGAACATGGGATAAGAAGAGAATTCTCTACAGCTAGAACTCCTCAGAAAAATGGAGTGGTGGAAAGAATGAATAGAACAGTCCAACAAATGGCTCGTGCTATGCTTGATGAGTCTGGAACTCCCGCAACTTTCTGGGGTGAAGCTGCATATGTTGCGGTTGTTATTCTCAACAAAACAAATGTCCGGGTGAACAACACTCAAACCCCTCATGAGCTCTGGTATGGTGAGACTCCTTCGGTAAAGCACTTCAAAATCTTTGGGAGCAAATGCTATATTAAGAATACTGATGAGCAACTTGGCAAACTTGAACCTAGAGCAGATGAAGGCATTCTTCTTGGTTATTCTCCACACAGCAAAGCATACAAGTGCTACAATAAAAGACTTGGAAGAATTGTTGACAGCATTGATGTAGTGGTTGATGAGAAGGGATACATTCCTAGGCAAGTAAATCATGAAAATATTGAAGAAGATAAAGACTACCCTCAAAGACAGAATGATGAAGAAGAAGAACCTCAAGAAGAACCAGAGGAGCAGATAAGGATAGAAGAGAAGACTCCATCCAGGTATGTTCAGAAGAATCATCCAGAATCTCAGATTTTGGGGCAGAAAGAAGCAGGTGTACAAACAAGAAGAACAATTGCAAAAGCTTCAAGCTATTTGGCATTACTCTCTTCCACTGAACCACAAAATGTGAAAGAGGCATGCAAAGATGAATGTTGGGTCAAAGCAATGGATGAAGAACTTGAGCAGATCGAAAAGAACAACACTTGGGAGTTGGTTCCTAGACCAAAGGATAAGAATGTTATAGGGACAAAATGGGTCTTCAAAAATAAATTGAATGAAAATGGAGAAGTAATTAGAAACAAGGCCAGACTTGTTTGTAAAGGGTATGCACAGCAAGAAGGAATAGATTTTGAAGAAACTTTTGCTCCTGTTGCAAGACTTGAGGCCATCCGAATGTTCCTTGCTATCTCAAGCTTTCAAAACTTCAAAGTATTTCAAATGGACGTGAAATCAACCTTTCTGAATGGAGACTTGGAAGAAGAAGTATACATTGAGCAGCCAGATGGTTTCATTCTTGGAAATGATCCAAATCTTGTATGCAGATTGAAAAAGGCTCTCTATGGTCTCAAACAAGCTCCAAGGGCTTGGTACTATCGTTTGGACAAATATCTTCATCAACAAGGCTTTTCAAAAGGATCAGCAGATAGCAATCTTTATATAAAAGTTGAAAACGACAAATTGCTAATACTTGTTGTGTATGTAGATGACATTATCTTTGGCAACAATGAAGAAGCTATGAGTCAAAGCTTTGCCTTGGTAATGCAGAAAGAATTCGAAATGTCCTTGCTGGGAGAACTGACATGTTTTCTTGGTTTGCAAATCCAACAAAAAGAAGGAGGGATCTTTTTGTCTCAAACCAAGTATCTCAAGCAGATTTTGAAGAAATATGGCATGGAAGATGCAAAACTAGTATGTACACCCATGGTCACAGGATGTAGCCTTAGTGCAAATGATGAATCAGCAGCAGTGCATCAACCAACCTACAGATCTATGATTGGAAGTCTACTTTATTTGACAGGTACCCGACCAGACATCATGCATGCAGTGGGAATAGTTGGAAGATTTCAGGCAAATCCAAAGGAAACTCATCTTCAGGCAGTAAAGAGAATCTTCAAATATATTCAAGGAACTCAAAACTATGGCTTATGGTATCCTAGAGATACAGATCTCACACTTCATGCTTATACAGACGCAGATTGGGCCGGAAGCGTGGATGACAGGAAGAGCACAAGTGGTGGTGCATTCTTTATGGGTTCCAGATTAGTATCTTGGTTCAGCAAGAAACAAAGTTCGATTGCCTTATCTACAGCTGAAGCGGAATATGTTGCTGCTGCATCTTGCTGCACTCAACTCCTTTGGATGATGCAGACCTTGCAGGATTTTCAAATCACTTGTACACCACCTATCTCCATCTTATGTGATAATACAAGTGCAATCAGCATTTCAAAGAACCCAGTCATGCATTCAAAGACCAAGCACATACCAATCAAGTATCACTTTCTCTGGGAACAAGTGCTTGAACAAAAGGTCAAGTTGGAGTATATTCCTTCTAAAGAACAGGTTGCTGATATACTCACCAAACCATTGCCCAGGGAGGCCTTTGAATACCTCAGGAAAAAGCTGGGGGTTATTGATGCATCATCTTGTTGTTGAATCTCATCTGTTGTTGTATGTGAAGATCATATGGGGTATACATTTGATGGCACAGGTTCAGGGGGAGCATATAATGCATTGTTGGCATTATGGTAGAAGTACAAAAGGAGATCATGGATGCTGATCCAAATATCGCTGCAATATGTCTCTATCTCTTTCATGTTCATTTATGATGTTTGGTGATCATTCTTTTGCAGATCTGGTCTATAATCGGGGGGAGCATGTTCTCAGGGGGAGTATAACCGTTTGCCCTTGATGTCAAAGGGGGAGAATGACATGGAGAATCTAGAGGTTGCCATCAAGTCCAAAGGGGGAGATTGTTGGCATTATGATTTATGGTATGGCTTTATGTTACAGGTGTTGTACTTGATGGAAACTGACTGAAGTAGCAATGCTCTATTCAGGCTCTCAAAATGTTGGAAATTAAGAGGTATGCAGGTGAATGGTTCAAAAGGTGCGGACCCGCAGGTACGCCGGCCAGGAAGTGCGTTCATACCCGCAGGTTACTCGTTCATGAGGTGCGAACCCCTAGTTCACTCACTTCAAGGCAGAGAAGCGCACTCACGTGGGGTTTCTTATTTTTGGCCCGTGGTATTTAGCCCGCCGTTCTTGATTCTATGGTTTTGGCCCATGGTATAGGATCTAATTTAGCCCCTGTTTGGATCCCTTGTATTGGTTATTGATGGTTTTGTCCCATGGTGTGAATAAGGGCTTGACTATAAATAGGGGAGGAGATCACTTGGTCAATGCATCTTTTGCAAATTGAATATCTTAAGATCTGAAATATTGGGTTATCGGTTTAAAAGCTTGATCTATATAAAAGTGAAGTTGAAAGTGAATCTATGAAGTGTGATCTCTCGGGCGCATGATCAGATCTGGGCATCTGACTATTTGTGGCACACTGGTGGACTGCCAATTTGGCCCTAATCAGAGGTTCGCAGGTGATTAACGGTGCAAGTGCGGGGGTACGCACAGTAGAAGAAGGTGCAGTGCGTGGGTACGCAGTGCGACAAAAGTCCAGGTGCGGTGGTTCGCAGTGAAGAGAAAGCAGAAGCGCGGAGGTACGCTGTGCGACAGAAGCCGCATGTGCGGGGACACAGTGAAAGTACGCAACGCGACAGAAGTCCAGGTGCGGTGGTTCGCAGTGAAGAGAAAGAAAAAGCGCGGAGGTACGTTGTGCGACAGAAGCCGCAGGTGCGGGGACACAGTGAAAGTACGCGGCGCGATAGAAGAAGTAACTGCGGAGGCACAGTATAGGTACACGGCGCATTTAAAGGCACAGTGCGTGGATACGTAGTGCTGTTCAAGGCTCTATGCGGGGATACGCAGAGGTGCATGAGGTGAAGTGCGTAGCAACGCATGCTAGATAAAGAAAAACTGCGGATCTGTATTAAGGCATTTATTTGACTGACCTTTCTCTGTTGATAAGGTGTTTTGGATTTTGTTTACTGATCTTGTTACTGCAGTTGACTGGGTGATTTACTTGTACATGATGATCACTTGATGTTTATGGATCCAGTTTGAAAATTTATGAAAAGTGATCCTTGAAAGAAAAGAAGTAGGGGGTTGTAGCTCCCTTCCAGGAGAGACTGGAAAACGAGAGAGAGTTGTAGCTCTCTGCAGGTTGCAGCCTGCGTACTGGTAAAGGACTGCACCAGTACAAAATCATTGTAAAAGGAGTTTCTAATTTGAAAGAAGATAGAGACATATTGCAGCAGGTGGTTTTCACCCACATTGGGTTTCCACCTTATATCTGGTGTTCTTTGGTGTGACTATCTGTTTTTCTTGTTCATGTTCATTATTTTATGGTACTGACATACAAAAATAATTCAAAGTATAAATAAGGAAGATTTATTAAAAGAACTTGATAATACTGATTCACCCCCCCTCTCATTATTATTTCCAACACCCTGATCAATTCCTCTTATATGTTCTTCAATAGTTCAGTAGAGAGAGAGAGAGATAGTATGTTTACAATAGAAGTCAACACTTTGACTTATCTAGATAAGAGCATCTAAGAAGATGATACATGAGATCAATTGAAGACATGTTTCTTCAACTAATTCTCCAAGGTGACTCCTTCACCTATCGTTGCGCTGCGTTTCGTCATCATGCTATACCTCACCGCGCTGCACCATGCTACACCAATCATCACTATGCAGCATCTCATCACGCTTCATTAATCATGACTGTACCCATCATTGTACTGCATTATGTGCCTTTGCTACACCATGTTGCAATCCTGACCTATGTGTTGGCTGCACCTTGCTTGCTTGTTGTCCCTAGCATGCTTTTTGTCCTTAGCATGCTTGTTGTTGCATGATAGTTGTCCCTTGCATGCTAGTTGTAACATTGCATGCTTTGTGTATTTGTTGCTAAGTACCATACAACTGTCCCAATGTTAGTTAGTTGTCCCTTGCATGTTGCTCTCCTTCGGAGACAGATGCTCCCGCTGTTTTGGCAGTTCCCGGCAGTTTTTGCAGTTCCTACTGTTCCCGGTAGTTTCGGTTGTTCCTGGCAGTTTTGATAGTCCCGACAGTTCCGGCTTTTCTCGTAGTTCCGGCATTTCCGGCTTTTCCGGCTTTTCTGGAAGTTCCGAATTTTCCTGCATTTCCGGCTTTTCTGGCTTTTCCAACAGTTTCGTCTTTTCCGGCAATTTCGGCTTTTCTGATAGTTCCGGATTTCCATTAGTTTCGGCTTTTCTGGATTTTCCGGTAGTTCCAGCAGTTCCGCATTTTCTGGTAGTTCCGGCTTTTCCGACAACTTCGGCAATTCTGACTTTTCCGACAGTTCCGGCTTTTCCGACAACTTCGGAAATTCTGACTTTTCCGACAGTTCCGGCTTTTCCGACAACTCCGGCTTTTTTCCCTCTAGATTAGGGAAACGTTATTCCTTAGGATCTCTCCTCCTACTAAAACCCAAAGAAAAGTATAGAGAGGAAGAGATATCAAGTGTGTTGAAATGACTTGAAGGCCACCTCTATTTATACTAAAACGTTGAGCACATGTGGGGTTTGCTGGCCGACCTTGACGAATTGTCTTATAACGCAAATAAATTCATAACTCCATGAATACTTATTGGAATCAGATGATCTTTAGATCAATCCTACACCTCTTGATGAGAGGGATCCAAAAAAAATATTAGCTGCCATAAATAATATTACCCACATGGAGTTTGGCCCTAGTTTCCAATTTTAACACTCCCTCTCAACTAGGGAGAACTCCATCCCTTGATCCTTATGTCTGACTATACTATCTCTGCCATCAGTGCTCTGCACTGCTCTGCTCTGCTTTGCTTTGATCTGCTAAGCTCTACTCTGCTCTGCTTTGCTGAACCATGAAGAAGAAGAATTGATCGAGAATGTCTCATACCATTCTCTACTGACTCGAAGTCAATTTCATCTGAAGAGAGTGTGTCACATCATTGTTACTGACCCGAATTCAGTTATTGATCCCAGTTCAATATCACAAGAGAGTGTCTCAAACCACTCATACTGATGCCAGATCAATTTCATTGATCCCATATCAATGTCACAAGAGAGTGTCTCAAACCACTCATAATGATCCCAGATCAATGTCACGAGAGAGTGTCTCAAACCACTCATACTAATCCCAAATCAGTTTCATTGATCCCAGATCAATGAAGGTCATCCTAGCATAGGGAGTACGGTAGACACAACGATGCGTTCATCGATAGTACTACTATGGTCCCTATCCTCATTTCTCTGCTCATTGATCAGATGAGAGGTACTTCCCATGAGTCCCAGACTACATGGGTAGCATGCCTCGACAAGAGAACTAATCATACTGTCCACAAGAGAACAAATCATCCTGTCAGTGGATGCCACGGAGAACTAATCATCCTAGCCCACAGGAGAACTAATCATCTTGTTCCACAGTCGCCACGGAGAACAAATCATCCTGGCCCACAGGAGAACTAATCATCCTGTTCCATAGTCGCCATGGAGAACAAATCATCCTAGCCCATAGGAGAACTAATCATCCTGTTCCACAGTTGCCACGGGAGAACTAATCATCCCGGCCCATAAAAGAACTAATCATCCTGTTCATAGCACACCACCAAGGGAGGGTGAATCGCCCTGTGGTCGTATGTTGCTCCAGTAAGTACCCCAAGCCCCCTAGAGCTCCTAGAGCTCAATGCATGCAACATGGAGGACCCTTATAAGAAGGTCTCTCAATGACTCCAAGTCATTCAGGAAAGTCACAAATTTGACCTTTCCCCAGGGCTTTGACAAAATGTTTGCGACCTGTACATCAGTCTCAATGCAATGGAGCCTCCTCACTCATCGACTTATGATATCACAGATAAGGCAGTGTCTGATGTCTATCTGTTGGAGCAATCATCAAATACGGGATTCCTTAATAATCGAATCCCCCCTCTAGTTGTCACAGAGAATCACAGTGGTATTCATCATGTGTATAAACAACTCACTTAAGAGCTTCTGCAACCATGTAGCTTCACACGAGATCATACTCATAGCTATGTATTCGGTCTCGGCGGTGCTTATAGCAACCGACTTCTGCTTCCTGCTCATCCATGATATCGAAGCAGAATCCAAAGAGAACTAGCACTGAGAAGTGCTCTAGTGATTCTCCACACTGCCTGCCCAGTCAACATTCGAATAATGCCCTGAAGATATCTCAGAAGATTCTTGGCACCAATCCAGTGAGGCTCAACCAAATATGAGCTCACCATGCTAACTGCAAAACATATGTCGAGATGGAAGTTCACCAGGAACATCAACACGAATGAGTTTATGAAACTCAGAGGCATTTCCCAAATCTGGTCCGACATCACTGCCATATAACTTCTGAAAGTTAAGATCCTCGAGGTAGTCACATGCTTGTAGTTTATCATTCCACATCCGGAATCCAACTCCCTCTTACTTCAGCAAATGAGAGGGTCTGCACCTATTAGAAATAGGTCATCCTCATAAGGTGACAGTATGAGAGGTCTATCATCCACAACCTTTGGGTAATGGTTTGGATCGGTTTCACTCTTAGTGAATCTCAGCTTCATCAGACAACTATCAATCCTCTCATACTATGCCCGGGTGTTTTGCTTCAAGCCATAGAGGGCTTTCTTCCACCTGTATACATGAGATTCCTAATCATGAATCTCAAACTCCTCGGGTTGTTCCAAACCTGTGGACCTGTTGCATGAGGGGAATGGTCCCCTTATAAGATTTTCCTTCGGTACATCTCAAACATGTACCTTCATACTCTACTTGAATTCAAACATACCTACACCATTTGACTCACATCAGGTAGGGCCCCATAGGTAGACCTTCGGTGTTATAGATGCGATATGTCAATTGACATGATCCCCAATGGACCATCCTGCAACTTGATACAAATTTCCAACCTTGAACCCATGAGAAAAATCATCTTTGAAAATTATATTTTTTAACATGTACCTTTCCGTCGATGAATGCCACCTTGAAACCTTTGACTTCCATTTCCAAGATGGACACCAGGTTCTTCTTGCGATCAGGTACATAAAAGAGATTCTGTAAATGAATCGAGTTACCCTAAGTATTCAATTGAGAGTTAACATTCCCTACACCCTTCCTAGATAGGTGGCATCGGCTCCAAGTATAATCCCACGATTGTTTCCATGTCTATCAAATTAGAGAGTGCGCCCTTCTATCCGATGAAGTGACTTGAAGCACTACAATCTATAAGCCAGATTCCCAAAGGATCTAAAGGAGAGGGCCAATACAAGATAACGTTTTTGTTAAAATTGGAAACTAGGGCCAAACTCCATGTGGGTCATCTTATTTATAGCAGCTAATATTTTTATTGGATCCCTCTCATCGAGAGGTGTAGGATTGATCTAAAGATCATCTGATTCCGACAAGTATTCATGGAGTTATGAATTTATTTGTGTTATAAGACATATTGTCAAGTCGGCCAGCATCTTATGTAGGCTCAGAAGCCCAATAGACATGTCTATTCATCATCTACGTTTTAGTATAAATAGAGGAGGACTTGAAGTCATTTTGAAACACTCTTCATGTGATCTCCTCTCCACATCTTGGGTTTTTGGAGAAGGAGAGAAACCAATGAATACGCTGGCCTAGGATGATGCCCTAGTTGCAGATGATGCCCTAATCCAACGCAGTCATAAAGACATCTATCCACTGTAAATGGAGACACCTTATCTGTAGAAAATGGATACATATACGTAGATCAGGGAGACTTATACGTTGTTCATAATGGAGACATATATGCAGATCAGGAAGACTTATACACTATCCATGATGAAGACTTATACGTCGTTCATAATGAAGACATATACACAGATCAGGAAGACTTATATGTTGTTCATGATGAAGACTTATACATTGTTCATGATGGAGATATTCCTACGCAGTCATGAAGACTCATGTCCTTATACATTATACGCAGGGCATAGAGATATTCCTATGCAGTCATGAAGACTCATGACCTTATACATTATACACAGGGCATAGAGATATTCCTACGCAGTTATGAACACTCATACGCAGTCAATGGTGACACTCAAACGCAGTCAAAGGAGACATGTAAAACACAGTCAAAGAAGACATGTAACATGCAGCGTCCTCCTGAAATTCCGAGTATAGTAGCCGCAGTCAAGAAGTGGTTTGAACTCGGGTACAGGGACCAGCATTCAAGGGTGATAGAGAGTAGCAAGGTCACCTAATAGATGTCTCTGAGGTACAGTCATAACTAGGAGGTGTAATGATGGATAGTAGTGATAGAATGGCATACCTGTAGCAACCCTATCACAATGAACAACAGTGATAGAATGGAATATCTGTAGCAACCCTATCACAACGAACAACAAAGGATGAACAGTCTCAGATCATGATGATGAAAGATGCAGCATCATGGGCATGTTAGTAAAGGGCAACAAAGTGATGAATGAGACAGCAAGATTCAGCATGATGGTGCTACATGGTAAGGTGCAGCAAATGGATGAGATGCAACACTAAGATAGGTGAAGGAGTCACCTTAGAGAATCAGTTGAAGCAATATGTCTTCCACTGATCTCATGCAATATCAAAAGTCAAGTATGGACTTCTATTGTAAATGTACTATCTCTCTCACTTTCTCTATTGAACTATGAAGAACATAAAAGAAGAATTGATCAAGGGTTTCCCCACATTGTGGGGTTTGTCCCTGGCTAGCGCCACATCGTGTGTCCTCTTGTCTTGGCTTGTCTTCTGCGATTTATGTTTATGTTCTATCTACAGTTTACTTTAATTCTGATGTGATTGCTAATCTGGAAAAGATATCGAGCTAATTGTGAAAATTTAAATAAATTTCTCTAGCATAGAACATACCTAAACTTAACATGGTATCAGAGCTGAGGTGAAGACAATGCCCAAGCAAGAGTGAAAGAGCAATCTCCAAAGATAGATGGGACAAGACAAAAGGATCAATGGGTTCCTCATCCCTCTTCAAATTCACCAAGGGTGAAGTCAAAGCAGAGAATATTATCAGAATAGCGTAGCGGAAGTTTCTAATGGCCTACCTAAAGATCACTTCATTGGGAAGTTCAGATCGAAGGGTGGAAGGAAAGGCAAATGCCTTGCAATAAGTTCGGCCATTATGCAGAGGAGTGTTTGAATGGAAAAGACACATCTCTTGATGAAGATAAAAATCATTCCTGGGACATCTTCAAATGATCAAAGGAATGACAGGTAATGCAGGTCATCAAGAAAATGGTCGACTCTTCAAAGAAAGCAAGGAACCCTAGTGCCTCAAGGGACTTCATCGGATAGATGGGTGCACTCTCTAATTTGGTAGAGATGGAAACAATCATGGGATTATACTTGGAGCCAATGCCACCTATCTTGGAAAGGGTGTAGGGAATGTTACCCCTAAATTGAATGAGGGTAACTCGATTCATTTACAGAATCTCTTTCATGTACCTGATCACAAAAAGAACCTGGTGCCCATTTCGGTAATGAAAGACAAAGGTTATAGGGTGGCACTCATCGATGGAAAGGTACGTGTTTAAAAATAGAATTTTCAAATATGTTTTTTTGAGTTCAGGATTGTATCAAGTTGCAGAAAGTCCACTGGGGACCATGTCTATTGATACATAGCATCGAAGGTCTGTGAATCAGATGGTAATAGGGATGCTTGAATTCAAAAGAAGCATGAAAGTACATGTCTGAGATGTACCAAAGGAAAATCTTACAACGGGACTATTCCCCTCATGTAGCAGGTCCTTAGGTTTGGAACAACCCGAGGAGTTTGAGATTCATGATCAAGAATATCATGTATACAGGTGGAAGAAAGCCCTCTATGGCTTGAATCAAAACTCCCCAGGCATAGTATGAGAGGATTAATAGCTATCGGATGAAGCTGAGATTCACTAGGAGTGAAACCGATCCAAACCAATACCTGAATGTTATGGATGATAGACCTCTCATACCGACACCTTATGAGGATGACCTATTTCTAGTAGGTACAGACCCTCTCATTTGCAGAAGTAAGAGGGAGTTGGATTCCGTATGTGGAATGATAAACTACAACCCTGTGACTACCTCGAGCATATTAACCTTCAGAAGCTATATGGTAGTGATGTCGGACATGATTTGGTAAATGCCTCTGAGTTTCATAAACTCATTCGCGTTGATGTTCTTGGTGAACTTCCTTCTGGACATATGTTTTGCGGTTAGCATGGCAAGCTCATATTTGGTTGAGCCTCATTGGATTGGTTCCAAGAATCCTTTGAGATATCTTCGGGGCACAATCTCTCATGGATTGAGATACATAGTCAAAAATATGAAACCGCATGATTATTCGAATGCTGAGTGGGAAGGCAATGTGGAGGATCACTAGAGCACTTCTCAGTGCTGGATTTTGCTTCGATATCATGGATAAGCAAGAAGCAGAAGTCGGTTGTTGCATGGTTGCGAAAACTCTTCAATGAGCTATTTGTACACATGATGAATACCACCGTGATTCTCTGTGACAACCAGAGGAAGGATTCGATTATTGAGGAATCCCGTATTCAATGATTTCTCCAGCAGATAGACATCAGATACAGACATATCTGGGATATGGTAAGTCAATGAGCAAGTAGGCTCCATCACACTTAGATGATGTACAGGTCGCTACACTTTGTCAAAGCCCTGGGGAAAGATCAAATTTTTGATTTTCCCAAACGACTTGGAGTCATCGAGAGACCCTTGTAAAAGGGTCCTACATGTTGTATACATTGAGCTCTGGGAGCTCTGGGGGCTTGCAGTTCTTACTGGAGCAACATACAACCACAAGGTGACTCACCCTCCCCTGGTGGTGTGCACTGGACAGGATGATTCGCTCTCCTGTGGACAAGATGATTCGCTCTCTTGTGGGATAGGATGATTCACTCTCCTGTGGACAAGATGATTTGCTCTCTTGTGTAGTAGGATGATTAGTTCTCCTGTGAGGTCTGGATGATGTGTTCTCCATGACGATTGTGTAGCAGGATGATTAGTTCTCTTGTGAGGTCTGGATGATGTGTTCTCCATGACGATTGTGTAGCAGGATGATTAGTTCTCTTATGAGGCCTGGATGATGTGTTCTCCATGGCAATTGTGGAACAGGATGATTCACTCTCCTGTGGGCCAGGATGATTAGTTCTTCGTGGCATCCACTGACAGGATGATTCGCTCTCCTATGGACAAGATGATTAGTTCTCTTGTCAAGGCATCCTACCCATGCAGTTTGGGACCCATGGGAAGCACCTCTCATCTGATCAATGAGCAGGGAAATGAGGATAGGGACCATAGTAGTATTGATGGACGCATCGTTGTATCTACCGTACTCCCTATGCTAGGATGACCTTCATTGATCTGGGACTAATTATAGGAGTTGTACCCACTATGACATTGACTTTGAGTCAATAGAGGACTGGTCTGGGACCAATGGTACATACTCTGAGACTGACTTCAAGTCAGTAAAGGACTGGTCTAGGACCAGTGAGAGTGGTACATACTATGACACTAATTTCAGGTCGGTTGAGGACTGGTCTGGGACCAGTAGTACACACTCTGAGACTAACTTTGGGTCAATGGAGAATGGTATAAGACATTCTCGATCAATTCTTCTTCTTCATGGTTCAGCAGAGAAGAGCTGAGTAGAGTTGAGCAGAGCAGAGCAGAGCTAAGCAGAGCAGAGCAGAGTTGAGCAGAGCTGAGCTGAGCAAAACAGAACAGTGCAGGGCACTGATGGAAAATATAGTACAGTTGGACATATGGATTAGCGGATGGAGTTCTCCCTAGTTGAGAGGGAGTGTTAAAATTGGAAACTAGGGCCAAAATCCATGTGGGTCATCTTATTTATAGCAGATGATATTTTTATTTGATCCCTCTCATCGAGAGGTCTAGGATTGATCTAAATATCATCCGATTCCAACAAGTATTCATGGAGTTATGAATTTATTTGTGTTATAAGACATATTGTTAAGTCCGCCAGCATCTTATGTAGGCTCAGAAGCCCAACAGACATGTCTATTCATCATCTACATTTTAGTATAAATAGAGGAGGACGTGAAGTCATTTTGAAACACTCTTCATGTGATCTCCTCTCCACGTCTTGGGTTTTTGGAGAAGGAGAGACACTAATGAATACACTGGCCTAGGATGATGCCCTAGCTGCAGATGATGCCCTAATCCAACGCAGTCATGAAGACATCTATCCGCTGTAAATGGAGACACCTTATCCGCAACAAATGGAGACATATACGCAGATCAGGGAGACTTATACGTTGTTCATAATGGAGACATATACGCAGATCAAGAAGACTTATACGTTGTTCATGATGGAGACTTATACATTGTTCATAATGGAGACATATACGCAGATCAGGAAGACTTATACGTTGTTCATGATGGAGATATTCCTACGCAGTCATGAAGACTCATGTCCTTATACATTATACGTAGGGCATAGAGATATTCCTACACAATCATGAAGACTCATGACCTTATACATTATAGGCAGGGCATAGATATATTCCTACGTAGTTATGAACACTCATACGCAGTCAATGGTGACACTCATACGCAGTCAATGGTGACACTCAAATGCAGTCAAAGGAGGCATGTAAAACGCAGTCAAAGAAGACATGTAACACACAGCTTCCTCTCTGAAATTCCGAGTATAGTAGCCACAGTCAAGAAGTGGTTTGAACTCGGGTATAGGGACCAACATTCAAGGGTGATAGAGAGCAGCAAGGTCACCTAATAGACAATCTCAGCATAGAGATGTCTTTGAGGTACAGTCGTAACTAGGAGGTGTAATGATGAACAACAGTGATAGAATGACATACCTGTAGCAACCCTATCACAATGAACAACAACGATAGAATGGCATATTTGTAGCAATCCTATCACAATGAACAACAAAGGATGAACAGTCTCAGATCATGATGATGAAAGATGCAGCATCATGGGCATGTTAGTAAAGGGAAACACGATGAGGAATGAGACAGCATGATGCAGCATGATGGTGCTACACGGTAAGGTGCAACAAATGGACGAGATGCAACACTAAGATAGGTGAAGGAGTCACCTTAGAGAATCTGTTGAAGTAATATGTCTTCAACTGATCTCATGTGATATCAAAAGTCAGTATGGACTTCTATTGTAAATGTACTATCTCTCTCACTTTCTTTGCTAAACTATGAAGAACATAAAAGAAGAATTGAGCAAGGGTTTCCCCACATTGTGAGGTTTATCCTTGGCTAGCGCCACATCGTGTGTCCTCTTGTCTTGGCTTGTCTTCTGCAATTTATGTTTATGTTCTATTTGCAGTTTACTTTAATGCTGATGTGATTGCTAATCTGGAAAAGATATCAAGCTAACTGTGAAAATTTAAATAAATTGCTCTAGCATAGAACATACCTAAACTTAACAGTTTCTTTATCTTATCATAAACAACATTTGATTCTTCATACATGGGGTTCCTTGCTTTCTATGAAGAGTCGTCCATTTCCTTGATGACCTGCATTACCTGTCATTCCTTTGATCATTGAAGATGTCCCTGGAATGATTGTTATCATCATCAAGTGATGTGTCCCTACCATTCAAACACTCCTTCGCATAATGGCCGAACTAGTTATCTGCCTTTCCTTCCACCCTCAGATCTGGGCTTCCAATGAAGTGATCTTTAGGTAGGCCATATTTCGTTGTGCCATTCTGATAATATTCTCTGCTTTGACTTCACCCTTGGTGAATTTGAACAGGGATGAGGAATCCACTAATCCTTTTGTCCTTTCCCAACTGTCTTCGGCGATTTCTCTTTCACTCTTGCTTAGGCATTGTCTTCACCTCAGCTCTGATACCATGTTAATTTTAGGTGTGTTCTATGCTTAGAGCAATTTATTTCAATTTTCACAATTAGCTCCATATATTTTCCAGATTAGCGATCACATCAACATTAAATTAAACTGCAGATAGAATATAAACATAAACAGTAGAAGACAAGCCAAGACAAGAGAACACAAGATGTGGCACTAGCCAGGGATAAACCCCAATGTGGGGAAACCCTTGATCAATTCTTCTTATATGTTCTTCAATAGTTTAGCAGAGAGAGAGATAGTATGTTTACAACAAAGGTCAACACTTTGACTTATCTAGATAAGAGAATAGATCATCTCTAAGAAGATGATACATGAGATCAGTTGAAGACATGCTACTTCAACTAATTCTCCAAGGTGACTCCTTCACCTATTGTTGTGCTGCATTTCATCATCATGCTGCACCTCACTGCGCTGCACCAGGCTTCACCCATCATCACTATGTTGCATCTCATCACACTTCATTAATCATGACTGTACCCATCATTGTACTGCATTATGTTCCATTGTTGCACCATGTTGCCATCCTGACCTATGTGTTGGTTGCACCTTGCTTGCTTGTTGTCCCTTGCTTGCTAGTTGTCCCTAGCATGCTTGTTGTCCTTAGCATGCTAGTTGTCCCTTGCATGCTAGCTGTAACATTGCATCCTTGGTGTATTTGCTGCTAAGTACCATACAATTGTCCCAATGTTAGTTAGTCCCTTGCATGTTGCTCTCCTTCGGAGATAGATGCTCTGGTTGTTTCGGCAGTTCCCGACAGTTCTGGTAGTTTCGGCTATTTCCAGTAGTTCCGATTGTTCCCGGCAGTTCCAGTAGTCTCGGCAATCCCGACAGTTCTGGCTTTTTCGGAAATTCCGGATTTTCTGGTAGTTCTGGGTTTTCCAACAGTTTTGGCATTTCCAGCATTTCCGGATTTTCCAGATTTTCTGGCAATTTCGGCATTTCTAGCTTTTTCGGCAGTTCTGGCTTTTTCGGCTTTTCCGGCAGTTCCAACTTTTCTGACAGTTTCGTATTTTTCGACAGTTTCGGCTTTTTTAGATTTTCCAGCAGTTTTTTCTTTTCTGGCGTTTCCAACAATTCCGACTTTTCGGCAGTTACGGCTCTTCCGACTGTTCTGGCTTTTTCGGCTTTTCCGGCAGTTCCAACAGTTTTGGCCTTTCTAGCAGTTCCGGATTTTTGCCCTCTTGATCAGGGCAACGTTATTCCTTAGGATCTCTCCTCCTACTAAAACCCAAAGACAAGTAGAGAGAGGAAGAGATCCTAAGTGTGTTGAAATGACTTGAAGGCCACTTCTATTTATACTAAAACGTTGATCACATGTGGGGTTTGCTGGCCGACCTTGACGAATTGTATTATAACACAAATAAATTCATAACTGCATGAATACTTATCGGAATCGGATGATATTTAGATCAATCCTACACCTCTCGACGAGAGGGATCCAAGAAAAATATCAATTGCCATAAATAAGATGACCCACATGGAGTTTGGCCCTAGTTTCCAATTTTAACAGTGAGGCACCTACAAAAACCATGTGTGAGATAAATATGATGGCTACATGACATATCGTGTAGAGGGAATGGTTGATGTGGTACCTAAAGTGAATGTTGTAAGTATTCATGTTGAATGTACTATTGTTTAATAACACATGGTCCAACAATTACCAAAAATACTCTTGCATAATTATTTACCAAAATTCTATAGGTTGCTTCTCTAAGTGTAGTGAATAGTGCACATATTCTTTTGTTAAATGTAGGGGTTTATTAGCTTTCCTACCCGATCTTCACCACAAGACATAAAGCCTCATAGTATCCATAATATTGTAGATTCATTAATATACTTCCTCGACATATTGACTGATTATTAAACTTGTAGTAACAGGGTGCCTCTAAATTCATTCTAACATGCTTGGAAACTTGTTCTCTTATGAAAAAGTGCTTAATGAATGATTTAAAACAAAGGCATGTGAGTTGATGGTAAAAATTATTTAGTTTATATACTAAACGATACTTTATCCCTTTGACAGAATAATCGTCAAATTCTAGCATTTGACATGTCGCACACAAGGCATCAAATGCCATCATTTGGCATTTTGGTTGATCAATTTTACTCTATTTATAATTTGCTTTATTTATAGAATTGGAATGAATTTTGATTATCTACTCGAATGAGCTAGGGTTTTTTTCACGATATTGCCTCATATTTTGATTATCGACTCTAATTATGTTGGTCAATGTCTCATAATGCCTTGAACATTTAATTATGGTAAAGGAGATCGGTTATTGCATTGGTTGCTTCTATTATTACTGCTCGATATTGCAGCAATCTAGTTGACAACTTGGTCAACAACCCTTAATTATCCACAAAAGGTAACGAGTTTGTGTGTCAAAGGGGATGTAGTTTTCACAGTGGAATCTGTTGGGGTGCCATTAACATTAGCTAATGATTGTTGTAGCACGTTCCTCAAATTTACAACGCTCTTGCCACCTCATATTCGTGGTATCTATGAGTGTATGGATCCTTTAACGCTGTAATGAAATTGTATCTGTTGTATGTGTTGACTTCACACCCCAACGCAAGCTATATTTTTGGGGATTTATTGTGGTGTCCACATTGTTTAAATATTTCTGAGTTGTTATTATTTATTCATGGTGTTATAGACATTTTTGTGCCTTACAGCATTGAGCATGAAATGTCCATAATCAAGGGATCCAAAGTCCCTAAACATGTTGTTCCTCCCCCTAGAGGAACAAGGCCAACAAACCACAGCAATTCACAGAAGTTCTCCACCTGAAAATACTCAAAAACAAGCCAATTCTGGATCATGTCAACTGCTCCACTGAGCATCTGCATTGAATGTCAACTGCTCCACTGTCTACCTGCGTTGAATGTCAACTCCAACAAAGGCTACCTGCGCTGAGCGTAATTGGACAAGTGGCAGGCTCATTCCTCAATGTGTCAATGCCCAGGAAGCTTCCAAAATGACACTTGCATCAGGGAATTCGACTGGTGATGAGTAAGAGGTTCCAAATCTCCAAGTGGAAGCAAGAACCTCCAAGTGGACTCAAGAACTGAGAGAGGGAGAGGACACTAGTTAGATCTCAAGCTGACTCATCCTCTCTCCAAAATAACTATATATAGATCTCTCCTCCATGAGATCTAAGAGGCTGGAATTTTGTTATTGCAAAGAATTGCTGTTGGTTTGAGATTGGATCATTGGGTGCTTAATGCTTTGAAGGGAGCTGAAGAAGGAATTCCATTCTGCTGGGAAGGAGATGCTGGATTGGAGCCCTATGGGTTGTATCTCTTCCTGAACCTTGTTATCAATCAATAAAGCTATCTTGGTTCTTTCCTATATGCTGGTGTATTTTATATGATTGCATTAGTGTATTTGATTTACTTCTAATCCTAAATCATTTATGAATATGAATATTTGCCTTTGTTTTGTGTTCTTCTCTTGTCACAAGTAGTTGTTCTCTTGTCACAGGTAGCTGTTCTCTTGTGATCTCGTGGGAATCAAGTAGCTGTTCTCTTGAGCAAGCGAGGAGGCAAGTAGCTGTGGACACCCAAAGAGAAGAGGATCTAGATCGAGGGACAACCGGAAGACAACGGTAAGTCTACCGATCTCCCCTCTTTCACATTTCATAAAGGAAGAAATCATAATAGCTGTATCTGTTTGTTGCTAAGGCGCTGTCACACCTTAGGTGGATAGGATCGTCCTGCATAGGCATTTTTCCCCACAACAAATTGGCGACTCCACTGGGGAGATTTGTTTTAGTCATTTTATTTGTGTTTACATCATTGTTTGCTTCATAGACTCAACAGCAACAATCGAACTGCTTTGCAAAGTAGACTGTTGCTGCCTTGATCCTTCACTGGGTTTTTGTCTATGATCTCAACAATGGACTCACAAATGACTTGATGATCCTTTGTGATAGTCTTTAGTACCCTCCCAAAGCATCCCTTTGTTTATACCTTGCTTGTGTTTCTGATTTGGCCTGAAACAGTTGATTTTTGAGCATTTTATGACCCGGAACCCAAGAGAAACGAGAGTTTCTCCTTCAGCGCAGACACTGTGAAGGCAGTCTGCATTTCAACGCAGGTCCCGTGAAGGCTACCTGCGCTGAATGTCAAACTCACAGTGTTAGACTTGCGCTGAACCAGTGTGGCCTTGTGCAGCTGGGGTTCTCTGTTGTCTGTTGCCCTGTTTTGATCTCTGTTTTTTGCAGCCTTTAACCAGCATAGGTACCAGTCCGATAACCCCTTTTCTTTGCTTGAATTCCGCCTCCTTTTGTACAAAAATACTGTAAGTGTTTTTATGTGTTTGTGGCGTCATTTACAGTTTTCCTTTGCATGAGTAAAGTAATCATCCTGTAGCCCTTGATTCAGATCTGATTGATTATGATCTTAGGAGAGAGTTCATTGGCTGTTTGCAGTTGATTATACATTTGCTTTTTCTTATTGGTTTGAGTTTGTCACTTTTGAGTGTCAAAACAAGTATTCATTTCGAAAAATCGCAAAGTGATTGTAATCTCTTCTACCCTTGCTGATTTTGGAAAAAGAAAACTTGTTTGTATCTGTCATTTAAAAGCAAATTCAAAGTTGAACAAAAAGCTTTCTTTGTAGGCATTTATACTAAGAAAGCGGAAAACAAACACCTGCATTGTGCATTTGCATTTTGATAAGTTTGCATGTTTGATTTAGGAAGAGAGCATTAGAGTGTGTTGATTTCTCTTTGAGAAAAGATAGTCGCTCTCTTTTCTCTTAGTAGCTAGGATTTTCAAAGTTGAAAAGATTATAAAGCTTGATTATCATCTTAGACTGCATTTAGGAATTGTACCATACATCTCGTGGTGATCCTGAAAGACAAACTTCTAAAAAAGATCAACTTAAAATATACTGAATGAACCTAACAACGCTTTGCAACATAACGCACAACATAGAGGTCTAGGCTAGAGACGTGTTCCGGCGTCGTTAAGCCTAGTGACTGTCGATCTCGTGGAAGGTGGGTGATTCCTCCTGAGGGACGATAGCGCTAGTACGGATTGTGCTCCCACGTACCGTCGCGTATATATTGGGAGACCCCTATAGGCATATATCCTTTGTCCTTAGGAAGCCGTGTCGGCCGACCTACTGATCGCAATGCAGTGAACACAGCATTCACGAAGATCGACCGCCCGTACCGTAAAAAGTATTCTGCGGTTTTGCGAAAAGTTTGGCACACCCTCTGCCTAGATCTCCAGAGCAGTTTCTTTTGGCCTTTTTCAGACTCTATAACAGAAAAAGTCCATCCGAGCATTTGTCACTTCGGGCTCGTTAAAACATTGAAGGAGACTAGAGTCATCTTTAGCTTTTTCTCGACTCTTTAAAACTGAAAAAGCAAGTTGTGTCTAAAGCGTCATTAACAATTTATTTTAAACGGAACAATCACCCATTATTCCTGCGTTGATCTTTAGGTTGAAAAGATGGAGCACACCAACCAAGGAATTCCCCTAGGTGGAAATCCTAGTCCCTTCTCCTCTTGGGGAGATGTTGGCACGCCCCACATGGCCACATTGTCGCTTCCAGGACTGACAATTGGCCTACCAGTCTGGCTCTTTTCAACCAATGTCATTCAGAATACCACCGTTCCTGAACAGTCGAGTCGACAGTTAGATCAGACGAGAGTTGCCCACCAGCCTTCCACTTCATCTTCCTCTCCTCCTTCCTCTTCGCTTGACGGAACTGGTCGAACTAAGAACCGGGTTCCTAAGGAGAAGAAGGAGAAGAAGAAGAAAGAAAAGAAGCAGAAGGAGCCTAAGGCGACTGGGGGCAAACAAGTGTCATCTGACAAAAATCCACACACAGCACTTGTAAGGCCTAAATCGCCATGCGTCATATGCAGGGGAGACCACTTCCATAGAGATTGTCCATGTATCCCCCGGATACTAAGAGACTGGTCCCCCCATTTGCACAATTCGGTAGCATCGACCTCTGATAGCCATGTCAACTGCTCACCGTCAACTAGTGGGAGTGAAGCCCCAGGACAGAGCGGGAAAGCCAAATTTCCCTGCAGACTGTGTGAAGGCGATCACGCCATCCACCGTTGTCCCTTCTTAGACGAGGCAAAAAGAGTTCTGGAAGATCGCCCGATTTTACGAGCACATCTTCCTCCTGGATATCAAAGACTCCTGCCAAGTCCCTCGCTAGTTGAGAATCCGGTTGACCCGCCCAGGTGGTCAGCCGAAGCACCTATCATTGAAGATGAACCGTCTGAATCCATACCAGATGAAAGTCTAAAGGTTGAAATGGCAGTTGACCCGGTTTTGCCTTCAGAGGCTCTATCTTCAAATGACACCATCACAGAGGAGAATAAAGACGACACCGTCCAAGTTCTCTTCATCAGCACCGACTCTGATGATCAAGGGGGCAATGCCACCATTCCTTTATCGCAGGAAGGAAGTTCATCAGAGCGATATCCGGCCGTATACTCGGTCCCACCACCAAGCAACCTGGTTGTGTCCTTTGACTGGAACCAACTAGGCAAACCCCGCTTGCCGGCTAGCATACCATTCAGAATTATTGTCCAAATATACAGAATGGTAATGGCTGGTACAGTTATTGATGAAGGGGCATCTGTGAGTATCCTTTCCTCTATTGCTTGGAAAGCGCTTGGTTCGCCTGCGCTTTTGCCTGAAATGAGAAATCTATCAGGGTTTGATAAGGGAACCAGTCGCCCTTTAGGGATCCTCCCCAATGTGCCAATAACATTGAAAGGGAAGACCGTTCAAATGAACGTGATGGTCGTTCAAGGACCCTTGGATTATAACCTACTCCTTGGACGAGACTATATATATTGCATGGGAGCCATCGTCTCATCACTCTTTAGAGTAATGTGTTTTCCGCATGAAGGAAGAATGGTCAAGCTCGTGGACCAACTTTCATTCCCCGAATCACGCATCGCAAATAGTCAGGTGCCATCCCTAAATGGTCTGTTCACGCAAGAAGTGTCTCAACCCACGGTCCGTCCTCCTGATGAGCGCGAGTAATCCGGGAGGACATGACTGGAACCCAGGGGGCATGCATCCTGGTCTGCTTCGGCAGAGAACTTTGGGTATAGGGTAGGTTTCCGCGGGAGAATATGACTAGTTCGTACCCCGTCCGTAGAGGAAAGAGGGTTGTTCTAGAATAAGATTCTTTTGTCAAAGTTATGTGAGTGGAATAATCTATTTTTCACTCACCTTTGTCTATTTCAGTAGGCATTGCCGAGGAAGTGTTTTGTTTAAACTACTAACGAGACAATCTTTGGGTAACCTGAAAGAGGTAAGCCTCTCTCGGTAAAACGAAAGTTTTAGTGGAAAAGAAGTAGAGGTAACCTTGAAACTCTGTCTTATGCCTGGGGGCATGCAAACCTTTTGGAGTGTAAGCAAGGGGCGGCTATTTATTTTTTAAATTTTTAGGACCTCTAACCCTTTAAACTCGTAGGATTAGCCGTTTCCGAACTTGCATAACGAAAGGATCCGGAGCAAAGCGTGGTGAGATGAAGCTCCATAAAAAATAGCGATCTCCAATGAGACACTCTTATCATATGACTGGTATAAACGAGCAGTTTTAGCATAAAGTTCATGCTCGTTAAAAACTAAACGCAAGATCCGAGTAGTTTTAGCACATAGTTCATGCTCGTTAAAAAATAAACATAAGTTTGAGCAGTGTTTTGGCGCATTCAAGCTCGTTAAAAAATGAACCCATCCCGGTAAATAACCATTGAGTATGTAACCTGATCAACCATAAAAGCCTTGGTCGTGTTTGCACCGTCACCTCCACTTTTCATTTGGCCGATCGTTCACCTCCATTTGATTGTTTACCCATTTTGAGGAACAACTGCGAAGAGTGATTTCACCTAGCCATCCTTGTGACACTGCCGTGATTGGAAAATTCCAACCTGTACCTGGAATCTGCTGCTAACTCTGTTTATCACTCGTTCCTCAAAAGACGAGTCTTCTTTAAGCTCTTTTCAACTGACTCGTAAAATATGAAAAGATTGCCGAGTTTTGGCCTTCCAGCTCGTTAAAGAAACCGGAAGTGCTATCCCTCCTCTAGATTTTAATCTTTTTTGACATGAGGGATTATTGCACAAAAAGATCGAGCGCTTGTTTTGTTCGGCTCGTTAAAACTATCGAAAACTCATCCCTTCTGTATTGTTTTATACTTTTTCAGACTTAAGGGATTAGATGACGAAAAAGGACTTTTGGAGTTAACTTTATGTACCTTTTCAGACTCTCTAAAAATGAAAAGGACCGAGTTATCCTTGTCGTTAGACTCATTAAAATCACTAAATAGCGACAAACTTGTCTTTAGACGAGAACGAGTTTCACTATCGCTAGGCTCATTAAAACATAGCGATGGGCTTGCCCGAAGGGCAGGTTATAGAACAAGCATATGTTATCCTCCTCAAGCTTGACAAAAATAAAGAGGTACTGGTCAGCAATGACTGGGGAAAAATTGGGAAAAATCAAGAAAACTTTGATGGTAGCAGGTCGCTCTTGAACATGACACTTTTCCTCCGTACCACAATTGGGTTGGGTTATTTCATTCACCGGTCACATCACCATGGTCTCGCCATACCATCCATACTTGGGGTAATGCTACCAATCCATCGCATCAGTGTCGCCATATGTTCAAGAGAAGTCGTTCAGAAAGAGTCAACCGGGTCCCATCCACTGCCATACATTATCCTTCATCCATTCATGACCGCCACCCTGAATCATATGTCACAGATCGTTTTCACCTCCATTAAAATCATTAGCTCCGTTCCATGTCACTGATGTGGGATTCATTAAGGCGCTCCTTTGACGGATCGCTTCTTGTCGACATCAGCTCATTATCCAAGAAGTTGATCTAGGAACAACCCCTTCAGTGCTTTGAAGCTTGCATGCCTCAATGGCAAGTTTCTCACTTCCGGCGACAGGTATACATCAATGACCTTCGACCAGAAGATTTTGCGTGGTGTTCGACGCCAAGTCCTTTATTCACACCACGTGAATTGTACTGGAGTATCTTGAGGGTCATTATCATTATCGGTGATTCCTCTCGCGCTTGTTAACGGTTTACATCATTGACCGGTAATCAAGCGATGTCTTTCCATGTTCGACTTCAGCGCAATTCTCACATGGATCGACTTGTACTTAGAGTGAAGATCGAACGAGTTTGAAGACCCCGGATCTAGTTTCATCCATCCGAGCTGTGATATATATTCAAGAAAAATAAAGACATTTGACATGTACATCATTGCAGCAGATGATCATCCTACTCAAAGGATGATATTTTCACCAAAAATATCAGTCTACCATCAGACGATCGTCTGTTCTATGTACCAAAATGAATTTATAAAGTTGAGCATGGGAATGCCCGCCTCAGCTAGATCATGAAAGCAGTATGAATCATAATGTATTGTATTGTATCTTATTACAGGTCTCCTCCCAGCAAATGGATGAACTTCGGACCCTCCTGGATAAAGCATTTCACCCGATAAACAGCCTCATACTTTAGGGGGCAACTGTTATAGACATTTTTGTGCCTTACAGCATTGAGCATGAAATGTCCATAATCAAGGGATCCAAAGTCCCTAAACATGTTGTTCCTACCCCTAGAGGAACAAGGCCAACAAACCACAGCAATTCACAGAAGTTCTCCACCTGAAAATACTCAAAAACAAGCCAATTCTGGATCATGTCAATTGCTCCACTGAGCATCTGCGCTGAATGTCAACTGCTCCACTGTCTACCTACGTTGAATGTCAACTCCAACAAAGGCTACCTGCGCTGAGCGTAATTGGACAAGTGGCAGGCTCATTCCTCAATGGTTCAATGCCCAGGAAGCTTCCAAAATGACACTTGCATCAGGGAATTCGACTGGTGATGAGTAAGAGGTTCCAAATTTCCAAGTGGAAGCAAGAACCTCCAAGTGGACTCAAGAACTGAGAGAGGGAGAGGACACTAGTCAGATCTCAAGCTGACTCATCCTCTCTCCAAAATAACTATATATAGATCTCTCCTCCATGAGATCTAAGAGGCTGGAATTTTGTTATTGCAAAGAATTGCTGTTGGTTTGAGATTGGATCATTGGGTGCTTAATGCTTTGAAGGGAGCTGAAGAAGGAATTCCATTCTGCTGGGAAGGAGATGCTGGATTGGAGCCCTATGGGTTGTATCTCTTCCTGAACCTTGTTATCAATCAATAAAGCTATCTTGGTTCTTTCCTATATGCTGGTGTATTTTATATGATTGCATTAGTGTATTTGATTTACTTCTAATCCTAAATCATTTATGAATATGAATGTTTGCCTTTGTGTTGTGTTCTTCTCTTGTCGCAAGTAGTTGTTCTCTTGTCACAGGTAGTTGTTCTCTTGTGATCTCGTGGGAATCAAGTAGCTGTTCTCTTGAGCAAGCGAGGAGGCAAGTAGCTGTGGACACCCAAAGAGAAGAGGATCTAGATCGAGGGACAACCGGAAGACAACGGTAAGTCTACCGATCTCTCCTCTTTCACATTTCATAAAGGAAGAAATCATAATAGTTGTATCTGTTTGTTGCCAAGGCGCTGTCACACCTTAGGTGGATAGGATCGTCCTACATAGGCGTTTTTCCCCACAACACATGGCCATGGAGAAATGTTCCTATGAAATGCAATAACCACTATGCACACTTTTTGAGATAAGAAAATAAGAAAATTACACCTACAATACATTGCACACCAACTATTTGCAAAAATTTCAAAATGAACCAAATTGTGTGAACTCGGGAATTTTAGTGACAAAATTTGAGTGTACCCAGGAAATTCAGTGTTCCTTTTGAGGTACTCCTAGCGGGGATCTTACACTCCAATACTCTTTAAAGTGAAAAGTGCAATTACTTTAATGGAAAACTTGATATTGATATCATTTATTTATGTTCAAACATAACAGAAACAAAGCACAAGTTGAGGCTCAAGGCAGGGACTTGCTGCCCTGTAGCGCCATGTTTAATTTAAAATTTACTTGCAACACTAGGAATTCGTTGAATCCCTTGAATCAATACATGCTACAACAATCACCCATAAAATATTAAAAAAATCTGATCAAATGTGGAGGACAAGTGTTGAGAGAGGCACCTACAAAAACCATGTGTGTGATAAATATGATGCCGCCATGACATAACGTGTAGAGGGAATGGTTGATGTGGTACCTAAAGTGAATGATGTCAGTATTCATGTTGAATGTACTATTGTTTAATAACACATGGTCCAACAACTACCAACAATACTCTTGCATAATTATTTACCAAAATTCTATAGGTTGCTTCTTAAGTGTAGCAAATAGTGCACATATTCTTTTGTTAAATGTAGGGGTTGATGTGCTTTCCTACCCGATCTTCACCGCAATACATAGAGCCTCATAGTATACATAGTATTGTAGTTTCATTAATATACTTCCTCGACATATTGACTGATTATTAAACTTGTAGTAAAATGGTGCCTCAAAATTCATTCTAACATGCTTGGAAACTTGTTCTCTTAGAATGTTAGGCCCCTATACTATTAGTGTAACCCCTTATTGTTATTAGTAAAACCCCCTTATTATATTTTTGTACCCATGTAGTCCCCATATTGTTACTATTGTGCCCCATAGAAGCCCACTATTGTTATTATTGTGCCCTTACATTATTATTGTTATGTCGGCTCTGATTATATTATGACCCCTTAGACTCCTATATATAGAAAGGAGGTCTTTTCATTTGTATCATCTAAGAATTGCTCATTTGTGTAATGTAAAGGAGGTTGCCTCCTCGAAGAGGCTTATTTCTAAGGCGTTTATCTATCTTTTCTATCTTTCTGTGAGCTGGCTCCATAACATTTGGTATCAGAGCTTTGGATTCTAGGGTTTCGCTATTCCAAACAGGTAATCGTGGAATTTGAACTATAACATTTTTTTTGTGATGTTTCAGACACTACAAAAAAAACCCATTTGGGCCGAAATCGTTATAAACCTCGGATCCGAATTTCAGAGGTTTTTGCTCTATATTTACGGAGATATGATATGAGGAAGTTGGCCTTTTTGCAGACTCCCGAATTACATTCCAAACAGGTGACATGGGGAAAATAGTCATAACTTGTGTTTTGAGCATGAGATTGAAATTTCATCAGAATTTATAGAGATACGATGGATTGTAGTTTCCTGTGTATATTTTTCAGATCCTAAGGTCAAAACAGTGAAACATGGCATTTCATACAAGTTCGCTCTTCTAAAAAGGTATATAATCATATCATCTTGGGAGATTGTGCATAACTCTTTCTTGGAGAATCTAAATTCGATCAGACTGGTGGCATTGGAAAGAGGACGCAAAGGGCTACTGCAGGTCACAATTTCAGAACTTAAAGATCCGAAAGTACAGAGTTACAGTCGTTTCAAGATCAAGCTCCTAAAATCAAGAAAAAGCGAGATGAGGAAGTTTGATGGCAAGGATTCGGTAAATTGGATACTGTAGATGGATAAATCTATTGATATACATGGAGTACCACTATTACAAAAGGTATGTATTGCATTTTCATATTTAGAACAAGATCAATTTTTATGGTATAAAGGGCTTTGTTCTCGTAAAAAACTTGTTACATGGTCAATTTTCACGGAGGAAATTATAGCACATTATGAAAATACAAAGAGCAACACCTTATTTAGAGAAACACCACAACAATTGGAAGAAAAAAGAGAAAGAGGGCTTTGTTACAAAGTGGAAAGCAAAATTATGGCAACAAGGAATTCTACCCCTCACAACTATAAAGATGGAAGTGTTGTATCTCCTAGCCTTCCACAACCTACAAGGGTTACACCACAACAATTGGAAGAAGAGGAGAAAAAGGGCTTTGTTACAATTGTGAAAGAAAATGTACTAAAGGTCATAAGTGTGCTGAGAAGAAATTATTTTACATAAAGTATGAAGAGGAGGAAGAAAAGGATCAAGAAATATCAAAAGAAGAAGATATACGCTAGGACCCAACCCCAGAGAAAGAAGAAATGAATCCGACCATATCTTGTAAAGCATTGGCAAGAATTACCACTCCTCAAAGTCTCAATATAGAAGGACATATCAAGAAGAAAAAAGATTCAAGAAGTGAAAGATCACATCAAGAAAGAAGAAATGAATCCAACCATATTTTGTAATGCATTGGTCGGAATTACCACTCCTCAAACTATCCAGATAGAAGGACATATCAAGAAAAAAAATGTTCAAGAAGAGAAAGATCACATCGAGCATCATGAAATGAATCCGACCATATCTTGTAAAGCATTGGAAGGAATTACCACTCCTCAAACTCTCAAGATAGAAGGACATATCAAGAAGAAAAAGGTTCAAGCAGTGAAATATCACATCAAGCATCAACAACAAGTTCTCCAGCTTTTAAAGGATAATGCCACTTTGGTGCAAAATCGAATGAAACAACAGGTAGATCAACATCGTAGTGGAAAATGTTTTGATGTAGGTGATTGGGTATTTTTACTGCTACATCTCAAACAAGCTATTTATGAGAAGGAAATGTTGGAAATACTACATGCACTTAAGAAATGGTGACCTTACCGAATATGTTGGGTTATGACTTTGACATCATCTATAGAAAAGGGAAGCAAAATTTTGTTGCAAATGCACTCTCAAGAAAGGATGAGGATGTGGAAGCATTGTTTTGTGCTATTTTTATTATCCAACCAGATTGGATAAACGAAGCAAGGGATGAATGGAAGAAAGATGAAGAAGTATGGCCACTCATTCAAAAGTTACAGAAGATCCCAATTCAAACAATATTGCCAGAACTTCAAAAGGAATGAAAAATCATATTGGAACCTAGAGCATTCACAGAAACAAGAACTCGACAGCTACGAAATCGATCAATTTTAGAGTATCTCATCAAGTGGAAGAACTTACCCACTGAAGATTCCACATGGGAGGACAAGAATTTTATACAGAAGCATCAAGAACTACTCAAGCGTTGAGGACAACACTTTTTGAAGGAGAGGGGCATGTTAGGCCCCTATACTATTAGTGTAACCCCTTATTATTATTAGTACAACCCCCTTATTATATTGTTGTACCCACGTAGTCCCCATATTGTTACTATTGTGCCCCATAGAATTCCACTATTGTTATTATTGTGCCCTTACATTATTATTGTTATGTCGGCTCTGATTATATTATGACCCCATAGACTCCTATATATAGAAAGGAGGTCTTTTCATTTGTATCATCTAAGAATTGTTCATTTGTGTAATGTAAAGGAGGTTGCCCCCTCGAAGAGGCTTATTTCTAAGGCATTCATTTATATTTTCTGTCTTTTTTTGAGTTGGTTCCATAACATATAAAAAAGTGCTTAATGAATGAATTAAATATGAGTTAATGGTAAAAAAAAATTAGTTTATATACTAAACGATACTTTATCCCTTAGGGGTTTATGTGCTTTCCTACCCGATCTTCACTATAAGACATAGGGCCTCATAGTATCCATAATATTGTAGATTCATTAATATACTTCCTCGACATATTGACTGATTATTAAACTTGTAGTAACAGGGTGCCTCTAAATTCATTCTAACATGCTTGGAAACTTGTTCTCTTGTGAAAAAGTGCTTAATGAATGAATTAAAACAAAGACATGTGTGTTAATGGTAAAAATTAATTTTTTTATGTACTAAATGATACTTTATCCCTTTGACGGGATAATCATGAAATTCTAGCATTTGACAGGTCACACACAAGGCATCAAATTCCATCATTCGGCACTTTGGTTAATCAATTTATTCTATTGATAATTTGCGTTATTTATATAACTGGAATGAATTTTGATTATCTACTGTAATGAGCTAGGGTTTTTTCATAATAAATTCTATTTTAGGAAAGGTGTCATTTTGTTCAAAATTTCTTGGCTAAGTTTTTACAAGAATTATCAACCTTGTTTCCTTATTTTTCCAGCAATTATATTTTTTGGACTATTCAAACAAAATTGAATATAGGTAATTCTTTAACTTTCAATTGAGATCACAAATTAGTTAATAAATAAAAGTAATTATGCCCAGTATAGATGACCACATCATCCATTTTCGAAATGTCACTTAATGTCATAGACTTGTCACTTTACAACTCCCACTTGTTTGGGAATTTGCCTTTGGTTACCATACTTTGGACTCATCAAAAACCTATTTAGAAACTATAACTAAATTTTGTGAAAATATAATATTAAGTATTCATGTGAAGCAAAATTCATAACTTTTTATTATTATAAAAAATACTTTGTAATTATGAGTATCACATAACTAAAAACAATTGTAAAGGAGAACACACTAACAAACATAATTGAAGTGAAACATAGTTCGCTAGCTTCTCAATCTCCATAACTGATCTCAAGGGATATTTTACAAGTGTCGATGGTTATGGTCTATTTTAAAATAGATTACTTGTAGAATTAGCTAAATATTTGGATGTAGTGTTGAATAATCATATTGTAGTTGAGTAGAGAAATGAAAGAAAGTTGAGCAACATTTTTGATATAATACCTTAGTTTTGATCCCTATATGTGTACATGTTCAATAGCTAAAAGCTTAATGATGTCATATTTAATATGTAGATGGAATGACAATAAAAGAGTACATAACAAACAATAGAAGGAGAAGAACAAAATAATAAAGGGCTATGGTTCCACAACAAGGGAATAAAAGGGGATATTTTTATTAGTTGTCCTTTCAATATCCGTATTTGGGAGGTTTGTCGAGTTGCTTTGGGCCATCAATATATTTGGCAAGGCGATTTTGTGGAGCTTTGTTGCAGGTCGTGGTTCATTTCTGTAGACAATTTTTACCTTAAATCCCACTAATTCTTTATTAGGGTGTTCGGTTGGCTCACAATAAAGCTATTTTTCAAGATAAATTATCCTCCCCTGCCAAAGTATTGGTCGGAGCTCTTTGTATTTTAAGCTTCTTTCCTCTATCAAAGGATTCTCCATCAGTTTGATGCGTCATTTTAAAAAATCCAGATTCTTCTGAACCATGGGGATACTTTGATGGGGCGTCTCCACCGCTCCAGCCTCGTAACAAATGCCACGGATTGCAGCACTACTCCTCTGATGTATTACATAGTGCGAGGGATTATAACTATATGCCATGTTTAAAAGCTTTGTTGCCAACGATATAAGTATGTGTCACAACACCTATGGCAGGAGTTATATTGTTGTAAAACCATATGTTTAAAATGGTATGTCAAATATGTGTTAGTAATACATTGCACCATATTCAAAAACAAATTTCTATGTTTGCCTAGTCGATCCTGGGAGGACGACGGGTTTGACCCTGACACCTACCTGTGGATCTATAAAACGTTATGCCAATGCGCCAGTGCAGAAATAGTTGTATGTTGAGTCTCAAAACTTTGTATTATTTGTTGCTCGTAAATGCCTTTTTGGGCATAATTGGGCCAATATTGGGCGTTTTTTAGATGTGAGAGTTGCGTTGGAGAGCTAAGGCCGAGGCCTATCAGTGGACAGTAGCTATTGATGCTTGTGAGCACAGTCTAGAATGGAGAAATTTGATGTAAAGAGACTTATGAGCATTTTTAATACAATAGACGCCCACTTGGAAGCGGACTTGGAGATGTAGTCCACGAGGGATGAACTCCATCATCAAATATTTTGAGTTTTCTTCTTATTTTCTTTGTTGTTTATGCTTATGTTCATATTCAAGTTTAAGTTTAAAGGCGCTTAAAAATCAATATTATCTCATTCATTCACATAAAAGCAACCTTAGTTAATATTGGAAGAAATTGAGTAAATAGTCAATTTTGTGGTTTCGGATCATATTTTGGTATTAGAGCAAGGTTGATCATGTATAGACAGGATATTTTCCAATGTGAATGTTGACTAGATCCAGGTTGCGACGTGGAGAAGGGGAACTTGAAGAGATAAATCCAGAGATTGGAAAGAGGAAAGTCTCACAAAAGATGGCAGGTTCAAATGAAGGAGCATCTCCTGAGACAAAGAGCGAAGAGAAATTTCAGTAGATGTTCCTTAATATGCAAAGGATGATTGTAGAACTTTATGAAGACGATAAGACTAGAGATGCAACTTTGTCTTCTAAAAGTACGAAAGTGAAAAAGTGCAAGGAAAATGTTGGTGGTAATGAACCTCATTCTCCTCCATCTTTGTCTTCTTCTTCTTCCTCATTCTTTTATCATTCCAATTCAGATTCAAACTCACAAAAGACAACAAATATATCTCCTTTTTTGAAGCTTGATGTTAAGTTTGAATTGCCGATATATGATGTGAAATGAATCCTAAAAAGTAAGATAACTAGAAAACGCAACTTGAGGTGTATTGTAGAATTCAGAATATTGTTGATGAATTTGCAAAAATTAAGTTAGCTACACTTAGAATGGGGGAAACAACGTTGATTTGGTGGAAAGTAAAACTCAATCAGATTTGAAGCATAAAGGTAAAATTATATCTTCATGGTCTAGGTTTGTTAAAGCTCTTAGAAAGAAATTATATCCTTTAGGATATATGGAACATGTTGTAATGGATTGGCAGCATATAAGGCAAGGTAAAGGACAGAGTGTGTAAGATTTTACATAGGAATTCAGGAAAAAGGAATTATCGGTTAATGTCCCATTAAACACACAGGATACGTTGTTAAAGTATATTGGAAGTTTTCATTCTTATTTGAGACATACTTTGCTTATGTTTAATCCAACTGACTTTGATGAAGCGTGTGTACAAGCCATTCATATTTGGCAGACCTTTTCAGTCAAAATTTTCAAAGAAACCATTCAAGCATTCAGGAACAAATATTCCAAAGAAAGCAAAGGGAAGGGTAAGTTGAAAAGGAAGAAATCGACAACAACTACGAAAGAAGGAGAAAGGCCAACTTGTACTCGTTGTCAGAGGGTTGGACATGATGACTCCAAGTGTTGGAAGCTTCATCTGGAACTTAAGCCAAAGAAGTTCCTTAAGAAGAAGGGTGAGATGAAAGCCAATGTTGCAATCCAACAAGATTTGGGATTCGACTCTGGTGATGAAAAGAAGATAACCACTATGGGTCTGACATGTAATCCTTCTGAATCTAGCTCCAGTTCTACTTGTTATGCATCTTCTTCAAAATCTAATGATGTGATTGAAGAAAAGAAGAGAGTTGAATTGTTTCATATCAAGATTATCTCCCAACACACTAAGATAGATACATTATTCGATAGTGGATCACAAAAAAAAAAAACTGAGGAACTAGTACGGAAATTGGGATTGGAAACTAAAATCATCCAAAACCATACCCTTTAGGATGGCTGAAAGAAAATACTCAGATGCATGTCACAAAACAGTGTTGTTTAAGGTTTGCAATTACAACTAATTTTTTTGATGAAGTTGAGCTAGATGTGATTCCTTTGGATATATGTGGAGTTTTGTTAGGTAGTCCTTATATTTATTATCGAGATGCCATATTTCATAGAAAGGAGAATAAGTATCATCTTGTTAAGGATGGAATTAAATACATTGTCAGGGCACATAGAATTAAGACAAGCTTGGATTTAATCAATGTTAGTCAAATGAAAAGACTCATAAGTTCAAGTAAAAAGTATGTTTTATATTTGTTAAAGAACAACCTAAAGATAAGTATGATGCTTTTGAAGGGTGTGATTCTCAGTTTAAGGACAAATTGGTTGAAATAGTAGATTCTTATAAAAAATTGTTTAAAGAACCAAAAAGTATACCTCCAAAACGAGAAATACAACATGAGATTCAATTATAATATGATGCCCCCCTTCTGAATATTGACATGTATTGTATGTCGGTCATAGAAAATGAAGAAATTAAGAAACAAATTTAGGAATTGGTTGATAAAGGCTTCATTCGACCTAGTTCTTCTCCATGTGGATCACCGATCATATTAGTCCCTAAGAAAGACAGAACTTGGAGAATGTGTGTTGATTTTAGAGCCTTAAATAAAATCACCATTAAGAACAGGTATCCTCTTCCTAGAATCGATGATTTTCTTGATCAGTTAAAGAATGTTGTTTACTTTACAAAACTGGATTTAAGAAGTGGTTATCATCAGATTCGTATTGCAGAGAATGATATATGGAAAACTGCATTTAAGACTAGACAAGGGGATTTATGAATGGTTGGTTATGTCGTTTGGTTTATGCAATGCTCCAACAACTTTTATGAGAGTGATGAATGATGTTTTTCGTCCTTTTATTGATAAGTTTGTCATAGTCTATCTGGATGATATTCTTATTTTTAGTTCAAGTTTGGAAGAACATGTAAAGCACGTTAAACAGATTTTTGATGTGTTGCAAAGAGAGAAACTGTATCTCAAACTTTCTAAGTTTGAATTTGGGAAAAATTCCTTAGTAATATCTTGGTTACATAGTTGGAGTAGGTCAACTAAAAATAGTTCCAACTATAATTGGTGTAATCATTAAGTGGCCAAGACCTCAAAATGTGACGAAAGGTAGAAGTTTCTTGGGTGTAGTTCAGTATTGGAGGAAATTTATTTCTCATTTCTCTTTGATTGCATCACCACTTCATGCTTTGAAAAGTTCTAAAGTGTCCTTTTAGTGGGGAGGAAAACAACCAAAGCATTTGATACTTTAAAGCAAAAAATTGTGACAGCTCCAATCTTAACATTACCAAACCTTCAACAACCATTTGAAATAGAAACTGATGCTAGTGGGTATGCAATGGGTGCAATGTAATTGCAAAAAGGAAAGGCTATTTGTTTTCATTTAGAAACATTTTCTAAAGAAGTTGTTAACTATCCAACTTATGATAAAGAATTATATGCATTAGTGGAAAGTATTAAAAAATGGAAACATTATTTAATGGGCAAAGAAATAGTGATTCATCAAGATCATCAGCCACTTCATTACCTTCAATCGCAAACTAAGTTGCAGCAGTCTTGACATTATAGATTGATGGTGTTTTTGCAACAATTTCACTTAGTAATCAAATATAAGAAAGGTACCACCAATAAAGTAGTTGATATTTTATCAAGACCTTCTTTGAATGCTTCAGTTATTCTTCAAAATAGTTCTTTAGCACATGAAAGTTATATTGAACAATATGTTGAAAATATTGATTTCAAAGATGTTTATGAATCACTAACTCATGGTGCTCAAGTGGAAGAAGTGAATTATCATGTTCATGACAAGTTATTGTACCATCTTGGCAAGTTGTGCATACCACAGGGAGAAAGAGTGCATGTGATCAGAGAAGCACATTCTTCTCGTGTTTTAGGGCATTTTGGTGTAGGTAAGACAGTGGCACAGTTACAAAGGTATTGCTATTGGCCTCGAATGAATGAAACAATTGCTAAGTACATCAAAGGTTGTGTCATGTGTTCAACAAGAAAACCAAACAATAGAAAGTTAGGTTTGTATATGCTGCTTCCAGTTCCTTTTCGTCCATGGGACAATATATTTATGGATTTTGTAGGAGGACTTCCAATGTCTAGAAAAGGGAATGATTATTTGTATGTTGTGGTTGATAGATTTAGAACAATGTGTATTCTTGTTCCATGTAGAAAGCAAGTTAATGCTAAACAGTCTGCACATTTGTTCTTTCAAAATGTATGGGCTCATTTTGGGTTGCATACTTCTATCATTTCAGATCAGGACTCTCGTTTCATGGGAAAATTTTGGTCCACTTGGTGCGGACTCATGGACACTAAGTTGAAGAAGAGCATAGTTTTTCATCCAAAAACCAATTGGCAAATAGAGGCGGTGAACAGAACAATGGTACATCTTCTCAGAGGCTATTGCTGCAAACATCCTAAGTTGTGGGATGAATCCTTACACTGTCCAACATGCTTATAATCGAGTCCTGCACTCTTCTATGGGTAGATCTCCTTTTGAGACATGTTTTGGGTACTTGCCAAAATCACCAATGGACTTCATGTTTGGTGAAGAAGCTCAGGAGGATGGACATGGAGATGTCGACAAAGCAATCAAGTTCATTCAAAGAATCCAGAAGATTCATGAAGCAGTGCAGGATCAATTGGAGAAAGGTCAGGCCAAGTACAAAATGTGCCATGACAAGCATCAAGTGGATCATCACTTCTAGGTTGGTGATCAAGTATGGTTATACATCAGCAAAGAAAGGATGAAAGGTGAAGGTAAAAAGTTGAAACATATCAGGTATGGTCCTTTTAAAATTGTTTAAAATATTGGGCATAATGTATTCTAGTTGAATTTTCCTCCATACATGCATATATATTCAGTTGTAAATGTTGAAATTTGAAGTGTATGAACCTCCTATGATCATGGATCTAGAGGAAAATTCTCAAATTCCAATTGTAGATGATTTTTCACTTGAATGTATGACTGAGTTATAGAAAGATACCATCTTGGACAAGAAGGTCCGCACTTCTAGGCAAGTAGATGCTGAGTATCTTCGAGTGGGACTCAAAGGTATGAATCCAAGTAAAGCAAGGTGGATGGAGATCGGAAGGGTGAGGAAGTTGTACCCTCACCTCATGTCTGCTTAAAACCAAACTTTTGGTCGTCCAAAATCTTCCAGTGGAGAGGAATGATCCAGGAGGATCTTTGAAACGCTCAAATTTCAAAATTCTCATATGCTCATGAAACCAATGCCAAGTCGAAGAGCTTGTCGCGAGGATTCCGGCAGTATATTTGGTTTCCAAAATGGCCTCCGTATGGGTGAGAAAATGTGCTCTGAAGTTATTCTTAAACATGCAAAAAAAAATGGGCCTTTGCAGACCAAGTGGCAATCTCACATCATGACACATGGCAGGTTAAAATAAACGCACGTGGCAGTGAAAGTTAAGACAAAGCACAGGTCAAACTGGCAAGGTCGAGGTCGAACCCATAACCTTCGTTACATCACGACAAAATCTTGCCAATACACCACAACATTACATTTGATATGTATGAGACACATATTATATTTAAATATTATTGAAATGTGTATAAGGGGGAATGGTTTGTAGAGCCCGCCATCTCTCGCAGGCCCACCAAACCCAATGGTTGATATATCGACGCTCCAAACAACCCACCAAACTTGGTGCGGGGAACTCCAAAGTTAAACCATATTGCAACTATATGTTAAAATTATATGACACCACCGAGGAGTTCATCAATCACATACCATAGGATTAACATTCACCAGTTAACAACTAATGCCATGGGTCGGGTAAACATGTGAGCGTTGCTCCAGCCTCATAACAAATGCCACGGTTTGTAGCACTACTCTGATGTATTACATAGCGTGAGGGCTTATGACTATATGTCATGTTTAAAAACTTCGATGCCAATGATATAAATATGTGTCACAACACCTAAGGGGGGAGTTATATTGTTGCAAAACCATATGTTTAAAATGGTATGTCGAATATGTGTTGGTAATACGTTGCACCATATTCAAAAACAAATTTCTGTGTTTTTCTAGTCAATCCCGGGAGGCCCGCGGGTTTTACCCCGAGACCTGCCCGCAGATCTATAAAAACTTATGCCAATGCTCCAGTGCCGAAGGAGTTGTACAATGGCTCTCAGAACTTTGTATTATTTTGTGCTTGTAAATGCCTTTTTGGGCATAACTTGGCCAATATTGGGCTTTTTTGAGATCTGATAGTTGCATTGGAGAGCTGAGGTTGAGCCCTATCAGTTCACAGTAGCCATTGATGCATGTGAGCACAGTCCAGAATGGTGAAATTTGATGTAAAGAGACTTATGAGAATTTTTAATACAGTAGACACCCACTTGGAAGCAAACCTGGAGATGTAGTCCAGGAGGGATGAACTTTGTCATCAAATATCTTGAGTTTGTTTCGTATTTTATCTATTGTTTATGCTTATGTTCAGATTTCAAGTTTAATTTTAAAGGAATTTAAAAATCAATTTTATCTCATTCATTCACATAAAAGAAACCTTAGTTAGTATTTGAAGAAATTGAGCAAATAGTCAATTCTATGTTTTTGGATCAAGGGTTCATCTTGATTTCAGAGTTTTGAGGTCAAGACAGATCAGATTTATATCATCAGCGTTACATAGATTTTGATGTAGTCCTTCCTTTTTTATATGTTTACTTATTATCTATATCATATATTGTTAGTCTCAGATTCTTGAAACTCTACATATCAACTCTTTTTTATAAAATCTTTTTGATGGAAGATTCAAAATTTGTAACATTTTTGTAAGATTAGATTTCATTGCAAGATGGACAAACTACTAGAACTCTTTTAAAGAAAAAAATATCATGAAGATAGGATATGAATGCACAATTTGGTTCATATGCGGAATGTAATTGTATACCACCTTATGGAAATAAAATTATGGTTTGTTTTCCTTGGAAAAAATAGGGAAATGAAAGGGGGCTTACGGACTAAGAGAAGAATAAAAATATTTGATTGTTATACTATGATTAACCCTAGCTTTGTCAAGTCATTGATTTATGTTTATCATAAATTCTTAACCTTGGGATTGGTTGTTGAAAGAGAGATACATGAACTTCTTTTGAAGGCACATGGTCTCTCACATGCATGCAACTATAATCCATGATTTTTTCCATGCAAGGGGATTTTTGATGTCCATTTTGCGTTGAGAGTTTTTATCTAAGTCCTTTTGTTGTTGTACGAGTGTTTTAATATAATTATAAAAATGGTTGTCATGAATCTATGTAAAAATCATGACTATTTGTAAGGGGAATTGTTGTCTTTGAGTAAAATTAATTACAACTAATAATCCTTGGAGCATATTGGGTATACGTTTGATTTTTCGCATGACTATTCCCACTCATTGTGCATTGCATTACAAGTGGGGCAATGCTCCCCCCCCCCACCCTCTCTTATTTCGTCGTCTTGTGTTAGTTTTTGTAGCATCAGAAGGTGTTCTAGTCTCAAACTTTGTGGAGAGGCTAAAACACATGAGATCTCGAGAGCCCATAAATCGTTTCTGGAAATCCCACGTAGAGACAACTCAATTAAATTAATTGATCGTTAACTAAAAATTTCTTAAGTCTAACTTAGGGGAATCGATTAAGTAATAGGAATTAAATTGAGAAATGTGAGAATTCTCTAGAAACTCACATGGATAGACTTTGAGATGATCTCAACCATCGATAAGGACTTAATCGTGGTCGTCGGTGATCCAACTAGAGATTATAAGAGGAGGTCGATGGGGTTGGAGAAGAAGACACAAGAAGAGCGAATTTCCTCGCCTGATCAATTTTCCAAAAAGCAACATCCAACCATAAGAATTTGAGCCAGAAGGAAGCAGGATCTAGAGGGACATCAATAGCAAATTTCCTAAGGAGGATTCCAGACTTGGAAGAGTCACTCAAGAGGAAGACGATTTTTCCTCAGGGAGCTGCGTAAGGAGAGTGTAGGAGGTCTTCAGAGGAGATTTTGATTCAACTAGAGGAATCGATTCAGTTGCTGAGGGTCGGGATAAATTCTAGGAGGCCAAGCGAGTCATTTCCCGAGGTAAAAACAGGCAGAGTTGTAGGATTCAATGTGTTCCAGAGGCAATGTGAATTAGCTTGTGTAGAGGCAGCATAGAGGTTGATGCAGGGGAATTTCGTGTGGCCTAGTTTGGCCATATTTCTGAGCAGAATCAGTTGTGGTGTCGAGGTATTATCCTCACAGATATTTTGCCAGTATTTCTCTCAGATTGGGTTTCTAGATTAAGCATCCAAAATTGCTCTCTGAATTTATGCTATTATATAATAATAAAACCCTCATTCGTTGAACTGAATTTCCTACATTGAGATTTTACAGGGACAATTGTCCAAAAATAACTATGTCCAATTTTATTATGTGTGTGCATAGTATTTCCCAGTTTCCAGTTTATTTTCTGCAACATTTTATTTGTCAAGAAATTGCAGTCTGAATTATTCGTTATTTTTCCAGTAACAAAATAAATTGAATAATAATTTTATCGGTTAAAAGAATAATTTCTAGTTGTTGCATTTCAAGCGAATTTTCACATGGTATCACAACAGATTTGATCAAACACAAAGCTCAGAAGTGAAAGGAGGAAATCATTAGGAGTCAGAGGGAGTATGACAGTTTGATTCCAGGTTTGCGCAGGGCCTAGCTAGCAGTGTGAATTGCTGGACAGGGGGTCAAATTTCCAATTGCAAAGTGCAGGAAGGGGCGAATTGTTCAGGTAGTAATTCTAGCAGGCAGAGCTGAGTAGATCGTATTTTTTTGCAAAGCAAATTATTGATTTGGTCACAGATAATTTGTTGCAGTGGTTACAGTAGCAAATTAGTGTTGGGGGGAAGAGAAATTGCACACACTAAATGATTTTTATATGAGGATTTCCAGATCCAAGTCATTGGAGGAAATCCAAAATTTCCAGTTGACAGTAGCAGAAGAAACAAGAAGATCTGTGCATTCCAAGAGGGGGTGTGAATAACAGTGCTAGCAGCGGAGCAGGAGAAGAGGAGATTCTTGTTTATAAGCCAATTGTGAGTTTGCAGAAATGGCCTCAGTAGGACTTCGTGATCAGGACAGATTGGATGGTGCTTCCAACTACGTTATTTGGAAGGTCGGGATGTCATTTTTGCTATATGAGCATGGTCTAAAGTATTACGCAGAAAGAGTTATACATGTACCTACATACCCATAGCAATGAGAGAATTACAAAAAGGAAATGGCCAAGGCAAAGTGGTTGATCCTTGATGGAGTTCGAGATCATATAGTCTCACACTTAGTAGCCAAGAATACGACCAAAGAAATGTGGGATGGACTCGCAACACTATATCAGAATCCTTCTGAGAATCAGAAGTTGTTCCTAAAGGAGAAGCTGAGAACCACCAAGATGCAGAAGGGAGAAGGAGTTACTCCATACCTTACCAGGATTCAGGATATCTGGAATGAGTTGTCTGTCGTAGGTGAGACGCCACAAGAAGCTGAACTGGTGCGTGTAGCCATCAATGGTTTCTCCAAGGAGTGGACTACTTTTGTCTAAGGCATTACTGGATGAGATACTCTATCTAGATGGGATCGTTTGTGGTCATATTTCACACAGGAAGAGATGTGACTTGCTCTAGTCAAGAGTAGTCTCAGTGGTAGCAACAGAGGATTGAATACTATGAAGGAGGAGGAGAGCATAGCCCTTGAATCGAAGGGAAAGGCAAAGAAAAGTGCCAGTTAGGGACAAGGCTCATAGGGAGGCAAGAAGAAGAAGAAGGCCCTATCGAAGGTCAAGTGCTTAAGGTATGGTGAGTTTGGTCACTACAACACTCAGTGTCCTAAAAGGAAGAAGGACAAGAAGGAGAAGCAGGATTAGACAACGACTTCAATAGAGATAGATCAGTTTTCCTCCAGGTTGGAGGAAGACTTCACTTTGTATGCAGTTATACCTCCAGGAGAGAGGTGGGGAGACATTAAGCTCTATAATCAAGAGCTATGTAGAGCTAGGTAGGATCCTTCAAGGAGAGCATCGGGAAGGTTTTTCCTCTTGGATCAATACCCTTGCTACAGGGGGCAATAGTATTTAGTAGCAGATGGATCAGTGTTCAGGTTGGTGCAGTCAAATCTTGAGGGACAATTGTAGTACTAGTTGCATTCATATGTTGAGGTGTGTAGAGTAGTTGCAGCGCATACAGTTACTCAGTGGACAGTGCAAAGGCTAGTTGCAGTTAGATCCTCAGGATACATTTGTAGAGCTAGTCCAGGGACACAGATGATTCAGAGTTTTGTTCTCAGTTGCAGTAGTTGCAGTAATAACAACATGAGATTAGTTGCAGTGCAATGCAAAGTTGGCAGCAATACAAGGTGTACAATGCAGTATCAGTAGCAGTGCATATGCAGAGTGATTCAGCTATAGAGTGGCAAATGAACCAGAGTTGAAAAATAGTTGGTGGGCAGTGATAGGCTATCACAGATGTTATTCATCAGCAGTGTGTATGGAGGATGTTATGGGAAAGAACGCCTTCCTTACTAAGAGGGAGTGTTAGTTTTTGAAGCATTGGATGGTGTTCTAATCTCAAACTTTGTGGAGAGGCTAAATCACATGAGATCTCCAGAACCTAGATATTGTATGGAAATTTCACTTAGAGGCAACTCAATTAAATTAATTGATCAATAATTGGAATTTGTCTAAGTCACTTATGGAAATCAATTAATTAATAGGAATTAATTTGAGAAAGGTGAGAATTTTCTAGAAACTCACATGGATTGACTTAGAGATGATTTCGACCATTGATAAGGAGTTAATCATGGTCATTGGTGATCTAACTGGAGATTATAAGAGGAGGTCAATGGGGTTGGAGAAGAAGACACAGGAAGGGAGGGTTTCCTTGGTAGATCGATTTTCTAGAGAGCAACATTCAGCCAGAAGAATCGAGTAAGAAGGAAGCAGGATCTAGAGGGAGATCAGTAGCAGATTTCCAAAGGAGGATTCTAGATCTAGAAGAGTCAGTTGAGAGGAGGACGAGTTTACCTCAGGGAGTTGAGTGTTGGGGAAATTATATGTGTAATATTTCCAACATTATATTATTAATCTGGGGCTCATAAGCTTCGAGGCACAAGCCAGGTAACGCGAGATCAGAGCATCTAACCTAAATTAGAGTATGAAATCAATTTATTATTTTACTGTTATAATAGAACATGAATTATTGTTATAAAAGAAATTCTTCAAAGAAAACAACATACACTTGCTAAAAAATAACACCTATGATAACAATTCTAACTTGAAAGATCCTATTGAAAGAAACTCATTGCAATTTAATCTATGAAAAACCTTCAATTCAAGACTCCCAATCTAAATGAAATAAATCATTCGAAAGAAAGCCACTCTTCATAATTAGGAAACTCATAATCGAAACTAAAAAGTAAATGAAAGCCAAATCAATCTGCATTAAACTGATATCTCTACTTGCACAATCGAATTCACATTCAGACTTTCTCTAACGAAAAATGATTATGCTATGAAAAACAAGAAGACTTCTAGAATTTTAAATTTCAAATCTACAAGACATAGTTTTAAGTACATAATGATGCTAGATTTCACACAACAAATTTCTCGATGAAATTCACACTTTGAATGTAAATCCTATGATCTAGATAAGCTAAAAGACTTGTTTCTAGTTTTGGTGGGACCTTGCCACTCCTGGAGCAAGCTTAAACTAACTCAATAAAAATAAAATTCAAAACACATTCATAATACTTACAAAGAATTTAGAGATGAAGCCAAAATCAATTAAGATTCAATTATTATTACAAAAGAGCTTCAATCCATCCTTTATTCCTTCCCTGCTTCTCTTCCTTTCAAAAATCTCCCCAAAGATTACAATTCAAACCATGGCTGAGCCATTTATAAGATTTACAAGGTGAATTAGTCATTTTCCTCAATTATGGAAAATTGAACAATTTTAACAAACTGGCCCCAAAGATATTAGCATATCTTCCTAACCATGGCGAATTTTGGAAAACTATTTGGAGATAACCTAAATTGTTATATTTTCAACAAAAATATCTATTGTATTTGTCTCATTAAAATCCATATACTCATAAATCGTGCCCAAATTTGGTTGTCTAGCTCTTTTTGCAAGATTATAGAACTCTGGAAAAATAGTCATTTCCTATAAAACTGCCTCCAAGTCCTACTTATAACTTTTATAAATTTTCGAATCTGGAGAAACAATTTTGCATATAGATAATTGGTTATATGGTTAAGATACCCATTTTCTCATATTTTCTAGATTCACCTCCATATGCACGAAAATTGAGGTCAAACTTGGCAGTTTGGAAACTGTGCACATTTTGAGTAGATTTGTTAATTAGCCCCTATGGACCCACATGTGCGACCTGGTTGCAATCTAACACATGGAAAGGTATTAAAACATTATTTTGGACAATAACCTCCCTCGGTTTTCCTCAGAAGCATGCCGAAATGTCGAAACCCCAAATTGGATGTTCCCTTACTTTACTTGTACTAACTAGTTCAACTGACTTATGAAGAATTTCGGCAATATAACCCTGTGACAAATGAACTTACCAAAACCATCATTAGTAAATCATGGTAAAATCATCTTTAATCATATAAAATATACTAGAACTAATGATACTCAACCATGAGGCGTAAGACGTGCATTGGTAACAAGTGATGGAATTATGGTGTGAAATGAGTATAATTGTACATCAATATATGTTATGAATGGTGGTATTGAATGATGAAAACATGGTCATATTTAAGGCCCAACGCTGAGCAAGGACTACACAGGGGGGCTTCATAGGAGAGTTCGATTCAACTAGAGGAGGATTTGATTCAGTTGTTGAGTGCTTGGATAAATTCTAGGAGACCAAGTGAGTCACTTCCCGAGGCAAAGACAGACAAAGATGCAGGATTCAGCAAGTTCTGGAGGTAGTGTAAATTAGCATGCGCAGAGGCTGATGTAGGGGCATTTCATGTGGCCCAGTTTGGCTAGATTTCATAGCAAAATCAGTTGAGGTGCTAAGGTATTAGCCTAAGATATTTTTCCAGTATTTCTCTTCGATTCGATTGTTAGATTAAGCATCCAAAATTATGTTGCATAATAATAAAACCCTCATCCGCTTTATCTATTTTCCCACATTGGGTTTTTCCAACAACGATTGTCCAAAAATAACTATGTCAAATTTTATTTTGTGTGTGCATATTATTTCTCAGTTTCTAGTTTATTTTCCGCATCATTTTATTTGTGAAGAAATTGGAGTCTGAATTATTTGTTATTTTGTCAATAACAAAATAAATTGAATAGTAATTTGATCAGTTAGAAGAATAATTTCTAGTTATTGCATTTCAAGCAAATTTTCACAACCTGCGTGGGGGTTTGGGGGCAACACTCCCAAAAAAAAAATTGGAATTTGTTTTTGGTTGTTTTTGCCACGTATTTTTGCTAAAAAGTGGTTTTGTGGCACATGATGGTTTTTCCCATGGTTTTTTATTTTGTTAAAGAGCTACAAGTGTACTCTAATCTATGATAAATGGATTGGCGTGGGACATATAAATTGTATTGTAATAGTTTACAAAAGAATTTATATTGAAAAATCTTGTTATTCTTCTTGGTTTGGGTTCCATCATAAAATTTATATGTTAATGTGTGTGTTTCTTATTGCATCTTTTCTATTTTATTAAGAATCTATTTGCAATAATAAATTGTACAAGGTTAAAACCTACAGAGCCCCCAACTGTGAGATTTCTTGGCTAGTTCATGCTAGAGCCTTAAAGGGAAGTGGGAAAGCCCAAGGAATTAGGTTATGCAGGTTGATGGGGAAAGAGGGTTGGTGGATTGGGATAGCCATAAGAATTAATAGACTATGAATTTTGGGAATTGAGTTGTTTTAAGAGAGTTAGAGATAGCTATATGAGTTTGTTTCCTGATGGATCCATAGCCTTAGCTTTTGGGTGGCCTTTGTTGTAGAGATATTAAGTGCAACATAGATCTTATGGTTGGGTGAGATGTCATTTGTTTGTAGCTAATTGGTGGTTAGTTCCCAATATATAAGTTTTCATGATAATGTACAACTATGTTGAATTGATTCTATTAATGTTATGAATTGAATTAGTTTCTAGCGCGTTCAATTTTTCTTGCATGTTCATGATTGCATCTTTGTCTACAGTGTCATTATCCATTGAATGATTTAATTGTGATTGCATAAGCCATCATTTTCATGTATGCATCCATAAATATATTAATAGTAGGCTAGTGATGAAATTGGTATCAAAGCAAGAAGTTAGTGAAAAATATTGGTTTAAGAAGTACCCCATATTCTTAATATAGGATAGAGGGTATTGGGTATGATACATGATGGTATTAGAGAAAAATTTAGTGTATGCACGCTGTGTGTAGGGACCTTCCCTATGACACTAATTACAAATATATGAATTGCAACTTTTTTTATATATATACAACCAAACTCTAGATAATAGCAACAAGTTATTGGATGCAAGAAACCACACTCACATTTTTATTAATGAAATAAGAGGCGCAAATCTATGTTATTGTAATACAAGTAATGATGCAATATAGATATTTCCTTTTAAAACCCTTTCCACCATTAACAACTTCCAATATAGGAATCAAATACAAATCAAGGCACAACAAACATGAGAAGCACAAAATAATTTTAAGGCACATGCATCAATAGTCTATAAATTTACAATTCAAATGTCATATCCTTCACTTTTACAATCTAATAATTTCATATAACAATAAGCATGTAACATAACTTTACGGAAAATCCAAGATGTCATGCACCAAGGGGCGGAGTCTTGATTTTACCTTTGTTGGTTCTTTTTCTCCCTTCTTCTTGTCTATGTACACATGTGAAGAATGTTGCATCCTGATTAAACGTTGTTGACTCACTGGTTGAACTCTCAGCCTAATCCTTAGGTACTCTTCTTCCCAAAAACCCCCAAGTTGCAATGGGGTTGTAAAGTATAATATGAATACTACGTAGTGGAGGAGAGCACTCTTGTCTCCAGAGTTCCCTCTCTAATGGCCTCCACTGCACCAAAATCACTATAGACTTCGTAGTCACTCACAATAGCATCATGTAATTATGCAACAGTAGGGAAACAATTGTCCCTATCCCATAGTTTGCTCATTTTATAGGATTGTTCATAGGTGACACTTGTCACTTCATGCAAACATAATCATTTTTACTAATCTAATAGTTTGATTATTCACCCACCAATGTGTCAGTCTCTCACCAAGTCTCTCTTAAATGATTTACTTAAATTCTTATTTAAAAAACACATTTTTATTCCTCACCCTAACATGACTCCCTATTTCTTCTCCTAGTTATCTCTTGATTCCCCTTTTACACTCCTTATTTTATGTTCATTATTGAAGTCAAATGGTAGTTCTCAGATTTGGTTCCCCAACTACACCCTAGTTTATCTCAAATTGAACTCTTAGATGAAGATATTGTGTTGGATATTGCCACATGGAGGTTCTCTCATGAAACTAAATTTCTATAATTTTAAATTATTTTTCTTTAATTCCATTCACCACCCTCTTTTATTAATGAGGTTAAACTATCTTAGGGTTAATGTTTCTATTTAACTTTATTTCCCTTTCCCCTTTTACTTATTAGATCACTTAAATGCTTTGGATTTATTTTAATGCACATTATCTACTTAAGATTTTCCAAACGTGGGAAGGGGTATAATTACTCAACTGTCCAGTGTTTATATTCTTCCTATTGTCCCGTTATCCCAAGGTTTTATCTTTGATTTAGTTAATTTGATTCTAAACCTTTACTTACTACATGGTGTGAATTAGTGCTCATCATGGTATGATTTTCAACTCTTAGTTATTTTTCAGCTTCCTCTTCTTAATGCCAAGAGTGTCAAGCCAATCTTTCCCTTCAATAACTTCCCTTTTTAAGTTCCAAGTGTGACACACCAATTTGTTTCTTCTAGATGCCAAGAGTGCCAAGTCAATTGTTCCCTTCAAGAACTTTCCTTTGAAGTTCCGAGGGTGTGACATCACTTCCCCTTCATGCATCTTGTGACTATGGGGAAAAATTTGGGCGTGATAATAGAGACCATTGTTGCTTCTAGTGTCATTCTCTATAATGAGACTAATGGTGCTAGGGATCAAGGAATCCACCTTGATGTGCGCCCCCCTAGTAATCCTCGTGAGTGACCCAATCTAGGGTCCCACCCCATGGCATCATGATCTTTAAGGCAAAGATATCCCAACACCTTCCAGCCCAATTCATGGCAAGAGTGCTAGGGTGAAACCATGGACATTTTCCCATCCCTCCTATCTGTACAACCCCATCACCCATGTGTGAGTCGTTCAGCCAAGCAACTAACTTGTGCTTGCAACCACTAACATGACATTATAATCACAACAAAATATTAACTTTAACTTTAATTTTTGAGACAATAGTATGTAATTCAATGAAATCAGATGTCATCGGCTCATCACATGCATGTGCATCCGGGTGGTCTCTTGCCGTACTCAATATCCATTAGTAATGTTTGTTCATAATGTTAATCATTGATACAATTGTGTATGTTAAATCATCACCATGACATAATCATCACTAACTGCAAGCAAGAAGATACTGTAAACAAGACAACATGATGAACCATCACATGATTAGACATAGCCACAAATAGGTCCATCACAACCATTATCATCATGATATCAAATTGGCATATATCACAATTATTATCACCTCTACTAATAATACAAGCCAAATAATTATATCTTCGACCTGAGGTCCTCAAGTAATAATGTATGATCGGAGAGGTTATATCTAAGAAAACGTAATGTCAGGGTCAATCAACCATAGCATGGCACTGCAACACACATGTGTGCCAAGGTGATATCTTACCACACTCAAAAAATTGTCAGTGGTATATGGTCCCAAAATGGTCATCCAAGTTTATGACATGATAGAACATCAAGGAATTCTATAATAACCATAAGTAACATAAGCATCAATGCAATGCAAATTGATATATATATATATATATATATATATATCATCCCATGGGTTTATAATAGTAAAATAATCTTTGGATCATTATAGTAAGACAAAAGCGTTGGTTTCATAATCAAGGTAAAATGAGGCATTGTAGTGTGGTTATGATGTACCATGTATCCTAAGTTAACGATGCACATATGTTACCAGTTATGTTATAGAATGGTGTTAGAGCTATTGGTTACAACACTAGGGATGTATGGGCCAGGTTTAGGCTAAACTTGATTAAATTACAATATTTTGGAAAGTTTTTGATAAAATTCTTCAAGGAGAATAGTTGGGGAAGTGTTATGCATCCAACACCTATTGGAATAATGGATTAAGTTGCTAAATTGTATCATTGTTAGAGTATAATGAGGCATGTTTTTTGTAATTCATGGTTACATAGTTCACTTCTATTTAGAGGATCAAACAAAAATCATGAAATTCATGGATCAAAATTTCATTATAGTGGAATCAAATCGATAAGAAATGAGGTCAAATTCATTTGGAGAAGTGAATAGATATATAGAGTGGAAAAGGTGTAGAATCCTAGTATGGAAAATTCATCGTGGCCATGAGTTATTAGGAAATACACATACATAGATACATACAAATATACATATTTAACTTGCTAAATAAAAACCTCTAAAAATGATATGGGCATTATACATATGACATGGACTCGTATTGGTGATACTGATTGGTGGACTACATGGATGTTGCAAAGTGTTTCTGGGTGGATTTCATGTACGTAAGTGCCAAACATGAGGTAGGGTCCAAGGTGGCATAGGTAGGTTGATGACAAAAAATGGTAAATGAATTGTTGAGGTAAGAAGAGTCGTATTTTGAAGGGTAAAAATCCCTCTCCAATTGTTGTTAGGGTGATCCATGTCCCCCAAGTGGTTATTGGATTGAGAAGGTTGGGGCAAATGTTAATGAAAAGCAACTTCAACCTTCAATATCAATCTTAGTTGTAGATCTAGATCATGTCTATGGGAACATGTTCACTAAAGATGGATGGTTAGAGACGAGAACCCCCTTGTCACATAAATTAATGAAATCATGCTAAATGATGGATAAATGATAGAGGGGTATGGATGGCCCATAATAAAATAATAATAATAATGATAGTAAAAAAGTTTATAAAGTGAAATTGAAAAAGGTAAGACATGGCCATAAGGTGTGAAATGGAAGGTAAGGATGCAAGGTGATGAAACTACTGACATATGGTTACTAATGTGGTATGATTTTGAGGTAGAGGTAGTGGGATCATCTTGATCATTACTCACTAAGTTTTTCTAGGAGAAAAAATCAAGAAAAAATTTATGAATCCAGACACCCCTGCCCTTCCTAAAAAAATTATATACATAATAAATGGGGGAAACCTATGATATATAGGGAAATTTTAAGGTTATTTTATCTTTTATATATATATATATATATATATATATATATATATATATATATATATAATCTTTCACTAAATTATAAAATCTTGTAAACTCTTGGCAAAGCTTTCATTAAATTATAAAGCTTTATAAAGTGTTGATAATTTTTTACTAAATTCTAAAAAATGCAATCTTTTTTATAAAGTATAAAATCATTTATAATAATATGAAAATTTATTCATTAAATTGAAATATATTCATTTTACATGTTTGGGGAAAATAACCCCTCCTTGAGATAGCACTACATTATTTCTTATTGTACACTCTTGGATATCCCTCACTTTTGATGATATGTCACCATTAATTTCCTATATGTGTTGTTTGTGAACACAATTTTGTTAAGCTCAAAAGATGTTAATCTTTTCTCTATCGCTTCTATTTGGATTATTTATTACGAACAATATAAACTATAAAACCTAATTTCACTTGAAACACAATCTCAAAGTGATATATAGTCATCTTGCTACCATGAAGAATTTTCTCACTAATCCAAAATAGAGGAACAAGAAATTTAATCACATAACAATGATCTCATCATTTGTGCAATTTCATTCATGATTTCTTGCACCACCAGTGGAATGCCTATACTAAGTCTCCTCATGTATTTTGATTAGATATAATCTTGGGGTTTAACTATTTCTCAATTCTTATGTTGCTTCTCATTTTTTCATTTCTACATTATAGCATGATCTTCTCTATATGAAATGTTATTATAAGTTTCCAAAACATTATGCTCCATAACAAGTTATTAGAGATTCTATTATTTACATTGTGATTTATGTTGAATATGATCAAAATAAATTATTTAAAATTACTACATAATTAAGAAATCTTTGTTAAAAGAACATTTAAGATAGAGAGCAGTGTTCCGGATTAATCAAATTGAAAGGATTGGGTCGACGTTTCGAACCAAACCTTTCAATGTGATTAATCCAGAACACTACTCTCTAAATTATGGATCACAAAAGTCTTAGATCTAATAACATTTAAGATAGTTTGAAAATTAACTTAAAAACATTTTACATTAAATATAAAATGTTAATTATTACAGCTAATTCACGAAATTAAAAAATATTCATATTAAAAATAAAATAAAATAATAATAATTCTTTGATCATTCTTTATACTATTTAATTTTATTGTTTTCTTAAAATAATAATAATATTTTTATTTTTTATTTTATTTTAATTTAATAATAATTTTTTTTAGTATTTAATTTTATTATATTTTCGTAGAAAATTTTCATTTTAATATAAATATTAAGGAAATATATTTAAAGATTAAAAAAATTAGAGTAGAAATTCAATCCATTTTAAATTTAAATTTTATTATTAATATAATGTTTACAAAGTAAAAATGTAGTATAATAAATGTTTAAAAATTAATTAAAGAGATGGATTCTCTGGTTTTATCGATTGTGTGTTTTTGTTTGCTTCGTGACACTATTCTTTTTTTCTTTGGCCTTTTCTCCTTACTTGTGCTTCCATCATGCTTTATCAATAAGCTTGGGTTCGCAAGGGAGAAACATATTACTAGGAATGAGCCAGTCAAAGCAGTACACATACTCAACAACGATTGACGGAAACATCTGCTTAGTTTAGAGAGATTACCCTATGTCCTATTCAGGGCAAGCTTACATGTTCCGAGAGAGGGGGGACCTTTGAAAGGTACCACCTCTTGGATATTGAGGTACTGGCTAAACTGGTTGATTGGGCGTCAGACATTGGGCATACATGATGTGCTTCAACTAGTGCATGAAACCGGTGGACTTGTATTGGCATATGATATTCCTCTTAGGCAAGATTCTCCTGGACTGACACGAGTATAGAGACGACTTCCTTCACTCCATAGAGCATTTGCACTGACACATGAAGGACCTAGATTAGGGGTTGGAGTGCATTGAGCAACACCTTGGCACCCCTCGCCTAGCTAGAGGCACACCAGGTGGCAATAAGGATCTAATCCAGGTTGCAACTACTAATTCAGACCCTTTTACTTAGTCTCTTGCTTCTAAATTTCTCGCTTTCTTAATTTGCTTCATGGTCGTGAAGGCCCATATTTTAGTTTTTGTATGGTACGTTTTTAACTTCTAGGAACCTTATGTCTTTTGCTTCTATAAAGAGGGTGTATTTTTGGATATAGTGAGGTTTTCCAAGTAACCAACTAATTTAAAATTTTTAGCATTTTCATGTAATTTCTTGTTTAGAAAGCAATACAAAACTCCACTCCACAAAGAAATAAATAAATAGATTTAAAAAATTGTTAATTTAAAATAAGAATACATACGCTTCATAAATTAGAACATTTTTACTTATAATTTTATTTCAAAATTATTATTATTATTATTATTATTATTATTAATTTAATGATTTAAATAAAATATATTTGAATAATTTTGTGTTTTATTGATGGTAGTTAATATGAAGTTGGAAATAATGTTAAATAAAATATAATAAAGTAGTTAAATTAAAAATAATGTTAAAATAAAATAGTTAACTCAACATTTCATCCTTTAAATATTTTCTTTCTTGCCAAAAAAACTTTAAATGTTTTAAAAAGATGAATAAAATTATAAAATTATTAATTAGTATTTTTTTTGTTTTTTATCTTTTAAATAGGTTTTTTTAATTAAACAAATACCAGATTATATAATATCAAAATCTTTTTGTAGTGGTCTTTGAGATTGGACACTAGACCAACAACACAAGTTAGTGTTTTTTATCCCAAATGTCCATATACTAATAGTTTACATGCAAAAAGGGTCTACTGACCAATACTTCATTATGCCATTATATTCATAAATTTTAAGGAGTAATTTTGCACCAAAATTTTTGTAGTATGGATTCTCTCTCTTGTATAATAATATTTTATTTTATTTTTTTAATTATGGTCAATTGGTAATTCATTGGATTAATATAGGCAAGGGTCAAAATCTTAATCCAAATATATCAAGTGGCTACCAATATAACACCAGGAGTATATCTAAGGAAAAAAATATCTATAACACCTTAGCCTTATCACAAGGGGCCAAGTATCTCCCCCAACAGGACTTGAAACGTGATGGAGAGGATAACATCCCATTTTGTCAACCACTAGGTCTTTTTAATTACAAAAATAATCATCTAATTTTAAGATCACGACTAAGCTAGACACGAAATTGGTGTATATGACCTCCATGTTTGTGAGACAAATTGTGTGTTTTAAGAACCTAATAATATAGATTTTACTAAAATTATTATACATTAGTGATTTCCTCATTTAAATATAATTTATTTATAAAGACAAAATATTATTAAAATTGATTTATTTAAAAATAATAATATATACATGATATAATTGTTGTTTTCCTCACTAAATTCACTTTGATGATTTATGTACAAAATGGAAACTAATATTAAAATTTATTTACTTAAAATCATATGAATTTTGAATTTTTTTTTTTTTTTTGAATTGGACTAATTCTATTAATCAAAAATATGGTACAAGAAGATACAATCAAGAGAGACAGGAAACCGACAACCGGAAATGATATGACTATCAACCTCAGTTCCAGAGAAGGAGTGAAACAAGCAAGAAGCTACAACATATGGCTGGAAGCAAAAAGACTGACTTCTACCCAGAATGGGCAGAAGCCTCAACACAAAGCTTTTTCCCTTTCCTTTTTTTGACTTCGACCCAACCATCCTGGGGTGAATGAGCAATAACAACTTGAAGATTGGGGTTCTCCACAGGGGGCCCTCCTTTTCTGAATCAGAGGAGGAGGTCATATGGACGCATTTTTGGGCGATGGCTGTATCGGAGGAATGCGTCGGACCATCGGTGGAAGGGACCACTGAATGAGGGGCTTGATCCAATTCTGCATCGCTACCTTCATCTTCAGAGCTAGAGGAATCAGAATCCACAACTGGAGGTGGAGAGCATGGAGCCCATCGTTTGGACTTGGGCTTGGAGAGGTTATCCTTATTCTTTTTTGCCAGGAGAGATGGGCAGGTGTTCTATAGATGCCCTGATTGGTGGCAATGGCGGCAACGAAATGCAGTATTTTCATAATCCAGTGTCTGGGTCCAGACAAAGTCGTTTATCTTGAGATTGATTTGTTTTGGAAGTCCTTTGCTCAGATCTAACTCCGCACATATTCTGGCATATGTGTAGAGACCTTTGTTTTCCCGCCAGTAATCTCCCATAATGAAACTGCCCAAGGTGTTGCCTATAGCTTTATAGACTACAACATGCCATAAGTGGGCAGGTAAGTTTGGAAGCCTGATCCATACAGGTGTCCTGGTAATGACTGCAGTTGCTGGATCAAAATCTGGGAACCAAGGAGTCAAGAAGAGCCCTGCAGTTCCCATGAACCAAGGGCCTTCTTCTAAAGCCTTTTCATAATGCTTACTTTCATCAAATAAAACAATGAAGTATCCTTTTGAACAGAAACTGATCTTACAATGATGAGTCTAGTTTGCATGGATCCATGCATAGAGATCCTGAGAACGCGGCCACAGTCCATTAAATCTACAAATGATGGCTCTTTCTACAAATTCTTGAAATTGGTTTGCAAGACCTTCATGGGTGATTTCAACAGAGGGAACTTCCTCTATCTTGTCAACCAAAAAAGGCTTAGGTTTAAGGGCTTCCGGGGGTTTGGGGTTCTCAGAGTGTACTGCATCTTTGTAAGAGAAAGGAGGAGCAAAGGATGACTATCCCGCTGCACCTCCTCTCAAACGAAGGGTTAACACCAAAGAGCAATTTCTGGTAATGCTGTAAGAAGAGAGGGGAAGAAGGTCTTCAAGTTGTTTACCTTGAAAGAGAAGTCTCTGAAGGCCTGAAGGGATCCCAATCCGCCGTTCTAGCTCTAGTTTGAGATCCAGCACCAAATCTGAAGAACTGACCCATTGCAGGATGGTTCTGCCTGTAGGTTGAGAAATTTGGATCTGAAAGGAGTCAAAGAAGTGCCTAGACACAGTGTCAGGGCCTCTTGTGCGTCCAAGAGTAGATCTGCCATGGCGATGATAGGGAGGGGATTTCTCCTCTGCAAGCATATCTGGCAAGTTCGAGAAGCAGATCCGCTGCTTGCTTACGACAGAGATGAAATCTGAGGGATCTTCAGGGTAGATCTTGTTTGCGATGTGAGCTACTGTAAAGACGACGGCTTTAAAGCCGTCTGGAACATTTGCAAGGAGTGCAGCCACCCAGACAACGGCACCATCTATGCCAAAGAAAGCCCTGTGCAGAGGCTTGCTAACCTGTCGTTTCAGCTCTGCAACCCAGTCGATGTGTATTGCCCGCATTGGTACCTCTACAGGCAGATCTGGCAGGTTCGAGAGGCAGATCCGCTGTTGGCTTGCTTCTGAGGTGAAATCTGTGGGATTTCCAGAGTGGGTCTTATTTGCATTGTGAACAGCTGTGAAAGCGACGGCATCAAAGCAGTCTGGATCAAATGCAGGGAATGCAGCCGTCCAGACAGCAGCATCATCTATTCCGTGGAAAGCCCTGTGCAAAAGCTTGCAATCCTACGGATTCAAGTCTGCAGTCTGGCTCTTGAACGGAAGGCGGCCAACTCTTGGAGAGGTTGAGCCGGCGCAAACCAGAAAAGCCAAGCTACAAACCCTAGACACTCCTTTCGCCATCGCTCTGCTCAGGGGTTCGAAATGACTATATTTGACTAGGGTCTAAAATCATATGAAATTGTTATTATGCAAAAAAATAAAAATTAGTATTAAAATTTATTTACTTAAAATTATATGAAAATTGTTATTATGGAAAAAATGAAAATTAGTATTAAAATTTATTTACTTAATATTATATGAAAACTATTATTAGGTAAAAAATAAAAATTAGTATGAAAATTTAGTTATGTAAAATCATATGAAGATGATTAATAATAATATTATGTATATTTATATTTATTTAATATTTTATAATGTGTTTATGGGGTTTTGGATAGACTATGATTGGGTGGCATTTTTTGATGTGAAGTTACTAGTTTAATTCCTCATTCATTGAGGTGATATATTGGACATGTTAAAGATAAAGCCCTATCAAGTTTACAAAAAAAATTCTATGACATGAAATTTTAGTTCCTATATTACAAATTCATAAATTGTGTATTTTGGAAAATCTAATCTATTTAAATATAATTTTCATTATATATCACTTCGTACAGAAAGTAGTAAATTTTTTTTATTTAAAAACATATGAAAAATAAAAAATAATAGCAATATACTTCATATAATAACAATATATACTTTAAATATATATTTTAAAAGTATTAACTTGAATTTTTTTTTCCAAACTATTAATTTCTTTATTTAATTAAAAAACATAATATTAACATATTTTAACTTAAAAACATGAAAATTAAAAATATATACTTCACATTTTTGTTTTAAAACTTTTCCCACTAAAATATCAGCGAAATTATATTTATATACACTTGTAAAATTGAACCTATAATGTTTAAATTTTCTTAATTTAATTTCCAATTTTATATTTTTCCTATATATAATAATATAATGTAATAAAACATGTAATGTTTACGTTTTCTTCATCTATTTTTCATTTTTATTGATTTTTAATTTTTTAATTCTTTATAATAATAATATAATATAAATAAAAATTAGTTAAACATATATGTTCTAAATACTTCAGTTAAACAATACTCTAATTAGTTAAGCTTTCTACCTTTGTTACTTTTTAATTATACATAAAGAAAAATCAAACTCCAAAAGCAACCTATTTTTTATGTTATGGAACAAATAAAATAAATCAAACACAATAAGTTGAATTATTGGTTAGGTACAACACACAATTGTTGATGTTTATATCATTTTCTTGCATATAATTAAGAAAACTCCCATACCAACTTATTTTTCATGTTATGGAACAAATAAATAAATGAAAGACAATAAATTGAATTAGGAGCTAATGCTTATTTAAGAAAAAGGGAGAATAACATATCTACAGGCAACAATGGTCTTCCATTACTAATATTTGAAGTTGGATCCACTCAATGAAAATTATGTATCCTAGTCAGAATAGACAACAATAGACAACAAAGAATCCTAATTAGATTAGACAACAATAGACAACAATAGACAACAAAGAATCCTAACTAGATTAAACAACAATAGAAAACAAAATATCATAATTGAATTAGACAACAATATATATGCGTGCTTTTGTTTAGTTAATAAGAGAATTATATATTTTAATTTAAATAATTTTGGTTGTTGAGATATCCTAATCGGATTAAACAATAATAAATATGCACTCTTTTGTTTAGTTAAGAAGATAATTATACATTCTAATTTAAAGAATTGTGGTTGTTGTTCATGTCTTACATGAATAGTGACTCAAAATTTAATAGTGGAAATGGTTGAAGATCACACTATAATATTACAACATCTTCTTATTATACATACTTGAATTATTACATTTCAACATCTCCCCAATATAAGTTAGTAAAATCCTCCTTGGTGAGGGCACCGAGAATGTCAAGCATGGATCAATACCATCAATAATCTCAAATTCTATGAACCTCTATAATCTGAAGACCCTGTAGAGTGTGTTTGATGTAGGAACCTTGATCAATTGGGTGGAATTGTCATTATTGGAGCTTGAGCCCATAAATTTGAATGAATTTAAGGCATAATAGGGTGGATTCATGGGTTATATTTATATGAATGATAAAAAGACGCGAAAATCCTAGAAAATGTGTAATATTAAAATTTCCTAGTGATTTAGTCATTTATATGATGACAAATGACTTTTCATGTGATTTACGCCGAAATCTTTCTCTAAATTAAAATTGCCTATTGAAGTTTTTAACCCATTAAAGTTGATCTCCTAAAATTTTATGTGGAACAAATACTATAGATCCTTTGGTTTTTGCAAAGGAGTACTCTCTAATAACAAATTAGGGTGTAAATAAAAGACCCTGCGTTGCTCATGTCCATTGGAACTTAGTTACTTTCTAACAATAATGTGCATAGTGTCAATGTACCCCACAAAGGACATACGGAAAGCTAATGTTAGGTTGATTATTATTTCTTTAATTCAGTTTTTTTTCTTCTGAATTTGTCTACTCCTATATTGATACAAAAATATGATTACAGAGAGGCAGAGGCCTCGAGAGTTCTAGCCCAAGAGACAGCATGCTTACAAAAATCGCTTGAAAAACTGACCAGAAGACCTGCATAATGACTTGCTTTAAGACTTGATATAACTAGAAACTGTAACTGAAGACCGGGACAGATTGATTGGAACCAATCAAAACTTAGTACAGCGTAGCCTCTACGTGATCGGAATCTGACCCATAAACAGATTGAACCAAGACAGTGACCAAAAGACAGGAGAATGCCGCCCACGCAGGGGAAACCGGCAAGTCAAAAATTGAAAAAGACCTGATTCTGAGAGCTAAAAAACATGAAATGACTATATATCCGGAAGGGATTGAGCGTCTTCTTTCAGCAGCTGAACAAAACCAGAAGGTGCAGACCTGTTCAGTCTTCATGCAAGGTTGGAGGCGATTCTTCAACAATGCGGCAACCAAATTGGTCTGGGTCTTCAAACTCATAGGGTTGGCCCTCTTTACTTGAAGGAACACCACCTGCAGGAGCGCTCGAACCGGCATGGATGGTCGAATCCAGTGTTGCAGAGCCACCTGGGTCCTTTCTCTGAGTAGTCGCAATCTGCGAGGATTCATTCTGGTCTTCCATCCTCGGTTCCAAAGGAGCCCCTGGACTGACAGCCCCCGAACCCACAGTATCCTCACACAACTCTACGGTGACTGACGCAATGAAGGAGGAATTGCCTAGAGTGCAGGGGAAGCGAAAGCGAACTGTGTGAGAATGGGAATGGTGAGAGCGCACTTCGGTGATGAACTGCCCTCGTCCCCTACCACGACCACTTCTAGTCACAGGATATCTATCAAAGTAGAAATCCGAAGCCTCAAACGAAGGGTCCGAGGTTGTGGAGGAAGGCTGGCGAGAGACACGGCCTCGGGAGCTGCCTCTTCTACAGCTCATCCTTGAGCGCACTCTGGGCATTTTGAAGTATGCTGGAGGAGCAGAACAAACAGCCGTAGAGGGGACTGAGAGGGGGCGACAGAGGAAGATGCAAAACAGATTATTTGAAGCATGAAAGCCCTGATAAGTATCAATGCCTCGATCCAGAGCCAGACGATACCCTGGTCTATCTCGAGAGTGAGGAGCTTCAACCTTGCTGGACCAGCATGAGCGCAAGGGAGGAGCAAGAACGAAAGACAAGTAGAGCGTCATTTCCGAGAAACTAACATACTGGTGAGAGGGAAAGAGTTGCATTAATGCAGCATTAAAGTTGTTGGTATAAAACATTAACTCATTCCTCATGCGAGGCCGGCTAGCGATGGTGATGAGCCACGCGCCCACCCTCCACGCCGCCTTTGTACTGCTCGCCTGACTACACACCCGCATCGGGGGTATTTCTTTAATTCGGTTGATTGTTCTTTCTCCTAACATTATGTGGTCAATTGGGTTGATTCTGCCTTGTTCCTAAGTTTGACTTGGACTAGTGGAAGCATTATGGCCATGGATTTTACCCTTCTTCTTCTTACCCTTACTTTGTTTTGGTCAAGAAGATTAGCCAAAGATAGGAAGGCTTGCTACAATGCGTTATCATCAAGGTTTTTTTGTTGAATTAGCTAAGAATTTATCTAAAACTGCCTTAATAATGAAAATATTTACCAAAGTAAAGTGATACAAAAAATTTGATAAATGTACACTTCTAAGACTTTATTACCGTTTACTCAAATCTAGATGGAAAATGTTGGGCATTACTATTGAATTTTTGTTAGGGATGTTGAAATTCTTCAGGGGTGCATCCAAGTGAAGGTAGAATGAAATAGTTATAGTGATCTAGACTAGTGTGACCACTTAGTTTCCTCTTCATGATGAGAAGTCGAGGGAACAATTGTGACTCAAGTGTTTTTGTGGGGTAAGGACATATGGGACGAGTCCTACAGTTGAAATGTTATAAATAAGGTCTCAACAGACTAACATGCCAAATAACTAAAGTCCCTAAATACACATTCATCCACTAATTAAGTGTGAAGAGAGATATTAACATTTTTCTGGCTTGACCTATTGATTTATGCATGTATGAAATTCACATAGCTAGCAACATTCTTTGCTACAAAAGATCTTATGCTCAATATGGTAAAAATCTAGTTTGAAATGAATGGTGGCTTTGCAATGTTAACCTCATAATCCAATTTCTGAAGTCCTATATTGATCTAAATGTGAGAGTTTTCTAAACAACTAGCGAAGTTACCTTATTAAACCACTTTATTTTAAAGTCTCAATCACATCATGAACAGATTTTGTAGTTATTAAGTATTTTTTGTATGAATGTGTGAGGTGTAATTGATAATGATGAAAATATATGGAAGTAAGAGATCAAATGTAAATTTGAAGCAATGATAATAGAAAACAATCTCAATTTCTACTTTTGATTCACCTATATTGTAAAAAGCGCAAGGGAAAGAGGATATGCATAACCATAGGATGTGCTTTCACACCAATACTACTTGAACATGTTACTCTAGATTAATTAGCAATGATGAACATGTGTAAAGCATTAAACAACTAGTCAATATTTAAGAAAAATGTGAATTAATTAAATGAGACTATTTAACTTAGTATATTATGGTGTTTATCATGAACAATGAAAATCTATGTAATGACCAACATTGAAATCAAGAAATAATTTGGTAAGAAATCATAACAATAATGAAAATTTTAACTCAATTACAAGTGCTTAATGCAATAGATAGATATAGATTATGTAGGTTCTACGACTTTTAAGTTGAGTAGGTGATTGTAACAACCCTTGGTTGATTATGTAAATAAATAAAAGTAATAACCAAGGTCATGGGACATGTATTCCAAGCTGAATGTTGGGCAAAAACATAGTGATGGAGATCATTGGTGATTAATAAATGGCTATGGAAATTGGAAAAGACAAAGTGGCATTAATTGACATTTTATTTATGAAAATAATGGAAAATAGGAGAAAAGGAAGGTGAAAGGTCACATAATTGCATGTGAGTAAAATTGAAGGAAAAATGAAGGAAAAATGAAGGAAAATGAAGAAAACAGAGGCCTCAATGATAAAAAGGCTTATGAGGATTAGATCACAACTTTTGACAATTCTATGGTGGAACCCTATCTCTATTCTCTCTCTCATACTCTTGCACACTCAGAGAAATCTTGGAGAATTTTTGGAACATGCTTGGAGCACTCTAGTTTTCATTGGATTTGGAGAAAGAAGGCAAAGGAAAAACAAGAAAACACGAGGGGACAGTGGGATCAGTAACTACGGTGATATTTCCTTGCAGGTATCGAGTTGATGTATGATTTCCTTGCTATTTTTGGCATGCATGTTATATGCATGTGGTTATTTGGATAGGATTTTACATTGGCATGGAGGTTTACCTGGATTGACAATGGTTTTTCCTAGCCTTGTCATTTCTTGGATAACCATGGTGTTGTGGGCTTTTCCACGTTGTTTCTTATTGGTGCTTAGGTTCCTTATGGTTGTGGGTTGACTTACTAGTTCTTGGATCTGTTGGTTGGAACAAATCCTTTGAAGCCCTAGAACAACTTGGGTTGAGTTACTAGTCCTAAAGCCTTGGTTAGAAAAATGATTTGGAGCCCTTGGTAGGTTTAGTTACGAGTCTTAGGGTCTTGGTTGAACAAACGCTTTAGAGCCCTAGAAGGTTTTGGGTTGAGTTATTAATTCCTAGAGCCGTGGTTGGAAAAATGTGTTGGAGCCCTGGATAGCTTGGGTAGAGACTGATATAATTGGTGTTAGTGATGTTTGACTATGAGGTGGAATCACTGGTTGAGGTTTGAGGTGGTTTGGCCTCTGAATGCCCTAGTTTGGTTTTGGTTTTTTTATTCCATGAGATCCCACATTCACACTTGGAATATGGCATGGGGGTGATTGGCTAAAAGAGAGATTTGGTTTAGCCCAATCTATGGTCAGGTGGTACGTGGAAGTCCCTAACTTGGTTGGATTTTATATATGTTAATAAGATCTCTTTTTCTCTTGTGTTTTCATGATTAATTGTACTTGTTATTGTGTGGATTCGATGGTTGTTCTATCATGGTGTATATGTTGTTCATTTGTTGGTTATAAGATGTATATTGGCTATGGATTTTGATTTGTGGACGAATGGTTAATGAATGCATGAGTTAATGGATGTTATTGCAACTATTATGAAAGGGAATTAGACATTCTTGACAACTTTGAGATAAGTATCAGACCCCTATGTTTAAATATGCATTTATGACATGTAGATTACACGTTCGCCATATTTTTTACGAAATGAATGTCATGGTTAGGCCTAGTTAGGTAAAATATTTGATCAATTTTTGTGTTATAGGCTTTTTCCTTGTGTCATTTATTGTTCTGGAAAATATCATCAAGTTTTGGGCAGTGGTCTAGAGACTAGCCCTAAAAAGGTGGCTCTGAGTCTGTGGTAACATGAACATAACTGGGCAACATGGGTTGTAGTCGTTTGGAGGTAGTGTTATGCATGTGAATAGAGGATTACATTTGTTGGATTGCAGGCTTGTGCATGCAGCTAGGAGTCCAAGTCAGCAAAAAAGGTTTCCAACTCAAGTTTTGGCCACTTGGGGTGGTTACTCAGCCTCTGAGTGACCCTAACCCCTGTAGGATGTGTTGAGTTGTCAATTTGTCTTCCGAAGTTGACCCCACTTCATTAAACCAACCTAGAAGGTTGGGTCATGTCATAGTATCTCCCCCTCTCATGTTTACCCTAGTTGGGTGGTGAAACTGGGTAAATGTGGGAGGTGGTGCTATAGAATGGTATTAGAGCTCTCAGGTTCAATACTTGGACTGGATGAGCAGAATATGTCTGTCATGCATGCATGTCAGTGTCTATATCTTTTGTATGCACGTATTGTTATGGTTATAGTTGTTGTGCATGAGGTCATTGTATGTAGTTGGTGTTGTCATGCATGATGCCAACATATTGATATGATTATGTATATATACATGTATCATGCTAATCTAGATTGATTTTTCAGATGAGATAGCCTCCACTGAACTTCACTAATGTATCTTGATTATATTTGTATTTGGTTATCTGACATGGTATGATTGCAGGAAGTAGAGGATAAAAGATGACAAGCAAAATGGTGGAATACAGTTCACGTGACTCAACCTACAGATCAGATGAGCAACATGGTGATGAGTACTCCCCTGACATAGTAGATACATTGAGAATTTTGAAAGAAGAGATCATGAGTTGTAAGGAAGATAATGATAGGATCATTCAATCACAAGAAATACTTACTAGGGAACAGGTGAAACAAGGAGGGGTTAATGCATTCATCCTTCAGAGTTTATCATATTTGCAGAGACAGGGACCTCTTAGGATCAGTCATGGATAGGAGGAAAGGACTAATGGGGGATATGGAAGTAGCTCTAAGTCAGGATAAAAGTTTGACATGGATGACACAGTCAGAGATGGTAGGTTCTTTAACACACCTGACAGGAGGGGTAGTGACCGTGGGTTCTATTCTAGTTCTAGTTCAGAGAGATAACATCATCATCACTATCACCATCCATATAGGAGGAGTGAGAAGTAGTACTTTCCAAAAGGGTTCAAGAAAGAAAGGCCTCCTACATTTGATGGAGAAATGAAGAAGTCACGGGATGAAAAATCTTGGTTTCTTGGGATGAATAAGTTCTTTCGGTTGCATTAGTACTTAGAGAATATGAAAGCCAAGATAACTATTTTCATTCTTAAAGGGAAAGCAGACATTTGGTGGGAAGAAGTGAAGAACATCAGAGGCATTCGGGGAGAGGAGTTGACCTAGAGTGAGTTCAAGAAACTTTTTAGGAAGAAGTATCTATCTAAAAGATACTATGATGACATTGACAAATAATTCTATGAGTTGAAGATGGGATTTATGACTGATGAGGAGTCTACTAGCATATTCTTGGAGTTGGTGAGATATGCGCCTTATCTTAAAGAGGATAAGGTTCAAAGATTCATTAGTGGGTTGCCAATATCAATCAAAGACAAGATTGAGTTTGATGGGCATAGATCGTTGAAGGAAGCCATCAGAATGTTAAAACATTGTTATGAGCAATCAAAGCGCTGGTCTAATTATAAGTAGGATCGGAAAGGTAATGAGAAGAATAAGGGAAAGTGGTCAAGAAGAGAGGAAAACCACATGATACATATGACAAGGATAATGCAACACCACACAAGAAGTTAAATGCATCTAACAAAGGACAAGGATTCCAGTATGAGGAGCATAACAAGGGTGATGGCAGGAAGCCTTTACAGTGTTGGACTTGTGGCAAGGATCGTCGCAGGAGAGATTGTCCACAACATAACGGTGGCCGACTCCAAATTTACAGTGCTCAAGAGGCATAGATAGTGGGGGGTGTTGTACAGAGTATTCCTCGAATTTATGCAGCGTTGGATAATATGCAGCTAATCATTAGCCATCTATTATCGATATGGAAGGTAAGCTTTGTGATCAATTTGTTTCTATTTTGATTGGCCCTGCATCTAACTATAGTTAAATGAATCCTGACCTAGTGGATAAGTTTGGTTTGAATAAATAAATGCATGCAGAATCTTGGTTAGTGTAGTTAGCTACATGTACTAAGAAAAGAGTTCATCATTGGGTAAGAGCTTGTGCATTTGAGCTAAATGGTATGCCTATGTCAGCGCATATGAATGTGTTTTCGTTGAGATCATATAATATGCTTCTAGGTATGGATTTATTGTATGTTCATAGGACTGAGGTGGATTTATATGAAAAGGCTATTACGTGCTTGGATGAAAATGGAGAATAAATCATCTTGCAAGGTAAGAAGAAGGTGACATCAGTTAGAATGGTTATAATTATGCAGGAAAATCGTAGTCACAAGAAAGGGTGTGTATTGTTTGTAGTGCATGTTTCTAGTGATAAAGGTAAATATGTTGATGATGCTAAGGTATTGAAGAGGTACCCTATTTTGCAACAGTTTTAGGATGTATTCCCAACAAATATCTCGGAGTTACCACCTCATAGGGAAGTGGAATTTTCTATTGAGTTGATGTTAGGAACAACACCAACATCAAAGGCACCATAAAGGATGAGCACTCCGAAGTTAGTGGAACTAAAGTTGCAGTTGAAGGACATGCTTGACAAGGGATACATTAGGCCAAGTGTGTCGCCTTGGGGTGCACTAGTATTGTTCGTGAAGAATAAGGATGGTACTCTTAGGTTATGTATTGATTACAAGTATTTGAACAAGGTGATGATTAAGAATAGGGACCTTTTGCTGCAGATTGAAGATTTGTTTGACCAATTGAAGGGAGTAGCAGTGTTCTTAAAGATTGATTTGAGATCATGATATCATCAAGTATGCATCAAAGAAGAGAACATATATAAGACCACTTTCTGAACCAAGTACGGGCATTATGAGTTTGTTGTGGTTCCTTTTGGTTTGACTAATGATCCAACTACTTTCATGTGTTTGACGAATAGTGTGTTGTGTGCATATATGGAAAAGTTTGTGATTGTATTAATTGATGATATATTGATGTATTCTAAGAATGAGGCAGAACATGTTTAACACTTAGAAGTAGTATTGAGATTGCTAAGAGAGAATCAATTTTATGCCAAACTTAGTAAATGAAACTTCTTTCATACAGAAGTACATTATTTGGGGCATGTGGTTTCCAAGGAAGGCATAATAGTGGATTCAGAAAAGATTGGAGCTATCATGGAATGGGAAACTCCTAGGAATGTGGATGATGTCAGATATTTCATGGGATTAGCAGGTTACTACAAGCAGTTCATCATGAACTTCTTGCGGATTTTGTATCCTATTACATCATTACAACAAAAAGGAAAGAAATTTGAATGGAGAGAGGAATGTGCATCGAGTTTTGAGTGGTTGAAGCAGTTACTTACAAATTCTCCAATTCTAAAGATTGTAGATCTGGACAAAGAGTTTGTGGTTTTTATAGATGCTCGTAAGAGAGGACTTGGTGGCATTCTAATACAGGAAGGACAGGTAGTATGTTACAAGTCAAGGAAACTGAATGAGAACAATCTTGAGCTGAGATTGATCATTCACACATTGAGGATGTGGAGAAACTATCTTCTTGGAAAGAGGTTCATCTTGATGAGTGATCATAGTGGATTGAGATGCTTCTTTTACCAACCTAATCTGAATGCCAGGAAAACTAGGTGGTTGGCCATGATCAGTGAATTTGAATTCAAGATTAGGTACATTAAGGGAAAAGAGAATGGGGTTGCAGATCCTCTTAGCAGGAGAGTACATGTAAATTGCATAACAACTATGAGTTCATATGGGATGGATTTACAGGATTGTATCTTTTAGGTAGGATAGAAATATGACAAGTACCAATACCTTAAACATAGTTTAAAACAATAGGGTACATGTGAACAAGACATGGATTATCGTATCATGACAGATGGTTTGTTCATATTTAGGGACACGATTTACGTGTCAGACAATAGTGAGCTCAAGAATCTTATATTGAGGTAATTTCATGTCAATCTATATTCAACTCACCCAAGATATCAAAAGACATTGACATTGGTTAAGAAGTTCTACCATTGGCCAAATTTGAAGAAAGAGGTGGTTGAGTTTGTTTCAAGGTGTTTAGATTGTCAACAGGTAAAAGCAGAGTGTAAACATCCAAGTGGGGCGCTATTGCAGTGGATTTTTTATTCCAAAGTGGAGATGGGAGGTCATTTCCATGGACTTCATTATAGGTTTGTTGAGGACATCTAGACAATGTGATTCTATTATGGTTTTGGTTGATAGGTTGACAAAGGTAACAAACTTCATTCCATTAAAATATACAAATTCAACTAGTGAGGTAGCATAGGTCTTCATCAGGGAGATACTGAGATTACATGGTATTCCTAGGAATATTGTGTTAGACAGAGATTCCAAGTTTACTTCCAGGTTTTGGAAAGGGTTATTTGTAGGTTTGGGGATGGAGTTGGCCTTCAATACAACTTATCATCCGCAAACAGATAGACAAACAAAGAGGGTCAAGAGGATTTTGGAGGACATGTTGAGAATGTATGTTATGCATCAACAACAAAAGTGGGAAGAGTATCTTCCACTAGTGGAGTTTGTGTATAATAATGGGTATTAGGAGTCACTGGGGATGAGTCTATTTCAAGCACTATATGGGTGGAGTTGTAATACTTCTATCACTTGGAGTGATCCAATAAACATAGTGTTGATTGGACTGGATATGTTGGTAGAGATGGAACAGTAAATGCAGGCTATCAAGAATAATTTAAAGGTAGCACATGATAGGAATAAGAGTTATGCAAATCAACGCATGGCGTTTAAGGAATTTTAGGTTGGGGAACACATGTACTTGTGCATCAAGCCCAATCAGATCTCCTTGAGGATTGGATCATGTGCCAAGATGGCACCTCAGTGTTGCAGGACTTTTGAGATCCTTAAGAGGCTTGGATCAGTAGCCTACGACTTGCACTACCTCCGATAGTGAAATTCCATGATGTTTTACATGTGTCATTGCTTAACAAGTATGTGAAAGATGGTGATCATATGATTTATTGGTTTGAACTGTAGGTGGATCCAGAAGGAGAATTCCAGTTGGAACCTCAATGCATTTTGCAGCGAAAGATGCTCATGCTCCAGAATCAAGCAATCGAGCAAGTTAAAGTGTAGTGGAAGCACTTTGGGCCCGATGAAGCTACATGGGAGATGGTTGATCAGATGTGGGCTATGTATCCTTCTCTATTCGTTGGTTGAGAGGATGTCTTTTGGTATATGTTTTGATGTTGTGTTTTGGTTATGTCTATATATGCATATGTATGTTGTAAATATTGCATCGAGTTGTGTTATAAAGCTCTAATAAGTGGTATGGTGTTCATGATATGTTGGTTATGTTTTCAATAGATGGATATGATGTAAATGTTGTATCAAGTTGTGTTATAAAGCTCCATAGGAAACATGTGTTTTTTGGTTTATAAGTGTCATTGAACACCGAGGACGGTGTTCCCCCAAGGGGGAGGGGTTTGTAACAACCCCTGGTTGATTTCCTATGTAAATAAATAAAAATAATAACCAAGGTCATGGGACACATATTCCAAGTTGAATGTTGGGAAAAAAACATAGTGATGAGGATCGCTGGTGATTAATAAATGATTATGGAAATTGGCAAAGAAAAAATGGCATTAATTGAGATTTTATTTATGAAAATAATGGAAATAGGAGACAAAGAAAGTGAAAGGTCACATAATTTCATGTGAGGAAAATTGAAGGGAAAATGAATAAAATAGAGGCCTCAATGATAAAAAGGTTTTTGAGAATCAAATCACAACTTTTGACAGTTCTATTTTGAAGATCTCTCTCTATTATCTCTCTCTCATAATCTTGCGCACTTAGAAAAATTTTGGAGCATGCTTGGAGCACTCTAGTTTTCATTGGATTTGAGGAAAGAAGGCAAAGGAAAAACATGAAAGTGCAAGGGGACAGTGGGATCAACAACTATGAAAAAATTGCCTTGTAGGTATCAAGTTGCATGTATGATTTCCTTGCTAGTTTTGGCATGCATGGTATATGCTATTTGGTTAGGATCTGTCATTGGCATGAGGATTGCCTGGATTGATAGTGGTTTTGTTTGGACTTGTCATTCCCTGGATAGCCATGGTGTTGTGGGTTTTTCCACTTGTTGTTTCTGATTGGTGTTCAGGTTCCTTATGGCTATGGGTTGAGTGACTAGTTCCTCGATCCATTGGTCGGAACAAATGCTCTAGAGCCCTGAAAAAATTTGGGTTGAGTTACTAGTCTTGGAGCCTTGGTTGGACAAACACTTTAGAGCCCTTGGTGAGTTGAGTGACTAGTCCTGGAGCCTTGGTTGGAAAAACACTATGGAGCCCTAGAAGGTTGTGGGTTGAATTATTAATTCTTGTAGTCGCGGTTTGAACAAACACTCTAGAGACTTAGATAGCTTGGGTAGAGATCGATCTAATTGTTGTTCATGATGTTCGATCGTGAGGTGGAATCACTAGTTGAGGGTTGAGGTGGTTTGGCTTCTGGAAGCCCTGGTTTGGTTTTGGTTGGTTTATTCCATGAGATCCCACATTCACACTTTGAATGTGGCACGGGGTGATTTGCTAAAAGAGAGATTTGGTTCAGCCCAATTTATGGTCTAGTGGTACATGGAAGTCCTTGACTTGGTTGGATTTCACATATGTTAATAAGAGTTATTTTCCTCTTTTATTTTCATGAGTAATTGTACTTGTTATTATGTGACTTTTATGGTTGTTCTATCATGGTGTATATGTTGTTCATTTGCTAGTTATATGTTGGTTATAAGATGTATATTGAATATGGCTCTTCATGTGTTTTGATTTGTGGGTGAATGGTTAATGAATGCATGAGCTAATAGATGTTATTGCAACTATTATGAGAGGGAATTAGACCTTCTTGAAAACTCTCAGATAAGTATCAGATCCCTATGTTTAAATATGCATTCATGACCTATAGATTACATGTTTGCCATGTTTTTGACGAAATGATTGTCATTGTTAAGCCTAGTTAGGTCAAGTCTTTGATCAAGTTTTTTGTTATAGGATGTTTCCTTGTGTCATTTATTTTTTTGGAAAATCTCATCAAGTTCTGGGGCATGGTCTAGAGACTAGCCCTAAAAAGGTGGCTTTGATTCTGGGGCCACAGGCTCAGAACTAGGAAAATTGAAGGGTTATAGTCACTGGCTTGCAGGCTTGTGCATGCAGCTGGGAGTCTAGGTAAAACAAAAGGGTGTCCAACTCAGGTTTTAGCCACCTGGGGTGGTTACTCGGCTTCTACGTGACCTATAACCCCTATAGGATGTGTTGAGTTCTTAGTTTGTCTTCCGTAGTCAACCCCACTTCCTTAATGGGACCTAGGAGGTCATGTCATGTCATAGTAACTCTCCCTCCCATGTTTACCTTGGCAGGCCGGTGAAACTGGGTAGATTTGGGAGGTGGTGCTACAATGATGGACTACATGATAGTTAAAAACTAGCTCTCATGCATTGGTGTTAAAGAAATTCTAGAAATTCAAATTTTGGAAAACAAAATGTTTTTTGGTTTCTCAATTGAATGTTGAGGTAAAACAATAGTCAAGTTTATAGTGGTGAGTGTGCAAGGGGAACTCTAAATTGTTTTGAGAATGCCTTAAATCCAATTGAATGAAGTAACAAGTGATTCTTCCCTAGAGAATCATCCTTCTAATATAGTCTATTTGTTACTAATGGCTACTAAATAGAATTTAGGGCCATAAAGTTGGAGCTTTCTGTAGTGAACATTAATAGATAAAAGGTATGAAGTTGGGCCTAAAATTAAAATATAATATAACATGTCCATACAATAGGTAGCACAACAATATAGAGAGAACCCATGAGGTAAGGTAACAACATTAAATACTCCTAGTAGGAATTGCTCGACAAGCCATGCTTAGTATAATACAATACTCAACACCAACTTATCTCAATACAATGATACTCATGCATATTTATACTTTCTCATGAGTATCCCAAGGAGTCTATGTCAACTATTGTTCGTTATTATTTTCATTTTATCTTTAATTACCAATTGACCCTATATATTGCTCACATGATGGGTCTATTACATGATTATGGTTGCATTACATTCATTACCCCCACCCCCACCTTGTTTAGCTACCTAAGTACATTACAATTTCATAGTAGATAGAAAGTGGCAAGAGTATTAATAAATATTCTTGATTCAAAACTACTTCTTCCCTTAAGTATGAAAATAATAATAATGTGAAGGGAAGGTGAAGCAAAACCTTGATAGAATAACTGCTTGAGTTGAACATCAATGATAGAGTAAGATCAAATGGACCTTTACAACAAAACCTCCTTTATGATCCTAGTGGCCTATTTGATGCCAGTGAGTGTTAAATAAAATCAACCAAAACATCTAATACCATTGGCCATAAGCACCTTTTCATCAACACAAAGTAGTAATGTTCGTTAAGAAAATCCAAAATGTTTAACTCCAAGCTCAATATCATTGACAATTAGAACTAACACCATGATAAGAATCACATACTACACAACTTCTTAGTCGAAGATGAGGTTTGAATTTATATCTAGAAATGATAATTCAAGGGGAAGGATTATAAACAATCACTGTGATATGGTTGATACAATATCAAAAATTAATGTGTCAAATGTTCTTTCAAAATTGATATGCCAATATACATCATGATATTCTTATATTTTCAATGTTTAGTTGTTATATTGACATGAATCCATCTCTTCTTCAACATTTTATTGCACCACCTAAACCTTTGATTGGAATAGAACTCAAGTTCAACACACTGACGTAATGAAATTAAATAATTGATAGATGAATGGACATGTGAGGAACAATGCCATTTCATTGTTAAAAATTGTTAAAGTGTGATAGTTCCCTACACAGGTAATATGCTTCACTATAATCAAGTTCACCATGAGTTTCCTAACTTCCTTTCCAATGTAATAAGGAATAGTCTATGTGGAGGCCCATAAATGCAGTAGACTATAAAATGAAAACAAGAACAAGATGAATCTATGCTAGAATTCTTATGTGCCAACACTAGTTCTATGCCAAAATTCATTTGTGTCTATACCATAACACATTTGTGACAAAACCCATACAACCATGTTAGGCCACACAATTGCACCAACAATATTTAGCTCCACAAGGCATGTTGTTGTTACGTCCCTATAATACTAGTGTAGCCCCCTTATTGTTATTATTAGTGTATCGCCCCTTTTGTTATTGTTGTGCCCATGTTGTATCCATATTTTTATTATTGTGCCACATAGAAGCCCACTATTGTTATTGTTATTGAGCTTTTAGAGCATTTGTTGAAAATAAGTATTATTGTTATGTAGGCTCTAATTATATTGTGACCCCTTAGACTCCTATATATAACAAGGAGGTATTGTCATTTATATCATCCAATAATTGTTCATTTATGTAATGTAAAGGAGATTTCCCACTCAAATAGGATACTTTTAAAGTCATTAATCTATATTTTCTTCTATTTTGTGAGCTGGTTGCATAAATTTTGGTATCAGAGCTTTGGATTCTAGGGTTTCGCTACTTCAAAAAGGACATATTAATATTTTCTCTATAATGTTTTTTTACAAGCCTTCAAAAGATGAAATTTCGACCTTGTGGAACCAAAACCTTGGTGAACTTCTTGTAAAAAATTCAGATCTTGCTTCACTATATTTTTTGAGATATGGTCAAAAGAAATTAGGGTTTTTGCAAGCTCCAGAATTTAATCTCAAATAGGTGACCTAGGGAAAACCATCATAAATTTCGCTATTTGAATTTCATAAAAGGTAAATGAAAGTGCACAGACTGTAGCTTTTCATGTGTCATTTTTAGAGCCAAAGGTGGAAATAGTGACACGTGGCACTATGTACAAGTTCGCTCTACTGAACCAGTCCATAATCAGGTCATCGTGGAATATTGGGCATAACTTTTTCAGGAAGAATCCAATCTTCATTAGAATTGTGGCATTGGAAAGAAGACTCAGAGGGCTACCACGATACATATTTTTAGACCTTGGAGATCTGAAATTACTAATACAACAACTTCAATATCAATCTCCTAAAAAGGAAGAAAAGGTGTGTATTTTTTACAAATTTGCATAACTCTTGTTTGAAAAATCAGTTTGAAGTTATTCAAAGGGCATAGTGAAGCATATATATCATTGTTTGGTTTCAAAATGTCTTGAAACAAAAACATGGACACACCTAGTAAGCAACCAGAAATCTCTACTATGACACATGAAGAAGAGGAAGAAATCCAAAATGATATATCAAAATTACGCGATCAAGTGCAACAAATTTCGTTCTCGCAAAGAGTAACCAAATATGAAATGAAAGCTAAGATGTACGGTTTGAAGAATGGTTTAAAATTAGGTGTGAAATGTTTGAAGGATGGATTAAAAGCAAACATGGAAGCTAAGATGGATGGTTTAAAAGCATACATGGAAGGTTTAAAGGAATCTTTGACAAAGTTGCTACAAGAAATGCTTCCTAATGGCGAAAAGGTATTCCATGAAACTCATGATGAGAATAAAATGAATGTTAATCATGATTTTAGAGACTCTAACTTTGGATTGAAGACCCACCACATTCCAAAGATCGATATGAGGAAGTTTTATGGCAAGGATCCGGTAACATGGATACTACAGATGGAGCAATATTTTGATCTACATTATGTACAACACACACAAAAGGTACGCATTGCGTATTAATATTTAGAACTCAATCAGTTTGTATGGCATAGATGGATTTGTTCTCGTAAACCACTTGTCACTTGGTCAAATTTTATGGAATAAATGATAGCACATTATGAGGATACAAAGAGAAACACTTTCTTTAGCCAATTGATAAATCCCAAACAAAAGGGTTCAATGGGGGAGAACATTGAGGACTTCCAAAAGTTAAATAGCAGGGAGGCTGATATTCTAGATGAGCATAGGATTAATGCGTTCATAGGGAATTTGAAGGATAACATCCAACATGAGGTTCTCCTTTAGGAACCTAATTCATTGGAGAAGACATTCCATATGGCAAGAAAAGTTGAAAGAAAAATTATGGAAACAAGGAAATCTACCACTCACAACTATAAACATGGAAGTGTTGTTGCTCCTAGCCTTCCATAACCTACAAGGTTGACACCACAAAAATTTGAGGAAAAGAGAGTAAAAGGGCTTTGTTATAGTTGTGATAGCAAATACACTAAAGGTCATAATTGTGCCGAGAATAAATTATTTTACGTAGATTGTGAGAGGAGGAAGAAAATGAGCAAGAAGCATCAAAAGAAGAGGATATACACTAGGAACCAACCCCAAAGAAAGAAGAAATGAATTCGACCATATATTGTAATGCATTGGCAGGAATTACAACTCCTCAAACTCTCAAGATAGAAGGATATATCAAGAATAAAAAGGTAACAATGTTGATTGATTCAGGTAGTACCCATAATTTTATTCATTGTAAGATAGCCAAGGAATTGAATTTCTTTCTATATCCAACACCATAGTGTTAAGTGATGATTGCAAATGGAGGAACTATAAATTTATCTAGGAAGTGCCATAATATAAAGCTAACCATGGTGGAATATGTATAGAATAGTCCAATGCTTTCCATTCCAGTGGGTGGTGTTGATTTTGTACTAGGAGTCCAATGGTTACAAACTTTGGGGACGACAGCTTTTAATTTTCAAGAACTCTTCTTGAATTTTTTTTGGGAAGGAAAGGAAATTGAATTAATGGGTATCACAAGGAAACTAGGGAATATAATCAGCTCTAATGGCATGACAAATATTTTGAATAAAGAACAACGAGGTGTAATTGCACAATTATGCTCACTAGAGATTCAAACATCGAAATAATCTATTTTTCCATATCTCCAAAAATTTGTAAACAATCATTCCAAGGTATTTAAGACTCCCAAAGGTCTCCCACCTATTCGTGATTATGATCATGTTATTCACTCGATTCTGGGAAGTGTTTCTCCAACATCGGGCCTTACATATATCCTTATGCTCAAAAGAATGAAATTGAATGTATGGTTGCAAAAATGCAAGAGGTTGGTATAATTTAACCTAGTCAAATTTCTTTCTTTGTTCCAGTAGTATTGGTGCACAAGGATGGATCACGGTGTATGTGTCTGGATTATAGGGAGATCAACAAGCTCACTATTAGAGATAAATTTCCCATTCTTGTCATTCATGAATTGTTGGATCAATTACATGGAGAAATTTACTTCACAAAGTTGGATCTTCGTTCAAGATATCATCAAATTAGAATGAGAACTAAGGACATTTTGAAAAAAGCATTCAAAACTCATGAAGGTAATTATGAACTTTTGGTCATGCCTTTTGGCCTTACTAATACACCTTCCACATTTCAAGGTTTGATGAATTTTTTCAAATCCTTCCTTAGGAAATTTGTGTTAGTATTTTTGATGATATACTAATCTACAACAAGTCTTAGAAGGATCATGTTCAATATGTTAAGGGGGTGCTCAAACTATTGGAGGAGTAACAATTATATGCAGAAACCTCCAAATGTTTCTTTGGAGTACAGGAGGTGGAATATTTGGGTCATACTATATCTCATGAGGGTGTTAAGGTAGACCCTACAAAAATTAAAACCATTAAGGAATGAAAAATCCCCACAACCCTAAAGCATCTTTGAGGATTTCTTGGGTTGATAGGGTATTATCGCACGTTTGTTAATAATTATGGGATAATAGAATCACCTCTAACAGCATTACTAAAGAAAAATGCATTTTCTTATACTCTAGAAGCAACTAAGGCCTTTGAACATCTTAAAGAGGCAATTTTCCAAGCATCTATCTTGGCTACACCAGACTTCACAAATACATTTATTGTGGAATGTGATGCCTCGGGAAATGGCATTGGTGTTGTTTTAATGCAAGAAGGAAGACCTTTTGCTTTTGAAAGATGTCCAATCAAGGGAAGGCATTTACGCAAACCTATTTATGAAAAGGAAATGTTGGCAGTACTACATGCACTAAACCAATGACGACCTTAGCTAATGGGAAGGCACTTCAAGGTAAAAATAGATCGCGATAGTCTTAAATACTTTTTGGAACAAATATTATCTTCATATACGCAACAAAAATGGCTCACAAAGATGTTGGGCTATGACTTTGAAATCACCTACAAAAAAGGGAAGAAAAATGTTGTTGCAGATACACTCCCAAGAAAGGATGAGGATGTCGAAGCATTTCTCTATTCCATTTCTATTATCCTACTTGATTGAAAAATTGAAGTAAGGGATGAATTGAAGAATGACGAAGAGACATGGATACTCATTCAAAAGTTACAACAAGATCCCAGTACATCTAGTACATTTTTTTGCAAAAATGATTCATTATGGTATAAATTTGTATCTCTGTAAGAATTCCCACCTCAAACAAAAGATTCTTTTGGAATTTCACACCTCCCCCTTAGGAGGGCACTCGGGATTTTGAAAAACTTACCACATGGTCAAGAAGGAATTTTCTTGGGATGGCCTTAAATTTGATATTCAAAATTTTGCGGTAGAATGTTTGGTTTTCCAACAAAATAAAGTTGAGACAATTAAAACCCCGAGTCTATTACAACCTTTAGCCATTCCAAGTTAGCATTATGAGGAGGTCTCAATGGATTTTATAACAGGTTTACCTAATTATGAAGGAAAGAGTGTCATCATGGTGGTAGTTGATAGACTTACCAAGTATGCACACTTTTGTGCATTATCTCATCCTTTTAAATCTAGTACAGTTGTTACCGCATTTATGGAAACAATTCAAAAGCTATATGGAAACCAAAAAATTATTGTAAGTGACAAAGATCCCATTTTCACTAGAAATTTTTGGACCGAATTATTTTCTTGTCTTGGTACTCAATTAACTCATAGCTCATCTTATCATCCTCAATCTGACGGGCAAAATGAGATGGTGAACAAATTTTTGGAAGGACATCTTTGTTGCTTTGTATCTGATAAACGAACGTAATGGGTCAAGTGGTTACCTCTAGCTGAATTGTAGTATAACTCTTCCTTCCATATTGCAGCAAAAATGACCCCATTTATGGCACTTTATGGATATCATCCATCATCCATCACATCATATTTAAGAGAAAATTCTAAGGTTCAAGCAGTGGAAGATCACATTGAGCATCAAAAACAAGTTCTCCAACTCTTAAAGGATAACCTCACTTTGGCACAAAATCGAATGAAACAACAGACATATCAACATCGCAGTGAAAGAAGTTTTGATGTAGGTGATTGGGTATCTTTAAGGCTAGAGCCATATAAACAAATTTCCCTCAAACAAGTTAATAAGGATAATAAATTATCACCCAAGTATTATGGTCCTTACGAAGTGTTGCAAGAGGTTGGTACTATGGCATACAAATTGGAGTTGCCTACATCTTCTCAAGTACACCCAGTTTTATGTGTTTCATGCTTAAAGAACATTATCGGTGACAAGCTCTCAATTCAAACAACATTTCCAGAACTTGACGAAGAAGGAAAAATTATATTAGAGCCTGAAGCAATCACAAAAACAAGATCCCGACAACTATGAAATCGATCAATTTCAGAGTATCTCATTAAATGGAAGAACTTACCCGATGAAGATTCGACAAGGGAGGATGAGAATTTTATACAGAAGCATCCAAAACTACTCAAGTGTTGAGGACACCACTTTTTTGAAGGAGAGGGGCATGTTAGATCCCTATCATTCTAGCATAGCCCCCTTATTGTTATTATTAGTGTAGACCCCCTATTTTTATTGTTGTGCCAATGTAGTCCCCATATTGTTATTGTTGTTCCCCATAGAAGCTCACTATTGTTATTATTGTGCCCATACATTATTATTGTTATGGAGGCTCTAGTTATATTGTGACCCCTTAGACTCCTATAGATACCAAGGAGGTCTTATCATTTGTATCATCCAAAAATTGTTCATTTATGTAATGTAAAGGAGGTTTCCCCCTCAAAGAGGATAATTTTTAAGTTGTTGATCTATCTTTTCTTATGTTTTGTGAGTTGATTGCATAACAATTTTCAACTCACAACAATGAGGATTGCATAAAATCCATTGGGGCCATTCATGGGACCCCACTCCCATATAAGGATTAGGTGCAACTAATTAATGAAAACATTGTTGATGACTCATTATCACCATTGGTGAGAAACCAAATCCATATAAAAACATCCTTGGTTGCTTCAATTTATATGAGGCTTTAGGCTTTAACATTGAGTGGCTCTAAAAAGTTAAATCCTCTTCATAAATTGTTAGAAATACAATCTAGATTTAGATCTATCTATGCATGGTTTGCTTTTGAATTTTTAGTCTTTTATTTTCCTTTTAGAGGCCCCTTAAAAATATTCAGCAAATGGTAGTACAAAAGTTTGACGAAAAAGTAACAAAATAGTTTAATAAACCTTGTCCTTAATATCTAGTCATTAAATTTGCATTAAGATGATCACAACTACTTATGTTTATTACTATTCATGTTAAGATATTTTAATGGTTGTCTATGGTAAGATAGGAAAAAGATCTTATGACCATTTCTTTAAACTTATTTTGAGGAATAAAAAACTCATTCCATATGATGAATTAGACTCTTTATTGTACACCAAATATTAGCATTACTAAGAATCACCAATACATTTCAATGGTGATTAATCCTTATAAACAAATAAAAATTATTTACTCTTTAAAAAAACATTCCTCACCAAGTTTTTCTATGAAATTTCATTGATTGAAAAACACCTCCTAACAAATCAATTTGACAAAAGATTAATCCATTTCTCCAACCCTCAAACAAATGAAATTAATGAGAATTAAACTATTTCCCAACCCTAAAATTCAAAGATCATTCATGACCTCTAATATATGCAAGACCTAAAAATAGTTAATTAAAGCTTTGAGAATCATAATAAAGTAAACCCTCGTAATAAATGATGACAACGGTATTCATTTGTTGTGTACTTCCATCCCTATTATAAGGCCTTTTAGCTTTATAATATATGTAAGGGTTAGGAAGAAGTACAATGAATCTTTTAATGTTCACCATTGTAAGGGCTTTTGCCTTTGTAGCATATGTGAAACATAGGAAGAAGTATAATGAATCTTTAAAGGATTTTGACTTTGTAACCTATCTTATGCCTAAAAGCAGTAAAATGAATCTTTCTTGGTTGTAAGGTTTTGGAGGTTGTGTATTTAGAAAAGATATCATTGACTCTCTCATCGTTGGTAATCTAAAAATGAATGAGATCAAATATTTTAATCATGAGAAGGTTAGATTCTTTCACAACACTATCTGAATAACGCTGCATAGCTAGCGTTCCTTGCCTCTTAGTTTAATAAAATATTTTAATGTCATGATGTGTTATATGTACTCCAAACAATAATAAAATTGTAAAATGAGTTATATGAATATTTGTTTAACCTTTTTTTATTAATTTTTTAATATAATTAAACATTTATTTGGTAGATAAAGGTTATATATATATATATATATATATATATATATATATATATATATATATAATTGACATTGAAGAAAATGATAACAAATTAATAATTATTTATTTAATATAAGTCCTTTTAGCTTTATAATATATGTAAGGGCTAGGAAGAAGTACAATGAATCTTTTATTATTCACCATTGTAAGGGCTTTTGCCTTTGTAGCATATGTGGAACGTAGGAAGAAGTATAATGAATCTTTAAAGGATTTTGACTTTGTAACATATCTCATGCCTAAAAGTAGTAAAATGAATCTTTCTTGGTTGCAAGGTTTTGGAGGTATGACTCTCTCATCATTGGTAATCTAAAAATGAAAGAGATCAAATATTTTAATCATGAGAAAGTTAGATTCTTTGACAACATGTCATGATATGTTATATGTACTCCAAATAATAACAAAATTGTAAAATGAATTATATGAATATTTGTTTAACCTTTGTTTATTAATTTTTTTAATATAATTAAACATTTATTTGGTAGATAAAGGTTATATATATAATTGACATTGAAGAGAATGATAACAAATTAATAATTATTTATTTAATATTGAATGATGACAATTTTTTTATATAATGCTCATATTATAGTACACATGTCATGTCATTAGAATATAGATTAATATGATGAGAGTTGTACAAATTGTACACATGTTATTTTTACATCTTTTTTTCAAATTATTTTTTTAAATTAAAAAATAAAACTCATAAAAATTATCTATTCAATAATTTACACCAATGAGAAAATGGAATTTTTGAATTTAATTACAAATCATTTGTGTTTATGGTACATAGTAATTAATATATAATGTTATTTTTCAAATTATTTAGATTTATTGTACATAGTGATTAGTACATAATAAGTAATAATAGAGTACACAAAAGTCAATTCTTGTTAATAAATTTAATTTCATAATGTTAAACTTTGGATAGATTTTAAATTTTATCCAGTCAAAGAAAAAGTAATAGCAAGTCAATGAAAAATTGAATACCTTATGCAAGTCAATGAAACACTTAATACCTTATGCAAGTCAATGAAACACTGAATACCCGCAGGTATAATAATGTAACAATTTAAATATTGATTAATTTTTTTAATATTATTTATTTAATCGATATTATTATAAAATGAATGGAAAGTTATGTTGCATAAGTTTTTGGAAATTGGATATAGATATGTAAAATGATTAGAAGAGTCATCCAAATTTATAGGAAATATCACATTGAGAATGATGATATTATATATTAAATTACAATGTATTTAAATAATGATATGTTTTATTTAAAACAAATTGAATTTTTTTCTTCTTCTAAATTAGACACTTCGTATTATTGTCATCAAAAAGTTATATATAGCAAAAACCTATCTTGCTCTAGTTGGTATAGATGAATGCGAGACAAGAGGTTGAAAGTAAGATCTTCATATTATGCTACCTTTGTTTGATGAAAACATCATTTAGACAAAAAATACATAAGATGGAATGGTTGTGAAAATCAGGATTAAGCATATATTTACAAGACAAATACATGGAAAGACAAATCAAATCCTTCTTATTTGTTGTTTGCAATGCTCCTTGGGTAGGAACTGTGGTTGCCCATTTTGAGAAGGATGTCAAGGTTTTGATCCATAACTTCCAGTCTGTCTTCAAATTAAGCAATCTTGTGGATATTTTGTTGTTGGTTTGTGTGATAATCAACCAGAATGCATCCAAAAAGAATTTTCGTATGCTAGTAGACATTAACAACATGCATGTAACTAGCATACCACGAGTGGGTGGAAGTGTCCGTATTTGGAATCCACTGTTGAGTTTCAGCTTGCACATGTTGATTTGGAATATACATGCAATCTTCCCTGATAAGGGCTTCATAATGGGTTATTTCCTAGTGGATAAATTAGGTATGATTTGTTCATATCGAGTTTGGGCTTCCCTAGCATGATTATGACTCTTTGTTCGGTAGCAGGGGAGCATTATTGGGTGAGGGAGATGAATTGGAGGGGTGGCATATGTCCTTACCTCGACAAGAAGATGAGGGATTATTGTAAGTGATGGTGAAGAAGAAAGGTTGATTAAAACAAGAAATGAATAACAGGGGGATGGACAATGGTTGATTTGGGGTTGAGGTGAGACAGGAGGGATGGAAGGTGATGACAAGCTAGGGAAAGGAGGGCTTGAAGAGAGTGAAAGGAAATCAAGGGAAATGAGCTAGGAGGATTAGGAGAGCCGAAAGAAGATGAGGACACCATATTGGAATGAGCCAACGAGTGTAGAAGCTCCTATCCACTGACCAAAGTAGCCATATTATGGCTCAAATAATAGTAGATCGAGACATAAAGTGTTGAATTAAAATGATAAGGATCTTACCCTATCACTAGAGAAGTTCACGTTGAGGATGAAAACGACCCAATTTGCCACCACTCGTATTTTAGGTAACCTTTGGGAAATTCCCCAGCTAATGAGGATAGAATTTGAGGGTTTCTCTACATGGTCTTGATAAAGGGGCACAGGTGCCTCGATATGAAGAATTTTCCTAAGATTGAGACATAGAATTTGATCCATCACTAGAGCACACTTGACGTTCTTTAAAGAGTACATCTCCTGTGTAGATTTGCTACCAATATTATACATGGTACTGAGAATATGATGATGTGAGGTGTTGATAAACTTGTCCTTGTAAAATTGAAGATGGGTCATTTGACAATAATGGTGGATTGTCATTCCAAAATAATGAAATAAGGTGGTTTGTGTTTGTTGTGAGGCAGTGTTGCCTGAAGCCTTTCCTGTCTAATACATGTGAGATCACTTGAATGGTCATCATTAGGATGACGTGCTCAACAAGACTACAACAGGCGGCAAACATACTAGTAACTACATGGAAGTAGATGTACATTGAGTCAATGTCAAGTGGGAGAGTTTTCATCATACACCCACCTTAGTGAAAATAAATTAAATAACATAAAATAAATTTTCATCATACACCCACCTTGGTGAAAATAAATTAAATATTAACCTAAAATAACTTTATGTATTGCAATTACTATATAATATTTGTACTTTATTATATTAATATATTAAATTTTATTCCAACTATGTAAAAATGTATAAAATTGAAAACTTATATTTCTTAAATAATTATAATATTAAAATTACTAGTTTAATTAGTATTAATAATTATATGAACCTATTTAACAGAATAGTGAAACTTTTACGGAATGTCCTTAAATATTAATTGAGAAACGAAAAATAAAATGCATCAATATAATCCTAACTTCTTTTTTTCTATATATACATAAGCTTTGCGCATTTTGGTAAATTTTAAACATGGTTGTGGTTTTAATTGAAAATAAGCTAAATAATACTAGCCATAAAATATGAAAATATTATAAAAAGTAACGAAGTGGTGGGTTGAAAACAACCATAAATTATTATTTCTATTAATATGGATTTAATTTATTAAACTTTTATGTTTAGTTTGAATTTGAATGCAAACATATATGCATTAAATTCGTATTCATAATTATAAAGTCGAGTATTAAATTAGTATTTACAATTATAAAGTGGAGTTTTATGAAGTTTTTTTGGTTTCTTAAATAGTTTTTTATATAGGATTTAAGTTTTGATAGTTTGGTTTTTTTGAAATAGGGTTTTCATAATTTAAATTTATTTTTCAATAATTATTAGATGGATGGTAGGATTTTAATTTTTACATATTATTTTAGAATATTTTTAATAGTAGTTATATATTAAAGATTGATATTTATCTCAAAAATAATTATGTTATTTTTTCTTTTTTAATTAAATTGACTAATTAGCAAATTAAATAGCTAGAAAATACCATCAATCCGTGATAAACATCAAAACACTTACTTCATAATAATATGTGTGAGTTACTTAAATTAAAAAATCATAAAAAATAACTAAATTATAACTTTATTTTAAATTATTATTATTAATAATTATAAAAAGAATTACTATATAAGTTAAACATATATAAATTTAAAAAACATGGAAAAAGATTCTTAACCATGGAGATTTATTCACTTTACTATAAAGATTATTAATTTGTAAATAAACTTTGTTAGAATATCATGGGCGAATACCATGGCTGCTTATCAATACCACATTCCAAAATAACCATAAATCACTTCATATGACACTTGTTCATATGGCAATTTTTTTAATTAAACAATTTAATTAAGAAGACAAAAATAGCATAACTACTTTGGAGATAGATCTCAACCTTTGATTTAATTTGTAAATAAGCTTTGTTAGAATATCATGGGCGAATACCATGGCTTATCAATACCACATTCCAAAAATAAGCATAAGTCACTTCATATGACATTTTTTTTAATTAAACAATTTAATTAAGAAGACAAACATATCATAACTACTTTGGAGATAAATTTCAACCTTTGATTTGTGTATACTACTATGAATATTTTAGAATATTATGTGGAAATTAAACTCCTTCCATCCACCTCATCATTTTTGCTAATTAAATTAAAATTAACTTAATTAACCTAATTAGAAAAAGGTCACATGAACTTATGTTATATGAATATGAATTATAGTATTTTGGGCATGTGGTATTATTAAGTCATGGTATTGACCCATGATATTATAACAAAGAATAGGTGAAGAATCTCCATGTTAAAATGAGGGTGAATTTTCATGGTTAAGAATCTCATTATATGGTTTTTAAATGTATATATGTTTAACCCTTATATTAATTCTTTCTATAATTAATATTATTAATAATATTTAAAAAGGTATAATTTAGCTAATTTTTATGTTTTTTTTTTCAATCTTGGCAATACTAGATATATCATGAAGTGTTCTGATGTTTATGTGCATTTACGAGACTTTTTTTTTTTTTTTTTGTTGCTAGCTTCTAGTTAAGGACTAAGCTACCATGTAGCACTTGCTTTTATTTATTATTTTCACGCATTTATTGTGAGTTGTTTGGATTTATGTTTATGCGTGCTTATTTCTATTTTGGAATAGAACTTTCCTAATTTTAATTTAATTAGTAATAATTAATAGGTGGATGGTACTAATTTAACCTTTATTGAATATCCATGGAATATTTTTAGCAATAGTCATGAATAGAGTTGAGATTTATTTCAAAGATAGTTATGTTATTTTTCCTTTTCAATTTAATTTAAAAATGTTATAGAATTAAGTTAAAATAAATTATATATAAAATATTTTGAATTAATTTAAATAAACTATATATAAAATATTTTTATGTCAATTGAGTTTAGTTTGGGTAGTTGGGTGAAATAGTTGTTTCCTAAGTTGACATGATTATAATGTGGAATAGAGTAACTAGTACAAACAACCTCTCTCTTGTTATAATTTAGTTTATTTTTATGATTTTTTTAGTCTTGACAATATGAAATATATAAATATTTTTTTCCAAAAAATCACATTGAAGATTTATCATAATATAAGTATATTCATGCTTATAATAGATTAATACCACCATTTAATTTATATCACTACACTAATTTAATATTTTAAATTATTAATATTTTAAATAAGATATAATAAAAATACTTTAGCCAATTAAGTGTTTATAATAATTAAATAAATTATTTGTCATACACGCTTAATACGTTTTGATTTATCATCTTTACGACATGTATAGCGTTGGTTCTTCCCTCTCTTAAGGGATGTTATCAGTTTTTGATGGTTTGTATATGTTTATTTGGACCATTCCTAGTTGTGTAAATTATGAAGGCTTTCGGGCTTGAGATTTGTTGCGGGGCTTTTCACGATGGATGGTTGTTTTTTTTTTTAACAATTTGGAATGTACAAATAGTGGATCTCCAAAATATAATTTTCATCTTTTATAACAAAAATTACAATTTTTCTTTGAAAAAAAAATATTTATTTTTAATTACGCCGTAAGGCGTTCTCCTCTCAAACCAACTCTCCTCTGAGGTTACATGTCCATTTGTGAGCGCTTGATTTAATTGTTAGACGATTAAAATTGTTTGAGCCGTCGGATTGATTCCACCGAAACGTTATCAACTGCTTCCTTCCCCGAGCACTTGCTGGAATGTATCGGTCCAGAATGCAGGCCCCTACGGACCAGAATGCAGGCCCCATTCTTCCAGACGGACCAACTGCTTCCTTCCCCGAGCACTTGCTGGAATGTATCGGTCCAGAATGCAGGCCCCTACGGACCAGAATGCAGGCCCCATTCTTCCAGACGGACCAGAATGCAGGCCCCTTGCACTAAACCCTACTGGAAAGGGCGTTGGAGTCAACAGCCCGCGTGTGGGAGGATCACTTTTAACAGTTGAATTCCAGATATTAGTCAACAGCTTGCCAACAGCCAAACTCACAGTAGAATCAGTGGAGACAGTGAACAACCTCATATCCTGTACCGTGCAGAAAATCAAGGTAGCTCTGCACTGTGGAGATGCTTGACATAAATCTCTCCCTCTTAATCCTCACTGTCTAGTTTTTTTGTGTCCCCATAAGCTTTTTTGTTTTTGTTTGGTCCATGCCAATCAATGTTTAACATGCAAGTTAAGGGGAACCCTAACCTTAACTGTGAATGTTTTCGATTTTAGGCCATGAATTCCAACGAAAGCAGCAGCATGTTGATCCTGCAAGAGACTTGCACAGATGCATCAGGGTCTCTTCTAGTTTAGGCTCCAGTGGACATAAACCAGCCAGACAGCTTCTTTCCTTGGCAATGCAATTATCAAACAAACATGATGTTTGCACAAGCTTTACCACCATGCAAGGGTACTGGTTGGGGTATTGACGCCCCGCAAAATCTTAATCGTTTACTGCTCTCGTCTTTCAGTTAAACTCAATCATCCATTCATGTACATGATATGACATGACGGCATTGATATTATTTAGCTTAATTGCAGGTTTTGGATGATAGGCTTTTGCATTTTTGTTCACTTATCAGGGTAGGTATGTTGTGTCTTTTGCTTGTTTAAATTCTGTTTATAATTCATTTCCTTTGTGCATAAGTCTGTGCATTAATGTGGTGTAGCAAAGGTTAATGCCTGCAAGAATTGACAGTGTTAGTCAAATTTTTTTGGTTTCCTACATAAAAATCAAGCAGGTTTTGTTTTGAAAGCCCTTTTTTTCACTGCAATACAGAAAGTTGGTATGGACATTTTAGCCTTTTAACTGCGTGCTGTCAATTACATATTTGAATTCAAGCAGAATAGTGAATGTGTCAAGCATGTTATATCATATAATACAAAACATTGACAATGATAATGAATATTTTCATGTTTTCATATAACATATCTGGAGTAAGATAACAACGTGATTGATTTCTTTTGCTCATTGAAGTTTTTTCAAGCTTTTGTCAGGATTATTGAATGTATTAGAACTAATTCAGAATCTATTACTATTTATTTCAATATCTTGTTCTTGTTTTTCCCTCATTTCATTGGACAAATCATAAAAGGTTTTATTCAAGCTTTGATTCTGCCATTTTTTTGTTACCAAATTTTGAAATATTTACTTATTGCATACCTTGTTTTCACTAAAACAATTTGAAGGAGAATACCAATCATTCTCTCTATTGTTGGAAAAATAAAATAGCTTAATATTGAAACTTATCTTCTTTTTACTGTGTTAAATTTGGACTTGTCTCCATCCACTTTCTTAGTTGGGAGCCTGAAAATTACTGTGCAGAATATCTTTCATGGAGATATCAAACCAGAAAACCTTCTGGTTGGCAGCGATGGAACAGGCAGCGATGGAACAGTTAAGATTTCTGACTTCAGTGTTAGCAGGATGTTTGAGGTAAGAAAGTTGCTCTCTGAGTGTACCTTCCTTTCTGATAGTGAATGTGTTCTAAACATGACCTCTCAAACTGCACCTTTTGATAGTTATAGACAATTACAAATGCGGACTGTTGACCATTGTTAGGTGAGTATTTTTTATTAAATGTTAACGTTGGACAATGAGGATTCAGTTACTGGGAGGAAATGTTTTACAAAATCCAATGTTCCTTTGGATGTATACAGGGCAGCAATGATAAGCTTCGAAGGTCTCCTGGTACTCCTGTTTTCACTGCACCAGAATGTTGCCTAGGTAGAGTGCTTGAAACTTTGCTAGTTATACAAATACCGTCTGCTCAAGATTTGGACAACCATTGCTGCTAATTTGTACTGTATTCATATCTTCGATGATATATTGTCCATCTTGTTTGTTGTCAGATTACATTCTTATAGTCGACATATATTATATTTTCAATTCATGCTTGTTCTCTTGTAAATAAAAGCCTGTTCAATGAAATGAAAGACCAGAGGAAAGGAAGAAAGGGTCACATGTTAAAGGACAGATACTTCAGTTGTCAAAATAGGCCTGACAATTTTTGTTGCCTGTTTTCAATAGGCTTGACATATCATGGTAAAATTGCTGATGTGTGGGCATTGGGTGTGACACTATACTGCATGGTGTTCGGTTCTTATCCCTTCATTGGTGACTCCTTGCAAGGCACATATGACAAGGTAAATGAATCTCTGCTTCTTTTGACTTTTCAAACAGGCCGGATGGAGGGAAATACTTATTTTGTTGTTACTAGTGGTGGCTTAGATTGTTCATGATCCACTTGTACTTCCAGAGGATATGAATCCAACACTTGCAAACTTACTCGAAGGTCTTCTTTGCAAGGGTAAGTGACTTTTCTCAATTGAATGTTTTACAGAGCAGATTTTAATTTTAAGAGTTGCATTGCTGCAAATTTTGAAATTCACCATAATAATCAAGCTGCCACTATTGGATTTCACAGATCCTAAGAAAAGGATGAGCTTAGAGGCTGTTGCAAGGCATCCGTGGGTTATGAAGGATTTCACGTCAACTGTGCAGGTTTTGGGAAATGTGAATAGAGTAGCTCTAGATATCATTCTGATCATCATGAGCAAACTTTAGCTTCCTCTGAAGCATTGTCAGAATCAGTTTAACAGGGATGGTTATGGTTTTTATTTTTACATATTTCATGGCTGCTTAGTCATGGAAGAGATGTTGTGGTTCTTCATAAGAGAGGGTTCCTTTTCTCATTGTATTTATATTGAGTTGCTCTATGATGCTTGTACATTGTATCTGCATGTATGACTTTAGATATTCAGCGGCATGCTTTAGTTGGACTTCCTTCTAATGCAATTGGGACCTCAAAGGAATATTATTTGACAGTTCTAACCATGCAAATAATAATCAAGAATCACATGATATGGTGGCTAATGTTCAAACTTCAAACTTTCAAAGCACTTCACTGTCAAGAGCTCTAGGGGAATTCTTCAAGATATCGGTGTGTCAGCTGCAGATTATGTGCTGGTAAGGTTGCAGCAAGCAAGTTCAGTGTCTCTGTTGTAAAATATGTGATGTTAAGATGTAGCAATCAAGTTCTTCATACTAGGAATTCCCTGGTGTAATTCACAATAAAATAATATTGCAATTTGTGCATCCTCCTTGTAAAGGGGTGTGAGGCGGAGGGTTTTAAGCACCTTGTGCATGTAATAACTCTATTTATGATAGCTTATTTTTTACGGCATTGTGCAACCTGTTTTCAAGCTAGGTTGGTTGCCAGTCCAAATATCTGCAGAGATCTTGGCCATTTCAAATTGATCTAGAATCAGTCAAGTTAGTTTTCTTGTAGTGGAATATTATAAAGATCTTTCCTTTTATGGTTGTGGTACACAACTTGACGAGTGTGACAATAGAAAAGCAAGCTAATTGTGTGGCCAGGTTTTTGATGGCAGTGATGGAACTATCCTTGAATAAAATGGTCATATGGGGCTTCATATTTAGATTGTGATTTTTATTCTTATCTATTGATGATGCATCTGTATATTCACAAACGAAACCCAATAGATTCGTTGCTGATTTCTTGGAGTTGAGGGTTTCTATAACAAGCTTGATACCAGAAAGCCACCAAAGATGCGACTTTGAATGGAGGATTTTGGGAAATCTCTAAACTGATTTTGTCTACTCATTTGCTACATGGCTGAGTTTGATCAGATTTCCAGTTGGTGCTTATACCAATCCATTGAACTGATAAGAAGGCCGAGTGTTGGTATTAAATGGCTGATTGAACTGTGGAACCTTGCTTGCGGATTGAGTTCCATTCCTTTTATATTGGCCTCTATTATTTAATTATTGTGCAATAAGCACTGGTAAGGAATCAACGCTTTAATTTATACAGTGATGTATGAATATCCATTTCATGTTTTTGCTTGAAATTGCAATATCCATCTTTGTCTGAGCTTCTAATTTTAAGCTTTTGCAAGTGGGGTTCAAGCTCAGCAGTGAAGATGGTTGTATGTTAAGGCAACCACTAAAGTTAAATTTCTTGAGCCATGAATAAGCAATTGGAGCCATGTGCAAATCTCTGGGTGATTTTGACAGAAAAGTATGCGCTATCACGACAGCTTAACCAAATGAAAGTCCTCGTGTTCAGTTGTTTGCCCCTCAAGGGCCACTTTAATTGTTCAAGTGGGCTGCTTCTTGTGTCTGATTCCTAGGCATTGAAATGTTTCTATCTGAGCTTTAGAAGGAAGCGATTTCAAAGAAAAATTGCAATTATTCTAGAACTTGGAACTCAGATAGTGAAGATTGCAGACGAAGAGAGTTGAATGGGGAGATGCTGGAAATTTCGGGTATTGTACAAACTTGAAATGGTAACTGATAAGTCAAAACTGAAATCTATATTACAATTTTTGTATTCATTATGTATTCAAAACCAACTATTTTTCAATTTTTAATTACACAATTTTTTTCATGTTTAACTTGCAACTAGATCGAGATGTTATTATCAAACAAACATGATGTTTGCACAAGCTTTACCACCATGCAAGGGTACTAGTTGGGGTATTGACGCCCCGCAAAATCTTAATCGTTTACTACTCTCGTCTTTCAGTTAAACTCAATCATCCATTCATGTACATGATATGGCATGACGGCATTGATATTATTTAGCTTAATTGCAGGTTTTGGATGATAGGCTTTTGCATTTTTGTTCACTTATCAGGGTAGGTATGTTGTGTCTTTTGTTTGTTTAAATCGTGTTCATAATTCATTTCCTTTGTGCATAAGTCTGTGCATTAATGTGGTGTAGCAAAGGTTAATGCCTGCAAGAATTGACAGTGTTAGTCAAATTTTTTTGGTTTCCTACATAAAAATCAAGCAGGTTTTGTTTTGAAAGCCCTTTTTTTCACTGCAATACAGAAAGTTGGTATGGACATTTTAGCATTTTAACTGCGTGCTGTCAATTACATATTTGAATTCAAGCAGAATAGTGAATGTGTCAAGCATGTTATATCATATAATACAAAACATTGACAATGATAATGAATATTTTCATGTTTTCATATAACATATCTGGAGTAAGATAACAACGTGATTGCTTTCTTTTGCTCATTGAAGTTTTTTCAAGCTTTTGTCAGGATTATTGAATGTATTAGAACTAATTCAGAATCTATTACTATTATTTTCAATATCTTGTTCTTTTTTTTCCTTCATTTCATTGGATAAATCATAAAAGGTTTTATTCAAGCTTTGATTCTACCATTTTTTTGTTACCAAATTTTGAAATATTTACATATTGCATACCTTGTTTTCACTAAAACAATTTGAAGGAGAATACCAATCATTCTCTCTATTGTTGGAAAAATAAAATAGCTTAATATTGAAACTTATCTTCTTTTTACTGTGTTAAATTTGGACTTGCCTCCATCCACTTTCTTAGTTGGGAACCTGAAAATTACTGTGCAGAATATCTTTCATGGAGATATCAAACCAGAAAATCTTCTGGTTGGAAACAATGGAACAGTTAAGATTTCTGACTTCAGTGTTAGCAGGATGTTTGAGGTAAGAAAGTTGCTCTCTGAGTGTACCTTCCTTTCTGATAGTGAATGTGTTCTAAACATGACCTCTCAAACTGCACCTTTTGATAGTTATAGACAATTACAAATGCCTACTGTTGACTATTGTTAGGTGAGTATTTTTTATTAAATGTTAACGTTGGACAATGAGGATTCAGTTACTGGGAGGAAATGTTTTACAAAATCCAATGTTCCTTTGGATGTATACAGGGCAGCAATGATAAGCTTCGAAGGTCTCCTGGTACTCCTGTTTTCACTGCACCAGAATGTTGCCTAGGTAGAGTGCTTGAAACTTTGCTAGTTATACAAATACCGTCTGCTCAAGATTTGGACAACCATTGCTGCTAATTTGTACTGTATTCATATCTTCGATGATATATTGTCCATCTTGTTTGTTGTCAGATTACATTCTTATAGTCGACATATATTATATTTTCAATTCATGCTTGTTCTCTTGTAAATAAAAGCCTGTTCAATGAAATGAAAGACCAGAGGAAAGGAAGAAAGGGTCACATGTTAAAGGACAGATACTTCAGTTGTCAAAATAGGCCTGATAATTTTTGTTGCCTGTTTTCAATAGGCTTGACATATCATGGTAAAATTGTTGATGTGTGGGCATTGGGTGTGACACTATACTGCATGGTGTTCGGTTCTTATCCCTTCATTGGTGACTCCTTGCAAGGCACATATGACAAGGTAAATGAATCTCTGCTTCTTTTGACTTTTCAAACAGGCCGGATGGAGGGAAATACTTATTTTGTTGTTACTAGTGGTGGCTTAGATTGTTCATGATCCACTTGTACTTCCAGAGGATATGAATCCAACACTTGCAAACTTACTCGAAGGTCTTCTTTGCAAGGGTAAGTGACTTTTCTCAATTGAATGTTTTACAGAGCAGATTTTAATTTTAAGAGTTGCATTGCTGCAAATTTTGAAATTCACCATAATAATCAAGCTGCCACTATTGGATTTCACAGATCCTAAGAAAAGGATGAGCTTAGAGGCTGTTGCAACGCATCCGTGGGTTATGAAGGATTTCACATCAACTGTGCAGGTTTTGGGGAAATGTGAACAGAGTAGCTCTAGATATCATTCTGATCATCATGAGCAAACTTTAGCTTCCTCTGAAGCATTGTCAGAATCAGTTTAACAGGGATGGTTATGGTTTTTATTTTTACATATTTCATGGCTGCTTAGTCATGGAAGAGATGCTGTGGTTCTTCAGAAGAGAGGGTTCCTTTTCTCATTGTATTTATATTGAGTTGCTCTATGATGCTTGTACATTGTATCTGCCTGTATGACTTTAGATATTCAGCGGCATGCTTTAGTTGGACTTCCTTCTAATGCAATTGGGACCTCAAAGGAATATTATTTGACAGTTCTAACCATGCAAATAATAATCAAGAATCACATGATATGGTGGCTAATGTTCAAACTTCAAACTTTCAAAGCACTTCACTGTCAAGAGCTCTAGGGGAATTCTTCAAGATATCGGTGTGTCAGTTGTAGATTATGTGCTGGTAAGGTTGCAGCAAGCAAGTTCAGTGTCTCTGTTGTAAAATATGTGTTGTTAAGATGTAGCAATCAAGTTCTTCATACTAGGAATTCCCTGGTGTAATTCACAATAAAATAATATTGCAATTTGTGCATCCTCCTTGTAAAGGGGTGTGAGGCGGAGGGTTTTAAGCACCTTGTGCATGTAATAACTCTATTTATGATAGCTTATTTTTTACGGCTTTGTGCAACCTGTTTTCAAGCTAGGTTGGTTGCCAGTCCAAATATCTGCAGAGATCTTGGCCATTTCAAATTGATCTAGAATCAGTCAAGTTAGTTTTCTTGTAGTGGAATATTATAAAGATCTTTCCTTTTATGGTTGTGGTACACAACTTGACGAGTGTGACAATAGAAAAGCAAGCTAATTGTGTGGCCAGGTTTTTGATGGCAGTGATGGAACTATCCCTGAATAAAATGGTCATATGGGGCTTCATATTTAGATTGTGATTTTTATTCTTATCTATTGATGATGCATCTGTATATTCACAAACGAAACCCAATAGATTCGTTGCTGATTTCTTGGAGCTGAGGGTTTCTATAACAAGCTTGGTACCAGAAAGCCACCAAAGATGCGACTTTGAATGGAGGATTTTGGGAAATCTCTAAACTGATTTTGTCTACTCATTTGCTACATGGCTGAGTTTGATCAGATTTCCAGTTGGTGCTTATACCAATCCATTGAACTGATAAGAAGGCCGAGTGTTGGTATTAAATGGCTGATTGAACTGTGGAACCTTGCTTGCGGATTGAGTCCCATTCCTTTTATATTGGCCTCTATTATTTAATTATTGTGCAATAAGCACTGGTAAGGAATCAACGCTTTAATTTATACAGTGATGTATGAATATCCATTTCATGTTTTTGCTTGAAATTGCAATATCCATCTTTGTCTGAGCTTCTAATTTTAAGCTTTTGCAAGTGGGGTTAAAGCTCAGCAGTGAAGATGGTTGTATGTTAAGGCAACCACTAAAGTTAAATTTCTTGAGCCATGAATAAGCAATTGGAGCCATGTGCAAATCTCTGGGTGATTTTGACAGAAAAGTATGCGCTATCACGACAGCTTAACCAAATGAAAGTCCTCGTGTTCAGTTGTTTGCCCCTCAAGGGCCACTTTAATTGTTCAAGTGGGCTGCTTCTTGTGTCTGATTCCTAGGCATTGAAATGTTTCTATCTGAGCTTTAGAAGGAAGCGATTTCAAAGAAAAATTGCAATTATTCTAGAACTTGGAACTCAGATAGTGAAGATTGCAGACGAAGAGAGTTGAATGGGGAGATGCTGGAAATTTCGGGTATTGTACAAACTTGAAATGGTAACTGATAAGTCAAAACTGAAATCTATATTACAATTTTTGTATTCATTATGTATTCAAAACCAACTATTTTTCAATTTTTAATTACACAATTTTTTTCATGTTTAACTTGCAACTAGATCGAGATGTTATTATCAAACAAACATGATGTTTGCACAAGCTTTACCACCATGCAAGGGTACTGGTTGGGGTATTGACGCCCCGCAAAATCTTAATCGTTTACTACTCTCGTCTTTCAGTTAAACTCAATCATCCATTCATGTACATGATATGACATGACGGCATTGTTATTATTTAGCTTAATTGCAGGTTTTGGATGATAGGCTTTTGCATTTTTGTTCACTTATCAGGGTAGGTATGTTGTGTCTTTTGTTTGTTTAAATCGTGTTCATAATTCATTTCCTTTGTGCATAAGTCTGTGCATTAATGTGGTGTAGCAAAGGTTAATACCTGCAAGAATTGACAGTGTTAGTCAAATTTTTTTGGTTTCCTACATAAAAATCAAGCAGGTTTTGTTTTGAAAGCCCTTTTTTTCACTGCAATACAGAAAGTTGGTATGGACATTTTAGCCTTTTAACTGCGTGCTGTCAATTACATATTTGAATTCAAGCAGAATAGTGAATGTGTCAAGCATGTTATATCATATAATACAAAACATTGACAATGATAATGAATATTTTCATGTTTTCATATAACATATCTGGAGTAAGATAACAACGTGATTGCTTTCTTTTGCTCATTGAAGTTTTTTCAAGCTTTTGTCAGGATTATTGAATGTATTAGAACTAATTCAGAATCTATTACTATTATTTTCAATATCTTGTTCTTTTTTTTCCTTCATTTCATTGGATAAATCATAAAAGGTTTTATTCAAGCTTTGATTCTACCATTTTTTTGTTACCAAATTTTGAAATATTTACATATTGCATACCTTGTTTTCACTAAAACAATTTGAAGGAGAATACCAATCATTCTCTCTATTGTTGGAAAAATAAAATAGCTTAATATTGAAACTTATCTTCTTTTTACTGTGTTAAATTTGGACTTGCCTCCATCCACTTTCTTAGTTGGGAACCTGAAAATTACTGTGCAGAATATCTTTCATGGAGATATCAAACCAGAAAACCTTCTGGTTGGCAATGATGGAACAGTTAAGATTTCTGACTTCAGTGTTAGCAGGATGTTTGAGGTAAGAAAGTTGCTCTCTGAGTGTACCTTCCTTTCTGATAGTGAATGTGTTCTAAACATGACCTCTCAAACTGCAACTTTTGATAGTTATAGACAATTACAAATGCCTACTATTGACTATTGTTAGGTGAGTATTTTTTATTAAAGGTTAACGTTGGACAATGAGGATTCAGTTACTGGGAGGAAATGTTTTACAAAATCCAATGTTCCTTTGGATGTATACAGGGCAGCAATGATAAGCTTCGAATGTCTCCTGGTACTCCTGTTTTCACTGCACCAGAATGTTGCCTAGGTAGAGTGCTTGAAACTTTGCTAGTTATACAAATACCGTCTGCTCAAGATTTGGACAACCATTGCTGCTAATTTGTACTGTATTCATATCTTCGATGATATATTGTCCATCTTGTTTGTTGTCAGATTACATTCTTATAGTCGACATATATTATATTTTCAATTCATGCTTGTTCTCTTGTAAATAAAAGCCTGTTCAATGAAATGAAAGACCAGAGGAAAGGAAGAAAGGGTCACATGTTAAAGGACAGATACTTCAGTTGTCAAAATAGGCCTGACAATTTTTGTTGCCTGTTTTCAATAGGCTTGACATATCATGGTAAAATTGCTGATGTGTGGGCATTGGGTGTGACACTATACTGCATGGTGTTCGGTTCTTATCCCTTCATTGGTGACTCCTTGCAAGGCACATATGACAAGGTAAATGAATCTCTGCTTCTTTTGACTTTTCAAACAGGCCGGATGGAGGGAAATACTTATTTTGTTGTTACTAGTGGTGGCTTAGATTGTTCATGATCCACTTGTACTTCCAGAGGATATGAATCCAACACTTGAAAACTTACTTGAAGGTCTTCTTTGCAAGGGTAAGTGACTTTTCTCAATTGAATGTTTTACAGAGCAGATTTTAATTTTAAGAGTTGCATTGCTGCAAATTTTGAAATTCACCATAATAATCAAGCTGCCACTATTGGATTTCACAGATCCTAAGAAAAGGATGAGCTTAGAGGCTGTTGCAAGGCATCCGTGGGTTATGAAGGATTTCACGTCAACTGTGCAGGTTTTGGGGAAATGTGAACAGAGTAGCTCTAGATATCATTCTGATCATCATGAGCAAACTGTAGCTTCCTCTGAAGCATTGTCAGAATCAGTTTAACAGGGATGGTTATGGTTTTTATTTTTACATATTTCATGGCTGCTTAGTCATGGAAGAGATGCTGTGGTTCTTCAGAAGAGAGGGTTCCTTTTCTCATTGTATTTATATTGAGTTGCTCTATGATGCTTGTACATTGTATCTGCCTGTATGACTTTAGATATTCAGCGGCATGCTTTAGTTGGACTTCCTTCTAATGCAATTGGGACCTCAAAGGAATATTATTTGACAGTTCTAACCATGCAAATAATAATCAAGAATCACATGATATGGTGGCTAATGTTCAAACTTCAAACTTTCAAAGCACTTCACTGTCAAGAGCTCTGGGGGAATTCTTCAAGATATCGGTGTGTCAGTTGCAGATTATGTGCTGGTAAGGTTGCAGCAAGCAAGTTCAGTGTCTCTGTTGTAAAATATGTGCTGTTAAGATGTAGCAATCAAGTTCTTCATACTAGGAATTCCCTGGTGTAATTCACAATAAAATAATATTGCAATTTGTGCATCCTCCTTGTAAAGGGATGTGAGGCGGAGGGTTTTAAGCACCTTGTGCATGTAATAACTCTATTTATGATAGCTTATTTTTTACGGCTTTGTGCAACCTGTTTTCAAGCTAGGTTGGTTGCCAGTCCAAATATCTGCAGAGATCTTGGCCATTTCAAATTGATCTAGAATCGGTCAAGTTAGTTTTCTTGTAGTGGAATATTATAAAGACCTTTCCTTTTATGGTTGTGGTACACAACTTGACGAGTGTAACAATAGAAAAGCAAGCTAATTGTGTGGCCAGGTTTTTGATGGCAGTGATGGAACTATCCCTGAATAAAATGGTCATATGGGGCTTCATATTTAGATTGTGATTTTTATTCTTATCTATTGATGATGCATCTGTATATTCACAAACGAAACCCAATAGATTCGTTGCTGATTTCTTGGAGCTGAGGGTTTCTATAACAAGCTTGGTACCAGAAAGCCACCAAAGATGCGACTTTGAATGGAGGATTTTGGGAAATCTCTAAACTGATTTTGTCTACTGATTTGCTACATGGCTGAGTTTGATCAGATTTCCAGTTGGTGCTTATACCAATCCATTGAACTGATAAGAAGGCCGAGTGTTGGTATTAAATGGCTGATTGAACTGTGGAACCTTGCTTGCGGATTGAGTTCCATTCCTTTTATATTGTCCTCTATTATTTAATTATTGTGCAATAAGCACTGGTAAGGAATCAACGCTTTAATTTATACAGTGATGTATGAATAGCCATTTCATGTTTTTGCTTGAAATTGCAATATCCATCTTTGTCTGAGCTTCTAATTTTAAGCTTTTGCAAGTGGGGTTAAAGCTCAGCAGTGAAGATGGTTGTATGTTAAGGCAACCACTAAAGTTAAATTTCTTGAGCCATGAATAAGCAATTGGAGCCATGTGCAAATCTCTGGGTGATTTTGACAGAAAAGTACGCGCTGTCATGACAGCTTAACCAAATGAAAGTCCTCGTGTTCAGTTGTTTGCCCCTCAAGGGCCACTTTAATTGTTCAAGTGGGCTGCTTCTTGTGTCTGATTCCTAGGCATTGTAATGTTTCTATCTGAGCTTTAGAAGGAAGCGATTTCAAAGAAAAATTGCAATTATTCTAGAACTTGGAACTCAGATAGTGAAGATTGCAGACGAAGAGAGTTGAATGGGGAGATGCTGGAAATTTCGGGTATTGTACAAACTTGAAATGGTAACTCATAAGTCAAAACTGAAATCTATATTACAATTTTTGTATTCATTATGTATTCAAAACCAACTGTTTTTCAATTTTTAATTACACAATTTTTTTCATGTTTAACTTGCAACTAGATTGAGATGTTATGCTGTGCAAGGAAAGGAGACTTGGCATAAATGGCAGTTGCCTGTAATATTAGTTTTGAATGTGCTAGATTGTTGACACTGAAAATAATATTTCTTACACTTGGTGTGGTCGTGATAATGTCCATCGATATTTTGTTCCAGTTTTTTGGCGGCTTGTAAGTTCAATGCATTATATCTTTATTTGTGATGTTTTTCGAAATTTCCATTTTATCATTAAATTCTTTCTATTCATTTGTTGAGGATTTGGTAAATTAATATCTAACATTAAGAAAAATAAGATTCACAAATCATTTTTTTGAGCAGCTGGAAAGGCATGACCCCTTTGAAAGTTGCAAGAGTAGGCACGTAGGCACAAGAAGAAGATCTAGAGCTGATGTTTGAGACATTTCTGAAGCACTGAAGACAGATAATGAATTTGGCATGCTTGCAACATTTAAAGTTGACAAGTTTTGGGATTCTTTCCAATTCTTTGGATTAGAATGCCGACAACCCTTTTCTAAGAATTTTCTATCCCCGGGCATGTTCTTGTTTAGTCCATAATTTATGTTTTAATTTGCTAAATATACAATGAAATATAAAACAAATAAGTAAGCCAAATCCCCTTCAATCAACCTTCTAAAAAGGTGTGAGCATTGTGAGTCATCTGCCATGCTCCAGTGTTTATGTTATTGAAGAAACATAGAATGACTAAATGTTGAACCAATTGTTTCAGTTACTAGGCTTTTCTATCCGTTGAAATTCCTGCAATTACAGTCTTTTGACACATAGGCTTCCCTTCTGTACGGACCTGATCAAAGGCACTCTCCTTGGATGTGACATGCTTGAGATTAAAATCTTGAATTGAGTCAACTTCTGCCTTGCTTAACATGACAAAGCTTTCCACCCACAAAGCTATGATATTTTTTGTCCCTTTTCTTCACGAAGTGTTTGCCTGTTGTGAACTCAACCTCTACATGCAGATTTCTCTCTGTAGTTTGGTTAACAAAAAACAATTTTCTACTTAGACCAGGAATGTAAAAAAGTGTTTTTGAACATAAACTTTACCAGTTAGGTGTAGTGTAAAAGACCACCACAACAAATGTCAAATAAATTTGTAGTGGTAATTAAATATCTCTTGCTTGCATTAATAGAGAACGATTTTCATGGGCACATTTTTAAAGAACATATCATTAGCTTAGTGTTAATGCATTTAAAAGATCGTATTACAATTTTGTTTCAATTTCCTTTATGTTTTCTCTTTTTCTCTGTTTCAATTTCCAGTTTTTAAAGTTGAAATGAGCTCTAATCTACAATGTTATGTATTGATAAACGCGATAAGACCTTTATCTCTGACAAAGTTTTTTCTAAATTAATAGATTGCTAACATTTGTTATCTATAATTTTCACAACAAAATCTGTGAGCATTCAAGTTGTCTGTAAATTTCAGATATCAGCGAGAAGAAGCAAGAATTGAAGCTTTGGTAAATCTCAAGACTTCCAAATCTGAAGCTGCAACAAAAAATCTTAAGGTATAAGGAGTGTGCCTATAAATATTGGTACACATTTAGGAATATTTCTATAATTCTGGTCATTTACAACATTTAGAAAAAGTGAATAGACATGTTGATATTTAGGTCATTGACCTAATGCACACACTATATGGATAATGGATTTCCGCACTTTATGCCTTACGGCGTTTCCTTTGCAACATCTGATGCAAATGCTAATTTAATCATTTTAATAATTAATACTTATTATAAAATTGTATCCAAGTCTTTAATTATTTTATGTTGAAGTTCTCATAAAACATGCAAGCTTTTAAGACCTAACTATTCGTGTTAATTAAATACATCTCGTCTAATTCCAAAAAAATTGTAACTCATGAGCAAGTTTTGACTTCCTTTATAGGGAATAAACTATAAACTAGCAATTGCACTAAGAGGTGCAAAGAAACGTCGAAAGGAGCATTGAGGAGAATGTGGATGACAATATCAAGAGGAGGGAGTAGGTTGGAGTAGTTGGAAAGCAAAATTAAGAGTGTGGTGTTGTTGTCAGAAGTGTTGCTGCTAAAGTTTATGTTGTGAGTGTGAATGAATTAATGGTGGAATTGTATATTTGTCTTGCTTGTGGGAAAGCATTCCATCGATCAACATTGAAAATTGGTTTGGGTACTTTTTGTATTGTTGGTTGACATTTCGTAATATACAAAAAGGTTGTATAGCCAACCACCAAACTCCCTCGCATGGAAAATTTTAGGGGCTAATGTTCGCCCAGTGGGCTAATTTTCCATGATTTTCCAAAAAAAAGATTCGCCAATTTCCAATTTTATAAAAGACGATTCGCCCAAATTTTAGAATATAAAATTATTTTACCTTAAAAATCGCCAACATTATATAGAGACTATATATAAAATAATTATAAATTTGAATAATTTTACAAATATATCAATAAACATTTATAATTTGCATATTAGGGATTAGTGAGATTCGCCAATGTTTTAAACTTCAAGAAAATTTTCCATCCTTAAAATTTTCCTTGCTCCCTCATGTTTTTTTTTAATGGGGCAAAGGAAAAAGAGGGAAAGAATTTCAAATTTATTTTTTCGTGACATTCAAAAAAGCTTTTGAATTTACCTGTGGCCACTGGTCTAGTCTAAAGCTTTTGAAATTATCTCACATTAAAATTGGTCTAGCCATTGTGGTCAACAAAGGGTAGAAGACAACACCGATTAGGCTTATTGGAAGTTTCATTTGTGACAATCCATTCTGGTTAATTTAAGCAATTGATTAGTGTTGAATGCAAATGCATCAAATGGGTAGGAGGGAGGAAGAAACAAAGCATTGTTCCAAGAAATCACTTCTTCAAACATGGTATTTCTTTAGCCAGTGTGGACCAGGCAAGGCATAGTGAATCAATTAACTTTTTGGTCCAAACGCTGGAGGTGATGACCCAAGTTCTAGTGCCCCTAGTTTGTAAAAACGTGAAAACAAAATTGGTGTATTTGTGACCATGACTCTTGCATTATTCAGACAAATTCTTTGCTTTGAGCACTAGATCAAGCACTAGAATACATATTTGGGTAGAATTCAAATCTAGATTCACGCATTGTTGGCATACAAAATGTTGTTAAGAAATCTCTCCCAACTTGCATGAGAGGTTGTGGTGTAATAGAAAAGTCATCAAGCTGCCACTCAAAGACCTGGTCCTGGTCTTAAAATGTTGATAAAGCTTTAGCTCTTTATCAGATAATGTATTTTCAAAATACAATTGCCATTGAAATTTGGCTTCTATTTATCTGACAATTTCTTTTTAGAATACAAAAACTCTAGAAGCTCCCCAACAAGTTCAGTGTGATGTTCATTGTTCTCTGTATCTAATAAGATTGCTTCTTGGAAAAATGTAGGATAGTAGTTTGACCACATCAGCTCCTGAACACGTAGCTTTGCTTCTTCATAGTTTTGAACACTAGAATAATTCTCTAAGAGATTATGACTTTTTATTTAAGTCAACAGGTGGTTTTCCTGAGGGTAAAGGTTTTTTCCATAACAGGCATGCGGGTTGAGAACCTATCTTTGTCAAATTTTTGGACTTTAAAATACCTACAGTTGATAAAAGTTAAATTTTGATTATGGTTAAGTTTTGATTATATGTAAATGTATTGAATGAAAAAACTAAAAATTCATTTAAAATAAGTGTTTGAGGGTAGCTTAATGTATGCCACTCAAGTTCATAAAACATTATAATCTGCATTGATTAATGCTAAATTAATAATGGTTAATAGGAAAATTGAATCCTATAGTCTTGCTTTGACATGAACTAATAAATTGAGATGTGAAGCAGATAAATTAATTGCTTGCTTAGACACATTGACTTGCATACATTTTGGTGGGTAGTATCCACTAATAAGTATACACATTTACAATTTTACTCCTATATAAGTGTTCAAGAAAACATAAATAATGGTGGGAAGTAAGTTTTGATAAGTATATGTATGTACATCTTTTTCCTATCATTTTGGGGTTCTCAGTCTATTTTTTTCATGAGTGTTTGTTCAGTGATTGATTATTTCAACTTCAAAGGTTTATATGCACTTTGGTGACATTCGATCCCTATTAACATTTTTTTGGAAGGAATTTTTAGACCTCCTTTTCTCTTAATTATCTAGATGGTTCAATAGTAAACAAGGGCCATAACAGTGGCTGGTACGAAAAAAATGAATTATGAATAAACCAACTATAGATTTGGTCAAATTGTAAGTTGTATTCATCTCTTTGTAGGGATAACAATAATGTTGGTAGCAACAAAGAAATTGTAAACAAAGAAATTGAAAAACATTAGATTGTGATTTTAGTTCAAAATTCACATCCACAAGTATTGGGTTACATGTTTTGTTTAAACATATAATCTTTTAAGTTGAAAAAGGGTACACTAGGAGAAAGAAAAAAATATTCAAGGTGATTCATGCAATTTGGAGTGAGGTCAAGTCATGCTTTCCGTCTAACCTTATTTGGGATATATCTATGTTTATAAACTTCATATTTATGCTTTTATAAGGAATGCTAACTAAGTCTTACAATTATGACAAATAAAATATGGAAAGCTAAATGAAATGTAACTATGTCTTAAGTTAAAGGGAAGATAAATTAAACATACATTGAAAATTATAATTTATTTTGGCACACGAAGGGAGTCAAGTTATTCTATTTCTAGCCCATATTGTTAAACAAGGGTACAACAAGCTGCAAGTCATTATAATTACACCTTCCCATCTATACTATTTATTTATATCCTTGGTCGGATTTGCCCCTTTGGGTTGGTTTCACGCCTTGCCCAATGCCTTCTTTCACCGCTTGCTTGTTTGGATTGTTATTACTTCCTCGACCGGTTCAATCATTTTGGATTGCCTTCTCGCTTGTCTAGTTTGGTCGCTTTGGATTTCCTTCTCGCTTGGCTGGTTGGATTGCTTTGGATTTCACTGCTTCTTGAATGGGTCATGGTGTGGTATTGGTTGTAGTCTTTGCATTTTTTTATTGAGTGAAGATATCATGGTAATGCTATGATAATTGAGGAAGGTGGTATCTTTTATCACTTAAAAAACTCCCTGGTTGTGGAAGGAAATAATTGAGGTAATCTCTAACCAATCTCTTGAATTGAAAGTTAGCCCTTTCAATCCGAAGGGGGATCCCTTCTATAACTCAGTCAAAATCACTGGTTATGTACTTAACACAATGACTAGCTTTGTTGTAATAGGCTTTCAAAAATGTGTTAGGGTTTGATAGATTTCCATTGGGCATGGAGTCAAATAATTAGCTTAACAAGGAGGCAAACTAAAACCTTCATAGAGGCAAGGTAGCTGAGATACTATGAAATTTAAAAATGTTGAGATGGAATGCAGAATAAGAAGACAATGGCATACTTATAAGAGCACCACAAGGATGAAATCTTTTAAAGCATAAGTCAGAAATTTGTGACGGATTGATCATATAAAAAAATCATAGTAAATATGATTTCAATTTATTTACTCTTATCAGTCATAAAAGAATACACATATGACAACATAGAAGGAAAACGAAAACAGGAAAACACATATCCAAACTCTCTCAACACAAGAATCGTTGCTGCAAAATTAGTCTTCCTTTATTGAACCTTCAGAAAATACACAAGGCACAATAAGTTTCTGATTAAAAACCCCAACCCTTTCTCATTCTTCAGTATTTGTCTTTATAGAAAAGACAAACTAACTAAAAATCAGTTTTTAGCAAAGCTTTAATTACAAAGTCTAAATAATCACAGCGTACATCTAAAATACATGCATATAAAACTTTCTAATCCTATCTGCATCTAAATATAATGTTGTTTCTGGAGTCATGGCTGGAGATATGGACCAACAAGTCGAATTTGGTGAGGTAGCCTCCAAGTCAACAATTGTCCATGAGCTTTTTCCTCACAAAATCCTAAAAAATAGGGTCCAGTGATCCCTTTGAAAATACAAAACCGTGATATCTATTAGAAAACCGAGAGAGGTTTTTCTAAATGGGTCTGTTTTGGACAAAAACCTCTTTCAGTTTCATAAAATTCGTTCTCATTTGTCCAAGATATTATTTTGAAAACAATTACTAAAACAAGATTGTAAAATTATGAAAAAAAACCTTTCAAATATCTCTTCGAATATTTCAAACCATAACACCTATTAGATAACCGAGAGAGGTTTTTCTAAATGGTTTTGTTATGGATAAAAACCTCTTTAATTTTTGTAAAATTCGTTTTCATTTGTCTGGAAAATGCTGACACAGAAAAACGTTGAAAAGCCCGTTGTCAGCATATTCCTGTTAATCATTTTTCTTCAGCTGATAAATGTTGATAACCCCATTGTGAATGCATTGTTCTAAAGAAAAAATGTGGAACCGTCAATAAGATGATAATCTCACTGACAACTATTTCACTGTTTATTGCAACTAAAATGTTGACACCGAAATTGTCAGCATTTTCTAATAACTTTAAAAAACAAAGTTAATGTGATAACAGTTGGCTTCACGAGGATGTTGTCGATCATAGATGGCAACAAGAACCCCATAGACCATAGGCGTAATCCATTAGGTTGATCCCAATCTTTTACCTGAAACTAACAACTTTATTTGCAACCAATTAACTTTACAACTGAAAACCATACAATGTTGCAGACTGCAAATTGAAAACTGAAATTCAAAAACTCATTGCTGAAAAACCAAACTGAAATTCATGCTTGCCCCAACAAGATTATTGCACACAATCATACTTTAAACTGCTAAAAGAATTGTTGAATCAAATAATACAAAAATGCCAATACAACCAGTCAAGTAGCTGCTCAAATAATGTAGCTCCTTAATTATGCTTTTTTCCTTGCTCCACATCAATAATTTTTCCTTTCTTAATCTCAGCTTTAGTAGGCATAAATCCATCACTCTTTACTTTATTGCATTCTTAGAATTTATTTAAAATGTTGAAAACAGATTCATTATTGATAAAATCTGAAAACTTGGGCTTGCTTATTTACTCTAAAAAGACTACAAAAGGATCCTCAAATGCTTGCAAATTCATCTCACAACAATGTAGAAGACTATCACTTTGATGTGTAATCCCTTTGACTGCATATTTGCTTCCATGCATCTCAATCTGATGGATGTCATAAAGAGGTTGAAATGGAATACTTTCTGATAAAGAAAATATCTCTCGTTGCTTTTGAGAATTAGCATCCTTACAATCATCATTTCCAAATCTCTCTAAGTTAATGGCTGTGAATTTGAACTGACAAAACTCTCCACATATAAAGCCATAGGATCATGAAAAACATGAAAATATTCCTACTGATCTATAATGTTGTTAGTTTGTCCCAGTAAACGATTTGATTTTGCATTGGTTCACATTCCTTCGCTTTATTTATGATTTTAAATTTCTTTTTCAGCAACTTGAATGAAGAAAAGCATAAAGGAAAAGAGTTACCCTCAGCTAATTGATCACTCTCTTTATGTCCAATGTTGTAACTGTGATATATAGATTGAGTGCTTTCATTAGAATACAGAAAATGAACATTTTTTTATGAATGACATATAATTGGTTGTTCATGAAAGTCATCATCATAATCATCATATTCATCGTAAGTAAGAAAAGCAAAATTTGGAGCAGCAACTTTCTTTTTAGCAAGCTTATTATTTATCTCTGCAAAAACATCATTATTGAGACTTTCAAGAAAATGTATGATATTATCAATCCTCTACTCATAATGAAATGGATCAGGAATCATAACAAGTCTCTTTTGGGCATGCTCACTCTCTTGTTCATCCACATTTTTTTCCTCCAAGACCTGTTTTGGGAGTTTCTCACATGTTTGAAGATTCTCAACTATTTCCTGAGCATCAATAAACGTTTGTTGTAAGGTCAACTCTCCTGTTCATGAGACGGTAAGAAAAATATGAATGAAAGGTTGTTGACATAATGCAACATGGCAGCAGCTTCAGGGGGTTGAATGTCTCTTGGAATCTTGTGATAGAGACTGAAAATTTTCCTATTGAACATAGAGACTGTTTCACCCCTCTATTTCTCTATGCCACGAAACTATGAAAAATGTTGATACTTGGATTTCCTTTCACCCCAAAATTTCATAAAAATATCACTTAGTTCCTCCCATGAACCGACTGATTCAAGCTCTAAATGTTTGAACCATTATTTAACATCCCCTTGTAATGATTGAGAAAAAATTCTCAAGTAAACATCATCATGCTCAACTTCAAAAAGATCTATAAAATGCTCGAAGGCTTGAATGTGTTTTTCAGCTGCAAAGTTGTCAGGTTCCCCATCAAACTTGGGAAGGTATTTATAATGTTTCGAAGGAAAATCATGGAAGGTATTTGGCAATATTAAGGGTTTGTAGCTCTCTTGATTTTTGGAAGGTATAAGATTAGATACGGGGGGCGTAATATCAACCTTGATCACATGAGGCTCACAAGACTGGTCATGGACATCATATGGCTCGGATGAAAAAACTTGGTCAAGATCAGAAATGCAAGAAGAAGGTATATCTACAAATTTTAAAGAAGGATATACAAGTGTAGATCTATGGTCTGCATTTGAATACAATAAGCCACGTAAAATTCTTTTGATATGCTCAGGAAAGGACAAGAAGTAGTTGACAAAAAATAATATTACATCTTAGATAAAAATCAAGCTTTGATACTTGGTTTTCTCGTTTTGTCCTTTCATGTCTCTGTCAATAAGGCTTGTCCTCCAGTGGAGTCTTTGAATTTAATTTGAAGCTTGATTGGAGTCGCCAGGTGAATGATTCTCAACTTGATTATGTCTGAAAATTGTTCACCATCAGCAATCAGATCTGGATCTTGTCGTTCTCCCAGGGAAAATTTCACCTTCGCTCCCTGGCAACGACGCCAAAATGTTATCACTCAGAAAACTCCTTGGTTGTGGAAGGGAATAACTGAGGTAACCTATAACCAATCTCTTGAATTGAAAGCTATCCCTTTCTATCCGAAGGGGATCCCTTCTATAACTCAATCAAAATTACTGGTTATGTACTTAACACAATGATTAGTGTTGTTGTAATAGGGTTTCAAAAATGTGGTAGAGTTTGATAGATTTACAATGGGCATGGAGTCAAATAATTGGCTTAACAAGAAGGCAAACTAAAACTTCACAGAGGCAGGGTAGCTAAGATACTCTGAAATTTAAAAATGTTGAGATGGAATGTAAAATAAGAAGACAATGATATACTTATAAGAGCACCACAAGGATGAATTTTTTGAAGGCATAAATCAGAAATTTGTGATAGACTAATCATATAAACAAAGCATAGTAAATATGATTTCAATTTATTTACTCTTATCAGTCATGTTGTAGTGTTTTCTTCTCAAAGATGTATGAAAAGAACTCACTTAAGATTGTGGATGACAAACAATCTCAACAATATAAATGGCTTCTAAACATTGTAGATCTGCAGCAACTGATAGAAAACAAAACCTGCCAAAGTCGAGATCTATGCCACAATTATAGTTAAACAACAAAAAGAAAGAGTAATAACTCCAATCATCCAATGGAAACCATATATGTAAAAAATAATTTTATTATAACACATGTGAATGGAACAAATAAATGTTACAAGTCCCCCTCTATGGGATGGGTTCTTGGCTATCCTCAAATGTCTTCAGCCTATGTAGAGTCTCTCTCCTTTATAATATGAAAACCCAGCAAAAATATGGTGTGCAACAATGAAAATAATGAGAGTTACAACAGTGAGTGCAACAATGAAAATAATCAAAAGTGAATAATTAATGGAAAACCCTTCTATTTATAACAAAATATTGAGTTATCCTCGAATAATGAGCAATAATAAAATATTATTGATCCCATTCTTGGAATAATCACTTGGAATATTTTATTATATTTGTTTATGAGGGAAAAAGTATTTAAACTTTTATTTATGATTTATTTATTATCTCAAGGAATTAGTTAATGAATAATAAACAAATAAGAATTCTTTTAATTATTCGTAAGGGATTTAGTCAAATTTAACAAAGAATAATAATTAATTAGTGATTAATTAGTTATTCTTAGAGAAAAATAAGATAAATAATGATTTATCTGTTTATTTTTCATGATTAGGTCAAATTTGACAAGGAATAATAATAAAACAATGGTTTAATTAATTATTCCTAGAAGAAAATCAAATAAATAGTGTTTTATTCAATTATTCTTCATGGGTTTAACTATAAATTACTTAACAAAGGTGGTTTATTAAGTAATTTCTCACAGTGAAATCAATTTTACTATGGTAAAATTGACTTTACATGGTATACTTTGATCCATCTAGTAAATTAGACTAGATGATCAAATTTTTAGTGATAATAAGTCATAGAAGAATACATATATGACAATGTAGAAGGAAAACAGAAATAGGAAAACACATATCCGAACTTTCTCAACACAAGAATTGTTGCTGCCAAATTATTCTTCCTTTATTAAACCTTCAGAAAATACAGAGGGCACAATAATTTTCTGATAAAAAATCACAACCATTTCTCATTCTTCAGTCTCTGTCTTTATAGAAAAGACAAACTAACTAAAAAACAGGTTTTAACAAAGCTTTAATTGCAAAGTCTAAATAATCACAGCGTACATCTAAAATGCATGCATATAAAACTTTCTAATCCTATCTGCATCTAAATGTCATGTTGTTTCTGGAGTCATGGCTGGAGATAAGGATCATCACGTCAAATTTGGTGAGGTGGCATCCAAGTCAACAACTGTCCATGAGCTTTTTTCCTCATGAAATCCTGAAAAATACGGTCCAGTGATCCCTTTGAAAATACAAAAGAGTGATAGATATTAAAAAAATTAAAGAGGTTTTTCTAAATGGGTTTGTTGTGGACAAAAACCTCTTTCTCTTTTGTAACATTCGTTCTCATTTGTCCGACATATGATTTTGAAAACAATTACTAAACAATATTGTAAAATTCTGAAAAACAACCTTTCAAATATCCCTTCCAATATTTCAAACCATAACACCTGTTAGAAAATCAAGAGAGTTTTTTCTAAATGGGTTCATTGTGGAAAAAAATCTTTTAGTTTTGTAAAATTCATTTTCATTTGTTTGGAAAGCGTTCCCGAAATTACTGTGTTGTGCAAGAAAAACAAAGTTTTTAACTAACCATTTTTACAGAAAACCGTTGATAAACCCATTGTCAGCATATTCCCGTTAATCATTTTTTTGGAGCTAATAAATGCTGATAACCCCATTGTCAGCACATTGTTCTTAAGAAAAATTGTGAAACCATCAATAAGTTGATAATCTCACTAACAATGATTTCCCTGTTTATTACAACTAAAATGTTGACACTGAAACTGTCAGCATTTTCTAAAAACTTAAAAGAATAGAGTTAATGTGATAATAATATCCATACCTCCCTCCTCTATTGAGTAAGGTGACAACGAAGCACTATTGGGCTTCATAATCGATATAATTTTCTTACCTTATTTCTTATTTTTATATTAGTTTTCTATGCCTTTTTGTGTGCAGAGTGCGATAACTTGCAATATAAATTCTAGAAAGGAGTCAATGGTTTTCATTATTTTATCTCTTTAATGAATTGATTTAAATTATGAAAGGTGTGGTTTACTTACGATTTGAACTGTTATTTGAACAGGGATATCTGATATTGGATGTTGTTCCTTGGAATAGCCAAGGAATAACGCATTATGTGGGGTTGAACGAGATTGGACTCTATAATGGATGAATCAGTTGGAGAAAAGATCTTAACCGTGTTATTCTAAGAAATGATGGAGATTTTTATAATTTGAATAAAGCATCCTAAGAATCTTCAGATTATCGGGATCGCTTTCTATTTGAAAATAGGCTCATTTTGTAATGTAAAAATGAGGGATTGAACCTCAGTAGTTTAGTTCAAGCTCTAATCATCCTAATCTATTTTGTAAATATCTACAGACTTTCCCTGTAATTTACTCGCTATAATTTAATGGAGACTCTTGTTGTTTGATTTTAACTTATCACGTTGAGTTAGCTACGAGGCAGCTGAATTCTAGCGATTTTGGGCTTGGTACTAAAACTACCATTGTCCTTTCTTGTATCATTAAGTTTGTATTCCTCTTTCAATTCTTGTTATTCAATTATTCAGTTGCTTTCTAGATATACTTGTTGTTAATCAGATTTGTTGTTAGAGTGTATGTTTTGCAGTGGTTATAGTTGGATATCATCGAATTATATTCATTGCAATTGGTTCTTTGGAGTGTTATCTTTCCTTGTTGTTTCCTATTGGTTATTGTAGAGTTGTTAATTCTTATGATTTGATATCATTTCTAGCTATAGTGTTGGTCCTTTCTTACAGACGCAGTTCCCTAGGAACTAGTTTTGTATTTGGTTGGATTTCTTCATTGTTTTTGGTAGGAGTCTTAACAATCTGATTCCTTTGCAGTGTTGTTTGTTTAAGATTGAAGTCTAGAATCCAAGTGTGAGTTATTTATTTCAGTAAGTGCGAGTTGTTCCTTTCATTCATGTGTCTTTACTTTTCGTTAGGTTCATACAAGTTAAGTGATATTAGCATCGTCTCTTGCACAAATTGTGTAAACAACCTTGAAATAAACAGACGAAACTCCAGGTTGATAATTTAATGTGTAGAGGTTAGTTAGTCCTTTAGGAACAACAAAATGCCCCAACAAGTACCCTCATGTCCCTATGATGTGTGTTTGTCACTCTATGAAAGCAAAAAAATTATTATTTATCAAATTCACATATATTAAATCCACATAAAAAAATTAATAAAGAGATATAAATTTTATTTTAAAATAAAAATACATAAAATATAAATATATCTTGAAATTAAAAAATATATACCAATAATATAATGTTAGTTTAATCCAAATGTTTCTACGGTGATACAATTCACACATTTTTAACATTTGATGAAATAGACTAAAATTTGTAAAATTTTCATGAATTTAAAAACGCTTTTACTGTCATATATCCATTACTACACAAGGTCATATATCCACTACTACACAAGGATTGTGGTATGTCATATATTCAATAATACACAAGGACGATGGTTTGGCATTTCTTTGAGTGGAGGACATTTTCTTGAGCAGACCCCTATAGAAAAAAGACAATTTACGTGTATTTTTTTTTCCCTAGGTTAATGATGTTTTTTAAACATTTCATGTGGAACGAAAGACTCAAAGTTGACTAGGAAAATAATGAGGCATTCATGGTGCAGGGGAAAGAAAAATTTTGCCTTTCATGCACAAAAAAACCTAAAACCTCTGTCCAAGAATTCAAATTTAGCTCTCTCTGCCACTCAGTACTGAATTTCTTCAACAAATATGTGTTGACAAAGAATTGGGTTTGAATAACCTCTTCTGAAATTTTGTTTTTGTTCTGATTTTGATCTGATGTTGTTCTGATCTCCTTAGGGAGGTCCTATATCTGTAAGTTTTGGGTTTCATATGCTCGCAAGGACACTAGTTTTAACTCTTGCTGTCTCTTATATGTACTCTTAATATTGACTCAATATAATACTATAAGAATTTTTCTCTCTGAAAAAAAACCTCTTCTGAAATTAAACGTTGTCTTTCATAATTCTTTTTATCATCACACCTCATCACCTCATTCTTTTTTATGATCACACCTCATACAATTTCCAGATTTCAGATTGGAATTTCAAATCAAATATAAAAATGTATAGACACAATGCTTGTTCAAGAATTATCCCAATCTAGGAATCCACAAAACTGGAATATGCATTTTGCAGGAAATCGATTTTGAGGTTGTTGGAACTTTCGGTAGCACCGCAGGAACTTTATTAGGTCACAAGAATTTCACCGGTTAACGGAATCGAAATGAGCAGTGATTGGATTATTACCTTTTTCCACTAACTCGATTATGGGAAGAGTCAACACAATCTATCTCTCACACTATATCCAAGGCGATGGCTTCAAATTTGGGCAATTCCAATTGGTAGAGCTTCAAATTTAGGCAAATTCCAATTGGTAGAAAACAGAGTAATCATTGTTGTAGCTTGATGTGGGTTTAAAGGGAAGTATGCTCTCTTCCTTCCAAAGCCTCTCTCTTCGATTGCACAACCCCTTCGATTTGAAAACCATAAAATTTCCATCACTTTCTTGCAACCATATGCTCTACAATTTCGAAGGAAAACCTTAGATACGATCCTCTAACACTCAAACAACTTGTACATTCAATTGCAAATTTAAACACAATTTCCAAATTATCAAACAACACACAATAATCATATTTACAATAGGGTTGATTGTAGAAGAGAGTCAACTTTGTTATTTCAACAATACATCACTAAAATCATGAAATTGAATGCTCATAAATCATTCACTTAATTTTACTCATTGGTGCTCATGAAAAACTTCACAATCTCAATCCCATGGGGAAAATGAAGATCAAAAAAACAACATTATTGCACTTTTACCATAAACGTTGTGGCCTTTACCATAAGTCTATATCTTATTGTACCTTTGGACTTGAAGGGGAACTTGAACCTTCAATTGGAATGAGATTACTGTGGTAGGTTGTAATTAAAAATCATTATTGATACAAGTGTGGCCTAGTCAATTGCCCACGGGGCTTTGGATTGACGGTGAATGGGTGCGCTGTTAAGGCACTCCTTGCGATAGGTCACTGGTTCAATTCCCCGTGGGTGCTTAGTTTAGTCTTAACATAGAAAAAAAAAAGTGTGGCCTAGTCAATTTGAGCAGGTTTTCATAATTTCTAGAAATAGCTAACTATGGTAAAGATTTAAGAGGACAATAAGGGATCAAACAACAATGATTGTTATAGTGACCAAGAATACCCATATAGTTTGCTGAAGGAAAATAAAAAAACAACATCATCATCTTCCATAGTGACAAACACAATTGTGTAGTTCATTGAAGAAGAGATGTATCCAATATGAATTTAACATGCCTAAAAGTATCCAGTACACATTTAAGCCCAAGTTTTTGCAGTGTACATGAGACAACTGAAAAAGGACATTGGAAAGTCGAAGACTACAAATTGATGATATCATGTAAGTAGAAAGACGATTTAAACTATAACAAAAAGCACACCTACGTGAGCTCATATAGCGAAATTTGAATGCTCCATCCATGTAGACATGAATGTAATAACAAAGGCAGACCATAATAGGTGTCAATGTAATGATAGTGAAGACCAAGCCCCTCCAAGTCTAATTCTAATAATTGTATATTGTTAATAATTTTGGGAGGATTGAAAGGGCTTACAAACAAATGCAAACATCACACATACTAAAACCAATAAGACAATTATTATAATTAAAATACTATAACACTTGGATTTGGCAATACATAACTAAATGTGTGTGGAGGAATGAAAACTACAGAGATTTATTCACAGCTTCTCATTTTATGTCTATAGATTGTTAACTTTTTTCCTTTCTTGGAACTTGCTAATTTTGTGGGAATCATGAGAGGATATCCTCTCTTGTTAATCTTCATTCTACATATATAAAAGAAAATTCCCTTTTCATCACATGCATAGAGATACATATGCATTGATGAGATTAGGTGCTCACAGTTGTGAGCATTGCTAATATGTGGTTTCTAGCATGATCACTTTAGTAACATGTGAGAGGATATTGTAGCCACAAGTGTTGGTCAAGTTAGGTAGTTGTGTGAAGAGTTGGTGTGGGTTTTGTGACAATTAGATATCATTATTGATTGTTAAAGTTGGAATTTGTGTGCCTATTTTTCGGCCAAGGGTCACATGCTTACTTTTATGACCCATGGACTTTTTGTTTTTTTATTTGTATTGCTTGTATGATAGCAGTTAAAACATTTGTACATGTTGATAAATAAAAAACATGACATGTAGGTTTTTCAGTACTTTGTGGAGGCTACGATGTTTAATATTTAATTCATAGTAACTATATCTACACTTCCTATCGGTGAAACCTTAACCTGATACTTTCTAAGATATTTTGAAAACAACACACTGGATTTGTCTATAAGTGGAGAGGGCCAAAACAGGGTATGTATAGCTTAAATATGCATAAAAGATAGTTCTTGAAAGTATGACAGGAACAACAAAAAAACTCATTCCATCTCACCATCACTTATTTATTACTCAGAAAGATGAAGTACACAACAGTGTTAAAAATTAACTTGTTAATTAATGATTAGTAGTTCAAAAGTGGACTTATTTTACAGATGAAACACAGGTATTTTACAAAAATAAATTTCCTAAGTCTAGAAGAAAATCCTAAATTTAGCTTAAAGAAGTGCACCCAGGCTCAATAAGTAGGCGAGCTAGAAAAGCAAAAGGTAGGTTAGACTAGAAATAGTTATAACAATTATAATTTGTGTTATAACCTAAATTTAGAAACTATGTTAATATTGAACTGAAAATCATATTCTGAATAGAACAATTCTCTTGTTGCCTGTGTGAGCACTCCATAAATTTCCCTAGGTTGAGGAGAGAAATCCCAGAGGTAACCACAAACCACTTGTAGGTTAAGGTCTAGTCCCCCTAACCTTGGAGAGGGCTCTCTCGCTTGATCAACTATCAATCAAATATGGATAGAATAGGGATTTTAGACTGGTTATTGAGCTCAAGGGTGTTTAAAACTGATTCGATGGCTGTGAGTGCAAAGGATAGTGAAAATCACGATCAATGGGCTAAATCTGAATGAATAAGGGATATGGAGGCCAATCCTCACAGGGGCAAGATAGTAGGACCTATTAGTAATATTCAAAAAGGATATCGTTGTAGTTAAAGGATGAAATAGAATAGGAAATATAGATCAAGCATCTATCAAGGATGAATTTGATCGATCAAGGAAGAAAAAGACATATAATTCTGAGGAAGTTAAACCAGAGAAAACCTTTGAATTCTGATAAAATACTTCAAACTGAACATGAACAATGGCAACATGGATGGAACTAAATCACAATTGTAGAGGCACAATACATACTAACATAATCATACGCATGAATCCTTGCTCAAACTAGCTTTGGCCTTCTGTTATTCATTCATACAGTAAATAAAATAATCAAGCCTCTAGCACTCTAACTAGCCAATCGCTTTTTCATCTTCTCACATCATTAAATACATTTCACATCATAAATATATCATGACTAGGTTCAATGTATGATATATCCATTCAAAATAGATCGAAACATACATGATTAGCAACCCATTGTTTTTAAATCAAAAGTTACATAAAGGATATTTATCTTTCAAAGAGAAAGAAAAACATAAAATTTGATTTATAACTAACCTCTTAACTTATCTATATAACAAACATATCTCAAAAGATCCTATCCTGACATAAAAAATCTCGAACTGATGATGAAAATAGAAAAAGCAACTTAGACAGTGTTACACAGTAGTTGCGCAGTAGTTCCATGTTGGCATGCTTTTGTGTGCTGGAAGACAACTTGGCTGATGGTTGGGTGATGAGTACGCCTATGAGATGGAAATTAATTGTTTCACAAACTCTTTTACATTTGGCACCTTCAAAACATTCCATTTCCCCTGTGTGCAGCACATGCGCAGTAGGTACGCAGCAGTTGTGCAGCAATAATTTCAAAACTGTGGTTGAACTATTCCTTCCTGCCTCAAATCAAAAAATATGGTTTTATCTACTCCAATGAATTTCTATCAGACACCAGCAACCTCCAAAAAAAAACTATACATTTCCACATTTTCAAACTGAACCCAAAAATATCATCATTTTGTTAACAAAAACTATGAAAATGGGCCACCAAATGACACATGTACTACAAAATAGTAGCACGTGTAAAATATAAGATATTTTTTTTGTAGATGAGCGTGTTGTGAAGAAAAACCTCTCTTAATTTCTTCAAATTCTTCCCCAACTCCTCAGAAACTGATCTGCAAAGTCATGACTAAAACAAGAAAATACATAGTCTGAAAAATAAGACTTAAAGATGTAGTTGAATATCCAAATCCATGGAATCTATGACAAAACTTTGTTCTTTGGTCTGTTCTTGATAAAATCCTCTTTTAGTTTTTTAAAATTTGACTCCATGCGGTCATAATTAGTGTTTCAGACTGATGACTAAAATAGGGTATTTTGCGCAGCACTGTGCAACGAACAGTCTGAGTAGCACTCCATGCTCTGTATGGTTGCACACCTCCTATGGAAAAATGGATCAAATGGGTAGACTTGAAATGGATATGTGATGTTGTAGAAATATTTAAGTAGGCTCTCCAACTCTTGCAAACCTCCTAAGTGGTTGATACCCACCCGTGCAGCGGTTATGCAGTGACCATGACTCCCACTAACTTGACACTCCTTCATGCTTTTGGTGAACCCTTTATAACAAAAATTTGACAATTTCAGAAAATGACCTTTGAGGCTATGAAAATAGTAGTGGTCATAGGTTGAACTTATTCAAAACTAAAAATTAAAGGACATGAAAAATATATTTGACAATGAAAACCACTGACCCTAACACCCTGCACGTGGAAAAGGATTCCAAAACAAGAAATTCCATAACTGGAAAAGTTCTAACACTGATATAGGCATGCATGCACTTTCTACTACTTCTATGTGACCTTATAAACCTAGGTCCATCCTTTATAAATTACTTGCAGATTCAAACCGCTAATTGTAATTTACTAAAACAATAGACTTGAATCTACTCTACTCATTAGCAGAAACAATTAAACAATCACGAAATCACGAAGCATACAAGAGAAAGAATTCAATCAACACATTATGAAATGATTTCCTTGGGAAATCCACAGTTAAAAACCCCTACTATCTATATATTGCATTAATCAGACAATATGAGAAGATTACAATGCTTTGCTCAAGCCCGAGCAACCTCTACACTATCTCTATCTGTCTCACATCTTCCTAGTCAATCCCATGCCAATACTTAACCAATTGTATGCTTGCCCAAGTCCCTATTGCCTTACATTGTTTCCTTGGTAATTAGCCCCTATTAGTTAGGGAAATTCCTCAATTGGAATTGCGCAATCCTCATAGGTCTTCCTCTGACTGCATGCAACACTTGTACAATTTAGATGATTATATAATTGATAGTACATTGTCCTTGAACTCCAACCTCAACTGGGTAACTCTAATATCTGACATGCATGAGCTATTTATGAGTGAACCATCAGTTAATTGGTTGATCATTGTAGGTAGCATCACACTACTAGACCTCCCACTAGTTCCTCGAATAGTTGGAACTATTTTAACTGATTATAACTCAATTAAACTGAATTAATCAATTACAACTCAAAATAAACTCAATCAGGGATCCTATAATGTAGGAGACACTCTACATCACTCAAGTTATACCCTTGAATCGAATTAATTGAACCAACTAAGTCAAATTAACTTATTTAAGTAATATAGTTTGTCATGTGATGTGGAATTACAATTTTATTCCCAATTTAATTCAAGCAAAAAATTAAATTAGGATTTTCTTGTTGTATTTTCAACACTCCCTCTCAACAAGAAAGGGATTATCTGCTACCCCAATCTTGCCTCTATGAAACTTGAATTTGCATCTTAACAATGCCTTTTTCAAAATATCTGCATCTTGTTCCTATGTAAGAATGTACTCTAGCAATATGATTCTCCTCTCCACACAATCTCGTAGATGGTGATACCGAATGTCGATATGCTTGGACCGATCATAAAAAACTAGATTCTTAGAGAGTTTGATACAACTCTGATTGTCACAGTAAATCATTGTAGGATCAATCTGCTGACCAAATAACCCAACAAGGATCTTCCCCGTCCAGATAGCTTCACAAGTTGCTTGAATAGTATCCATGTACTCTACTTCTGTTGAACTGAGTCCAACTGATCTTTGCTTCTTGTTGTACCAAGAAACTATTGTTGACCCAATACCGAAGATTCCCATTGATGTTCTCTTCCCGTCGGATGAACTCCCTGCCCAATCTACATCTATGAAGCCTTGAAGCTTCACTCCCTCTGTTTGTTTGTACCAAAGACCAAACTGAGTGGTGCCTCTGAGGAATCTTAATGTATGTTTAGTTGCCTTCCAATAGATTTTGGTTGGCTTAACCATTGCTTGACTAAGTTGGTTAACTACAAAACATATGTCCACTCGTGTGTTCACCAAATACATAAGTGAACCCACAAGCTACTTGTAAATAGTAGCCTCCACTACTTCACTTGAAGTAACATCTTCCTTCCTCCAATTTCCTGCTAGAGGAGTATCCATGGGTTTGTTCCTCTCCATGTGGAACTTCTTCAGTATCTCTTTGACATAATTTCCCTAAGAGACAAACAGTTCCTTGTCTCCTTGCCATACTTCCATACCAAGGAAATAATGCATGAGCCCCAAGTCTTTCATCTTGAATTCTCTTACAATATCCTCTTTGCAAGATTTTACCATCTACTCATCACCTGTTAGAATTAAATCATCGACATATACTACTATAATCAACAATTTACCTTCAACCACAATATGGTAAAAGTTTTCATATGCTTCACTTTTGGTGAAGCCCAACCTGGTGAAATAGTTGTCAATCCTGGTGTACCAAGCACAGGGTTCTTGTTTCAATCCATACAACGCTCGCTTGAGTCTGCACACATGCGAATCTCTGTTGAAGGTATCAAATCCTTCTAGTTGCTCAATGTACACCTCTTCCTTAATAAATATGTTGAGGAAGGTTGCCTTCACATCCGTTTGATGTATATTCCATCCCATCTGCACTAAAAGTGCTAGAATAGATCTTATTGAAGAGTACCTTTCTATTGGAGCAAAGGTCTCCTCGTAATCAATTCCCTCCACCTGAGAGAACCCTTTGGCCACAAATCTGGCCTTGTGTTTCTCCACACTACCATTTTTTGCTTGCTTTACCTTGTAAGTCCATCTAGAATTCACCACTGACTTGTCTCCTAGTCTTGGGACCACTTCCTAAACATTTTTTCTTATAATGGAGTCATACTCCTCAACCATGGCATCAAACCACACTGGTTGTTGCACTTCTTCCTCGAATGAGGATGGCTCAATCTATACACTCTCGCTCATTAGAGCCATGTAGCCAGTGTATCGATTTGGTGACCTCCTTTGTCTGCGCTATGATCTAGGTGCTCGCACATTCTCTCTAGCATCATGCATCAATCTGTCAGCATCTCTACTGCACTTCCTTCCATCTCTGAAAGTCTCTACATGAGTGGGTGCTTCCACTCTCTACTCCTTTGCATGTGGCTACTCCACATCATCCTGAAGTTCTTCCTTTGGAGATAAAAGCTCCTCCTCTCCCTACACCTGAAGCTCCCTCTTAAGGGAACATCTCATGGCCTTCTCTTCATCGAACTTCACATCTCTATGAACCAATGTCATCTTTTGAGATGGAAGGTACACTCGATAATTGCGAGGTGTATCAGTGTACCCCACAAATATGCCCAACTTAGTTGTTGGCTCCATCTTTTTCCTTGCATCCTTGGTAACATGACAGTAAACTAATGAACCAAAGATCCCGAAGTGTGCCACATCTAGTTTCTTACCTGAAAAAGCTTCTTCTAGTGTACTAATCCCAAGAATATGATGGGGACTTTTGTTTTGCACATATACAGTTGTGTTGCATGCTTCAGCCCACAAGTGCAACGGTAGGCTCTGATCATGTAATGTAGCCCATTCATCTCCCACAATAATTTTTTTCTTCCTTTCATCCACCCCATTTTGTTGTGGGTTGTGGGGTGCTATTAACTCCCATCAAATGCCTTCTGATGCACAACATTTCTTGAATTCATTCAACACATATTCTCTATTGTTACTGCTCTTGGGAGCCTTCACTTTCCTGCCATTGTCTTTCTCAACAAGTGTTTTAAATTCACAAAGTTTAGTGAACATCTGATCTTTCTTTTGCATGAATAAAATCCAACATTTATGAGAGTAATCATCTACAAATATTACATAATACCTGTACTTAGTCGTGAAGGTTGTCGAGAATGGTCCACACACATCTGAGTGAACTCTTTCAAGGATCACTTGCACTCAACTGCCCTTATCAAGAAAAGTGGCTATGGTGTACTTCCCTAATGTACACCCTTTGCATGTATATCTCTTCTCTATTGTACCCTTGGGAAGTCCTGCATAAATTTGTTGCATGATCTTCAAATCTCCATGGTGCAAGTGACCAAATATTCTATGCCACAACTCACCGATGTCTCGTCTCTACACCTTCTCTGCTTTTGTGCTCAAAGCAACACAGTCTTCTACATCCAATTTGTAGAGGTTCTTCACTCAAACCCCGATCCGCTTCACTTGTCCTGAGGCTATGTGACGAAGGAAAGCCTTTCCTTTACTAAATATCACATCCTAGCCACGGTCCTCCAACATAGCAACCAAAACCAAATTCTTCTTTATACCCGGAACATACATGACATCTTTTAATGTGAGAGGAGAACTAGACTCCCTTTAAAAAGTAACAATATCGATGCCGATCACACTATACCTTCCATCATCTCTTATTTCGATGTGCATCTGGAGATACTTTTACACGAAGTCACTGAAGAACTTTTTGTTGCTGGTCATATGGAATGAGTCTCCACTATCCATATACCACACACTACCCATCATCGATGTCACCATGCAAGCGATGAGGGTGAAATCCAACTTGAATTGTGAAGCAAGAGCTCCACCTGCTCCTCCTCCCGAGGGCTTCTTTTTTACCTTCTTGTGTGGACACTTCGTGACATAGTGTCCCAGCTCATGACAATGAAAACATTTAATCTTCGATAAGTCATTCTTCTTGTTTCCCTGACTAGAATCTGATTTGGAATGGGATTACTCCCCTTTCCCTTTCTTCACCTTTCCAACTAAGGGACAATTTTCCTCATCATCTTGCTTGGATTAGGATCCATCTTCGGTGTTTTGCCGAATCTCTTCTTGCACCAAGTTGGACCATAAACACTCCCACTCTAATAGCTTATCCCTCCCATTTACCAAACCATGGTAGTTGTGCTAGCTCTTGGGAAGGCCTCTAAGTTCTAGGCTAACCACATCATATTCAAAAACTATAACACCAAAACTTCCAAGCTCATCCTGACATTGGGTGAACTTGGTGAAATACTTTGGTATTGTGTTGCCCTTCTACATCTTGATTTTTTTGAGCTTGTCCTTCGGTACTAACTTCCCACAGTGAATGCTATTTTGAAATAGGTATGTCAAGGCCTTCCACATTGCATATGGAGTCTCCTTACCGTGGAGGTTTGAGACAATATGATCTCGAACTCCTTCTAAGATAATCCTTCTCGCCTTTGCAACACATTTTCTCCGCTCTTCCAGATCTTAAGCATCAATTGTTGGAGGCTTATGAATGTCTTTGTCTATGAATTCCTTAAATCTGTTGTCTTCCAACGCTGCCTCCATTATATCCTTCCACGCAAAGTAGTTCGAGCTAACCTCAAGAGAATATTCAAGTCTCAATTCGTAGAACGACATCCTGCTGACTCTAAAGAATGATACTGCAAATTCGATTTCACCCACAAAAGAAAAACTAGTATTCTCCTCTCCTAGAGTGATTTATGATATGATACCATGTAGAAATTCCTTATAGATTCAAAATGCTAATTATAATTTACTAAAACAATAGACTTGAATATACTCTACTTATCAACGGAAACAATTAAATGATCCCGAAATCACAAAGCATAAAAGAGAAATAATTCAATCAACTCATTACATAATGATTTCCTAGGGAAAGCCACAACTAAAAAACCTTGCTATATGCATATTGCATTGGTAAAAAAATGTGAGAAGATTACAATGCTTTGCTCAAGCCCGAAAAACCTCTGCACTATATCTATCTATCTCGCAGCTTCCTAGACAAGCCTAGGCCAATATTTAACCAATTTTCTGCTTGCCCAAGTTCATATATCCTTGCATTGTTTCCTTGGGAATTAGCCCCTATTAATTAGGAAAATTCCTCAGTTTGAATTATGCAATCCTCATTGGCCTTCCTATGATTGCATGCATCACCTGTACATTTCAAATGATTATACAATTGATAGTACATTGTCCCTGAAACCCAATCTCAACTAGGTAACTCTCAAATCTGACATGCATGAGTTTTTTATGAGTGAATCATCAGTTAACTGGTTGATCACTGCAGGCAACACCACACTACTAGACCTCCCACTAGTTCCTCTAATAGTTGGAACTAGTTTAACTGACTTTAACTCAGTTAAACTGAATTAATTAATTACAACTCAAAATAAACTCAACCATGGCTCCTATAATGTAGGAGACACCCTACATGACTCAAGTTAAACCCTCAACTTGAATTAACTGAGCCAACTAAGTTAAATTAACTTAGTTAGCTAATACAAGTTGTCATGTGATGTGGAATTAAAATTTTATTCCCAATTTAATTCAAGGACAAAATTAAATTAGGATTTTCTTGTTGCATTTTCAGCACATCCACACAACAATATTGTTGCTCAAAAAACAAGGTCTTGGAATTGTTGTAGCATGCACACTGAAGGATGAAGGATAATTAATGATTGAGCAACATGTAAACTCGCATTCCCTCTCTGAAGGATAATTAATGATTGGGCAACAGGTAAACTAACACTCGCTCTCTATGAGGAAGATGTTGTCCACCAACATAAGTGACTCACTATTCATTTCAAACCTCCAAAACTTTAATGTGCACTTCCCTTGCTCAAGGAAGACTTCCTCAACACTTACATGTTTGAAATCAATCACTTATTTCATAGTAGGTTTTGGAACTATTTGACATAAATGGAAACATTTTGGTATGATTACTCACCCAAATTTTAGCTTTAGGTGCTCTCACTTGTTCCTATGCCTCTAGCAGTTTTTTGGATTAGCCATATTGGCTTCCTAATTGAATTGGATAATACTTAAACATATATTGTTTACGTTGAAACCTTATTGATCTGAAAATTGGTACATGAGTGCAATTATTTGGGATTCATTTCAACAAGTATTCTTTCACGATTGCAATAGTGAAGTTCAAAACAAAGTAAGAAATAGTGGAAAATAATGTTAAGTGTAAGAGACATTGTGTGTATTTTTCTAGTATTCTAAACCACTGTGAAAGAAGACTAGATCTATTTTGTTGTTGAAAGTTGTTTTATAATTAATAGTCAAGGCTTTGCATGAGCATGACCTGTTTTCTAAGTTAATGTGATGTTATCTACCACTTCCTTGTTAGAAACCACATTTGATACCTAATGTACAAAAGAAGTTGACAAGGACAGATAGCCAAAGGAAGGTGAAAGAAAATTCATTTCTTGCAAAGGATACATGAATGAAAGATGTTAGTGGAGTTAACTTGAAGAATGAATTAACAATCCTCCGTTTTAGAATAGATGTTGGTGTTACTTAATAGAGTTGTGTTTCTGGTGTTGCAAGAAACCACGATTTTTTGTGAAGGCCTTACAACTCTTGTTGTATTATATTGGGTTACTACAACAATGTTTGGCGCTGCTCCTGCCATGACAATAGCTGGGTTAATTGATGGTGTTGTTGTAGTAATGGACCATGACATTATTATGAATGATGTTCTTACCATGTGGGATATTAACAAATGTTTGTCTGAAAATTCTAGAATTTGGGATGAACTTGTGCAATTCTAGAGATTTGGATAATTCTAACAAATGTTTTGTTAAAGTAGAATGCAAAGTGATAATGTATTACTTTCTATTTATACTATTTTTAGGGCAATTTGATTTGTTCTTTAAACATTGTTTGTGATGTGTGTGTGTGTGTGTTTTTTTAAGTGTTTGGCATGTGATAAGATTGTGTGGATTATTTGAATGGTAAGGTATAATGTACAACTTGAATAAAATGTGAAGGGATATGAAGACATCAAATTAAAGAAATAGAGTAGAACATAGTGAAATGTAGTGAATGTGTAAATATGGTAGTTTTATTTATAAGACATCGTTAACTAATGAAAAATTTACATGGAAACAATATTGATTGTTATCAAAGTAGAAGTACGCTGAGGAAATGCATATTTGTGGGTCAAGGGCATGAAGTATAACTTTATGTCTAGCAAAAGGAAAAGGGCGTGCAGGTTTGCATTTTCTTTTGGTGCAAAAAAATTGACAAGATAGGTGAAGTCATTCATAAATACAAGGTGATGAGTGGCATCTACAACACCATTTGAGATCTAGTTGTGGGATACCCCTGGGATTGTGTGTTTTCCAAGTGGTTCGAATATGACTTGTTGCATCCCTTTCATGTGTATGGATGAGGATACGCATGAAAGCCTTTATCCTGTGAAGTAGTTGAAGATTTGGTTGCATGAGATATAGAGGCAAATTACGAGGTTGTAGAAATCTTGCTTGTATTTCTTGAAGAGCTCTTGAAGAGCAACCTCTTAGTGATTTATTTGATGGAAAAATTTGTAGAGTTTGGAGACATAATCCATGTCCATCTATTTTTTTTCAAAAGAAAAAGCAATTTATAAGTGAAGATTTAAAAGTAGATGAAGTGAATGGGATATAAAAAAGAGTGATGGCAACCATTAAAACTGAAATTAATGTAAAATAAAAGCACATCAATAAGTATACAAAGGCATTTGTTTTTTAATAAGAGAGAAAATGGAACATGTTTAAGTGCACTGCATGTTGAAGAATCTAAGACAATTATAGTTACTGAGATTCTTCTAGGCATGATAACTATTTGTGAGGTGTTTTTCAATTTTTCTTCTTATTCCAATCTTCACTTATTATTATTAGAGTGTGTCTTCGTTAGTTCATCAAATAGCTACCAAAACAAAGAGACAAGAACACAAGATGTTGGCATCCTGCCAGGGCCAAAATCTCTCCCTCTTGGAGAGGAAAACCTGCACACAATTCTTCTTATAGAGATTCCAATTGATGAATACCAAGACCGTGACCCTTGACCTACTAGGCCACTCCAACACCAAGACACCAATCATCTTCTCACTGCTGAGATCATCATCAACATTGTTTCTTCACCTTGATCATTATTCATGCACCTTCACTGAGATGACTATTGTACCATATCTCCATCTTCATTACTGCACTCTTACTAAGATCATCATCATGTCAACTAGGTCTCTATACTTACCTTGTCTTCATTGAGATCTTGACTGTGTTTATGTGATTATCGTGAGCTTTCCGAGAGTGTATTTCATGACAAGTATTCTGAGACTGTGAGTGCCTCTGTGGGATCGTCGTGATCCTCCTTATGCCCAGACAGTAAGACTGATATTACACCTAGAATGTATGTTGAGACAGTGAGGTTTCCCGAGATCTTTCTTGTCATATATATGCAAATATTTCTAGGTGATAGGTCCATCGAGACTGTGATAGTGTTCTTCCCTACACTGAGGTCTTCCCTACACCAATACTATGATAGTGTTCTTCCCTACACTGAGATCTTCCCTACACCGAGATCGGAATCATGATGACCATCTGAGAAATGTAGAGCTACTATACTCACCAAGATTCTGAACCACTGTTATTATACTTAACCGAGATTCTGAGCCACTGTAATTTACCGAAGTTGCAAAGCTGTACGAAAATCCTTTATTGTAATTTTGAACCTTAACGCTTATTTATAGTGGTTATGTCTCCCATATTTAGCCGATGTGTCAATGTGAATCGATGTGTCTCTTTTATTGATCCGATGTGACATTTATATATGCTTTGAGGCCGACATGAATGTCTTCTTCATCGTTTAGCTTGCAGACTTCTTCTTGTGCTTGTCTTGGAGGATTGTGCTTGTCTTGGAGGGCTACTTGTCATTTCTATAAACTCATATTTTTCTCATGCTCAAGAAGAGATTATTAATACATGACATTGACTCTTTGATTTCTCCTAAGGCTCCTAATGGGATCCACTAATAAATAAACCTCTTGCTCATGAAACCCATCCAACAAGACATAATAAATTCATTTTCTTATAAATCATAATTACAATGTCATGAAGACCGAACCTAGTTACACTCTATTCAACACTCCCTCTTAACTAGGGAGGTATTCATGATGGTACTTGGTCATTTTCAATCTAAATAATTTCTCATAAGAAGAATCGGATTGGTAACCCATCTGTATTGCATGATAGTAACCAACATTGTTTCCACGGCGAGGCCTTGACTGACAACTCTATCTATCATTAATAAGAGCACAATGTTGGCGAGACCAATGACTATAGACACCTTCATCATTGTGTCTCAAGGTACATACCCACCCGGGTGTTCACTGAGTATGACCTTCTAGGACTATTCTTATCTTGGGTTCCCAACCCTAAAAGAATATTGGTCCTCTTTCCTACTCTTGTCTTGGATGCCCTACACATGCTCAAAGACCATCAGATGCCAGATGACTACCCAATTCTCCATTCGTTCTTCCAAAGTGAAGACAAAAATGTTGTTTCTATATCTCCCTCTCAACTAGGGAGGATATCACATGTCTACATTTCTCTTCATGGCCTTCACCTAGACTTATGGTTGGTAGTCTTGATCTACTGCATGACACATGAAATAGAAAAACATAGTTGTCACTCCTTTTTAATTAGGGGTGATCCAATCCAAGCTCCCTCTTGATCAGGGATCTGTAAAAGCTCCCTCTTAGCTAAGGACTCTTCTATACATTAACAACTTCTTCTTCGTGGGTCCTTCAGTTGCTTGATCAACTTCTCTCCTTGATGTCATGAAAATCAGTTGAGCTTCTTCCTTGTAGGGCAACAACCATCGATCACTTTCCTCCTTAGCTCATAATTTCATTCCTTTCTTCATGGAAAGTGGCCTTCTTCATATCTGGAACCTTCGTTATATGACTACTTATTTCTCATCATGCTTCTTCCATCCACCACATGAATGCTAGTTGTAATTGTATTTACAACTCTTGTTCAAGTAGCCCTGTATTATCTAGATATTATTTAAGAAATTAAAACATCATATTAAATCAAATCATACCTTACGAGATGGCTCTACTTCATGACATATTATTGTAGGTATCAACATCCTTCATGCATATTGACACATCTCCCAAATATATCCATTGTCAAGGGTCTTCATCTTTTCCAGACTTTCATCATAGTCTTCATATCTTTCCAGGATATTTCCTAGTCAAATTTTCTTGGTCTTTTGGATGTTGATTTCCTTCATCATGATTGCATATCTCACGATCTCTTCCTTCCTCACACACTCCATTCCTAGGAGCTTTCAATCAAAGTTTCTAAATTATAGTCAACCACCTCATACTTCATATGAGGACATATTGTGTTGATTTTATCTAGTGTGACTTAGCCTTCCTCCATCCTTTCAGAGGAGGAGATACTTTTCTCTTGATCGTGCTTCCTAATACAGAAGCAATGATCCATGTTACCTGCAACCATATGACATGACATTATAATATTAAACACAAGCACACATACCTTATTTTACCTTCAGGTCATCGAGGCTTCTTCCAACAAATTCCCTGATTGAAAAAATATTCAATCCCTTGATCTGCTTCATGTCATCACATCATCATCTCATGGATTCCATAAGTTAGAGTTCTTATTGAAACACTTGCTTTCTCTCTAGATTAGTGAAGCCTCTAATGAGGATTCCATCAGAGAATTTTGAGGATCTTGTATATCCCCAACTGGTAGATCTTTCCTTTTTGACTTGATGTATGATGAGCCTTTTCCTAGATGACTCTTTCCTTTAATTTCCACTGAGGTTCCCAAGATATATACCTTTCATGTTTTGTTTGTCATGGATTTTGTTCTTCATGATTCCCATGGTGATGTCACGAGCTCTTGTTTCTATTGCTTCCATGATGCCACGATGCATCTTATCATCATTGTCATATCTTATAACAAAATCTTATGATAGGACCCTTTTGTGAGGGATACCATCTCACTCATAGTAGAGAATTATTACTCCCTATTTCCTTGGGCCCTTTTCTTAGGCTTCATCCATCAGTGGTATGAGATTCTTTCTATAAACTTTCCATATCATTGAAAACTTGTCTTTCCTTTCTGCACATGTTTTAGTCCTTTAAATATTTTTTCCATCAACTTGTCTTTTTCTATTTAGCATAGAGACAATAAGTTGTCAAATAAGGTAACTTCCTTATCTCATGGATACGTGTTACCTTGTTAGCACATTATATATCAATGATGGTTATCTTCCTTACTAGACCTTGTATATGAGACCTTATGAATATATCCTACATCCTTTGATACCTTTTACTTTCATGTAGAACAGATTTCATATGACCTTCTTCATTGCACATTCAAACAATGAGTTTATCATCTTCATCACTTTGGTGTCTCCAATATTTCTATGTGAGGGGATCTTTCATAAGTATCCCTTTCCATAAATTTAGAGGAGACTTTTGATATGTTTAATTACTTCAACTACTTAGAGGACCATGTCTATCCTCCTTCTTCATGAAAGGAATCTTGATGACCCATCAACCTATAGATCTCCTTTCAATTCATGAGGTCATCTAACCAAATTTGATTATAGAATGAAAAGATACTTACTTGTCATGTGAAGATGAAATCTTCACTTTGATTTCTTTGATGATGGTTGAAGAAGATATATGATGGCTTCTTCTTGAATGATCTTCGTTCGAATGAGAAAGCCTTTTCTTAATAGAAAAGGTTGCTCCTTTTGATAGGGATGATTTGTTGCTTCCTTGGATGATCTTCTTCTTGGATAAGGAAATGATCCTTGCTTGATTACAAACTTGAAGATGACAATGCCTTCTTTCCTTCAATATATGCCTTCTTTTGTAGAGTAGGTCAGGACTGATTCAATCTTTTCCAAGATGATGAGATATTTATTTTGAGGTCCTTTGAGTTTCATATCTTTGTAGATATCTTGATGAGAGTCTTTGTGGTCTTTGAATGATGTTTGTGGAGACACAAGTTCTTGTTGTTGTTGACTGATTCTTGATTGTTTTTGCAGATTTTTGTTTGTAGACTAATCCTTAAATCTTGACCAAGCTCTTCAATCTTGATTTGATGCCCTTCTTGAAGATTGATCCTTGTATGTATCTTTTGTTTCCATTCCTTTGACTTCAGCACCTTAGCTATGATACCATGTTGAAGAATCTATGGAAATTATAGTTAATGAGACTCTTCTAGGCATGATAACTATTTGTGAGGTGTTTGTCAAATTTCCTTCTTATTCCAATCTTCACTTATTATTATTAGAGTGTATCTTCGTTAGTTCATCAAAAAGCTACCAAAAAAAAGAGACAAGAACAAAAGATCCTGACATCCTGCCGGGCCAAAACCTCTCCCTCTTGGAGAGGAAAACCCGCACAAAATTCTTCTTATAGAGATTCAAATTGATGAATACCAACATCGTGACCCTTGACCTACTAGGCCACTCCAAGACCAAGACATCAATCCTCTTCTCACTGTTAAGATCATCATCAACACTACTGCTTCACCTTGATCATTTTTCTTACACCTTCACTGAGATGATTGTTGTACCATATCTCCATATTCATTATTTCACTCTTACTAAGATCATCATCATGTCAACTAGGTCTCTATATTGACCTTGTCTTCATTGAGATCTTCACCGTGTTTATGTGAATACTGTGAGCATATCGAGAGAGTATTTCATGACAAGTATGCCGAGACTGTGAGTGCAACTATGGGATCATCGTGATCCTCCTTATGCCAAGAGAGTAAGATAAATATTACACCTAGAATGTATGTTGAGACAATGAGGTTTCCCCAAATATTTCTTATCATACATATGCAAAGACTTCTAGGAGATAGGTCCATCAAGACTGTGATAGTGTTCTTCCCTGAATTGAGATCTTCCCTACACTGAGACCAGAATCATGATGACCATCCAAGAAACATACAACCACTATACTCACCAAGATTCTAAACCATTGTGCTTATACTTGACCGAGATTCTGAGCCACTATACTTTACCGAAGTTGCAGAGTTGTCTGAAAATCCTTGATTGTAATTCTGAACCTTAATGCCTATTTATAGTGGTTATGTCTCCCATATTTAGCCGACGTTTCAATGTGAACCGATGTGTCCCTTTTATTGAGTCGACATGACATTTATATATGCTTTGAGGTCGACGTGATTGTCTTCTTCATCGTTTAGCTTGCAGACTTCTTCTTGTGCTTGTCTTGGAGGGCTACTTGTCATTTCTATAGATCCGTATTTTTCTCATGCTCAAGAAGAGCTTCTTAATACATGACATTGAGTATTTGACTTATCCTAAGGCTCTCAATGGGAGCCACTAATAAATAAACATCTTGCTCATTAAACCCATGCAGCAAGGCATAATAAATTCATTTTCTTATAAATCATATTTACAATGTCATGAAGACCAAACCTAGTTACACTTTCTTCAACATTATAGACTTATTTGAATCACTAATAAGGGAAGCCTTTATGGATTATGCTGCAAAGATCTTAAGGCAAGGTATGCTTCTTAATTTTTTCTATGGATGCCATAAGGATTATCTTACATGCGTGAGAAATAAGCGAAGGTAAAATTCAGAGAGATGCACATATCACACAATGACCTAACTCTAGACACAGTTGTGAAGGTTAGGCCCTGGTGATCGATATTTTCAATGTCGATTGTGGCCTTTTGGAGGGTCATGCCTTGTGACTTATGGATTTTTAAGTCCCATCCCATGCAAAGTGGTATTTTTGTACGAGAACCCCTTGTTATAGGAGGGGTGGCATATACTTTGGATTTGAAGCATCCCATGGTGGACCTTTGTAGTGAATGAAATCAAAACCAACAAATGATGGTAGGTCGGGGATCTAGAATTAGTTACATAAAAAATAGTAACAACTTTTCCAAGTGCTCCATTAACAAGGCCTGCTTGGACCCATAAATTTCTTGTTAAAATGATTTGTTGTCCAATGCATAGGAGCACTTTTGTATCAAATGTTTCATCTTCTTGAGTAGTGTAGGCCAAATATTTCCTTTGCTCAACATAGCAGCTTGCAACTGGAATGTTCAAAATTTTGAGCATGTTTTTATTGTGTAGCGTGACAGATTCATTTGTTGCATAAAGGTGCACAAAATTGTGAAATGTTTGTTGCTTGTCATGTTAAAGGACGGATTTTGTACATGTCATGAGCAGTTTCCACTCATCCATTATAGGGGTTGTGTTTCGAAGGTTGGAGAGGAGCTAGCAACATGTTCAAGGCTTGTGCCTTGCTAGCGAAAGATAGGTGAGATGTGACAATTGTATTAAAACTCCTCCAAAGAGCATTGCCACGAGACATCCCCACATACATTGGTGTATCTTTTACTCGTAGAAGTTGTCTAAGCTCACCAATAAGGATTATAAAGCACCCACCAAATGGGGCGTTTCTACTGGATGAGAAAGCCTAGCGCAAGTGTTCATCAATTTGAGCAAGAATTTTAGGGACAACAAACCTCATTTCATCAATGAGAATGATTTGACATGTCGAAGTTGTTCTTGGAGATTTAGAAGAGACTGACCTTCCAAAGGTTGCATGGAGGAGACAGGGATGTGAAGGGTAGAGTGTATTGTTAGTGCATTTATTTGGAAGTTTTCAACACCGGTTGGAGCAAGCAAGAGTAGAGGGATTTCTCTATTGGTATAGTTAGCTAGGAACATATTCTTGAGGCAGTTAATCAGGAAATATTTTTCTGTCCCAATAGTACCTTGGATGATCATCTTTAGTGTGATGGAGGTGTTGTTTGAAAAGTGGGCAAGTATAATTTTGAAATCCATCAGTTGGATTGGGGACAAGGTGGTAATGGAGTGCGGATTTGGAGAGGGGATATGAAAGAGTTATATGGAGGAGCGGTTAAATTCTACGAAGAAAATGGAAATCTCTTGCAAGTTTGAAGCAATAAGAGAATAGGTCCAATTATGATTTGCATCAAAGTTATGGTGGCCATGTAGAAATTTTGAATAATTTAACACATATTCAACAGAGATTATCCTGATCATGTACTATTGCGGAAAACATACACAATACATAAGCTCCTCTACGTTGATCAACAATATAGCAGCATCAATAACAATAAAACATCAAGAGCATTCACACATTAACACAGTATGTATCCTGGGGAAAGCATCGCGCTAAAAACCCCAACTATCTGTATATTAATGATTGAGTCATGTAACATTACATAGCATAATACTTCTCACAAGTATCTCCACCTCTGTTACACACAATACAGCTCAGATCTGATCTCCAAATCTCTTCCACTGCTTGCCTGCCTCCACTGCTCAATACGTGCTCAAGAACTGATGAGAATGGCTTCCCAAACTCGTTTTTCACCTGCAAAATAGTCACTCACTCTTTGTGGACGTGAGCAAAGGCTAAAATGTGGGCCAAATACGTGAGCAAACTCATTTGCATACTCAATCCCTTGATTGTGCAAGATCTGATGCACAACTATAGTCACAACTGATAGCAATCTGATTCTCTACCACCTATCCCTGTTGAACTGAACATGCACTGACATGCAACTGAGTTAATTGATGTATTCATTAGTTGTATTATGAGTTAATAACTTGTGAATTAATTAATAACTAATTCACCCAACTCATCTCTAGTCTATTTGCCAGTTAGACTAAATACAACCAGTTTAACAAAGCTAAACTGAACACAACTCCATCAACTCCACAATCAACTCCACCAAACTCAACTGATTGAGTTCTAACTGAAGTCATGCATGCAACAACTCAACTGACTCATAAGAAAATCGTATTTTCTTCTGACAGCTGCATGTGCCACTTCTGTAGCTCAAACTGAAGTGCTCCAAGAGAATAAGATTAAGTTTATAGTCCAAATATTATTGTGAGATAATAATATTTGACTTTTCTATTTTTGACAGCCAGTCTAAAAATAGACTTTGATCACTCACACTTTCATCAAAAATAGAAGTCCATCTATTTTTCCCAACTTGATCAATCATCCATAAACATAGACATGATCCATATGTCTAAAAATAGACTTGCGCCAAAAATAGCCTGCGGGCCCACTTAGTGAAGGCGACTCTTTTCACTAAGCTCCATCATCTTGTTGCAATCTCAACACTCCCTCTCGACAAGATATGGATTATCAACAACCCCTATCCTGCCTCGGTGGTACTCGAATTTGCTCCTAGTGAGAGCCTTCGTCAAAATATCAGCATCCTGATCCTCCGTTGGAATGTACGAAAGTAACATGATCCTCCGCTGCACACAATCTCTGATATGATGGTACCTGATGTCAATATGTTTAGATCTATCATGAAATACAGGATTAGCCGAGAGTTTAATGCAACTCTGGTTATCACAGTAAATCACAGTAGGATCCAAATGAGAACCGAACAAACCAACCAGGATCTTCCTCATCCATATAGCCTCGCATGCAGCCAAACTTGCTGCCATATACTCGGCCTCCGCTGAACTGAGTGCCACGGATCTCTGCTTCCTGCTGTACCAAGAAACTGCTGTCGATCCGATACTGAAGACCCCTCCTGATGTGCTCTTTCTGTCTGTTGGGCTCCCTGCCCAATCTGCATCCGTGAAGCCACATAGCTTCACCTCATCCTCTTGTCTGTACCACAATCCATATCCCGATGTGCCTCTCAAGTAGCGCAATACATGCTTGCCCGCCTTCCAGAAGAGCTTGGTAGGCTTAACCATAGCTTGTGAAAGCTAGTTAACTGCATAGCATATATCAGGTCGTGTATTGACCAAATACATCAGCGACCCCACCAACTGTCGATAAACAGTGGCATCCACTTCTTCTCCCGAAGTGGCATCCTCCTTCCTCCAACCTCCAGGAAGAGGAGTATCAACAGGCTTGCAGCCATGCATGTTGAACTTCTCCAGTATCTCCCGAGCATACTTGCCCTGAGAAACAAACAGTCCACCATTGCGCTGCCATATTTCCAATCCTAGGAAATAGTGAAGGAGGCCCAAATCCTTCATCTCAAACTCTGTAGCAAGATCCTTCTTGCATGACAATATCAACAGCTCATCACCCATTAGAATCAAATGATCAACATACAGTACAATGATAAGCAACTTACCCTCCACCACAATCTGGTATAGGTTTGGATCTGCCTCGCTCTTGGAGAATCCAAGTCCTGTGAAATAGTTGTCTATCTGTGTGTACCAAGCACGTGGTGCTTGCTTCAACCCATACAGCGCTCTCTTGAGCCTGCACACATGCGACTCGCTGCTGAAGACTTCAAAGCCTTCGGGTTGCTCAATGTACACCTCCTCCTCAATGACTCCGTTGAGGAACGCAGTCTTCACATCCATCTGATGAATGTGCCATCCCATCTGCGCTGAGAGAGCAAGAATCGTCCGTATGGAAGAATACCTTGCGACAGGTGCAAAGGTCTCCTCATAATCGATCCCCTCAATCTGTGAAAAGCCTCGGGCAAAAAATCTTGCCTTGTACTTCTCCACACTCCCGTCAGCTGCCTGCTTAACTTTGTAGATCCATCTCGAACCTACCACTGATTTCCCTTCCGGTCTAGGAACAATCTCCATGCACTGTTTCTGACAATAGAATCATACTCTTCCACCATGGCGTCTACCCATGCGGGATCCTCCACAGCTTCCTCGAAAGAGGATGGCTCAGTCACAACAAACTTGCTCATAAGAGCCATGTATCCAGTGTACCGATCAGGTGACTGTCTCTGCCTGCGTTGGGTTGTAGGTGGTCCTACAACTTTCTCTGCATCTTGAGCCAGTCGCTCAGCTTCTGTCAAGCGCTTTCGCCCTCTGATGGTTGGCGCTGCATGAGTGGTCTCTTCCACTCCATGAACCTCGTCCTGTGGCTGATCCACGTCCTGAAGCTCATCCTTAGGAACTAATAGCTCCTCATCTGCATGCAAGTGTAGCTCCCTCTCAAGCGAACACTTCATGGCTTTCTCCTCCTGAAATTTTATATCCCGTCGCACAACAGTTTTACCACTGTCTGGAAAATACACACGATAGTTGTGGGGCGTATCAGTGTACCCCACAAATATCCCAACCTCTGCAGTCGGCTCCAACTTCTTTCTGGCATCCTTTGTCACATGCATGTAAACGTTAGCACCAAAAATCCTCAAATGAGAAAGATCAGGCTTCTTACCAGAATAAGTCTCCTCAGGTGTACTCATGCCAAGTATCCTATGAGGACAACGGTTCTGCACATAAACTGCTGTATTGCATGCTTCCGCCCACAAGTGAAGGGCTAGGCCCTGATCATGCAACATTGCCCGTGCAGCACCCACAATCGTTCTGTTCTTCCGCTCAGCTACCCCGTTCTGCTGTGGGTTATGGGGAGCTATGAGCTCTCTACGAATCCCTTCTGCCTTGCAAAAATCCTTGAACTCGTCCGAGATGTATTCACCACCATTATCGCTCCTAAGAGCCTTCACCTTCTTCCCCGACTCCTTCTCGACCAGTGCTTTGAATTCACAGAACTTTGAATATGTATCGCTCTTCTTCTGCATGAAGAAGATCCAGCACTTACGAGAGAAATCATCAACAAAAATCACATAATACTTGTGTTTTGCTGTCGAAGCAACTGAGAAAGGTCCACACACGTCTGTGTGAATTCTCTCAAGGATCGTCGTGGCGCGACTATCCTTCTCGTGAAAGGTGGCTTTCACAAACTTCCCCAAAGTACACCCCTTGCACTGATCTGACTGCGCAAGTGTGCCTTTAGGAAGCCCTGTAGTGATCTGCTGCAGTATCTTCAAGGCTCCATGGTGAAGGTGACCCAATCTCCTGTGCCACAACTCGCCATCATCCTGGCTCACCAATCCTTCTGCCTTGCCTGCCATTGTTGCGCATCCATCTACATGCAACTGATAAAGGTTCCTCACTCGAACCCCTATCTTCCGGGTCTCACCAGTTGTCTTGCTGCGCAGGAAGGCCTTTCCCTCGCTGAAAACAACATCATACCCCTTGTCTTCTAACATCGCCACTGAGATGAGATTCTTCTTCAATCCTGGAACATGCATGACTTCCTTCAATACAAAGGGTTTACCAGACTCCCTCTCAAAGGAAATGGTACCGATACCGGTCGCACTGTATCTACCATCATCGCCCATCTTGATGTGCACTCCAAGATATTTTTCCTCCAGATCAGAGAAAAAATCTCTATCTCCCGTCATGTGAAAAGACGCACCACTGTCCAAGAACCACACTGATCCCATCACACTTGAAACCAAGCATGCGATCAATGAAAATCAAGCTCAAACTGAGAAGCTAAGGCCTCTCCCCCTGCAGATCCAGCAGCTTGCTTGTTCTTCTTCTTCTGCGGACAATTTGTGGCATAGTGTCCGTGCTGGTGATAGTGAAAACACTTCACCTTGGACATATCCTGCTTCTTGCCTTTCGCACCAGACTGAGAAGCTTTCTTGCTCTTCCCTTTCTTTGCTTTGGCAGCCAAAGCACAATTCTCTTCATCAGATACCTTTGATGAAGATCCATTCTCACCTTTATTGTTTCTGAGTTTATCCTTGAGCGCCATGTCGCTCTTGCTTTGGAATAACATTTGCAATCCGTTGAAAGACATTTTCAACAACACTGTTGCAAAATTCGAATTCCACCAGCAACTAACTCAACTGCTTCCGATCTAGAATTCGTGAGAACACAATATTTCTCGTACAGAGATTGACTGTATGGGCTTTTACCGAATATTTCACCTTCCAAAGGAAGGATGAATCCAGAGGCTACTTGGCCCGATTACAGGCTCTGCCTAGAGAAATAGAATGTAAACACTTCTTGAATAGTAGATCTGATGATCAACAGTTCTGATACCATGTAGAAACTTTTTCTACAAATCATCTAGCTCTGATACCATGTAGAAATTTTGAATAATTTAACACATATTCAACAGAGATTATCCTGATCATGTACTATTGCGGAAAACATACACAATACATAAGCTCCTCTACGTTGATCAACAATATAGCAGCATCAATAACAATAAAACATCAAGAGCATTCACACATTAACACAGTATGTATCCAGGGGAAAGCATCGCGCTAAAAACCCCAACTATCTGTATATTAATGATTGAGTCATGTAACATTACACAGCGTAATACTTCTCACAAGTATCTCCACCTCTGTTACACACAATACAACTCAGATCTGATCTCCAAATCTCTTCCACTGCTCAATACCTGCTCAAGAACTGATGAGAATGGCTTCCCAAACTCGTTTTTCACCTGCAAAATAGTCACTCACTCTTTGTGGACGTGAGCAAAGGCTAAAATGTGGGCCAAATACGTGAGCAAACTCATTTTCATACTCAATCCCTTGATTGTGCAAGATCTAATGCACAACTATAGTCACAACTGATAGCAATATGATTCTCTACCACCTGTCCCTGTTGAACTGAACATGCACTGACATGCAACTGAGTTAACTGATGTATTCATTAGTTGTATTATGAGTTAATAACTTGTGAATTAATTAATAACTAATTCACCCAACTCATCTCTAGTCTATTTGCCAGTTAGACAAAATACAACCAATTTAACAAAGCTAAACTGAACACAACTCCATCAACTCCACAATCAACTCCACCAAACTCAACTGATTGAGTTCTAACTGAAGTCATGCATGTAACAACTCAACTGACTCATAAGAAAAGCGTATTTCCTTCTGACCGCTGCATGTGCCACTTCTGTAGCTCAAACTGAAGTGCTCCAAGAGAATAAGATTAAGTTTATAGTCCAAATATTATTATGAGATAATAATATTTGACTTTTCTATTTTTGACAACCAGTCTAAAAATAGACTTTGATCACTCACACATCAAGAATAGAAGTCCATATATTTTTCCCAACTTGATCAATCATCCATAAACATAGACATGATCCATATGTCTAAATATAGACATAGTCTAAAAATAGACTTGCGCCAAAAATAGCCTGCGGGCCCACTTAGTGAAGGCGACTCTTTTCACTAAGCTCCATCATCTTGTTGCAATCTCAACAGGCCAAGCATGTCAAGGTCATCAAGGAGGATGTCATTACTTGGGTGGAGTTGAGAAAGGAATTTCCATTCGTCCATGTCCATGGAGTGGTGATTTTTCATTTCAAGAATACCGACATCATTAGAGTCAACAAAAGGTGGTTCTTTAGGTGAACGATGGACATTCCATGCACGATATGTGTGTTTAATTTGTTGCCAATGTGCAATAATTTCCTCGTCGCTTCCGCCAATTTCATTAGGTAGGTTGCGAAAAGGGAAGTACAAGAGTAGTTCACTCCAACAAAAATATACATAGCAGTCTTCATCTTGAGATGGCATGGAAGTGTATCGAGGTAAGATGCGTATGACCATGGGAGGGAAGATACGTTTCCATGGTGATGTTTTTCAACAAGAGGAGAATGACCAAGATCATGCGACTTCAATAAGAGACAATGACTCAAGTGAAGGAGGTATTTTCATGTATGAAGTGATGAAGGGTGTTTCTAGTTGTTTTCCATCCAAGTCATTTGCAACACGTCTGAAAACTATTTTCTTGACATCAAGGGAGACAAAAGAACGATTACATTTTTTAGGGGGACTTTTTGGAGCATGTGGCATGTTTATTGTGCACCAATGTCCCTATTAGTTACTGTTTCAGTTAGGAGTTTCTGGATGATGACAACCATAGGGGCATCGAGAGGAGAACTTTGTGCAAGGTGCGATAGGATTTGGTGGTAGCTTTCAGACTTTGACTATGCTTTTGCTGCATATTTGAAGATGTAGTTCAAGACAACATGACACGATAGGATAGGTTGGTAGTCAATGTTGGCCCTCCAAATAGTAAGTATGTGAAGGTTGTGGATGTTAAGCCTGTCATCATTCCTAACAGGGCTATCTTTTTCCTAGCTAGATGCATCGATGTACATGGAAGAGGATTTTTGTAGCTCCCAAGGGACTCCATAGCAAGAAGATGTAGTAGTGTTCTTTTTGCAAAGACATGTAGAGGAATGACAATTTGTGTGTCGTTGGACACAGTTAACAAGCTCCTCGTAGTATTGTAGCTCATTAGAGGTGATGATATCATTTGTTGCAAGAAGAAAAGGATCACAAAGCGTTGATCGATGTATTCCTGGATTTCTGTGTTGAAGGGATCAACGGTTCCAAGAAGTTACATATGCATCAAATAAATACTTGGCATCAACAACACTGGATTCATTGGTACAGTCAAGGTTGTCCATATCAAGTGCATTTTCCAACCATAGGAAACCATGTATAGGTAGAAATTCTGCAAATTCTCTACAAATATCGCTCTTAGACCATATAGAAAATCTAACTGTAGATTAACCTGATAATGCAATATAACCAAAGCAAAATACTTTAACCTACTTCTACAATCAATTTGCGGAAGCTTAAAAGATTTGAGCAAGACCAAGTTGAACACATATAACCAGAAGAAGAATCAATGCACATGAAACACAGAAGAATACTCAGGGGAAAGCCTCAGATAAAAGCCCCACTAATTGTATTATCATACAAGGTGGAAATACATCAGAATTATACAAAGCCTTAGCTCTCACAGCTAGCCATCTCTCAATACAATCCTCCTAGATGCTCACAGGCAAACCTGGCTTCTCACAAGCCTTCTCCTCTGCCCTCCAAGCTCATATTTCCTTGCGCAATTTCTCTGGGTGATCCTCCTGTTACCAAGTGGAAGAATGATCACTCACACTGATCCTACACCTTGTCAGAACTGCGCAATCCTCAAGGAACCTTATTCCTTCTACATGCATGAGTTTCCTTTATAGGAGAAAACATGCAACTGATTGTACACTGTCCTTGACATTTAGCTCAACTGGTTCTTTCTCAGAATAGACATGCATGAGTTACTGATGAGGGAATCTTCAATAATCTGGAGTACATTGGTTGAGTGCATGCATGCATCAACTGACTGATAACTCACAATTAGTTCCTCAAATAGTTTGGAACTAAGTTAATTGGACTTAACTCAGTAAACTGAGCTAACTAATTACAACTCAAATATAACTCAATCTTATCTCCTTAATTTAAGGGATAACTCTTGCATGACTTAAGAAAGACTTCTAACTTAAATTTCTCCAACTAATTAATCCATAATGAATTAATTAATTAATTAATTCCAAGTAGTTGATGAGACTAAATTCGAATTTTAATTCACAAATTTAATTCAAGGACAATTAAAATTGGAATTTCTGGATTCTGTTTTTATCATTTCTTGTTGCTATTTTCAACAGTATATGTGCAGATCCTCGATGTTGTCATTTATACTTGAGAAAAATAGAATAGATCAAGTAAGCTTGTTGCATGAAAACATGTACATAAAGGTTGAAAGGAAATTAATGGTTGACTAATACCTACACCAGTAGTCCTTTTCATGGAATCCTTTTAGTAGGACCTCTTCTAAGAATATTTTGAATCTATGTTGGATGTATTGAGATGCATGAGGATGATCATGTGCATTGGATGGAGGACCAAAAGGCATGGCCATGTGAAAGTCATGCCATTTAGTAGTGGTTGCACTTAGTGTGAAGAATAAGGTAGGGCTTCCCATTTGAATGATCATGTCATTGAATTCCCCCTGAGCCTTGGTCCAGAAAGAACGACTCCCTCGAAGTGAAGCACTAAATTGCATAGTTTGGTCTGGAATTGTTGAAGGAGGAAGTTGTCAGAGGTGGTCGTGAAGGTCTGCAATAGTTGACGGTAAGGTATCTACAAGGTCCCTTTTAATGAATACAAAAGCTTTTGCTTGACTACGATGGCGCATGATAAGGTTGTATAGGTAATAACATAATCTAGGATGCTATCCAAATCTATTGTCATGGTAGCACAATAGGTGAAAATCGTATTCTTGAATTTCAACTTTTGTGATTCTTGGTTGGGTTAACAAGGTAAACCCTGTGGCGAAGAGGGTGGGGAATGCCATGGAGAGGAGGCCCTTATTTTTGTATCCATTGACTAGGGAGAGGCCAACAACGAGCCATTGAAGAAAATAGGTGGGAGTGGAATTGGAAGACTCTACATAGGAAAATATTTCATCAATCTCGATTTGGGTGTTTGGTGGTGTTGATACAAAAGAGGATGGATGAAGGTTAGATTGGTAGGGGGGAGACAAGGCTAGGATCGGGAAGCTCGGGAAGGCTTTCCTAGGGTTCAGAGGAATTGGTGGTGACATGAAGTAGGTAGGGGGAGACATCGATTGGGAGTTCAGGCAAAGCAGATAGTGCACATGGGTTTACATGGACATCCTTGTGGTAGGGATCATTTGCTATTTTGTATTGCAAAGTTGATAGAACTTGTGAGCATGCGTGGAAGAGAGTTGGAAACAATAGCTATATCTCGAGGGAAGCAAATGGTATGGCTAGAGTATTTGTATTGGCCTCCACGTGCATGGGTCACTTGAAGAATTGGGTTGACATGTGCAATTAGCATCTCTTCAAATTGAGTCAAGCAAGAGAGGATAAGTGGTTAATCTCTTGGGTCCATTTTTTCGATAAGGAAAAATGATGGGTAGATATTTTTTAAGAACAACAACAATAGGTGATGACACCACAACAAAATTTTGTTTTCATGCATGGGTAAGATTCACTACAGGTGGAGCAAGTTTGCAGGGGGATAAGTGTCAATTCTTTCACGGTGCTTGTTGGAGAGGATTTTTCATGTAATGTTGAGGAGTTGAAGTGGAAGCAACTTGGTGTGATGGTTGTATGGAAAAGGTGGGAGGTGAAGAATGGTTGGGAGAAGCTTGGACAAAGGGTGGAAACGAAGGCGAGCACTGAAGGAGTGGTTCAGATGGAAGGGGATGAAGCTGGATTTGGGAAGGTAAGGGAGTTTCAGTAAGGACTGTTTGAGAAGGAACGTTATGCTGATTGTTGTAGAGTAGACGACGTCATGTGTTTATTCTATCCTTGTTAAGTGTGTAACACCTTTGTTGATGTTCCTTCCTTCCATCATTCTCGGGAGTAGTTTGCATAGCTATCCAAGCAAGGAAAGTATTGTTAAAGGAAATGTATAAGTGAACTGTGGACAAAGAAAAGAAAACAAGGCATGCGAAGCGGAAAATTTGTGTATATAGAAAACAAAGTATTAGTATGACGAAGGAAAAGACAAGTATATTTATTCCAATTTGCAAGATACACAAAATGAATAAAAATACAGAAATGTAAATGAGACAACAAGCATGTACCTTTACAATCATACATTAAATATGTATGATGGGGAAAGTGACGATATATACAAATCATTTACAAAGTTGAGAGAGAAGGATATTTTTCCCCTTTGTTTGTATAAGGTATTAAGTTGTGTTTGTTTTTTGGCACAAAAAGGAAGCAATGAAACATTTGGTACAAGTGTTATACGAAGGTGGGAAGCAAGGGAATGATGTGTTGGAGGATCATGTTATTTTTGTTTGTTTTTTCCATGGAATAAGTCGAATGGAATATTATCGCAAAGCATAGTAGTAGGTAGTTTGTGTTTTATTTTGTTGAAGTGAATTTTGAGTAATAAAGAAGCCAACAAACTAAAATGTAGGTGCAATAAGAATATGTATTAAATCATTGTGTCTTGAATTATAACATTGGTCGGTGGAACGTTGAATTAACCATTAGTTGTATTAGAATTTATATGATCATGTAAGTTTATAGACTGGTGGGCCCCAATATTGCAGCAATAATGCTGCAACTCCTGGGAATCCCTTCTTTAATTTATCAACCCGGTAGTTTGTAACAAACTTGGAAGCGATGGTGCTATATGCACAAGTACTAGCTCTTGCCGCAGCTGTCACTTGGTCAGCTGGCACAAGTTCGCTAGGAGCTTAAGCCAACTTCTATGAGCTCTTAGAAGAATCTTTTTAACTGATGGATGAAAGCTAACTCAAAGGAGGCTAATTTACTTGCAGAAAGAAACTGCAAAGCTGAAAGGAAATGAAAACCCTAGCAAACCCTAGCTTTATCGACTAACCTTACTGGTGCAAGAAAAATGATGAAAGCTACAGAAAGGAATGCCATTGACTCTTAGAAAGGTAAAATGCATGTGACTAAGCTACTTCTGAAGTGAAATCTGAAAAGAAACATCTTTTTGTATTTTTTGAGTAAGTTGGCGGAATTATTATGCATGTGTTTTAACTATTTTTTACTGTGCAGAGGTGGATTGGCGAAAGGAAATGCTTGCAGGAGGCTGGGAAGGTTAGAAGAGGGCCTAAGGGGTCCCTAGCACCCTTCCAGAGAGTTTCACAGTGATTGGATCTCAAGAAATCACTTTCGTGAGCTTCTATAGGAAGTCTACAAGGGTTCTACAGGATGTTCTGTAATTTCTACAGGATGTTCCGAAAAGAGGATTTTGGAGGGTTGATGGAGGAAAAATGGTGGGAAAGTGGAAATGGAGGTTGGATAATGATGTTAAGGGGTCTAGGACCTAGTGAATGGGGCTAAGGAGCGATTGGATTTGTTCGAGGATGGAGGAAGCGATGATGCACAAGAATGTAGAAATTAGGGCAAGGTGGGAAAAGTATGGCAAATGAAGGGTAGGAATCATGGATTAAGGGTTGGAGCAGATTATATGATGGAGGAAAGGTAGATAGAGAGGTAATATAGGTGCTCTGCAAGTTATTTCTCAAACTAAACAAACAAAGACTCGGAAAATCAAGGACCTAGCTACTTTAACCTAATCTGATCTAAATAACAACAAAGAAAATGAACAGAAGCTTATTTGCAACGAAATCATGTGAAATAGCTATGCAAACTAAGAAATCATGAACCTGAGCATGTAACCACAACTGGTATCAACTTCTACCAATGATAATATAACACTAATAATTGCATGATGAAGCAAAGACAGTGCTTTTGGTGGCAGCAAGGTCACCTTGGTCCCAACTCATGGTCCCACTGAGGGAGAGGTGAGATCAGAGGTGCTTGAGAGCTTTTTTCTGAAGATCTTCTCTGTTATTAACCTATCAAATCAATCTGAACAAGAAAATCTATTTTAATCATCAAAAATGACCTAAGTAACAAAGCAATATTTTAATCTAAATAACAGATTTTATTCTAAGAATGCAGCAAAGACACATGAAAGTAAACAAAGGAGGTACTGGGAACTTGGGTTGGGCCCAACCCCAAGAGCTACAACCTCCTAAGAGAGATTAGAGTTGGTGCAAAGCTGGATTCATCTTTATTCATCAAAAGAATAGTTACATTCCAAAAACTTTCCACAAGGAAAAGCTTGAAAATGTGCAGAAATGCAGAGCTAACCTACTACCTAAAAAATGACTAAAATCAAACTACAAACTAGCTAACTTCTGCCTATAAAGTGACTAACTGAAATGAGGCCCTAAGCCTTCTTATTTATACAAATTGAGGACCCCAACAACCCTCCTAAACTTTAGGAACTCGTCTGCCAAAATTTGTAGTTAACAGCACCTTTACTAGCCCTTGCTCAGCTGCCCTTGTGATAATCGATTTGGTGGCCCTTGAACTCCGAGCTGATGGTGGATAATTCGAGGTAAGGGCCCATAAATGAAGGGGACGCCTTCCTACAAATCCTCTCCCTTGTTCTTCCATGAATTTGGCTGCCAAGTGCTCATTAAAACCTGTGATTTTGTCTCAAAATTGACCAAAAAAACTGCACAAAGCACCCATTAGACTTGTTGGCATAATGACTAACCCAATTCATTCTATTAGCATAAATATAATAAAAAACATGTAATAAACTAATGATAATGGTGGATTAAGTCGAATTAGGAGGCTGAATGAGCCCATATAATTATCCATTTTTGGGGCTCATCATCACCCCCCTACTGAAAGTGTTGTTCATCCTCTAAGAAACTATTCTATCTCTTCATCTTTGATGGCCTTGGTGGCCTTCCTGTCATGCCAAGCTTCTGAAGTGATTTCCTCTTCTCGGTCATGAAACCATGCTTTTATCTCTACTTCTTCCCACTGCCTGTGCTCCTTTTCTTGTAACTGTTTTGTTAGTGCCTCGATCTCAGCCTGCAACCCATCCTTCCTTTGTTGTTCATCCAAGGTTTCTTTTTCTGTTGGAGGATTTTCCCATTGCTGTTGTTCTCCCAAGATGTGGGGCCTGTCTTCCTTATACTGTCCCTGTAGTTGTAGCTGCTGTTTAAGCAGCTCATTTTCTTCTTGTAGCTTGGCCCGCTGGCTGCTTTCCACATGTCGTACCATAGCCAATTCCTTTCTCGCCTCTTTGAGTTGTTCCTCCAGGGGACCTATATCTGCCACACCCTTGGACTTGGCGATCTTCATCCAAGTGTGGGTCCTCACTCTCTCTTCTTCTAGTGCAAAGAAAAGTGGCACTGCGAATTTTTGGGGAATGATCTTTCCGACCTCTAACAAGTTATAGTAGGAGCCCAAGCTGGGCTGGGGGCTTGGTTCCATAATGTTCTCAGCCTTTTCTTCCTCCTGTGATGATTTAGCTGCCTTTCCTTCCAATTCTTCTGTCTCCTTTAGCCTAGCCAGCGTTTCCTATAGAGAATTCTCAGCTTCCTGTAGAACTATCTCAACTTCCTGTAGAGCTGTCTTTGAGTCCATCATCTGAATTCTCTCTCTCCAAGTGAAGGTTTTTGGCTTCCTCATTCACAGGTGATGGTTATCTTTGAATGAGACTCCTCCTTTTTTTTAGCTTTTGTGTCCTTAATGACAATTTTCTCCTCTTATTGTGGCTGGGGTCTGCCTACTTTGATCTGTGTGCTCCTCCTCGCTTTAAAGTACATGGAGCTTTGCCTCTTTCTCTTCCTTTTTGGTCTTGGAGGTGTGCTAATGCTGGCAAGCATGGCTGTTGCCTCCCTGGCAAAAATCTCAGGTGATTTCTCCTTTTACTGCTCTGTTTCCATGCTTCCTGTAGAAAGTCTTGTGTCGACTGTTCTAATGCTTCCTGTAGAAACTGTTTTCAATTGTTTCGGTCTACTTGGCTGGATGTGTCTTTCCTTTTAATTTTTGTGTGGTTGCCTTGGTTGTGCCCTCCTTTGTTTGGAATTTTTCAGTCCTCTCTGCTCTACCTGTGTCTTTGATTTAGGTTGCAGGGACATTAAGAATTCCTCCGTTATCTCATCGTCATGACCCTGAATTTTGTCACAAAAGGTCATCCAATTGGCACGGGTGAAGAGGTTCACCACCTCGGGATGTTCACGCAATTTCCTAGAATCTGAGGGTTCCTTCCTGATAGACCCCCCTGGCATGGTGAGAGTGCTCTGTTTTAGGCTCTGAGCAGAGAGGGACTGTTGTTTTATGGTTTCCTCCTTTGAACCTCAGGACAGGATCTCTCAGGTGTTTATATTTTAACTTGCACCAATTCCTTGGTTCTAATGCTTTTGCTGCCCAAAACTCGGTTGTCCGTGTATATAAGGAAGAATTAGGTTTCCACAGATAGAGTACAGAGCTAAATTTTCATCTCCAGCATACATACAACCATGTAAAATTCACATTCTTCATACACAGGTTAGCCCTCACAGTGCTTTATCTTTTCTAGAGGAGGAATTTTCTTTACAGGAACGGTCGAGGAGAATTTTGACGTAGAACCAACTGAGAACTTTCGTGCAACACACAGGAAAACTGCTATTTTCGACTCACAGGCAGACTTGTCTCTAATTCTCCAATTCAAGACAATTCAATTCACCACTTTTTCGAAATATACCATGCATGGAAGAGTGTTTTTGAGCCTACCTCTCTCGGAACTCCAAATTCGACGAAGAAAAGTCGAGGCTTCTTTGCTCCAGAAAGCTATGCCGTACTTCCTGTAGAAGACCCCCCGGTTCCTGTAGAATGCTACTGCGCTTCCGAGCGAGCTCGGTACACAACAGAATCTCGAAGACAGATAGGAAAACTGGTGGAGGACGACTAGTTAATCATTTTGTGGAAGCGGAGGATGCATACTTTAGTTGCAAGTGCAAATGAACAACAGGTGGTTTCAGCCGAGCATTTTTTTAATTGCGGCGTGATTTGTGGTGAGGGGATGAGGTGGAAAAATGTGCGTTGGCTCCATGCAGATGGCAGTGTTGTCCCGAAACTTCATGTTTTCTACCTGTGATCACTTCCATCAATTACATTGAAGTTTAAACGGTCACCACTACCTGTTTCTAGATTTCCTCCTGAGATGGCTGAGCACACGTGTCGTATTCACCCACCGAGCGTTGTTGAACTGGATGAGGGTGGCTAGTTGGCTGGCCACCAATTTTTTTAACCACAACCATCTCATTGTTCACGCAGTTTTCAAATTACATTCATGCAATCAGAGGAACGAGTTTAGTCATGTACCTGGAAGTCGAGCATGGTTGTTGTGAGGTGTTGTGGCCTTTCATTTGCTGCATGCATTTGTTTCTGTGGTTGCATGATGGCTTGGTTGCTGATTCATGGTTGTTTTCCTTGTGCAGGTGTCCTCTGGCCAGATCTAAGCTGCAGGAATTTGTTTCCACGTTCAAACTTGCACCCTCAAGCTGCTAATGTTGAATTTTACAAGGCAACGACTTATTTTCTCCATTGCTCCTGAATGATAGATCGGATCGATCTGAAACTTTCTGAGCATGCTTCTATCATCGTTATGCACCTCCCATAGCAAAATTGTGTCAATGGATGCACGGACTTTGAGAAAAATGGAAAATGGTTGAAGATTATAGAGATCAATTTCTCGGAAATCGTGCATCGGAATCAGTTGAAACTGCTTGGGTAGGTTAATATCACCCATATGCATCTCCCCATGAAACAGGTTTTGAAATAGATGCATGGATATGGAGAAAATGCAAAAATGGCTGAAGGTGATAGGAGTTGATTTCTTGGAAACCGTGCACCGGAATTGGCTGAAATTGCTCGGGCATGTTGCCATCATCCCTATACAACTCCCTGTAAAACGGTTTTTTGAATGGATGCATGGTTTTCACGTGAGGGAAAAAACAAATTTCAGCACTATGTATTTTTGCTTCCAAGCATTCTGCAGTTTTTTGCATGGTAAGAAAAAATGAGCTTGGGCTGTGATGCAGGCATGGAATTGATGGGAGAGAGGTTTGAGGACTATATGAGGACTTATGAACCCGTGAGGAAGCTATCATGTTCACCAAACTGCCTTTTTGAAATCCATTTCTAGCTTCCTGTAGAAATCCTATAATTTCTACAGGAACTTCTTGTAGAACACACAGTTTTTAGGAAAGAAGCACAATGAGATGTAAAAATGATGGAGAAGGGTGAGGGATGGAAACATGGATGCTTGCAGGCCTCATGGACATATTCCTAGCCTTCTGGTCCTCTTTGGAGATTAATTTTGGCTTGTTTGTAGGCTTCCTGTAGAAGACACAGAACTTCCTGTAGAAGATACAGAACTTCCTGTAGAAGGCATAGAACTTCCTTTGTCTTTGTTTTGAGCGATCCTCCTGACCTGCAATGTCCTTGCTGTGACCTGCAATTATTCAATGGAAATTAGGTTTATTTTTCTTTTTCTCTTTTCTTCTTTCTTTTTCTCTTTTTTGAAAACAACTAGGGCGCCTCATGGAGGTTTTCACCCTAATTGCCTACCTTGGGCGCCTCCAAGGAAGGTTTTCACCCAAGGATCTAATTCTTTTTTTTCCTTTCTCTTTTTTCCAACCCATTGGCCGCCTCATGGAGGTTTTCAATCAGTGAGCCAATCTGAGGCGCCTCCGAGGAGGTTTTCACCTTATATTTTTATTTTTCTCTTATTTTCTCTTATTTTCATTTTTTTTCTTTTTTCTTTTTTTCTACCCTACCCTACTTGAAAAACAAAATCATTTTCAAGTATAAGAATACTTCCAATGGAGCCATGTGCACATCGAGATTAGAGACAAAATGATGTGGTGGCTTGAAATGCATGCTTTGATGGCTATCCGGATTTCAGAGACCAAATGATTTGACTTTTAAGGGATCAAACATAGCTGAAGAAGAGAGTACTGCTGCAACTTAGTGACCGTCTGAAACCATATCTGAATATAGCTCTAATATCCTTGGTCCTTTTACTAATCTGGATCATTCTCCATATCTTCTTCTATCATGACCTTCACATCTTCCCCTTTTTGTTGAGTTTTCTCTTGAATACATGGAGGATTTGATGGTAACCATGCGGGAGCTCTCTCGAACTCTGATTCTGATGTCTTCTCTTCATCAAGTGCATCCCATGGTTCTTTGATCTCCTCTTTTGAATCTTCTTTTGTTGGATGTGGTCCTCCAATGCTTTTAGGATAATCTCTTTTTTGCAATACTCTTCCTGAGCTATGGTGAAGATCATTGAGCTCAAGAGGAATCATTTGAACATGTTGTGCCTCAGCTTTGCAATTGGGTTGAGCTACTCCAATGGGCAGGTTTGGAAATGGTGGTATGGGTAGTTGAGTGGGGGTGTATATTTGAGATGGATGTGGATGGGGTTGTGGTTGGGTAGGGGTGGAAGCAAAGGAGCAGGAGGAGAGTTGTACTGGGACCTTCACCCCTGATGAGGTACATTCCACTAAGGTTGTGGCTGAGCATGAGAGTGAAACGAATGAGCAGCTGGTTGGGCATAATATTGAGGAGGATATGACCAAGGAGGAGGTGTGGACCAGGAAGAATGAGTAGGGGGCCCCAAGAAGGCATGGAAGTGGCTTGATAGGGGTCGTAATAGGTTTGGGATGTCCCTTGCATTCCCTGTTGGTAAGTTCTAGGTCCATGTGACCTCCTTTGGTTCATGAAATAGAGTGGTTTAGTGACTCCTTTGGCCCTCTGATATGCAGCTTTAAGTCCAGGCAAGGAGGGGCACTGATTCATAGGATGGTATTCTTCACAGACGAAACACACTTGCAGGGAGTGCATTGGACATTCGTTCCTAGGATGATTTCTAGTGCATCTAGGACAAAAGATCTCCAAAGCGCTCTTGGATTCCTCTTGCTTCCTTTGGATCTGCAAGGTATCCAGTTGCATGGCAAGAAACTGCCTCATCTCGCTCTTGAAATCTTCCATATGATTTGAAAATCTGTTTTTGGATAAGGTACTGCTCCCAACGTTTCTGTTTGCGGCCATTTGCTCCAGAGGAATGTTTTCTTCTTCTTCTCCCCTAGAGGTTCTTCAAATATGTCTTGGTGTCCACCTAAGGGTTCTTTAATCACTGCCATCAAAGAAGAGAGAAGGTTGGCTGTGTGAAGCAGTGGGGGTGTTGTGCAAACATTTTTCTGAATTATCTCTACTCCTACAAGGCATGAAAGGAAATTTTTTTGGTTGAATTTTGTTTTTTTCCTGCTTGTACCGGCAAAACTAAAATAGATTGAACTACAAATAACTAAATTCTATCTTGCTGTAATGAAAATGTGAAATTGAAATGAAAGTAGGAAATGACTAATCTATTTTTCTGAAATGAAATTGCAGGAAGGAAATGCTACGCTACGCTTGCAGAATTGAAATGCTAATCTACGCTTGCAGAATTGAAATTGCGGAATTGAAATACTAATCTATGGAAGCAGGAAATGTCTAATCTACTTTTGCAGAAATGAAATTGCATAATGGAAATGAAATAAACTACTTAGCAGAAGGTTGCAGTAGAAAATAGAAGAAAAGCAGCAATCACCAATACTCTGACGCTTCCCCGGCAATGGCGCGAAAAAGACGGTGGGCCCCAGTATTGCAGCAATAATGTTGCAACTCCTGGGAATCCCTTCTTTAATTTATCAACCCGGTAGTTCGTAACAAACTTGGAAGCGACAGTGCTATATGCACAAGTACTAGCTCTTGCCGCAGCTGTCACTTGGTCAGCTGGCACAAGTCCGCTAGGAGCTTAAGCCAACTTCTATGAGCTCTTAGAAGAAGCTTTTTAACTGATGGATGAAAGCTAACTCAAAGGAGGCTAATCTACTTGCAGAAAGAAACTTCAAAGCTGAAAGGAAATGTAAACCCTAGAAAACCCTAGTTTTACCGACTAACCCTACTGGTGCAAGAAAAATGATGAAAGCTACAAAAAGGAATGCCATTAACTCTTAGAAAGGTAAAATGCATGTGACTAAGCTACTTCTGAAGTGAAATATGAAAAGAAACATCTTTTTGTATTTTTTGAGTAAGTTGGCGGAATTATTATGCATGTGTTTTAACTGTTTTTGACTGTGCAGAGGTGGATTGGCGAAAGGAAATGCTTGCAGGAGGCTGGGAAGGTTAGAAGAGGGCCTAAGGGGTCCCTAGCACCCTTCCAGAATTAAGGGCAAGGTGGGAAAAGTTTGGCAAATGAAGGGTAGGAATCGTGGATTAAGGGTTAGAGCAGATTATCTGATGGAGGCAAGGTAGATAGAGAGGTAATACAGGTGCTCTGCAAGTTATTTCTCAAACTGAACAAACAAAGACTCGGAAAATCAAGGACCTAGCTACTTTAACCTAATCTGATCTAAATAACAGCAAAGAAAATGAACATAAGTTTATTTGCAACGAAATCATGTGAAATAGCTATGCAAACTAAGCAATCATGAACCTGAGCATGTAACCACAACTGGTATCAACTTCTACTAATGAGAATATAACACTAATAATTGCATGATGAAGCAAAGATAATGTTTTTGGTGGCAGCAAGGTCACCTTGGTCCCAGCTCATGGTCCCACTGAGGGAGAGGTGAGATCAGAGGTGTTTGATAGCCTTTTTCTGAAGATATTCTCTGTTATTAACCTATCAAATCAATCTGAACATGAAAAGCTATTTTAATCATCAAAAACGACCTAAGTAACAAAGCAATATTTTAATCTAAATAACAGATTTTATTCTAAGAATGCAGCAAAGACACATGAAAGTAAACAAAGGAGGTACTGGGCACTTGGGTTGGGCCCAACCCCAAGAGATACAACCTCCTAAGAGAGATTAGAGCTGGTGCAAAGCTGGATTCATCTTTATTGATCAAAAGAATAGTTACATTCCAAAAACTGTCCACAAGGAAAAACTTGAAAATGTGCTGAAATGCAGAGCTAACCTACTGCCTAAAAAATGACTAAAATCGAACTACAAACTAGCTAACTTCTGCCTACAAAGTGACTAACTGAAATGAGGCCCTAAGCCTTCTTATTTATACAAATTGAGGACCCCAACAACCCTCCTAAACTTTAGGAACTCGACTGCCAAAACTTGTAGTTAACAACACCTTTACTAGCCCTTGCTCGGCTGCCCTTGTGATAATCGATTTGGTGGCCCTTGAACTCTGAGCTTATGGTGGATAATTCGAGGTAAGGGCCCATAAATGAAGGGGACACCTTCCTACAAATCTCTCCCTTGTTCTTGCACGAATTTGGCTGCCAAGTGCTCATTAAAACCTGTGATTTTGTCTCAAAATTGACCAAAAAAACTGCACAAAGCACCCATTAGACTTGTTGGCATAATGACTAACCCAATTCACTCTATTAGCATAAATATAATAAAAAACATGCAATAAAATAATGATAATGGTGTATTAAGTCGAATTAGGAGGCTGAATGAGCCTATATAATTATCCATTTTTGGGGCTCATCACAGACGCTACTTTTGTATTACACCAATATGGAAAGCAGTAATTATGTATGATTTCCTTATTAGAACATATCCATATCCATATGTCTATTTGAAATATGTGAATGTGGTACAAATCACATGAAAGAACCGAGAAGGCCATAGTCATGCATGTGAGCTAACACCCGTGTATTTATCAAGAAAATGTACAAGAGTAACAAGTAATGTCGTAGCCAAATTTTACAAAAAGTAGTAGAGATAGAGGTGTAGGAAGATAAAGAATGCACACGAAGTTTTACAAGGGTATTGTGTGCATAAACTAGTGTAGATGGAGAAAGAAGTTGGGCAAAGGGAAACAGAGTGGTGATGTAGGAAAAGGGTTTGAAAACCAAAAGATGGCTTTGAGAGTAGCCGAGGGGAAAAAACAAAGGTTATAGGTGTTTCATGGAAAGGGTGTGCAAAAGGAAGGCACAATTTCAACAAAAGGGAGGGGCAACAACGATGCTTAAAGTCGACACACGACTTTTTTGGAAGGCGCAAAATTGAATTTATTTCATGCAGGGGAAGGGTAGATGCAGAGGCATAAGGGAGATCTTCAGAGTGTACAAGGGCTGGGCGAAGGCATTCAGTGCCATTGAAAGTGTATGTTTTAATAGAAATCATGAATAGGAAGTGGTAAAATTTTATCTTATCGGTGAGGTCTTTGATGGATTTTGGCTCACTTGAAAGGAGGTGAAGGTCTTTTGCTGATATGCCCAAGAGTTTAGTTCCAACATCATTGAACGCAAAGACATTTCTCAATGGCGGTGTGATCATGCAATTCAAGCCGAAGCATATAATGGTAGTCACATTCAAGGAAGGTAACAGTGCATTTTGTGCAATGCCACATGTCATTTGATTTTTGGATAGATTTCTTCATGCATTGCATACCATCAATTCTAAGTGGGCATGCGAGGAAGTAAAAATATTCCATGCCAATTTTTGTAGCAGTACCACAAACGACAACCCATGGAGCTTTCTCGGAGTGGGGAAACTCAAAAACTTTAGAGATTGTTTTTGTTTCGAGGGGCCCATTAGGGGTGCCTATGTATTTATGACTGAGGGAAGGCAAGGGTGCATTGAAGCCTGTTCTTTAGAACCATTGTTGGATTTGGCGTGTTGTTGAAAAGTGTGCAACAAGAAATGCTTGTTGAGAGTGCAACAAAATGATGGAGCTTAGTGAAAAGAGTCGCCTTCACTAAGTGGGCCCGCAGGCTATTTTTGGCACAAGTCTATTTTTAGACTATGTCTATTTTTAGACATATGGATCATGTCTATGGATTGCAGGTTGTTGTTTATGGATGATTGGTCAAGTTGGGAAAAATAGATGGACCTCTATTTTTTATCAAAGCGTGAGTGATCACAGTGTGAGTGATCAAAGTCTATTTTTAGACTGGCTGTCAAAAATAGAAAAGTCAAATATTATTGTCTCATAATAATATTTGGACTGTAAACTTGATCTTATTCTCTTGGAGCACTTCAGTTTGAGCTACAGAGGTGGCACATGCAGCTGTCAGAAGGAAATACGCTTTTCTTATGAGTCAGTTGAGTTGTTGCATGCATGACTTCAATTAGAACTCAATCAGATGAGTTTGGTGGAGTTGATTATGGAGTTGATGGAGTTGTGTTCAGTTTGACTTAGTTAAACTAGTTGTAGTTAGTCTAACTGTAGATAGACTAATGATGAGTTGTTAAACTAATTATTAACTCATAATACAACTATAGAATACATCAGTTAACTCAGTTGCATGTCAGTGCATGTTCAGTTCAACAGGGACAAGTGGTAGAGAATCAGATTGCTATCAGTTGTGACTATAGTTGTGCACCAGATCTTGCACAATCAAGGGATTGAGTATGCCAATGAGTTTGCTCACGTATTTGCCCAGTATTGTAGCCTTTGCTCACGTCCAAAAAAGTGTGAGTGATTATTTTGAGGTGAAATACGAGTTTGGGAAGCCATTCTCATCAGTTCTTGAGCAGGTATTGAGCAGTGGAGGCAGGCAAGCAGTGGAATAGATTTGGAGATCAGATCTGAGCTGTATTGTGTGTAACAGGTGGAGATACTTGTGAGAAGTATTATGTTGTGTATTGTTACATGATTCAATCAATATAATATACAGATAGTGTGGGGTTTTTAGCGAGATGCTTTCCCCGGGATACATACTGTGTTAATGAGTTTGATTGATGCTTCTATGTGTGCCTGTGAATGTTTCTGCTTCTGTAAATTGATGATCAACGTAGAGGAGATTATGTATTATACATGTTCCGCTTATAATTGTATGATTAGGATAATCTCTGTGAATATGTGTTAAATTATTCAAAATTTCTGCACGTGTTTCAACAATACCTTGGTGTATTAGAAGGGAATTTGTGGGAATAGCTCCAACAATGTTTCCATTGAACTCAACGACACGACCCCCTTCGATAGCAAGGAATATAGTGGCCCCTAAGGCACGGAGGTTGGAAAGTTCAAGACCTTCGACATGGCACTGTGTGCCCCATAAGGTAACATCAATGTTGCAGCCTGACATGTCACACAAGGCGCTTGTTTCCTAAGAGTTTATGTGCCATCGCGTCGACATACAATTGATGCAGGAGAAGTTGCGCTAACAAGACCAATAACATCAACAATTGAGTTGATAATTGCAATGTTGAGTGAATTGATTGGGATGAAATGAAATTTATTGGGAGGTATTGATTGATCTTCATGTATGGACTCAGTCACGATTGATGCAGAGAAAAGGAGGATTTTGAATGGGTGGTTAAGATGATTGTAGCAAGGATTAGGAACCTTTATGGTGCCATTTGATACTGTGTATATCCGACCAACTTGTATGAGAGAATTCAAATAGCCTTCCAAGTCATTGAATGTAGATATGTGGATCTCGTCACCATCACCATCTAAAATGCCAAACCCAAAAGATTTCCCAAGGCCACGTGCATTGTTGTATTGGCGTAGTGGTGTTTTTATGAGGACCCTGCCTGGTATGGACCAATATTGTCATGATGGTTTGAGTGCATCGAAAGGGAGAGTTGCTAGAGCAAGAGCGCTATCCATACTAGAGGCTGAAATTTGGTCTGTTATTGGGGAATTTGACGGCAAGTCAAAGGCATTTGTTGATGATGAGGAGGCATGGAGTACTTTTTTGGTGGGAAGAACAAGATGGGTTGGATCACTAATTAGAGGTGTTGCAGGATGGATAATTTCAATTCCAATGACACTAAGCGACATCTAAGAAAGAATAATTGTGAGAGAGGAGGAGAATAGGAAAAGAGAAAGCAAATAAGTAGGTGGAAAAAAGGGACTCAAATGGAGACAAAGGAAAGGAAGGTAGAAGAGGAAGTTGCAACATACAAATATCGATGGAAGGATGTGCAATCACCTTTTTTAGGAGCACGAAGGAGCCAACTTGAAGCTCCCTATATGTTGCAAGGGCATTATGCATTCAAGGCAACAAGACTGCACGTTTGTGATTTCCATCAGAAAACGAAAGATGGTACTGGGGGGTTGCGGCCTTGCCTGGGAAAATATTCTCAATGTCATCCTCTTGGAAGATTGGTTGTAAATTAGTAGAACCACCCATCAACAATGAAAGTGCATTGCTAGTCAAAGTTAGATCCATTATGTTATGACTTTTCATTAGAAAAGAGGAGTTGCAAGTAGATTTGAAATGTAAGCATATAGGAACATAAGTAGATTTTGTAGAAAGGTGAACGAGAAGGCTATAAGATGAAACTTAAAAGACATGAAAAAACAAATATTTTGAAGCAAGAAGCATGGAATAAATAGAAGCATGGGGAAATAAAGCGGATGGGAATGGAGGTGATATTGGAAGCGAAGAGATTGCTAGACAAATATGTTTTGTTTTTCTTGCAAATGTAAGTGGAAAGCAAAATGTTTTTTGTGTAAAAAAAGGTATAGTTCTTATTCTGAATGGGTTTCTTTGAGTGAAGGATAGGTTTGGAGGAAAGAGAGGAAGGGTTAGGACAGATGACTAATGTATTTAGTAAACCTCAATTTATTTTTGAAGCAAAGAGACCTTAATGTTTTGCCATGAATGACCTATCAAATTTCAGCACTAGTAGTAGCAAGGAAAAGGAGAAAGAGAAAAAGCAACATTTTAAAGTAGACAAGTTATCTAGCTTTTTTTTGAACTATTGCAAAGGATTTTATTCATTTTGAGTTTAATAGGGGACAAATGTGATTTGAGAGCCCAAATCTGAGTATTTTTTGTTCAAATTGTCAACAATGTGTGTTTTTAGATTATCATGCTTATATCTATTGTTTTTATTGAAGCCTTCAAGATCCTTTTAGATGTTAGTTATGTTATGACAAGAGTTACCCAACAATGGTTGCATCATTTCCAGTTGAGAGGGGAAATGCAAGTAGATTTGAAATGTAAGAGTACAAGAACATAAGTAGATTTTATAGAAAGTTGAAGGGGAAGGCTAAAAAATGAAACCTTTTTTTTGATCAAGTAAGAGTGGGACCTTCCATTAATCTAGAAAAATACATAATGTACAAAGAGCAGCACCAACTTTGTGAAAATTCAACAGGCAGCTAGGCTAGCAAAACCCGAACCTAACTCCAAAAACTGTGAAAAGCCCGTACAAGACTACAAAGGAGCTGTAAACAAAACATCTGCCCACCTAGTGTGCAGAGAAACCAAGAAATACCCATGAACAGTCCGCCTGTGGGTTATGGCCCACAAAACCTATCAGAAGCGTTCAATTGAGGCTTTAAGCCTTAAAACCCGACCACAACACTTTATCGGGTTTTCCTTTTAAAAATTGGGACCATTCATTATATCGGAAAACAAAGGAAAACACGGGAAATCCTGCTCAACACCCATAAGGCCAGACTTCAAATATTTTACACCCGCAATTTTAAATATTTGTGGGTCCGCACTCCCAATCCAATGGTTTTCCACTACGCTCTGCATTCACCGATCTCTGATTGGCCCATTCTCTGCTGTTGATTCCAATTTCTGATCCAACGGTTATCGGCGCGTCGCTTAATCGCCCATCAGCATATCACAATTCTATCTCTGTCACCCCTTGACCTCTCTCTAATGCAATTTGCTATTAGATCTTGGCCGTTGATCTGGCACTCGATCCGACGGTTGTCGCTGACTTGATCAACCAACTTGCACGACAAACCTCAACCGTTGATCTACTCGTACTAGATCCGACGACTGTTAGGGATTTTGAGTGGACAAGTAGCATGAGGATTAACCACCCAAAAAGTGGTTTCCTCTCTCCTCCTTGCTGCTACATGTTGCTTGATGAGTGGCATCGGGTGCTCACCCTTCAATACTGCTTAAGGGTTTGAGGTCGCCCGAAATACCACTTTTACTATTGCGAAACCATTTTCCCCGCGAATTAACTCCACGCTCTTTCACCATTACTATCCGTCGATCTGAAAGATCCGACGGTTCTCGTTCCTTTCTGTCTACGCCATTGATCTTCTACTTATCGATGGATTTACGCTTAAACCCCAGTTTCTCTACCATACTCTGTCTTTACACAGAACACTAGTCATCTCTTTGCTTATTTCTCATGCTTTGAAAGTACTCCCTGTCTTTGGTAGCCTGTCTATGACAGTCTTTGCGCAATCTCCCTGGGGGAGTCAACATCCAGTCATATCTTCTATTACTTTTTGAACAAAGTACTCCTTCATTCGCCAAACAATCCGCTAACCTGTTGGCTGTTCTGCGCACATGAACAAAATTGAGGGTTCTCAGGGCTCTCAGGTGGGATTGTATACGTTGATAGACCTGCAATAACCTCCAGTGTTTTGACACTCTTTCTGGTGCTGTGCCATTGCATATTTTCTTGACCGAATTAATTATCAATTCAGAGTCAGCTTCAATGATAGTATTATGTAAATTTGATTCAATCAAGATTTCTAGGCATTGCTCTAGGGCCATGAGTTCCGCCATATTATTAGTGGCCTTCCCCAAATGACTATGAAAGATGACTTTTATGTATCCCTTCTCATCTCTTATGACTCTGCCATAACCAGCCACCCCAGGGTTTCCTTTAGAGGCTCCATCTATATTGAATTTCAAAAAACCATGAGGAGGAGGTTGCCAGAAGTCCTTATCTGCTGTTATATGACTTATAGCCTTGCTTATGCCCTGGGGGAAAGGCACCTGTAGACCCAAATGTAATAGTATTTGTGCATCCTGGTCTTGAGGTGGGTTCTCGGGGGGTTTCTTTAGAAGGGTTCCTACAATCTCTTTGAGCTGTCTAATGATCTGAGCTATGATGCTCTGGGATGAGCCAATTTTGTTCTTGAAAATCCTATTGTTGCATTCTTTCCAGACATCCCAGATTAGAAAGCCTGGAACCAGAGTCCAAGCTTTGTTGATTATTTCATTTTCAGAGAAGTTTCTCCTCCAATTCTTCAAAGTGCCAGTAATGCTGAAATTGTCCCTATCCATTTGTCTGAAGATTGAAGCCACCCAATTCCACAAGGTGGAGGTGAATGGGTAGAGGTTGAGTAGATGTTCCATTGTTTCTTCTTGTAATTCGCATAAATGGCATCTAGATGGACCGGCTACACCTCTTTTCTGAAGGTTTTCCCAAGTCATAATTTTTTTATGTTGCACCAACCACATGAACAGTTTGATTTTCATCTAGTGCTGGTTCTGCCATAGGTCCTTCCATACCTTATCAGGGTTTGGAAAGTCAAGCCCTAGGGCCATTCTCTTGGCTTCTTTGAGGTTGAAGTTGCCTTCGTTGTTTCTTCCCCATCTCAGTTGGTCTGACGAAGTTGATGTCAAAATCTTTCTCTGTTCCAAGATCACTGCAAGAGCTTCTGCCTGGGCCTTCAAAGGGGTTTCTTCACTATATACCAGGTCCTTCCATATTCTCCATTTGCCCTTGCTCCTAGCCTGATCCCAGAAGTCATTTACCCTAAGTAAACCTTTGTTGTCAGTGTCATTCTTGAGATTGGCTAGTTCTTCTCTTAATAGGTTAGGTTCTTGTTGCTAGTTGTCCTCCCAAAACCAAGCTAGGTTTCCATCTCTGATCTCCCAGAAACTGTGTTTCTGAACAATGGCTCTATTCTCCCATGCTTTGTTCCAAATGTGGGAGCCTTTGATGAGCCTAGACATTTGAATGTGATCCCTTTCTTGCCAATTATTTGCATACTTTTGTTTCCAGACCTTGGCCCAAGGGGTTATCAATTCCTTTAGCCATCTCCACCATAGTTTTTCCCCCAAAACTTTGCTTAGGGTTTCAGGGTCATGAAGTCCCAAACCTCCATGTGTCTTAGGTTTACAGATCTTATCCCATGCTACCAAAGCCCATTTCTTTTTCTCTTCCCCTTTTCCCCAAAGAAAGTCTCTTTGGATATTTCTGATGTGTTGCACAACTCCTTTAGGAGCAGGAAGGGATGAAAACATGAAGATGGGAACAGTTTGTAGGACAAATTTTGTTAGCACTAGCCATCCTACTAAATTCAAAGACCTGCTTGTCGATTTCCGATTTTTTTCCTGGAGTTTATTAGTGACTAGCTCCCAAACTGCCTTGTTCAGAGGTTTGTCCGTTAGAGATATTCCCAGATATTTGGCGGGTAGCTGTTCTCTTAGAAAGCGGATAATTCTAGTGAGGTTTATCTAGATAGAAATGTCAGTATTAAAAAAGAAAATATTTGTTTTGGTAAGGCTTACCTATGTACCAGTAGCCATAGCAAATTCGTTCAAGATTTTCTTGAAAGCTTTAGCTTCCTTGACCGTGGGTGTACCCTGCAGCATAGTGTCATCCACAAATTGTTGATGAGTCAAGGCATCCCCATTCAGGGTGAGTTTGAGACCCTGGATTTTTCCTTCTTCTTTGGTTGATTTGATCGCATTGCCTAAACCTTCCATCATGAGAATAAAGAGTAAGGGGGAGAGAATATCTCCTTGTCTAAGGCCTCTCGAATGCCTGAAGGTTTTGGATGGTGATCCATTAAGCAGGATTGAAAAACTAGCTGTGGTGACAAGGGCCATTACCCATCTTATCTAGTTATGGTCAAAGCCATACGCTTTTAGTACTTCCCTGATGTATGCCCAGCTTAGCTTATCATAAGCTTTCGCTAGGTCAAGTTGTATGATCATACCTGCTTGCTTATTGCTCTTGAGAGAATGAACCACCTCGTGAGCTTGAATGATGTTATTTAGAATTTGCCTTCCTTCCACATATCTAGTTTGCTCCTCAGACACAAGAGTTGGAAGAAGGGGCTTGAGCCTGTTTGCAGTTACTTTGGATATGATTTTGTACAGCACATTGCATAAAGCTATGGGTCTAAATCTATCTAGTGTCATAGCTTTTTCCTACTTTGGAATCAAATTTATGAAAGAGGCATTAAGCGCCCTCAAAACAGTTTTGTTTTTCCTTGAGTCCTCCACCACATCAAGGATATCTTGTTTGACTATTTCCCAACATGCTTTGAAGAAGTCTACATTGAACCCATCTGAGCCTGGAGTTTTCCCATTTTGCATCTCTTTGATGACTTCACTGACCTCCTCTCCAGTCACTAGCTTGTTAAGATTGTAATTGTCTACTCTTGTTACAAGCTTAGGAATGTTCTTTGTGAAGTTGTTGAGATATTGTGATCTGTCTATGAGAGGCTCCTCTACTATGCTTTGGAAATGTTGTACCAGAGTATATTCTATTTATTTGTGGGTGCTGAGCTGTTTTCCTTGAGTATCTCTGAGTTTTGAAATCCTTTTATGACACCTGTGATCCATGGTTGACTTGTGCAAAAACTTTGTGTTTACTTCTCCTTCTGTTATCCATTGCACTCTCAATTTCTGTCTCCAAAATATCTCCTCTTGCTTGGATTTGTCTTCCCATTCCTGTTGAAGAGAGTTCGCTTGTATTTTCCTTTCCTCGCTAAAGCCATCTGTGATGAGGACCTGGTTAATTCCCTATAGTTTCTGTTCAACTTCTTTTTTGGCTTTGAAGATATTGCCAAACTCATTTTTGTTCCACTCTTTAAGCCTGAGTTTGATGTGTTTCAGTCTCTAATGCAAAAGGAACATATTAGTTCCCTGAACGGGCATATCTTCTGCCCACCATTTTCCAATATTGTTGATGAAGTTAGGGTGGGTGAGCCAAATATTTTCAAACCTAAAAGGTCTATTTCTCGGAGTGCCTATAAAAGAAGCTTCAAGTTGGACATGCCAGTGATCCGAGCCTCCAAAAGGGAGGATTAAAGCAAACAAGTCAAGGGTTGTGAGAATAAGGTCATTAGAGATTATGAATCTATCTAGTTTAGAGGCAACTTGAGAAGTCTCTCTCCGCTTATTATTCCAGGTGAAGGTACCATTTTTTGTCTCCGTATCCACTAGCCTCATGTCATTTAGGAAGTTATGAAAGGCTATGGAGTCTCTGCCTAGTGTTCTAGTCCCACCTTTTTTTTTCTGAAAGAGATCTGATCATATTAAAGTCCCCTCCCAGAATCCAGGGCATAATAGGATATCTTTCTCTTAGCTCCTCCAGTGAGCTAAGAAGCCTAAGTTTGTCTTCAAGTTTTTGAGGACCATATACATTTGTGATCAAATAGACTTCCTTATCACCCAAAGGTTGGATCACCATCAATAGGTAGTTCCTAGATGTGCTTCAACATCTAGGATTCCATGTTTCTGGGGTTTCCAAAGTGTGAGAATCCCTCATGTTGTGTCGTCTGCTTTAAATTCTAGATATTCATACTTGATGAGCCATTACCTATGTATCTCTCTTATTTTATCTATTGAACATTTTTTTTCCTGGATAAACACCATATATGGTTTTTCTTCTTTTATTCTATCACTAAGATTTCTTTGTTTCCTTTTTATTCCTATACCCCTAATATTACAGGTTGTAAGCTTCATTAAGAAAGGTTTGTAAATGAGTAGCTAGTAAGGTCTTTCATCTTACCTGAGTTGATCATGAGTTTCCCACTCTCTATCAGCAGCTCATTCTGTCTTTTTCTTCCTCTTTTCCTACCTAGGTTCTTGGGAGTGTGTCCCGATATTGCCTCCATAATTTTTACCCCTCTGTTTTCCTGGCTATCATGGTTTCTTTTGACTCTAGAACCCTTTGCTTGAGATATCCAAAGGAAGAGTTGTTGTACTTTATCAAACTCCTCTTGTGGTAGAGAATCAACCCCTTTGGTGGTTCCCTGCTCTAGGAACTTTTCTAGATCGAGATTCTCCCTTTCAAGAATTTCCTGCAGATCATGGTCCTCCATTCCAACCTCGCTTGGGGTCATCTCATGGTCCCTGTCAAGTTCCATAGTGCTTGGAAGATCCTTCTTTAGTTTTTTTTTTTAGGTATATCCTCCATGTTGTCATCTTTTTCCTTCTCTGTAGGACTATCCTCCAGTACCTGGTTCATTCCATTGTTCCCATCTTCTTCTTCTAATATCTTGAATCTGTTATGACTTGGTTGCTTCTCCTTGTTGATTTTCTTCTGGTTCTTTTTCCCTCCTTTCCCTTTGCCTCCCACCTTAGTAAAGCCTTCAATATCTTTGCCTGTGTTGGTTTTAATATTGCTCTCCATTTTGTTTAATGGGCAGTCTCTGAAGAGGTGCCCGTGTTCATGACATTTGCGACATCTGAATGGGACATGTTCATAGTCCACCGCCTGCACCCATTCTTCATCATATACTTCTAGAATTATTTCGTCTGGAAGTGCTCCAAATAGGTCCATTTCTACGCATATTCAAGCAAAGGAGGTGTATTTTCCTCGCAGAGTCGCATCTGATATTTTTAAAAAATGACCTAGTTTATTTCCTATGGCTTTTAAGGATTCTGGCAGCCAATAATCTAAAGGTAGGGAGTAGAGTCTTATCCATACCGGCACTGATGTGAATGTCTCTCATTCTAGGACAAAATTCATCACCCATGGTCGCATGTAGAGTCTTGCAGCAGCATAAAAATATGGTCCTCCTTCAAACACTCTGTCTTTGTCCTCTAAGTTTGTGAACACTACTGTGAAGAAACCCTTGGACCCAAGGTGAAGATTTATTTCTCCCTTAGGTTTCCAGTGGTTCTTTATCCATGCATGCAAAGCCTTCTCCGTTGGCCATATCCCCATAAATTTGCATATTACTGCATACGCTGCCATGTGATCCCTATGCACCTGTAGTGCTGGATCACTTAAAACAACCCGGGGTGTGATGGCTGACCTAGGTTTACAGAGTCCTATCATATTCTTGTGCTTAGCTCTCTGACTGCCTCCTCCTGTTCTCTTCTCTCTTTTGACTTCCTCATGATTCTCTTCCTGTTCCTGTGATCTGATGTTTTTCTATTTTTCTATGTTGATACTCCTAGTTTCTGCCTCCATTGGTTTCTTGAAGCGGTTCGAAACTGCATGATTGTAGGAGGGAGTGGAACTCCCCCTCCTCGCCCCTCCATGGTAACCAACACTGATGCCCTGTTGCAAACCCTAGTTCAGCTCGCTTCCCCCGCAGTCACCGTGTCCTCTAACTCTTTGCTTTGTTAATAGCAAATCCTGCTACAAAATGAAACTTAAAAGACATAAAGGAAAAAATATTTTGAAGCAAGAAGCATGGAATATATAGAAGCATGGGGAAATAAAGCGAACAAGAATGGAGGTGATATTAGAAGCGAAGATATTGCTAGACACGTATGTTTTTCCATTGTTGCAAATGTAAGTGGAAAGGAAAATGTTTTTTGTGCGAACAAAAAAGAAGTACAGTTCCTATTCTGAAATGGGTTTCTTTGAGTGAAGGATAGGTTTGGACGAAAGAGAGGAAGGGTTAGGAAGGCTCACTGATGTATTTAGTAAACCTCAATATATTTTTGAAGCAAAGAGAACTTTATGTTTTCCCATGAATGTCTTGTCAATTTAAGCACTAGTAGTAACAAGGCAAAGGAGAAAGAGCAGAAGGAACATTTCAAAGCAGACAAGTTAGTTAGCTTTTGTTTTGAACTATTGCAGAGGATTTTATTCATTCTAAGTTCAATAGAAGATAAATGTGATTTGAGAGCCCGAATTTGAGTATTCGTTATTCAAATTGTCAACAATATGTGTTTTGTAGATTAGCATGTTTAGATCTGTTGTTTTGATTGAAGCATTCAAGATCCTTTAAGATGTTAGTTCTATTTTGACAGTCGTTACCTAGCATCGGTTGCATCATTTGAAAATGAGATTTGCTTTAGCAGTGATTGAAAACAATGTTTATAAGTAGCATTGGACATTTATATAGACTTGTGAAGGCTTCAACGTTTAGAAACTAAGGAAATGAACAATAAGGAATATATTTAGTGCATTTTACATCATTTGGAGATAAGATTTGCTTCAAAAAGTGATGGAAGAGATATGCATGAGAATTATATTGTAAATTAGAGTTGTAATTTAAATTATGGTAATAGTTCAAATTTAAAAGGAAAACACGACTAATCCACGCCATTCTATGTATGATTGAGATAGATTGATTTAGATATTCTATAACTTGCTTCATATATTAAACATGCAATTGGGTAGGGTTGGAAGGGGAAATGAAAAATGTACACACTCCACTATATTTGTGCTCTTAATATCACTTGGCGTGGCTATTCAAATAAATTAAATTGCTTTCCTATTGGCGGAATTTGAAGGAAACTAGTGCAACATAGACTCAAACATTGTTCTAGAGATGGAGCTAGTGGAACACAAACTTTTGTCATAGAGAGCATATGCCATAATTGCAAATACTAGGAAAAACTAAAGTTAGATAAAATAAGTAAGGAAAATATAATTTACCTTAAGAAAGAGCACAAAATTTTTAGTTTTCTAATGGATAGTTACAATGAGTAATTTCAACACATGGATCATACAAAATTTGGGACAACGAAAGGTTAGTGTGCATTTTTAAATTGTAGGGAAAAAAAGACTATAGATAAGATGAGACTGTGAATCAATGAGACTATATTTTAACAACAAATGAGAATCAATGAATAACAACAACTGAGGATCAATGAGACAATATTTTAATATAGTCAATGGTAACAAATTACAAAAGTGCTAGAGAAATTTGTATAAGCTAAATGATGAAAGGCAAAGAAAAAGGTAGAAGAAGCGAAACTAATGGATGAGAAAGGTAAGAATACATATCGGAACAAAAGAAGTAAGATTTTATACTTGCAGCATGAATACCAAGGGTTGAATTGCTGCAATTAACACATGTAAGTTAAATAAGATGGAAAGTTTGAATTCTTCACGGATACAATATTAACATTTTTAACATTTGTAACAAAAATAAGCAAAACTAACATCGAAAAAAACCCAAAAAATAAATCCATTTCAGTATCAAACTATTCTCCATATGCAAATCTGAATTTGTAAGGAAAATCTTGTCACCATCTTGGCATTTGAATATATAACGCATTAACATTTTTTGTGAACAATTAAATAAGTCACTCATCCGAGGAATCTTTGAAACAAAAATATAGTGTGCTTAACATAAATATGTCATGTCTCAACATATTTTTTGTTTTCTTTTCATTCTCAATGCATGTTTATGCCAAAAATCTTGTTTTGTCTAGCTAAAAACTTCAACATAATCCCATATCAAAACAAACAAAGTAAATAAATAAAGAATAAGCCTTCGAATAACGAAATTGAACATGGTTATTTTACCAAGATAATGTGAGTTCTCTCTAACATGTTTCTCACAATCCCTCACAACAAATTTGGTCAACCAACATTAAGTTGGTAAAAGTAGCCAATTACCAACAATTACAAGGTGAAACTTGGAGAAATGTTTAAAGTTGGGCCATCAAAACCTGTCCCCGACTAAAAGGTGGTCCACCTAGTATGTTGTTTGAAAACAATACCATGAATTCATATGTTTCCCATAATCCCTTGCAAGAAATTTGGTCAAGCAACATCAAGTTGTTAAAAGTCAAAGGTAGTAAATGCAAGAGTATAAAGGTTTGCAACAAGACAATGGCTCTAACTTTTAGATGGAGGGTAGGCTTAGATCCTATCCATGTAAATTTGAACCTAGGTGGGAGGAAGATATTTGTTTCGGAAGAGAGAAAGGGGGCAATTAAGACAAATTTGGATTCCAATGGTGGTGGACATTACCACTTAAGGAAAATCCTTGGGACACCGAGATTCCTTGGTAGTTTTTTTGACAGAGTTGACAAGGAAAAAACCCGATAGAGAACAAAAACATCTAAGAAGTGGACCACTATTTAAATTTATAACCAGAATCATTGACAACAAAACAAAAATGGTTATAAAAATATTTACCATCACTTTTTCGTAACATGAATTGATGAACACCGATAAAAATGTTGAAAGTAGTTACTGTAATGCATACCAACAAAAAAATAGTACGCAAGCAACCAACAAATAGTGCATATGAAACTGCCAGACGCATATATCAAGAAATACACTGAGGGCAATATTAAATTCTGAAGCAAATGTAGAGGACTAAAAGAAAGGCAAGAGGGAAATATTAAATTACAAGGTTGCGAGAGAATTTTATATTAGAAAATGAATGTTTCTTTATAGCACCAGTCCGTTCAAGTCCATGAGCATTATGAGATATATACTAGTGCTCATTTTCAACGAATTTAGATGTCACAAGAAAGTTTGAGGTTATTGTTTCTATCGGGAATAAATTTGTTACTTTTTTTGTACAAGGATGTTCATGTCCATTGCACTATGAGAGATAAATCTATGCTCATTTTTGAGGACTTTAGTGGCCACATAAAGCATTGATGTGCTATCACATTATTAAGGGGTTTTCAGGACATGAGCTTCTTGCAGCTAGTGCTCGAAGGTGTTCATGACCATTCGAATTATGAGATAATTTATGTCGATTGATGTTGATACACATAAGAACAATGCTGCAAGACCAACCTAGTCTGCAATAGTCTACTGGATAAGCTTTGCCACCAATAGATGGACCAAGAGGAATAGATCTGGCAATATAGGAGACAAAAATCTAACTTCCAAAACAACTAAAACCACCAACCCAAATCTCCACAAAAACATAATGGTTGAAACCACTCGCCAACAGCAGAATGGGCAAAACATAAAACACCAACAACTCAAACCACCAGAAGGCAGAGTTGTAAGACAACAAACACCTTGAAGAAACCAAAGTTCCAAAAACACAAAGGCAACAAACACCATATGCACTTCAAATTTCCAGAATGTGGGAGTAAAAGAGTATGAAACACAAGTTTAAGTACACAGACCATACACAGAGAGATGACCTTATCAGGAAGAAACCATCGCACAATAATCCACGAAATTTAAGTAAATAGTCATTCAAACAGACATAATCTAGCATTATCTCACCTGAGGGTAGGAAAATAGCAAGACACAGATCTTGTCAACTATATTTTCTTATAACCTGGAAGATCTGAATGTGCAAATTTCCTTTTGAATCTGAGCATTTAGGGATGACTAGATTGCTATTAGTGGGGTTCATATTTGAGTTCATCAAAAGAATAATGATAATGAAGTCAACATTAACAATAACAATAGTTTTGTTAGCTCTTGCTACATTTATCGAAAGAAAATCCTAGAGGAGGACACATGCATCATAATCATAGCTTCGATGTATAGTTAAAGATAGAAGAATAAACAAATTTCACTGCATTCAAACCCTTGGTAAAATGTAGAATAGGTTTAATCGGTGCATTTGTGCCAGCCAAGATGAATCGAACTTCCAAAACAACTAAAACCATCAACCCAAATCTCCACAAAAATATAATGGTTGAAACCACTCACCAACACTACAATGGGCAGAACATAAAACACCAACAACTGAAACCACCAAAAGGCGGAGTTGTAAGACAAAAAACACCTCAAAGAAACTGATGTTCCAAAAACACGAAAGTAGCAGACATAATATGCACTTCAAATTTCCAGAATGTAGGAGTAAAAGAGTATGAAATGTTGGGTTGTGTTATATTCTTTCCATGACTAACCTATGTAGCGAACTGGGGGGTTATAGGGCGGCGGATCCCCCCCTTCGTTGTGCCAATTGTGTAGCGGGGGGGTCACAGGGGGGTTTGAGGGGGGCAAGTAGCCCCCCTCTACGGGGTCCAGGGCAGCGCCCCAAGAATTTTTTTTTTGGACCCTATATTAGGTTGGGCGAACCTAACTATGGTTTTTGGTCCATGGTTTTGGACGCGATGGTTTTTGGTCCATGGTATTGGATTCTTCGGCATGTATAAATATGTATTGTAACATTGAAAGGAATATAATGAAAAATCAAGCTGGTAGTCCCAGTTTTGGGATCTAGGGGAAAATCTATGTGTATATGTGTTTTATGTGTTATGATCTCGCATTGTTTATTTTCTGTGTTTTAGAATTTGTATGCAGGTAATTTCTGTACGGGATTAAAACCTACATTTGGTATGAGAGTTGTTTTGAATTCAAGGGGATGCCTTTGTTGCTGAGGGGTTTTGCTCGGGCCTGTGGTAGACCCTGTTCAGTGGGAGATCTGCGAGATTGATTCTAGTGGTAAAAGAAGATGGCGAGCAGTGGAAAGATAGAGATCGAGAAATTTAATGGTCAGAGTTTTGAGTTGTGGAAACTCAAGATGGAGGATCTATTGGTGGATAAAGATCAGTGGATCACGTAGATCTAGGTACTAAACGAATGGGAGTGACCGATGAAGAATGGAAGAAGTTGGATCGGAAGGCAAAGAGCACAATACGATTGTGTGTCTTAGATTCAGTATTGTTGAATGTATCAGGGGAAGCTACGGTGAAGGATTTGTGGGACAAGTTAGGGACTTTGTACCAATCTAAGTCTCTGGTGAATAAATTGTTCCCGCAGAAAAAGTTGTATAACCTGAGGATGAAAGATGGAGACTCGATGAAAGAGCATCTGAATGCATTTAATACTGTGGTATGTCAGTTATCGTCTGTTGATATCAAAATTTCAAATGAAGATAAGTGCATTAGTTTGCTATGTTCTCTACCAGATTCGTGGGATAGTCTGGTTATTGCAATAGGTAGCAATGCAACTACCTTGCAGTTTGATGAAATAGTCTCATCCTTGTTGATGGAGGAGATAAGATGGAAAATTATGGAGAGCCAGAATGGTGATGTCTTGTCTGTATGAGGACAGTCCTAGAACAGAAATACAAATAAGTCATCGAGTGGGAGATCTAAATCTAGAGGGAGATCTAAATCTCCAGGGAAACCTGTAAAGGTGGTGTTCTATAAATGCGGAAAGTGTTGGGTAGTGAAGGTCCCGCATAAGGGTTTTGGGGAAAAAAGCCCGAAAAATAGGATTAAATGATTGTAAAAACTCCGCTGAAAGCACGGAGCACGAATTATAATAGGTTGAGTCAAAGGGTAGTCTGCCCAAAAATAATGTAAAGAAATATAAATAGAGTCGGCCCATGCAGGGATCGCGGGTCAAGGAAGGGTATAAGTAGAGCGCAGCTCTATAAGGGAAAGGTAGTTTTTTGGGGGAATGAAATGTAATGGGTTCTTGAAGAAGATAGTCTGAAAGCATCTGTAAGTCTGAGTCAAGGGTTAGGGTAGTAGATAGAGGCTCTGTAGCTGTGTGCGCAGAGGCCTGGAAAGTCCACAGTTGTGTGCGCAGACCCCTGCAGCTGAGTGCGCAGGGCGGGTCTGTATGCATTAAGGATAAAGTGGAAATAAAGATAAGTTGTTACTGTAATTCTGTGTTATCGAGCATCTGACTTTATGATTTACCTTTCTATATCTGTTTAAATATGAATTTGATGAATGTATGTGAATCTGGGTTCATTTTAAGTACGTGAATGATTAGACTTGTTAAATGTTTGCTTAAAGACCCCGCTAAAAGGATCTGATACATTAATTAGATTAGATTAGTAATCAGCATAGTGGAGGTTACTCCAGTCCGGATCTGCGCAACTACAGAGCAGCGCGAAGCAGTGAAAAGGTGAGTGAATCCCCTAAACCACATCTTGACAGCCCAAGGGTGCGGAAACCTGGTTCCAGCACCCTCCCCTGCTACCTTGGGTGAGACCTCCGTCTGCGCTCCATGGGGTATTGTCGAAAGGGCTGGTAGATGCGGGATTTGCTTGGCTAAATAACTCTTCCGAACCTAGGTCAGGCCCAAATAAGCCAACAAATGGTTTTGTTGCCAAGATCGGGATCTGCCTAAGGGGTGTCTGGTGTGGAACAAGGGAATCTATATAAAAGAACATTGAAAAATGAAAAGGATCAAGGATGATAGTAGATCAAGGGTAACTATGGCAAATGAAATTCAGTTACCGGTGTTCAAAGGAGCAGGAGGCAAAGACCTGGAACAATTTTGGTTTGTGCTAACATCAGTATGAAACACGCAGCAAGTTGCGGATGATAACATCAAGAAATCCATATTAGTCAGTGCACTATAGGACCGAGCGCTAACATGGTACATAAAGTATTCAAGCATTAACCCAGCAGCGGGGATAACGGACATTCATATTGAACTAAAAAAAGAGTTTAGCTAGCCAAAGTTAGAAGCACAGTCGGTCGCAGGATTCAAAGAGATCATAATGATGCCTGGGGAGACTCCGTGGGATTTGGATCAGAGGTTGAAAATCACCATTTGCAAGGCCAACATGACCCTGATGGATGCACAACACTGTGCTTGGTTCATCACATCATTAACGCCGTATCTGAAGTAGGCTTTGTCACAACAAAAGATCTCAACCCAAGCGGAAGCGTTGGAGGCAGTAATGCGGCTGCACGAAACCTCAGTACAAGATCTAGGGTTGGGAGTTTAGCAAATCCAAACACAGGTACAAAACTTGTGTTTGGAAATACAGAAGTTAAAACAAGAACAGACACCGCGTTTAGAAGTCTAGGAGGAAGTATGGTGTATAAAGTGTATGAGTCAAGAACATGATAAAGATTAATGTCCGGTCTTCATGAATTTTGTGGTCACGAGGGGACCAACACCATTATGACCAGAGGCCCAGGCAGGGCCGAGCACGATCGCCCCACTCTGGTGCGCAATCTATCAGGTTGGAGGAAAACACAACATTGATAACTGTCATCTATTGCCAAAATACAACCAAACCCCCCAGCAGCTCTTTTGCAACTTTTGTAGATCGGTGGGTCACGAAGAAAGAAATTTCTGTAGCTATCGAATGTTGATGGACCAGGCACTTGCCTACAGAATGCAAACTGAGGTGCAAGGTCAGGATCCAGCCGTGGCAATGGCGCGTGGTGGATTCCTGGGACGGGGTTGAGGACGAGGCAGAATGGGACTAGGAAGGGGTCACGGGCAGCTAATATGTTACAACTGTGGAGGACCAGGACATTACGTGCGGGATTGTACCAATCCGACCCAAATATCATGTCCTTATTGTGAGCAATTCGATCATGAGCTGCTAGATTGCCCCATGCTGATCGCACAGATTCGCGAAAAGAAGACAACACCTCCTACAACAATGCAAAACATGCAGATGATGAGATCTGAACCATGTGACGATGAACCCATGGTAAACATGGTAGTGCGAAGTGGCGCAGCCACAGGAGAGGTCAATGGGAAAACCAATATGGAAGCTAGCGAAAGCTTCACTGGCATCTCTACCCAAGGTAGTAGGGATCAGCCTGAGCCAGCTAGGGATCCCTCGGTGTTGACTACCTTTTTAGAGACATGCATGAAACTACTTCGCGACAACAGGGCGGTTAGAAGTGATTAATAAATGCGCAGGGTGGGGTGAACCTTGTGTAGTCCGAAAATTAGGAAGACACGCATCATGGACGGGTCGGGAAATGTCATTAACGATGCAGATTGGCGACTACGAAATGGATCAGGGCATTCTGGACCTAGGTTCAGATGCAAATGTATTGCCTAAACAGACTTGGGAGCGCATGGGTAAGCCTACGCTACAATGGTCTCCTATCCAATTACGGATGGTCAATCAATAGAAGATCTTGCCCATGGGAAGGCTGCAAGGAATTACAGTAGATATTGATGGCGCAAGCACCCACAAGGATTTCGAAGTTATTGAAATCATGGAAGAAAATAGCCCGTACCCTGCATTTCTAGGGATAGACTAGGCCACTGACATGAATGGGGTTATTGACCTAAAACAGAGGAAGATGATGTTTGAGAAGAAGTCACTCTGTGTAGTCGTTCCGCTAGATCCAACAGACAGACCACGATACACAGAACCTGTGCGCAACGCAGAAAGGGATGATGCATTGGATTGTATCTAAAACATTGCTGCAAGTAGGTCAAAGGAGGAGCGGAGACTCTCGCGGGGCTATGCCGACACATGCACCAGCGATTCAGATGAAGAAGACAAGTGATGGCGAAACATGGTGAATGGGGTAACCATGTTACACTGTAATATGATGACAAAATCCCTGTATTGCGTTAAAGCTCAGACCCACGAGCTGCCGATGTATGATGGGCTGACAGTAGTGGATGAATTCCTGGTTAAATTTGAAAGCGCGATACTAGAAGACCAACACTTTGATGCGCTAAAATGGACATTGCACGCGACACCGGCGCGATGGTGGGATACCCATGAAGGAACCTTTGAAGATTGGCGAAGTTGCAGGCGCATGATGCAGACAATATTTGGGAAGCCAAAGCTACAAATAACGACAAAATACGATGGACGATATGATCTGTGCCTACACTTGACCAAATGGACCAAAGCTTATGGTGAGGAGCCTCAACCAGAATTGGTGCACTTATTTTATCATACCCTAGATGTCATTCCAAGGAACTGGTATACGAAGACAGAGCTTCGACATGGCACCGGTGAGTGGGATATCCTGCGCGAAGGGTTTTTGTCGACCTTTCTCTTTGAAGACCAATGGATGGATACCGTGGACGACGCATTACAGCTAGTAAAGACTGCCATATTCAGAACACCACCGGAACTAGAGGAAGTCATACCATTAGACTGGTCGCGACAGTTGAGCCAGGCCCTAGCATGTTACAATGTACAAGTAGAAGATGATGAGGATGACCCGCATAACATCAATATACCAGAATCCGAAGGGAGTCGTGAGGTGCACGGCCTGGATATAGAAGATCCAGACATCACGGCGCCATTAAGAACAAAGCAAGAAAATATCGGAACAGAGGAAGAGCCGAAGTATGCGACGCTTGGGGACTACTGGGACGATGCCATGGTAGAAAAGGTCATTGAATTGCTCTGAGAATACCGAGATTTATTCCCTACAAAAATTACAGAGCTAAAAGGGATTCTAGGAGACCTAGGAATGATGAAGATAACTTTGAAGCCAGATGCGAAGCCCGTGAAGCAGCAACCCTATCGATTGAATCCAAAATACAAAACAAAGGTCGGCGAAGAATTGGATAAAATGTTGGCAGCAAGAATTATTGAACCAGTTGAGGAGTTTGATTGGGTAAGCCCTATGGATGTACAGGAGAAGAAATAGAAGGGTGAGATCCGCATCTATGTAGTTCTGTGGAAGCTCAATGATGCTTGCGTTAATGATCTGTTTCCAAAACCCTTTACATATGAGGTACTAGAAAATGTGGGCGGACAGGAAGCATACTCCTTCACAGATGGGTTCTCCGGGTATCATCAGATCAAGATTGCACCAGAGGATCAAAGCAAGAAAACGTTTTCTACCGAATGGGGTTGTTTCCAGAATACAGTAATGCCCTTTGGGTTGAAGAATGCGCTGGTGATATTTTCCCGTATTGTGGTAACCGCATTCAAGGAATTTATCCACAAGTTCTTAGAAGTCTACCTAAATGACTGGACTGTATTTGGCTTGGTTAAGAAACATGTCACGAGCTTACGATTTATGTTGGATACTTTCCGTCGGCACCAAATTGTTCTCAACCTAAAGAAGTTTACGTTCCTCGTCCCTTTCAGAAACTCGTTGGGCCATGTGGTTTGTAAGCAAGGACTGATGGTGGATCCGACAAAGATAGTTGTCATACTAAATATGCAAGCACCGCGAAGTGTAAAGTAGCTACGCGCTACATTAAGACACACGAGCTACTACCGAAAGTTTATAAAAAGCTATGCCTAGATCATGGCTCCAATGGAATAATTACTGAAGAAGGATGTTACACATTGCTGGAACGAGGAATGTAACAAAAGCCTGGAAATGCTTAAGGAAAAGATGGCATTTGCCCCTATGTTGGTCTTTCCAAAGTGGGACATTGAATTTCATGTACATGTCAATGCATCGTGTATCGCGTTGGGTACGATACTCACTCAAGAAGGAGCGGAGGGAGTTGATCACCTGATTGCATTCGCCAGTCGCAGGTTGTCCAAGGCAGAAAATAATTACTCTACTACTGAGCAAGAGGGATTGGTGATGGTATATGCGTTACAAAATTTCCACCACTATCTGCTTGGAGGACATTTTAAGATGTACGCTGATCACTCTGTGCTCAAGTACCTAGTGAGTAAGCATGTGTTGGGGGGGCGCATCTGTCGATGGTTGTTTTTTTTTCAAGAATATGACTTTGAGGTTGTTGTAAAGCCGGGATGTCTGAATGCAGGTCCGAATGATCTGTCCAAAATTGAGACCGGTGAAGAACCAACAAATCTAGAGGAGGGACTCCTGGACGCACAGTAAATATGTCGTGCGCATTGTAGATGGCCACTTTAAAGGTATACTCCACTTTTTAACTACGAGCATTGTGCCACAGGGGTATTCTGTCCAGCAAAAGAAGGAATTGGTGATACGCATAGCAGATTTTACCGTAATTGCAGGTCACCTCTACAAGATGGGAAACAACGAAATATTGCGCAGATATGTACCCGAGTTTGAGCGTGGACAGATCCTGGCCAAAGCACGAGGAGGGGCTTCTGGCGGACATTATGCGGGCCGAATTATGGTGGCCCACTCTACATCAAGATTCAAAAACATACTATCGAGCCTGCGATGTATGTCAACGGTTGGGCAAACCGTCGCGGAGGGATTAAATGCCACTTCAGCCATAGATGATGCTACGGTCATTTGAGAAATGGGTGATTGACTTTGTCGGGCCTATTGAACCACGAGGAAAGACGGGCACGCGCTATATCATCACTGCGACTGAGTATTTGACCCGATGAGCCGAGGCACAACCGGTTAAGGATTGCACGGCTGCAACAATAGTGAAATTCCAGTTCGAAAACGTACTAACCAGGTTTGGCTACCCCAAAATTCTCATGAGTGATAGGGGAACGCATTTTCTGAATGAAATGATTAGCACACTCACTGGGGAATTCCAGATATATCACCAACAAAGTACGCCCTACCATCCGCAAGCAAATGGGACCATTGAGGCATTTAACAAAATTTTGGAGACCGCGTTGACTAAGGTCTATAATGCACGGCAAAATGACTGGGACTTGCGCATCCCTGTTGTGCTATGGGCATACCGGACTACGTGTAAGAAGCTGACAGGCCAGACACCGTTCCGCTTAGTCTATGGCAAGGAGGCTATTATGCCTATGGAATATATTATGCCTAGTTTGCGGATCGCGGCAATCACCAGGATGGTGGACCGCGGGGCATTGGAAGAACGGCTCGCACTACTAGAAGAATTGGAGGAGGAACGGTTTTTGGCCGGATTCCATCAACAGGCACAGAAACAACGCGAGAAAGCATGGCATGATCGCTATATCAAGGTGCACACCTTCAAGGAGAATGATCTAGAGTTGCTTTATGGTAGTGAGTTCAAAAAATTCCCAGATAAACTCGGCATGCACTGGTTGGGGCCCTATATTATCAAAGAAGTTACCAATGGGGGCGCGGTTTAGTTGGCTAAACTCAATGGAGACCCCTTCCCAGGAAGAGTAAATGGCAGTCACCTAAAGCTCTACATGGGTGGGCCAACCGCCTAACTAGTCGGCAAAAAGATAGTCTCACCGCTCCACCCAGTTGAAAGAGGGCGTGGGACGATAAAGCAGCCTGGGGGACAGATGCGCAAGTTCTACGGTGTGCTTACATTTGACCAAACACAAGGATCGCGGTTGTGTGAACAGGATCATGCGGACGCGTTGATAAAAGGAATGATGACCGTTGATATCACTATTCATGACATGATGTCTGCATTATGGCAAAAGGGAGTGAGCGGTGGACAATTAAGAGAACCAGTACGAACTAGGTATGGAAAGAGCTGCCACAAGTTTTACATGAGCAATTTACACGAACTGAAACAGGTGGCAATCAGTGCATTTGAAATTCTCATGACTTATAAATCACTGAAGGGATTCCACTGGGTGGCCTATGCTTCGCAAACACAAATGGAGTTGTTCATTATCTCTGCACAAGGCATGTGCCCGAAGGTAGTAATCTGGGTGATGGAGAGGCAGGGCTCTCTAAGGAGTATGGGGGTGATAGCTGCGAGCATCCTGCAGATTGCAGCATCACTAGTAGGAGATGTACTGGAAAAGAGGGAACACGAAGCAGAATTGGTCCGGAGGTCGTTGCCTTGCCCAGGGGTAGGCTGACGCACTACAACAGAACAACAAAAGGATGGATAGATGATAACCACGGGTGGATATGTAGTTAATGTCCCTCGAGGATTGGGATCTTGCAGACAACAGCAAGGATCTTACAAAATTGCAACACAAGCTGCAGCAGACGGTGCGAAGAGAAGATACAAAGGTCGAAAGTGGCTGCGATGGTACCAAGAAGTCCCCTATGCGGCTCCCCTGCTCGCACTAAAATCCTATAAAGGGGTGTTTTGTGTTAACCGAGTAGAGCAGAATGAGCATCATTGGTTGCGAGACATGGTAGAAACATTGAAGCAGGAGCTGGACGAAGCGTTGCAGGAGACAATGAAGGAGCAGCAGAACGACGAGCGTCACTCAAAGGGAGGCGAACTGCGAAGCTAGGGCAGAGCATCTAGCCACGCCGGTGGGTGACTCGAGACGAGTCACAATGATTGTGTTGGGGGACTATTGGGTAGCAGAGGTCCCGCATAAGGGTTTGGGGTAGAAAGCGTGAAAAATAGGATTAAATGATTGTAAAAAATCTGCTGAAATCACGGAGCGCGAATTATAATAGGTTGAGTCAAAGGGTAGTCCGCTCGAAAATAATGTAAAGAAATATAAATAGAGTCAGCCCGCGCAAGGATCACGAGCCAAGGAAGGGTATAAATAGAGCGTGGCTCTATGAGGGAAAGGTAGTTCTTTGGGGGAATGAAATGTAATGGGTTCTTGAAGAAGATAGTCTGAAAGCATCTGTAAGTCCGAGTCAAGGGTTAGGGTAGTAGATAGAGGCTCTGCAGTAGTGTACACATAGGCCTGGAAAGTCTGTAGTTGTGTGCGCAGACCCCTGTAGCTGAGTGCACAAGGTGGATCTGGGTGCATTAAGGATAAAGTGGAAATAAAGATAAGTTGTTACTGTAATTCTGTGTTATCGAGAATCTGACTTTATGATTTACCTTTCTATATCTATTTAAATACGAATTTGATGAATGTATGCGAATCTAGGTTCATTTTAAGTATGCGAATGATTAGACTTGTTAAATGTTTGCTTAAAGACCCTGCTAAAAGGATCTGATACATTAATTAGATCAGATCAGTAATCAGCGCAGTAGAGGTTACTCCGGGTCCGGATTTGCGCGAGTGCAGAGCAGCGTGAAGCAGTGAAAAGGTGCGCGAATCCCCTCAACCACATCTTGACAGCCCAAGGGTGTGGAAACTTGGTTCTAGCGCCCTCTCCTTCTACCTTGGGTGAGACCTCAGTCTACGCTCTGTGGGCTGTTGCCGAAAAGGACGGTAGCTGCGGGATTTGCTTGGCTAAATAATTCTTCCGAAACTGGGTCAGGACCAAATAAGCCAACAGAAAGGAAGGGCACTACAAAAGGGACTGTAAATCTAAAGCTCCTGACAAAGGAAAGGGATCTGATGATGCTCCTTCTGCAGAGGCGAAAACCACCTCAGATGAAGGTGAGGTTGTGTACTTGGCTTCTTCAAGTACACATGTAGATCATGAGGCATGGTTGATTAACTCAGTTGCATCCTTTCACTTCACTCCCCATAGAAAGTGGTTCTGCGAATATGAGAAATACGATGGTGGTGATGTCTTCTTAGGGGATGATAGGAAGGCTAGAATCGTTGGTCACGGAAAAGTAAAGTTGAAGTTGCAAGGTGGAAGGGTTAGAACACTTTCGGGCATTCTGCATATTCCGGCATTAGCAAGAAATCCGATTTCTGTAAGCAAGCTGGATGATGCAAGTGTAAAAATAGTGTTTGAGAAGGATACCTGCAAGATGGTTCAAGGAGCAGTGGTATTGATGCGGGGAGTTCAGACTGGAACTCTGTACAAGCTGCAAGGTAGCACTATTGTTGATGGGTGCAACAGTTCTGTGGTTCCTGAAAGTGGAGCAGAAAATCTAGTGGTCTCTAGAGAGAAGAGCATGCTGTGGCATCAAAGGCTTGGACATATTGGGGAGAAGGGCTCTCAAATACTTCATGGTAAAGGTATGGTAAAAGATATGAGTAATAGCTCTCTAGATTTTGATTTCTGTGAAAATTGTGTATATGGGAAGCAGAATCGGGTGAGTTTCCCCTCTGGTAGTAAGAGGGCAAAACATATATTAGAGCTTGTGCACAGTGATGTTTTTGGACCTGTGAAGGTTCGAACCATCACTGTGTAATTCTGTGTACTATGTATCATTTATAGATGACTTCTCAAGAAATACATCGATATATTTCCTTAAGAAGAAATCTGAAATTTTTGACAGGTTTAAGAATTTAAGGCTCTGGTGGAAAACCAGACAGAGAAGAAGATAAAGGTGTTGAGGACAGATAATGGTGGAGAGTTTTGTAGTAAGGAATTTGAAGAATTCTGTAAGAAGTGTGGTATAGCATGGCAGAAGACTACTCCATATACACCTCAGCAAAATGGAGTTGCAGAAAGAATGAACAAGACGTTGATGGAAAGGGCAAGAAGCATGCTCAGTGGTGCCGGTTTAGGACAGGAATTCTGGGCAGAGGCAGTGGTGACAACATGTTACCTGGTCAACAGATCACCTTCATCAGTATTGGAGGATAAGACTCCACAAGAGGTATGGACTGGTAAGAAACCCTCTCTTTCACATCTGAGGGTATTTGGATGTGATGCATATGTACATCTTCCAAAGGAGAAATGAACCAAGTTGGATAGTAAATCTGAAAAGTGCATCTTTATTGGGTATAAGGATGGTTTAAAGGGTTATAAGCTTTGGAACCCAGTAACAAGGAAGGTTGTGTATAGCCGAGATGTGGTGTTCAGAGAGGTAAAATATGTTTTTAAACATGAATTCCAACCAAAGGAACTCGAGAAGATAGAGTTTGAGCTAAAGGAGGAAGAATCATACTCTACAGCAGAGGAGGAATCAGAAGATGAAGGGCCACAAACTCTGGGTGTAAGAAGATCAGTTCGAGAAAGAAGATAGCCAGAAGGGTATAGTCCATCTGCTTTTTGTTCAAATTTTTCTTTATCTATTACTGATGATGATCCTAGAACTGTGAAGGAACCAATAGATTCAAAGGATGGAAAACTCTAGAAAGAGGCCATGGTTGATGAAATGGCATATTTGCACAAAAATGAGGCTTGGGATTTGGTGGAGTTGCCAGCTGGAATAAAACCCATTGGCGGCAAATGGGTGTTTAAGAAGAAGACAAATGCATAAGGAAAGGTGGAGAAATACAAAGCTCGGTTGGTAGCAAAAGGTTATTCCCAGGTGTCGGGAATTGATTTTGGTGACTTTTTTTCTCCTATTGCCAAGGTAAATTCTATTAGATTACTTTTATCTGTTGCTGCTACTATTGATTTTGAGGTAGAACAGATGGATGTGAAGACAAAATTTCTTCGTGGGGATCTGGACGAGGAGATCTACAAGAAGCAACCTGAAGGCTTTGCGATGAAGGGTAAGAAAGAACTAGTATGCAAGTTAAAGAAGTCTCTGTATGGTTTAAAGCAGTCACCAAGGATGTGGTATCAGAAATTTGATAAATTTATACAGGGACTTGGCTTCACTAGAAGCAAAGCAGATCACTGTGTGTATTTTAAATTAATTGGTGACCGTGTTATTTATCTGGTCTTGTATGTGGATGATATGTTGTTGGTTGGAAATGACAAAGAAATTATCCAGGATTTGAAGACCCAATTGTCCTCCAAATTCGACATGAAAGTTCTTGGTGCTGCAAACTATATTTTGGGCATGGAAATTAAAAGAGATCGAGCAAAGAGGAAGCTCTGGTTAAACCAAAGGAAGTATGTCAAGACAACACTGCAGAGGTTTAATATGCAGGATAGTAAAACGGTGAAGGTTCCTATTCCTATAGGTGTAAAGTTATCTGCTGAACAGTGTCCCAAGACACAAGAAGAGGAAGAGGATATGTATCGTGTTCCATATGCAATGGTCTGTAATAGACCAGACATTGCACATGCAGTGGGAGTATTGAGCAGGTTTATGTCAAAACCAGGGAAGGAGCACTAGACAGTAGTGAAGCGGGTTTTAGGTATTTGCGTGGCACTAGTGATTATGGTTTTTGCTACCAAGGAAGACCAAGATTGGACAGAGTGTTTGATATTCATGGCTTTTTTTATGCAGACTGGGCTGGAGATTTGGATCAGAGAAGATCTACAAGTGGGTATGTGTTTAACCTATTTGGAGGTGTAGTCAGTTGGATGAGTAAGAAACAATTTGTAGTGGCACTATCAACTACAGAGGCAGAATACATGGCAGCCACTCAAGCAAGCAAGGAAGCAGTTTGGTTGCAGAGATTCTGTTCAAGTATGGGGTTAGTACAGGGAGCTATAAGGATAGACTGTGACAACCAAAGTGCAATTTTCTTGGCAAAGAACCCTGCTTACCATTCGAAGACAAAGCACATTGATGTTCAGTATCACTTTGTGAGGGATATTATAGAAGACAAAAAGGTGTTGCTGGTAAAGATGGACACTTTGAAGAATACTGTAGATGCATTGAAAAAATCCGTGAGCTCTGAAAAGTTCTCCTGGTGTAGAGAAACAATGGGTGTTTCGGGGCTGGAAAAATGACTATGCTCTCCTATGGCCCCCTGTGGAAAGAACACAACAAGTGGGAGAATGTTGGGTTGTGTTATATTCTTTCACCGATTGCGCAGTGGGGGGGGGGGGGGGTAATAGTCCCCCCTGTCTAGGGGGGTTTGAGGGGGGCCGGTAGCCCCCCTCTACAGGGTTCGGGGCAATGCCTCGAGAAATTTTTTTTTGGACCCTATATTAGGTTGGGCGAACCTACCTATGGTTTTCGGTCCATGGTTTTGGACATGATGGTTTTCGGTCAATGGTATTGGATGCTTCGGCATGTATAAATATGTATTGTAACATTGAAAGGAATATAATGAAAATCAAGCTGGTAGTCCCGGTTTTGGGATCCTGGGGAAAATCTCTGTGTATATGTGTTTTATGTGTTATGCTCTCGCATTGTTTACTTTTTGTGTTTTAGAATTCATATGTAGGTAATTTTTGTACTGGGTTAAAACCTACATGAAACACAAGTTTAAGTACATAGGCCATACATAGAGAGATGACCTTACCAGGAAGAAACCATCATAGAGCAATCCATGAACATTGAGTAAACATTCATTCAAATAGACACAATTTGGCATTATCTCACTTGAGGGCAGGCAAATGGAAAGACACAGATCTTGTCAAATGTATTTTCTTAGAATTTGGAAGATCTGAATGTGCAAATTTCCTTTTGAATCTAAGCATTCAGGAATGAATATCTTGTTATCAGCGGGGTTCATCTTCAATTTCATCAAAAGAATAATGATAATGAAGTCAAAGATAACAATTGTATATTACTTCTTGCTACATTTATCGAAAGAAAATCCTAGAGGAGGACATATGCATCTGAATCACAACTTTGATGTATAGTCGAAGATAGAAGAATACACAGATTTTACTGTGGTCAAACCTCGGTAAAACGCATAATGGGTTTAAATGGTGCATTTGTGTTGACTGAGATGAAAGAAACTGTTGAGGGTTACCTTGGAAAGAGTGTCTCAATTGCAGTCATTATTGTGCCTGCATATTTCAATGATGCTCAATGCCAAGCAACCAAAGATGCTGGTAAAATTGCAGGATTGGATGTTAAAGGAATCATTAATGAGCCTACTGCAACAACCCTTTCTTATGGCATGAATGAGAAGGAGGGCTTGGTTATTTCGTTTGATCTTGGTGGGGCTACTTTCGATGTATCCGTGCTTGAAATATCCAATGGTGTATTTGAGATCAAGGCCACAAATGGTGATCATTTTTTTGGGTGGTGAAGATTTTGATAATGCTCTGCTCCAATATTTAGTTGGTGAGTTCAAGAAGACAGAAAAATTTGACTTATCCTAGGATAAGCTAGCCTGTTAGCCCTACAAAGGCTTCATGAGGCTATAGAGAAAGCGAAGGTGGAGTTGTCATCTTCTTCTTAGACATAGATTGATCTACCATTTATCACGACGGATGCATCTAGTGAAAAGCATTTGAATTTGACAATAAATACCATCATCTTTATGAGAAGTTCATATTTCCTTTAACTGGCTTGGTTTTAAATTCCTATTAGAAAGCAAATGTCTGGTTTACCATAGATCGATGGTGTTAGAACCGATGAGTAATATGGAGAAAGGTGGGTAACTGTTTGCATATTGAGAGGCCAAAAAAAAGAAAGAAAACCCTATACATTTCATGGCATGCAACATATAAATTGAAAAAGCTAACATTTGGTAGAGGTTTCAAGTGCAACGAAGCACATGCATGTTGGGACTAGAGGACAACGATCAAGTATATACATGCAGGTTGTAAGTTACGAGGGAATTTTACTGAAATTGTTCATGTCGAAAGTTTCAGGACACAGGTGGAAGGGTTTCTTGAATTCCTCTGAAACAATATCGAGTGGTCGTGAAGCTACTTCGATTATGGTTACATCTTGACTAGAGGCAACTTCAATTTTCTCTCAAATGATTTACCAGAGGAAACTTCACTTTTCTCTTAGATGCTTTTTTGAAAGAGGATCGCCTAGGGAGGTCAGGGAAGAAAGTGCAGAGGAGGAGATGCTCCTTCCATTCGTTCAGAAATGTGAAGAATAGGAAATTGGGCTCTTCCATGTTAACATTAACTAGAGGATCTTTGTTTACTAAATAACATGGAGAAAGAGGCAAAACAGGTGTTTGTTTCAGTCTGAGCAGCTCACTAAAAGTTGTAGGATTTGGAGAAAAAATTGTAGCAGCAACATAATTTCGGTAAGTAAAGAAATTTGACAACAAACTCAATTAATTGGTTAATTGTCCTGGATGTGGGTGATAAACAAGGATAGTAAGGTGGCAATCGACTGGGTTGGCATGTGGCGAGACCACATGGCCTCCCGTAGGTTGGCACAGTGGTCCAAAATTGGCATTTACAACAGCCATAAATGCACTTTACGCGAGCGCTGTCTCCAACCTGTTAACCGTCACCAACCTCGGCTCTGTGCAAACATGAATCCTCGAGAGAATTTCACCTCTGCTTCTGCCCATCAACCTCTGCAACCTCTGCCACTGCAATGCCTCTGCCCTCAAGCTGCGATTGTACCCAGCTCCCGCACAACCACCGGGAGACACTGCCACCTCCTTTGCTTCATTGAATTCGGCCCGGGCATCCACTTCACCCATAGCCTAGATTGTCATTTTATCTTCCCTTCAGCCCTGGCCGCTCATCCCTCCGCTGAGCAGTCCGCAAGCTCAATTGTGTTGTTGCACCACATTGTGCCCAATTCTAGAAGGAATTCGCATACTCTTGCAAATAGTATGGCAAGAATGCGACACTATATGTGCAGCCGCAGGGGCGAGAGCCGAGGGAGCCTGAGTCGCTCCCAACATTCTCCTGCTTCGGACACCACTTCCTCTCTGGCAAAGCAAGTCCCTAGGCATTACCCAAATACACGCAGTGGAAGAGGATGCCTCCACTTGGTGGCCCCTGCCTCGCCTCTCAGCAACTTTCCATCCATTTCTGCCTCGTCTCCCAGAGGCACTCCACCCCTTCCTCAACTGCAATCCCAAAATGCCCAATTCACCTCTAAACAAGCCCATCATCACGGCCACTATATCCATTGTCTTTCACGAGGCAAAGCATATCACTAAAGAACATGCCACAGAGGTTGGTGGACGCAACAATGTAATTGCAGAATAGGGAACGACGGGTGGTGGTAACACCGGGGCAATTGGGGTACTGGACATTGCAGGTGTGGGTGCACCACAGCAGGATGCAGCGACACCAAAGCCATACCAAATACGGCTCAGACGAGCATCCAAGGAGCAGGGGAGCAGAACAAGGAGCAGAAGATGAGATGTGCAGGGAAGGAGGTGAACGAGGCTCCACATGCAGATGAGGTAATGGACCCTAACTGCTATCTTGTAAAGGAAGAACACCCGGCATTGCAGGCTGGCAACACAGAGACCTCGCTTCTGGTAGGTGGCGACATGGAAGAGTACATGTGTTTCATCGTGGAGGAACACCCTCTGTCTCCGCCCTGTTCCTAGTCTGCCACCTTGCTGCCGCGTGTCCGCCTCTTAGTATGCCACCTGTCTGCCACTCAGCGCGCCACGCATTCACCACACAGTCTGCCACTCAGCATGCTACGTGTCTCAGGTTTTTTGGGACTCTGATTTCTAGTTTTTTGTTTCAATGGGGTTTCGGTGAAAAAACTATGGGTTTTTGGCTCTTCATTTGGTTTTTTTGTCTCATTAGATACAATGATAACAAACTAGATGCTTTGCTGGTTTCCCCTGCGTGGGAAGCAAGCTAATTTTCTGAACTCTTTTCTGTTACGGACTGGTTTCCCTTTCTGGGCAGTCCAGATCTAAACTTTGCTGGTTTTTGCCATTCCTCTGGCATGGTTAAGTATAGGCTAAGGCCTCAGTGTATGATATCTTTTTTTCATTAATAGAATTAGCATAACTTAGAAAAGAAATATTAATTGGTTAATTGAGCAGATATACAATAAAATCATATATTGATGTATGCACATATGTCCAATGGCCACATACTACTTGTTGTATCTCAAGAGCTCAGAAAGCAAGTCGCTGAAGCAACTGGTTGGATATTTTGGAATGTCCCTGATAGTTGAAAAAACACACCCCTCATTGGATGGATGTCCTGGAATGTCTCCATTTGGTGAAAAAACGCACCCGTCTACAACATATATTGGTGCTGGAAGTCATCCCAATCACCTCAAACTCCACCCAATGCAGCAAACCCAATGCAAGCACAAGTAAATGGGGGGAACTGAATGCAGGGCATGCGAATCCAATCCCATAGTTGATGCAAGGGAGTCGGGGAGGAAGAAATAAATGGAAAATTTGAAAAGCATAATGGAATAGAGAAGTTGAATGAAGGGTGTGACTCCAGGGCTATTCAATGCCTGTGGCTATTCAATGCAGAAACAATCGGCGGGAGGAATATTAACTACAAATACAATGAATGAGTTAATATGTCATGGGAGAATGAGTTAATCTATCATCATTGGAGATACTAAGTACAATATGAGAATCAGTGGTGGGAGATAGCAATTTGTTTTTGTCAGTCTCAATAGGCTAAACAGGTAACATTGCATCCCTGTGTTCTTATCTGAATGTCATTCTCCAATCCACTTGCAGACTTTCCCTTCCTACGAAACCCCATGTACAGTTAAGCTCAACTAGACCATGGAGATATATTGGAATGATACTAATTCATCCCAATAAGCACACCATGCAACGAGTTGTCAAGAATAGCACATGTGGCGATATGTAAGTGGACAAGTGAGAGTTTAGGTGGGAGTTTTCAATTGGATGAAGGAGGAAGAAATTGGACTGCTCCTATTGGTTAGGGTGAATAGTGTTTGCTCACCCCAAGCTCACACGGAGAACACATAAATAATTTTAGAAGAGTTTTTTTTTTTTGAAATTTTATGTTCAATTTATTATTTTTAAAATTGCTATAACTAGTTTCAAATTGAGAGCATAAACACTTAGCACAAACATCTCAACCACTTTAAAAGGTCATATACTTAAAAATAATATCAAATTCTTAAAAATAATAGAGTTCAAAATAACGAGTGCATTAGTTTTAATGTTAGATGCTTTAAAACAAGAAACTTACATGAATTTAAGTAATTACTAGCATACCTATATAAATTAAATGGTTGATAAATGTTGATAGGTATCGTAATAAGCATTAAAGCATCTACTTCACTATACATCTCGCATTGTTAATATTAAACCAACCTAGATCTATCTTAACTCTCAGATCTACCAAGCACCTAGAGGGATCAAATCTCTTTTCACTCTAGAGGTTTTGCATATCAAGGGATTTGAGTTAAGATGAATCTAGGCTAGTTTAATTTTCCCTCTTTAAATAGACTATATTCCACATGAATACCATGGGCTAATACCATGGGTTCTTTTATTTTAATTTTATTATTTTATTTTTATCAAGCTAAAATGTTTACATTACATTATATTAATCTTTTTATTTTATTTTATTTGTTAATTTTCTTTTATTTTTATGTAATTTGACTTAGTCAAAATGTTAAATAGTACATTACAACATCTCTACCATGCAAAAAAAACATAAAAATTACCTAAATTATAACTTTATTTTAAATTATTATTATTATTAATCACATAGAACACCTACTTTACTATGCATCTCACATTGCCAATATTAAAAGAAAATGACATAAAAATTACCTAAATTATAACTTTATTTTAAATGGTTACTATTATTAATCACATAGTCTAACTAATAGAGGAAATGACCCTTTTCCTAGCATTTTTTTGGGTCAATTTGGTTCAATATCCGATACATATTTTAAAAAATCATTAGTTTAAGTTGTTTAATTTGCAAAGGTTAAGTGCCTTGGGATTTTTCAAGGTGTTGAATCTATTTATGCATTCACAAATGTATTTTGAACAATAATAAATCACAAATATTTAATTATGAAAAAAATAATATATAAGTTGAAAATATATACATATTAGAAAAACATATAACAATATTCTTAACCATGCAAATTCAACTCCACTTTATCATAGATCTTCATAATTTGTAAATAGCCTTTGTTAAAATACCATGGCTTATCAATGCTACATGCCCAAAAACTCATAATTCATTTCACGTAACACTTGTTCATATGACTTTTCTTTCTTCAATTAATAAATTTCATTGAAAGAGAAGAAAGGTAATATCCTTTGATCTATGATTACTACTAAGAATATTCTAGAATATTCCATGGAGTTTAAATCTCTACCATTCCCCTAATAATTATTGATAATTAAATTAGCATTGTGGAAGCCCTATTCCAAAATAGACATGCTTATTGACACAACTAGGTGAAATGTAAATAAAATAAATGTGATTAGAATTTTAATAAAACTAGTACATCCATAAATTAAGTAGATGTCGATAAGCATCAATCCATGATAAACATCACACCTACTTCATGATACATCTCACATTGCCAAGATTAAAAAAAATCACAAAAATTAACTAAATTATAACATTATTTTCAATTATTATTATTATAAAAAGAATTAATATACAAGTTAAATATATATAATTAAAAAAAACATGTAATAATATTCTTCACCATGGAGATTCACCCCAACTTTACCATGGGGATTCTTAACCTGTAATACTATGGGTCCATCCTATGGCTTCTAAATACCACATGCTAAAAAAAAACCATGATTCATTTCCTATGATACTTGCTCATATTACTTTCTTTTTTAATTAATCAATTTAATTAAAACGGAAGAAAGAGCATAACTATTTTTGAGTATAATATTATAAAATATTCCATAATGGTTAAATCACCATCCAACAAATAATTATTTTAAAATATACACACTAATCGACCTAACAATTATCAGGTGGATGGTAGAGATTTAGCCTCCATAGATTATTCTAGAATATTCTTAGTAGTAGTCACATATCAAGGATGAGATTTATCTCAAAAGTAGTTATGCCTTTTGGTTCCCTATTAATTAAATTAAATTAATTAAAAAACACCATATGAACATGAATGATGGTTTTCTGGGCAAGTGGTATTAATAAGTCATAATATTGGTCCATAGCATTAAAAAAGCCTCTTTATAGAATAAGAATCTCTCCTTTATATATATATATATATATATATATATATATATATATCCAACCATTTAATTTATATGGTTGTGCTAGTTGAGTTAATTTTTATATTTTTTAAATCTTGACATTGTGAGATGTATCTGAGGTAAGCGTTTTGATACTTATAAACATTTACTAACCATTTAATTTATATATATTGAAAATTAAATTAAAATTTTAAAATCCCCATTTCAAAATAGAATAATAAGACACCCACAATATAAAAATTAAAATAAGAATACAATGAATCCCAAAAAACAAATATACAATGAACACATATTATCAAAGAAAATATATAATAAGAGATCTTGTCAAATTTAGTTTAATTTACAAAAGTAAACTTATCTTAAATGTTTAACTCTTTCCATGGAAGGAATTTGTCTTAAAGTTTTGTATGTTAATATGGATTTACTTTGATAAATATGATATTTTCATCAAAATATTGTTAAATTTGTTTTTATTTGTATTTAAATTCATTTTAAATGATAAAAAAAATCACATCATAATACTTTTTATATTTGATAAATTTGAAATTAAGATATATTTATTTTAATATATATAAAAAAAAAAATTCATATATTTAATAATCTATAAATTTATTCCCCATGGGGTATAATAGCACGGGCCCTCTCCCCCAACTCTTACATAATTAAAGGACAAGTATGCAGGCACCATGACATGCAAACAACTTGGCACATTGCATGCATGAGGGCCACTTCATCAACTCACACAGTGATGGAGTTAAGAACACTGTGTAAGGCTATACACCAGGTTGACACTATGTTGCATAAGTTGATACTACGGTGGAAGGTGGTAGTGATATGTGCTCCTCTAAGCATGATGGATTACATAAGGAGTAAGGGCACTCTCACGCAACCTTTCTAGGAGGTGGTAATCATCAAAGTCTCTCATCACAAATTTGATGGCACACTGCACAATCATAAGTGTAATTCAAAGCGACACACTACATCCCTATACATTGGCTAGTGCATTCAACCTCCTAGAAAAATAGATATCCTTGAACTTGGAAATATTGAGCATACCAAGGCACACTCAGAACTATATTAGGATTATGTCGAGTTTCCTGAGGATTGTTTCCTTTCTTAGTGGAGGTTCCCATTCTGTGCGTTTATGTGTTCTAGTCACTAACTTGGTGGTGGGCACCTTGGCATTCTAGGTAAGCCTTCTCATAGTCAAACTCTACCTCATTCACTTCGACTTATGTATATTTGGGTCATACTGTGGTTTTTCTATATTGTGGATTTTTCTTTCATTTGCAAGTTCACCAATTCGGGTTGGATTTCTTAGCTTCATCCATTCTTTGTGACTCTCCCCATAGAGTCCACTCCTAGCCTTCTTATTCACCCTCCTTGTTCTCTTTCTTCTATGCTCTCAAGTCCCTGCTCTATCATTCCTCTTTTCAACCTTTCTAAATTTATCTCTTCTAAGCTTATCCACCTTACTACGCCTAAATTCACAATTGTTATCCATTCTCTCTTTGTTTTTCCACTCTCTATCAACCATGTACCTCTTACTTTCCCTAGTTTACCACACAACGAGGAAGATCCACTATCTCTCCTAGAGGTAGGGGTAGGGGTCAGTCCTAAGCCTCAATGCCAACTCCAAATTATGTAGCCTCTACGTCCCAACTATGTGCTAAGGCATAAGCCATGGATACTATGGCTTGTTATGAGGACTTAATCCCAAAACTTGTCCGCTAATAAATTGACAGGATTGAAGTTGAAGTGCACTAAGAATGATGTTGTACTCTAGACCACCATGTGTGCGCTGAGACCAGAGACTGGATCCCTATCTTAGGCACTTCCATTGCTCACACTTTTTAGGCCATATGCAAGAAATTCATATTTATTGGCATACAAAATTCCTCATTGGGCATATTCTTACATATAGCAACAATGCCTAGCAAGAAAATGCTTTCAAGCTAGCGAAATTGGAGGAGAAACTAGAGGGATTGGATCATAAGTTGAATATTCTCCTCAACAAATGCATCAATAGTCCATTCCTTGGGAATGAGATTGGTTCTTAGAAAGCCCTTAAACCTAACAACTCAACACAATAATCTCTATGTATTTCCAAGTCTTTGCTTATAGTTCTTGCAATGTCTCTTATCCAGCTAGGCCATTGCAAGCTAGAAGTTGACCCAATTAGTATATGTGCTACTTTTTTTGTTTATCAGACGTTATAGTTCAGAAATGTCTTTGTAACCTCAAAATTTTGAATCTAAGTCTCTAGTTTGGTTTGCCACTATGCAGAATAATGTAACTTTTTGAAGCAGTAATAAAAAGTGCCTTACTTAAACAAAAGAAAAAACTCTATAAATCTAATGGCAAAGAAATTAACCTATAAAATAATATTATAAACATTATGAATATTTTGTAGGAGATTAGTTCATAAGTTATTATCATGCATACATATAATGATTGGATTTATTAACTTATAAAAGTACATATATTTTACGCTTCAATATTTAAGAATAACAATCAATTTTAATTTCTTTATTTTCATAAACAAACAAAATAATACTCTTACAATGATTATTTGAAAATCAATGAATCATACACAAACAAAGTTATAATGTTTATTATTTACATTTTAAATTGAAATAAAATAGTTTTTAAATATATTGTAAATATGGTAAAACAATTTTTAATTAGATCATGAATTTATGTCATCTAAAAAGATTTTTTAAATACATAAATAGATTCAACTCCCTAAAAAAAATCTCAACATTTAAATTATACATAATCTACAATTTAAACTCATAATTTTAACAATTCCATACCAAATTGTAAATAAATTTAACTCATATACAAAAAAATTTCAAAACATAACATAAATAACTAAAACATATACCAATTTTTTTCCAAAACATAAATACACAACTACTAAAACCTATAAAAAAATCAAAAACCTAAAATAAATAAACCACTTTATTTTAAACCACTACTAAAGTAATTGAATGTATTGATTTCAATCTTAAACATTTCCCAATAGGAAACTATATCAATTTAAATAATTATTAAGTGAACACATTAAACTAACTTGCATCACATATTACGCCCAAAAACATAATGCCAAAATAGTGAGGAAAAAAAATCTAAATAAAAAGAATGGGATTAGAATAAGAATGGGAATACATTTTTATAAATAAAATAAAAAAATATAAATAAAAAGAGTGTGATTAAAATATTATAAATATAAAATAAATCTCAATCAAATAAATATATATTAGTTAAAAGCAAACATATAATGAAATATATTTTCAAATTTAATTTTAAACTTTTTATGAGTAAAGTCATTTAGCTCTTCAACTTTCTTCGATGGGATATAAAAAAGATTAACATCTTTTACATTTTAAAAGGTATGTATTTTGAAAAAATGATATTTTAAATGTATGATAAATTTGAAATTGATATGAAATTATGTTAATAAATATGTTTTTGTTTGTTTGTTTGTAAATTGTAATTATTTTTTTATTTTTATTTTTTTAATGATATACATTTTATGTATATATATATTATTTTTTTAGTATACAATTCAACTAGAAAGATAAAAATATTCTCATTGAGATATTTGCTAAAAACTAAATGATAAATCCCTTCTTTTATGCTTATTTTTATCATTGCCATATTAAGAGTTTTACATCAAGAATTAAAATAACAAAAAGAAAAACACCACAACCACAAATTTTCCTAAGTATCATGTGGGAGAGGATTCCTAAAAGTTTTATGATAGAACTCATAGTTGTTGCCTTTTTTTAGTTCTCAAATCTACATGACACTATAGTTTCCTAAGTGTCATGTGGGAGAGGATTCTGAAAAGTTTTATGATAGAACTCATAGTTGTTGCCTTTCTTTAGTTCTCAAATCTACATGACACTATAGTCTATGATCAAGCCTTCCTTGGAGAGCTTGTCAACCTCTTGGTTTCGCTCCATGTAGAGATGTGAACAATAAGAGAAGAATGTGAATAAATCTTTTAGTAGTAAAGTGTCCTCTCGAAGCAAGACTGGAGTGATATTCTTGCATATTTGTGTTCTTTTTAACCAATTGATGATTAGTAGTGAGTCTCTAAAAATTTGTGAATGAGTGCAACCTTTTTCTAGCACAAAGAGAAGTAGGTTTTTGCAAGATTGAAGTTCTGCTAAGTTGTTTGATCCCAGACCCAAACCCATTTACACATGAACAAAGTGATTTTCCATCAAGTATAAAATAAACCCTCCACTGCTTTGTTGTCCTTGCTCTGAAGACGCCCCATTAAAGTATGCCCAGGGCTTGTTTTTGATCTGAGATTCAGCTACTATTACCCTTAGAGGGGCAACCCCTTTTTCCTACACAAAGAAGTTTGGAACAACTAAAGCTTCAACTGTTGTGTGTGTGGGATCAGAGAGTTTGTCGAAGATAGTTCGGTTCCTTGCTAGCGAAATCCCCCAGGTAATATTTTGGGGCAGTGCTTTGTACATGCGAGTTCCCACATTTGATAACTAGTCTTTCCAAGCTTCTTACAATGGAGCTCCCCTCCATTGCCCATTTTTCCCTTCAACACTCCTAATGTTGATAAATATGATATTTTCATAAGTTCTATTTTTACTTAGTTTTAATTTCAATTTAAATAATATTTTTTTACAATTCAATAAATCTAATCATTTTTAACTATGTAGATAAGCTTACCTATTTTGAAATAGAGCTTCTAGAATTTTAATTTTAATAAATAGATGGTAGGGATTTATTCTATGGAATATCCATGGAATATTTTTAATAGTAGTAAGGATATAGGGTTGAGATTTATCTAAAGGTTAGTTATGCTTTTTTCCCTTTTTAATTTAATTAAAAACTATTATAAAACTAACTTAGGTAAAATATTCGAAAATATTTTTGAAAATGAAATGAGTTAGGGTTTTTTAAGCACATAGTATTGATAAGTTATGGTATTAGTCCATAATATTGTAACAAAACATATTAGAAATTAAAAATCTTTATAGTAAAGTGGAGGTGAATCTTTATGGTTAAGAATTTTGTTATATATATATATACATTAATTCTTTTAATAACAATCATATAATCAAATGACTGGTAAACCTATATAAGCATCAACCTATGATAAAGATCAAAATACCTACTTCATAATAAATATCACATTAGCAAGACTATTATGTGGAGATTAAATCTTTACTGTCCACCTAATAATTATTTTAATAATTAAATTAAAATTTTGGAAGTCTTATTGCAAAATAAACATGCATATCAGCATAAATAATAATAATAATAATAATATTATTATTATTATTATTATAATTTAGTTAATTTTTTGCTTTTGTTTTTTGTTTTTGTTTTTTTTAAATTTTACTAACGTGAGATTATTTTCCATAAAAAACAACGTGTAATTTTATCCATTTAGAAGAGTAAAAATTACATTTTGCATTTTTATCCATTTAGAAGAGTAAAAATTACATTTTGCATATGCACATATTCCTAAAAAAACCAATAGAAAATAAAAATAAAAATTACATTTTGCATATGTCAGACATATTCCTCAAAAAACCAATAGAAAAATGATGAATGCCAACCAAAAAAACCCAAAAGCACCTACAAGCCCAACAACTTCCATTACAAATTAAGTCATAAAACCCATTACAAAACAAATCATAAAACCCTTGAAAATTTCCAACAAAACATATGAGACCACCCTTAAAAAAAAACAGGGCACATGCCACCTTAATATCCACAAAATCAAGCCCACAAATGGGGGCTAAAGAACAAGCGAAAAAAACCCTAGGGAAAACTCAGTGAAAGACCCACAACGTGGACCCATGAATGAAGCCACCAAGAAGACCAAAGATAGTAACAACGCAAAAATGGCTAACCCGCACCAACTAATGAAGCCACCAAGAAGACCAAAGATGGTAACACCACAAAAATGGCCCAAGCCTATCGCCTATCACGAGAAGCAACCCGGAAGGTCCAGAGCAACCAACTACCTCCACAAAATCGACATCGATAGATACAACAAAAGAGGGCCACAAATGACAACATGACAACGCGAAGAAACCCCGAGCAGACAACCTCGGAGCAGGAAACACCCACTACACACTCAAGACGTTGAAAAAGGCACCATGAAATGATATCAACAACACCAATAGAGTAGAAACACCGTGGTAGAAAGGTGAGGGCAGGCACGAACCAGGGGCCGAGTTAGCTAGGGTTCAACTAACTTGCCCCTACTCCCTCCACTCCCTTAATTAGCCCAAATTTTACTCATGATGTTTATTAATTTTTACTAATTATCTAATTTATACAACTAAATTATTATTTAATAAATAAAAAATTAAAATGAATTCTCATTATTATATAAAATTAAAATATTATTTTATGTAATTTTAATAATATTTTATATTAATCATAAAATTAATTTATTAAGTATTATTAAGTATATTAGGATAATATTTTATATCAATCAGAAAATTAACTTATTAATTTTGATGCTTTTTTGTTTTTTTTTTTTTTTTTCCTGAAATGGTTTTGGTTTAAACCTTTGTTGATGTTTATGACATGTCTTTTGGCTGTTCTGTATAGTTTTTCAGTGCTATATGTCATGATCTGGCTTGTGTTGTTGTATATGTTTCTTTATGGACCTTCGGTACTGTATATGTCCTCGATGTTTCTATCGTGGCTGCTCCATGAGCCACCCTTTTGTATCTTTTGATGTTTTTATATTGTCTCAATATAATACAATGATGCTTTTTCTCTCTCTGAAAAAAAACTTATTAAATACTATCAAAGATATTGGGAGAATATTTTATGAGAGATTTGTATATTCAAAACACATTTTGAATATAAAAAATTCAAAATCTTAGAGAAATTTTTATTACCAAATGTCAAAAAGTTCTATGAATTTTTGTTGACAAATATAACATTTTTTTCATTACTATTGTTTATAGCTACTTCAATAAACATGCTTATTTTGGAATAAGACTTCTAAAATTTTAAATTAACTATCAAATGTTTTACAATATTCCTAATAATATATAAAAATTAATGGTTGAAGTTTATCTCCAAAGTAATTTTGTACTTTTTATTCTTTTAATGAAATTGATTACTTAATAAAACTCTATATGAACAAATGTCATATGAAGTGGCTAATGGTTTTTTTGGGCATGTGGTATTATTGATAAGCTTTGGTATTGTAACAAAGCCTAGTTACAAAGTTGGGGTAAATTTCCATGAAAAGTGGGGGTAAATTTCTATGATTAAGAATCTTGTTCCATGTTTTTTTTAAATGTATATATGTTTAACTTATATGCTCATTATTTTTATAATTAATAATAATTTAAAATAATGTTATAATTTAATTTGTTTTTATGATTTTTTATTTTTATTTTGCATGAGATGTATAATGAAGTAAATGTTTTAATGTTCATTATGGATTGACGCCTATCCTTATTTACCATCATTTAAATAATTTATACCAGTAGGGATCCATCTTAACTCCAGATCTATCCACACTCGAGAGGGATCAAAGGTGCAAACCTTTCCTCAAGTTTTGTACTAAAAAAGAGATTTGCACCTTGAGAGATTTGATCCCTTTGGGGGCTTGATAGATCCAGGTTAAGATGGATCTAGGCTAGTTTTAAATTTATATTGTGTTTATACATAATAATTAGATTGATTTTTAAATAGGGCTGAAATTAAATTAAAAATGTTAAATGTTAAACATTACGTTCAGGTTTACATTTAACTTTACATTTACATGTTTACGTTTTTACGTGAGATCCTGAACATTTAACTTTACATTTACATGTTTATGTTTTTACGTGAGATCTACCCCATATTGTGCTGTAGAGCGCCTCTGGTGCAAACTGCATTAGCTATTATGTCATTATTATGGGAATATGAGTGAACTACACAAACAATTTGGGAATATGAGTGAACTACACAAACAATTTATGTTGGTTATTATTAGAGTTATTTACATTTACGTTTTTACGTGAGATCTACCCCATATAAGTGAACTACACAAACAATTTATGTTGGTTATTATTAGAGTTATTTACATTTACGTTTTTACGTGAGATCTACCCCATATTGGGCTGTAGAGCGCCTCTGGTGCAACTGCATTAGCTATTATGTCATTATTATGGGAATATGAGTGAACTACACAAACAATTTATGTTGGTTATTATTAGAGTTATTTACATTTACGTTTTTACGTGAGATCTACCCCATATGAGTGAACTACACAAACAATTTATGTTGGTTATTATTAGAGTTATTTACATTTACGTTTTTACGTGAGATCTACCCCATATTGGGCTGTAGAGCGCATTAGCTATTATGTCATTATTATGGGAATATGAGTGAACTACACAAACAATTTATGTTGGTTATTATTAGAGTTATTTTTAAGTGTGATTTTTAAAAAAGTTTTCTGTTTATTTTCCAATCTAATTTGTCTAGAATCCCACAATGATTCACTGAAATCACAAGTTTGATGAGCGAACTTTGCACAATCGAAATACCCTAGAAATTTTTTAGGGTGTTGAATCTATCTAGACAATTAAAAAACTAGTGTATACAACACAAATCAAGATTTCACCATCAAATTTTTTTGCCCATTCCAATTAGAAATCCACCAAAAACTCCAAAAAATCACACTTGAGAACTCCCTTACCATTTACATTTTTAATTGAAACACAAAAATAATTTAATAACATTATATTATTCATGACTTCAAACTTTTGCGATTCATAATACTTTGATATAAGTTTTTCTAAATTCATCATACTTAACAATTTTTTTTATAATTCATACTATTTTAATATAATTCTTTTAAATTCATCATACTTAACAATTTTTTTTATAATTCATACTATTTTAATATAATTCTTTTAAATTCATCACTTTTAACAATTTTGAGTTGACTTTTCCAATCAACTATTGAGATTTTCTTCTTCATCATTATCCTCAACAAATTGACTAGTTCCAAACATCTACTCATACTGAAACTTACTAAACTTAATGACTCCAAATTAACTACATCAAAACATTATATTAATTTTTAAAATTCCATCACAGTTTTGGACGTAATTTTTTTAAAATTGCAACTTCGATTTTTTACTACAATTACAAATATGAAATACATAAATTAAGATGGGACCAAAATCTATATATCAGGTTTATAAAGTTTTATTATCAAAATCTCGATTATTCATCACCATCACCAAATTTCATCAGGTAAAGCCTTTCAACATCCCTCTCCATGACCCATCCACGACCATTGAAAATCTGCATTCTTCTCGTTCCGCCACCACCTCCGTGAGCGAACTGAGTACTTTTCGCAATTGCGTGGACTTTACCTAACAATCAGTACTCGCAGATTTGGAGAGTGTAGTATATACATTTAATATCGCCCTACGCTTTTCAAGCTTGACCGGAGATATAGAGTATATATACTCTCAGATTGTAATTGGTTGGGCCGAGGTTTTGCTGCGAGTTCACCGCAATTAGCCCGATTCTCAGTGCACTTCAGTATTGGCTTAGAAGATGTACCACGAGTATGAGCTCCACTCAGGCTGAGAATTGCGTGTTTTCTGTCAACTAAAAAGGTAGAGTCCATAAAAAGGGCGTTGAGCGCAGGAATTCTCGTGCTGGGACATTGTTTTGATTTATTTGGAGAGAAAACAGAATTGAAGGGCGATGGTTAAGCCCTGAATGGACTTAAGTGTCAAGGACTATTATGTTAAGATTTAAGGGTCGCGGGAAGGAGCATCGATGCCGAGACGGATAAAGTCTGCAGAAAATGGCGAACCCACACAAGGGTTTGAACGGAACAGGAAACCCTCGGCCGTTAAGGGTTTGAATAATAGTAATAATAATAATAAGAAGAGTGCGGTTCAGAGGCTTTATGAGCTCTGCGTTGAGACGTTTTCGCCTCCAGGGCCGGTGGCTTCACCGGAGGCGATTGAAAATCTGCGGTCTTTCTTAGGTAAGTTGTGTTTTTCTTGGGGTTTGATTTTCTGCTAACGTAAAGGATCTCGGAACTTAGAACCCTAAAAATGGTGTAGGGTTATTTTAATTTATTGTGCAAGCCTTCTTGCACTGCGAGAAGCTATGTGGGCGATTCACTAACTCTAGGCGTGTGCCGGTGTAGTATGGGTGCATTGAATATGTGGACACTAGCACAGACCTGTCTAAACCCGGACGTGACATAAACCCCGGAGGTTGCGTATTTCGAGTTCAGACAAATGGCCGACATATGAAATATTGGAACTCGAGATATGCGACCTTGAACTTTCTAATCTCAAGGTGCATAGCAGAGCCGTACTCAATTTTTTCACTCTTTATAAGTCTGTGCACTTGTGCATATGTCCGACAGTTTTCATGTCTTTATTTGTCTCACTGCAGTTATTTGCAATGCTATCTTATAGCTGCTTATCCTGATAAAGCTCCAGGTTATGAATAGTCGTGGCTTGTATTCTCTTTTATTCGTATGATCTCCTATGCCACGTGGAAGTCAATTGTATGGAAGCGTTTCCTAATAAATCCGTTCTCCCCCCTTATTAAGTCCATCGGAACTCTGTAGTTAAGGTGTGCTTGGGGTCTTGGGCTACAACAATTCTGGAATGAGTGATCTCCGGGGAAAACCTATATTTAAGCTTTGTCCGGTGATTCCATCCTTCCCCTGTTTTAGCCCATCAGAACGGTGTAGTTAAGTAGTTAAGTTTAATTGGCTAGAGTAATACTGTGATGGGTGCCCAACTAGCGATGGGGAGAACGCACGGATCTATGTTTAAGCTCCGAGCTTTTGCCAGCTGAAGATCAATTTCGACTCGTCCAAGCCACGGTGAGATCTTGATTGGGTAATAACCACGGAGGTATGAACTCTGAGCTTTGCCAATTCAATCTCAATTTGCTGATTTTTCATTGGCTCTATGTTTAAGCCCTAAGCTTTGCCAGCTCAAGGTCAATTTGCTCATATTTTGTGGCTGCTAGGTGCACGTATTGTTAACTAGGGCGATCATGAGGATCAGGCAATAGAATATGATTTTGAGCTGGCAAGGTCAGGGTTGAAACATAACTCTGCGCGTTCACCCCATTGAGAACGTGGTTGGGTAATAGGCACGGAGTTAAAATTTGGCCCTGAGCTTTGCCCGTTCAAAGTCATTTGCTAACCCTTTAGTGGACAATAAGTGCATAAAATTTTGTATTATGTGATGCACAGCCCCTGCTTGCGTCCAGAATTAAGATTCCAATTTCCTTTATAAGCTTTTCCATAAGACTGTCATCTTAGTAGGCAACCTTTCACACACTATGTGTAGAACGTGGGCCTTTATCCTGTTTGAAATCTCTTTTCTGTATCGCTTGGATGGTGTGTGAGTAATAAATGCTGGGAATTTCTTAAAAGATTAATGTTTGCCTGACAACTTTCAGGTCTTGAAACCGAGTCTTGCGGTTTTGTACCCGGTATGGTTGAATTGGAGACAGAGAAGTTTGCAGATTTCATTAAAAGAGAATCAAGGCGAGCCATGCTTCTGTGTTGGGGTTTGTGTTGTTTGTAAGGATAAACATTCCGCACGATTGAAATTTTTCTTACCCAGTTTTCAATTGCATTTTGCATTGGTGCTATACAACTCATGCCTTTACCTCTTGGTTGGGGTTAATTGTTGTTTATGAAAGTAAAGATTCTGCAGGATTCAATTCTCGTTTCCAAAGTCATCTTCTGTACTACAATGCCATCTAGACTGCATTCCCTTCTTTAGCCGCTTGAGTGGGAGAGATTCTTTGTATTGTCTTTATGCAGTTGAGTGTCCAAACACAGTGGTAATACATTTTTAATTCTCCATCTCCAGTGCTCTCTGCTATCTGTATTTTTTCTTTATACTCCGTGGCCATCTAGAATGTCTTTCCTTTTGTAAAACTCCTGAGTGAAAGAGAATCTTGCCCCTATGTGGTACAAGAATTTAAAGGCACTGGTAATACTGATTTGTTGGGTTGCTGGTTTTGCTCTGCTCCACATCTGCTACTTGATAAGTCCACGGAAGTTGAACTTCCGAGGTTTGCTGGGCTCAAAGACTTTACTAGTTTGTCTGGGACCTTCATTGTGCATGGTTTGGATGAATTGTTTGGGTCAGAGATTGTGGTAATGATTATAATATATTGTTGTTGCAACATGTGTGGAATTTGATCTTTGACTTTGACCCTTACTGCCTGTATGTGGACATGCGACTTTATTATCCTTTTTCCTTTCCTTCTTTTAATGTGAATCTACAAGACTACAACGTATAGGAGACCTTCTTTTAATGTGAATCTACAAGACTGCAACGTATAGGAGACTCTTTAGAGTATTTCTGGTTGCTAACCAGAGTTTTGCCCTCTTTTAAGATTAAAAGATTCAATTACGACTACAATTCTTGTTAGATATAGGATGAAGGTCATTGTTCTACTCCGCAATTTTATGGGAGAACCACCAGCTCAAGCTTTTCTTGTACATAAATTGAATTAGATGCCGGCTCAATTGGGACTGAAATTTGTTATTTTAGGTCAGGCTGACTAGATGTTGATCTGATATAACCAGATCGATTCTACAATAGACTGACTTGGTTAGCATTTGTAATCATTGTGAATGTTCGTCTTAACTCTGTTTTCTGGGTGGAAGTTTTTAGGCATTTTTATGTTTGAGTTTATGGGAACTTGCTTTGAGAAACATTCCCGAGGTAGGGAGCTGTGGTTCATAATATGAGCTATTTTGGCTTTTAGAGGTAAGGGGCTAGGGAGCTGTGGTGCATAACATGAGCTATTTTGGCTTAGAGGTAAGGGGCTTTGGTGCATAACATGAGCAATATTTGGCTTTTGTGCTGGTAATGATTATAATATATTGTTATTGTTATGTTGCCAGGAAACGTGGGTTCGGGGACGGGTGCGGGGACGGGAACGGGTACGTCATTGTTTGAAACAGGGTGCGTGGGTTCGTCGGGGGTATATTATAATTTATATATATAATATATAAATATTATATTTTGTACATTATAATATATATGAATTTGCATATTTTCAACTTTAAACAAGAAAACTAAAATATTTATGATTTAAACGTTAAATATTTAAACATGCACATCATCGAACATTAAACATTCACAATGAAATTTCAAAATTTCTAGTTTGATATTAAGTGCAAATTGGAGTTTACATATTAATAAGAATCATGATATATGTCCATTGTCATACTACATTGAAAATTTGTCTTAAGACATCTCCAAACATTTAAAATACTAAAATAAAAATATCTAATAGTGAACAATGGCTTCCTCAAGCCATGTCATCAGCATCACTCAGATCTTCAGTTAACATGCTCTCCAGGTAGGGATCACTCTCATCTTGAGTCTCTTGCTCATCCATAGCAGCTGGAGGTAGCGCAATAAGGCCATCTAGTTGTATCTCCTCGCCCACACACATAGCATTATTTGTATATCGGTCCTATCTCTTGAAAGGACCCTCCTTATATCCAGGGTCTTTTCGAGATATGGGACGAAGTGTGCTATGAACGCACACTAAGTTCTCTGCCTTCTTTGAGCCCAACATATTTCTCTCTACTAAATGGATAAAGGCATAAGTACTCCAATTCCTCTCGCAAGATGAAGAACTAACTACCTAGAATATTAGGGGAAGCCCATTAAATTAATTAAAAACTAAAAAATAAAAACTAAAATGCACCCCAAAGAACCCAAAAGAACCTGATTTTGGGGTTCCAAGTACCCATCATCAGGGTTCTCCGTACTTGTCAAGACAAAAGAACCCAATTTTTTTTAATGAAGAACCCGGTTCTTCATAGAAGAACCTGGTTCTTATGGGTTCTTCTCAGAAGCACCCAAACCCGAATCTGGTACTTGGGGACGAGAATCCGGGACGGGTTCGAGAACCCCACCCCGGGTTCGGGAACCCATGCAACATAGTGTTATTGCAACATGTGTGGAATTTTATCTTTGACTTTGACCTTATTGCTTGTATGTGGACATGCGACTTTATTATCCTTTTTCCTTTCCTTCTTGTAATGTGAATCTACAAGACTACCACATATAGGAGACTGTTTAGAGTGTTTCTGGTTGCTAACTAGAGCTTTGCCCTGTTTTAAGATTAAAAGATTCAATTACCTCTACAATTCTTGTTAGATATAGGATGAAGGTCATTGCTCTACTCCGCAATTTTATGGGAGACCCGCCAGCTCAAGCTTTTCTATATAATTGTATATAAATTGAATTAGATGCCGGCCCTGTTATTTTAGGTCAGGTTGACTAGATGTTGATCTTATATAACCAGATTATACAATAGACTGACTTGGTTATCATTTGTAATCATTGTGAATGTTCGTTTTAACTCTGTTTTCTGGGTGGAAGTTTCAAGGCATTTTCTGTTTTCTGGGTGGAAGTTTTAAGGCATTTTTATGTTTGACTTTATGGGAACTTGCTTTGAGAAACGTTCCCCGAGGTAGGGAGCTGTGGTTCATAATATGAGCTACTTTGGCTTTTAGAGGTAAGGTGTGGTGCATAACATGAGTTATTTGAGTTATTTTAGTTTAGAGGTAAGGGGCTAGGGAGCTGTGGTGCATAACATGAGCTGTATTTGGCTTCTGTGCTGGGTCAGAGGGGTATCTATTCTGCCAAAATCGTTCAGGACTTGCTCCCAGTTTCATTCCTTGTTTGAAATATGCCAGTTTGGTTGAAAAACCACAGTGAGAATTGAACCCTGATAGTCTGTTCAGTATTCCTTCAACCTCACCAATGAACCAAGGCCCTGTTGCATTCTTGGTGGAAGGTTGCATGTCTATGAGATGATGTTTTTTCTGTTTTCGAGCATTTTGTTGCTGATGTTAGCAGCTATATTGATATTGAGCATACATGCATTTTTATTCCATGCAATGGTTGAATACAGGGCATTTGGATATCTTCTGTTCCGTTGGTATTATTGGGGCACATGATTCATCATAAGTTCCATGGGAGTGAAAAGCAAGACTATTTTGATATTATTTTATGCCAATTATATATCTCAATTTATTGAATATTTCGCAAAAATGCTTTATTGCTTGCTAATTATTATCAATCTAGTTTAGTGATGCTTATATGTATTGTTGTGCATTGTGTGGTGCGATTGTATGGTTTTGTTCATAGGCATGAAAATGGGTGTATTGACTTTTGACTAATGTCATTTTTGCGTCCAGATACGATTAAACCTGCAGACGTGGGACTTAAAGAAGTTGTGTCAATACCGGATTCTGGCAATGACCTTGTTGGACGAGCAAATATGCGAAAGGGCCAATGCTCGGGCAGTAAAAGAGCTGGATTTGGATTTGCACCACCCATCACATACGTGCATGTTTATCAATGTGATAGCTTTTCGGTGCGTAAGTAAATGTGTAGCACTATCGTGACCTATTTTCAGATGCACATTATTCATTTATCTCCTTTTATTTCTTAGCCATTACAAGTGACTGATTAGGCTCTGACATTACATGTCGAGCAATGCAGGATTATCATTCTGAATGTTTAGAGGATACTTTTCTGATTTGTTTGTTAATTTTCTAGTAGCTGAGTTTGGTATGTTGTTTCATCAACAGATAGGTATTTTTTGTATGCCACCATCAGCTGTTCTTCCACTTCACAATCATCCTGGAATGACTGTCTTGAGCAAGCTTCTTTATGGTTCAATGCATTTAAAATCTTATGATTGTGTTAATCCCACAGATGTGGAAATAAGTTGCTGCCCACCACAGGGTGAGCGCTATTCTTGCTACTCTTTGGGTACTTAGACTCTGTCTTTCGGGTTTGCTTTATGAGATGCATGGTTTTGTCCGCAAAAACATTCGTGTAGTTATATTTTCACTATGAGAAATAATGGCCTTTTATTACTTCTGTTTTCTCATGCAGCGAAGCTAGCAAAAACAAAGGTCAACACAATATATAAAGCACCTTGTGAATCTTCTGTACTCTCCCCAACAACTGGAGGTAACATACATTCTTTGACAGCAGTGACATCATGTGCTGTACTTGATGTCCTTGCTCCTCCTTATTCAGAGAAGGATGGCCGACATTGCACTTATTATCGTGCCCATCCTTGCTCGGGGCTTCCTGGTAATTCAAGTCCTTTCTCTAATCCTTTTGGATGTTGCATGATTTTTCTTTGATATATCATGGATATATGTTCAGGTCAAAATGCTGTATTAGCTGACACCTAAGTCGCTTGGTTCGAGATTTTATTAAGGTTTAAATTCTGTGACATGGTATTTCGAAAAATATCACGAGTGCAAAAGTGAGGATAAAATATGCGATTAAGTTTTGGAAGATGTATAATTCAAAATTCGAGGCACTAACGAATAATATTTGACATTTATGAATGAATTCAAATGTAATTAAATTTATCTGGCAAACAGGTTCAAACCTTATTCGATTTCAATTGAATCAAATACATTTGTCAAACATAAGGAAATCTATGTTGGTTCGTGATGTCTGCTGAATTTCAATGATTTTGCTTAAAAGTTGGGTTACAGTGACCAAGGTTGACACCGCTCACTATATATTTCGTGCTTTTCAGAAAATGGTAATACACAATCCAATGATGATCAAAATTATACGTGGTTGGAGGAGATCGAGACGCCAGATGAATTTTTTATTAGAGGGGGAAATATCTGGGCCCAAAAATAGAGGCTCGGTGATTCTATAATGCTGCTCCCTTTGAGGTATTATTTGTGCTTGGAAGAGGATATATGGTTCAAATCTCTTCATATCAATGGATTGTTTTTCAGTCCATTGAAGAAAATTCTGCTTGCAAGTCCTGAAGTCCTCAACACAGGCGACTTGTGTTCATTAGGCTGCTGGGAGACATTTTGCTTCTCTTATAGAATTCTAAGTGGTTCTGTATGTTAATATAGAACATTTATAGATATGAGGTATTTTTCAGCCGTTGATAATTGTAATTAGAAATTATTGCAAAACAACGGTTGATGCTCGTGTTGTCTCTTGCTCAAATTGGATTATGTTATGGTTGCAGAAGCACATCAATGGCTCTCTTTTGCTAGTAGAACACAAATAGTTCTTCAGATAATTGAGAAAGTTTACTTACTGAGATCATGAGTGTTTCACAGCATTCTGTTCAGTTGTGGCTGCTTTGAAGTATTTGCATTGTGAGCGTTAAAGAGATGCATCATGTTGCTGAACTGTAAATTAATTTGAATATGCTTTTTCCGTCTGGGAAAGTTCAATAGGACCCTACGAGAGCAGGAATTGGAATCATGGACTAAAACAAAACAGTCTGCTAGAAACAATTCTGAAACAACCATTTCTTCCTTGGAAATGTTCTTTCAAATATAATTAGACTGAGAGACGGAAGTAGTTTTTAGGGTATGCCAATAGTTTTTTGTTGTGCATCATGTAAATAGTTTGTGATTGGTGTTATTTTTAATTAATAAATTATACCTCAAACATAGAGCCATGACAAGAAAAGGAAGTTGCTATCAAACATTACATGTGAAAATTTGTTTTTTCACAGTAATTAGAATGCAACTTTTGAAAATTACTTAGTTATTTCCATTGAATTTCTACTGTATATAATTTTTATAATTTTCTATTGGATGTTTGTAAATAGCTTTTAGTTGCATGAATATTTACTACGCTATATACTTAAAGACCGCAATTTAAGGAGAGTGATATTTTGACTTAGCTGCATAATTGGAAGAGTATCATGTTGCAGTTTTCAAGGCAAGTTTTATGCACCTCATGAATAAGTTGAATAAGTTTAAGATGAGTCTCATCTTTAAAAGTTTGTATAATGTTTATCCTTTCTTCTAAACAGCTATCATTTATCTCATCAAGATGGAGCTACATGTTCAACGCCTATACATATTCATATTTAGTTTGCATAATGTTTATCCTTTCTTCTAAACAACTATCAATTATCTCATCAAGATGTAGTGTACATGTTCACAGCCTATACATATTCATGTTCACTGCCTCTCGAAATATGGAACGTAGAAAATCTCATTATTTGGAATATTATTCCTATTCTAGTGCGAATGATTTTTGTTATAAAGATTTAAAACATAGTTTACATGTTCACTTCTGTGAATATTACATAAAAAATATTTTTAGTAAGAAATCTTTATATTTTATATGGGGAATATATACGTTTTGGTAAGTGGAGGCACTGCTCAGACTCGACAAGAAGATTTGAAAGTCATTATAACAATGATTTTCATGTTACTTGTGGGAATTGAAGCTTGGGTGAAGAGAATAAGAATCATTCCTTGAAGCAGAGGTAAACACAAATAACTCTTTTTTTCCTCAATTTTATAGACATAATATGTATCTATTATGTTGAAGTGAATTATTTTTAAAACTAATGTGCACATCTAAAAATGTTTTGGAAAGTCCAAAAAATGTTGAAGCATCAACTTATTAGCATGATCATATTTATCTCCATCCGACCTTTCAACGACATCATCTCAACAAGGTGATCAACTCAGCATCATTTTAATCTTCATCTAATCTTCCAATCACACCCCTGTATTGTCAATAGTGCAAAAATAGTTTCAAGGTATACTTTGTTATTTAGTATAGTGTTTGATGTCCTGTCCATCTTTTCCTCTAGTGGTAGATTCATTAGCCAAGACACAATCACTAATTATCAGTAGGACTTTGCATGCTTGGAGTTGTACTAATTAAGTTCTCATTCTCCTTGTCAATGTCACACCTTTGTGACTTGGCTTTGCAAGTGGCACTTAGTTTGCCCATTTTTAATAGAATTCTTAAAATTCCCTGGGTTGCCTTCTTGATGGAACATTCCCCATAATGAAGCAATTGTAAGAGGATTGAACACTAAACATATGAAAAGCCATATATCTAAACCTATCCATATTCCTATTCCTAAATTATCATAAAATTGATGGCTTGCAAAAGCATGACTTAGTTTTTGTTTCTAAAATATTCAATCTTGACTTTTTATTTTATTTTTGATAAAAATTGGCTTTGAAACGACACTACCTAGTTGCCTTGGCAAATGTACTTTATTGAACAAAAATCAAGATTTTATCTTGATCCTTTCTTGCATAATGGTCATGTTGGTTCAATGTGTAGATACCTCTATCCTTTTAGTTGGTGTATCTTTCATTGTGGCAATTGGAGTCCATGATCAATTTTCTTCCTCCATTGTTTGACGTAGAGAGGGGAGGGAGGTTCCAGTGACGTGATAAACAATTTAAGAAGTTCCTTGAGCCTTTCTAACCTAAAGGTTTGACTGTCCATATATGATAGCATGGACTCTGTCTAGTTCATTGTTCATTTCCTTGATTCGAAAATTAAGGGATCATACTTTGAGTTGTCTCTTAAGATGGTTTTATCTTGCTTTCCATCTTAGTTTTGTGAATAATATCTTTACCTAGTCTATTTTGTTAGATACACCTTTTCTCACCAATAAAATTTAAATTCTCACATTTCACAATTTAAACAAAAACATTGTTCCATGTCATGCAAATTGTTAAATCTCCAACGAATAGACTTCAATTTAGAAAGGGATTCCAAAAGGTGGATTTATGAAAATGTGTTCCATTATTAAAGGGCAATGATAAGTAGAATACCCCTTATGTCCAATGCATAATAAATCAACATTACTAGAATTGATAGGAAGATTAGACTCTTTGAATGTGAAAAATTTCCTTCATGCATATGGTGTGTCATGTTGTTGGTATTAGAATATGAATTTGATGAAATCTTGCGTTCATAAAGAACTCTCGTCTTACCTTTCATCAAGTACACGAGATAGAGTGAATGCTTCTTGCATAATAAATCAACATTATTAGAATTGATAGGAAGATTAGACTCTTTGAATGTGAAAAATTTCCTTCATGCATCTGGTGTGTCATGTTGTTGGTATTAGAATATGAATTTTATGAAATCTTGCGTTCATAAAGAACTCTCGTCTTACCTTTCATCAAGTACACATGAGATAGAGTGAATGCTTCTTGGTTTTATTCATGGGGGCACAAATGGGGATGTTGAGATTTATTGTCACATCTTATCATTATTGTGACACACACAATCTGTTCTCTAGGGAGACAAGCTTTTAATATGACATGGGTTTGTATCCTATCTTCCAAACTTACCTTTACCTAGGTTATCCTTTGACATCTTCATGGAAAATGGGCAAACTTCACTCGAATTCTATCCACTCAAACTCATTGCAACCAACCAACGTTTTTCCAATTTTAGCTTCTTCATTTGCCATTTCATTTGAATAAGCTCAAAGCACTTGAATAATCAAAGCCCATAGAATTTGCATGCACATTCCCCATATTCCCCTCTCATAGAAGTTACTTGGTATTGGTAATGAATGACACTTATTAGTTTAATAAAAAAGAAGGTGTAGAGTAACAAACTTTGCAATACTTCCTTAGCTAGTTGCAAAGCTTTCAAACTTGCAACCTCTACAACATTGTTGGTGCATTTTTCCAGCTCCTATCCAAATTCAGAGGGAAGCTCACCTCGGGTTATAATTATCTTCATAGGTCTCTCTTCATAAAATACATTTTCCTCTCTTTTCTAGGCTATAATGATTCTTGTCTCCCATGTAATATATCATCAAACTTTCCTCAAGAAACATGTTAGCAAGAAGTTAGTATGTTTCTAATTTGGAAGTGATTGGTTTTATGCCTTTGGATATCTACTTTTTTCTCACCAAGCAAATTTTCCAAAAGAGGAATTTGGGTAAGGTCACTCATATTTTGGAGAGGATCTATTTATCTTTCAACCTCTTAGAATACATTGTGCTAAAGGTCCTAAACATGAAGTCTCAACAAATGGGATCTAAGGCATGTAAGATGTTTGCCTCCATAGATATGTGAGATGTCTATCTCCACTAGATAATAGTTTCTAGATCTCTAATTTTAAAATTGTGTAAGAACATTTCATGATTTTCATTTACCTTAGAGAGCAAATTTATGAGGGTTGGTCAAGGAAGCCTTGAGATCTCAAGACTGATAATTAGTTATGCCATTTGCGATGCAATAATTTCTCTCTACACAAAAGTTAGTATCACACTTTATTGTCACCCTTGAAATATTTTGCATTTGAATTTCTACAACATTTATTGTGTTGGAGTCTTTTTGTTGTACAACCAACTCTGGAGCTCCCTTATTTAGCTCCCTAAAAGGCTTCATTGGTACAAGAATTGTTCATAGTTTCAGAAATATTTGATTAAATGATCCAGCAATTGCATCTTTGAAGAAGGTACATCCTCAAGGCTAGAGGATCCGCTTTCTCATCCACTTGTGCATAGCTTTGTGATTTGTTTAGATTTTGAGAAAAAAGTTTATTTCCTACACAATGCCCTATTTCTAGTTTTCGTAGCAAGACACTACCATACATGTTGAATTGGTTGTGAACAATCTTTTGCTTGCTCAAAATTTGTTGTACAAAGGTTTCATACATGGACATAGATGATCATAATGAAGATTACTTGGGACTCCAAGAAGCTAGTGAACATATACATTTGTGATCAACTATTTCAAGAGCATGCTTAAGTGTCGCAAACTTCATTTAGAAGGAAAATGACAACTTGCTCTCACTATGTTATGAGAGTGGATAAATTTATTGACACTCTTAAAGAAGAACACATTCAATTCTTGTTATTCCCCTTCCTCCTACAATGTGCATCATATATATATATATAGTCACAAACATTTGATGCAAACAAGGTGAATCTTAGCTAATTTTGAACATATGGTAAGAGAATGACATGGGAGAAGTTGAATTGACATTCTAAAAAAAGAACACATTCACTTCTTGTTATTCCCCTTCCTCCTACAATGTGCATGATATTACAAGTTTTGAAACCTAAATCTTATCAAGAGGTATTACAAATACTTTTCATCGGGCTATGATGGAGCATTGGACAATCTTGTGCCAACTAATGAATCAACTAGCTACACCAACAAGTTCAAAACTTGTAGCTACAGAGTGCATGCTCCCAAAACCACAAGAAATCTTGTCATTAGTCTCAATAGAAACATTTGATAGAGAGATGCCCATTGAAGAATGAAAAATCTTGTCATTTCTCTTGCTATGAAAACTCTTGTCATTCCCCTTGCTCCATAGCAACACCTTTGTATGTTGAAGACTTCGTAATTTTTGCTACATCCATAATAGATGGGAACACAGTGAACACAACTTTTTCATACTAGCCATGGTGCAACCGGGGTTAATCAATACTAGCAAACCAATATTAGATTTTTTTGTATCATTGCATTCAACATAGGTGCCTCCAAATCCTAATCAGTTTAATCCAATAGTAATCTTCTATAAATATAATATCCCCAATGCTACCAATATAATAACTACAATTTAATGTGATGCAACAACTTTAGGTTTCTCTAATAATGCCCTGGATTAGGTTATCACAATGTAGCACTTCACCCCTTTATTTATGTAATAGGGTCGAGTCATAGTTATAGTTAGTTAAAGAGTCAATAAAGCTTGTATTAATAATTGTAAGTGGTTGACCTGCATTTAAAAAAGGAACTACAATTAGTTGCAAACGGGTCATGCTATTAGATAGATGATATTGAGAGAACCATGGTACTGGCCCATGGTATTGTATGTATGAATCATATATAAATGATAGAGGCTCCCCATCGAAGAATGTTGTCTTATTTTGTAATTGAGCTCTGCTGTGTTGGAGGTTGCCCCTTAGATGAGGCAAGTGAACATTGCTTACATCTCTGAATAATAAAATACTTGTTGTTTTTCTCATTTTGTTCTGTGTTTTGGGTTGTATTTTTTCGTATATTTGGTATTCTGGAATCTTCTCACAGGTCGAGCATAACAAGTGGTATCATGGCACTTTCTTGGGCAAGCATATATATATATATATATATATATATATATATATATATATATATATTTGCAGGGATTTTTTGGGGGCGACGAGTTTGCAGATCAGATTTGAAATTTATGGTGAAACATGTTCAAAACAAATTATAGATTTGGATTCTTTGCAAAAAAATACCTAAATTCCAAAAAAAATTATGTCGAATCAGAGTCCAGATGAGGGACATATTGCTGATTTAAAAATCAGCTGTGTTGTAGAATTTTTTTGACGAAAATTCGTAGACGACGGATCTATAGTTAATTTTTGTTATTTTTGTGGGGAATTTTGAGGAACAAATCGCAGATATGAGATCCTCTTGAAAAATTCCCCAATTTCAAAAACAAATCGATCAAATCGGAGTCCAGATGAGGGAGATATCATTGATTTAAAATGGAGATATCACTGATTTAAAATTAACTCTTTTTTCTTTTTTTATCAGAATTTTTTGTGATGGCAGGACAGTTACAGCGCGAATATGAAATTCCAATGCTTAGATCGAGATTTCTATCACATGAAAAGATGAACAATGGTCGTTCTATTTTTGAAAATAGGTCATAATAAGGATTTTGAGCAATATTGACCGAACTGTAGCCATTTTAAATGTCACATAAAGTGGATAATTTTTTTTCAAAACCCTCATGGCTTCTAATGAGATGATTTTTACAGGACGTGATGATGGTCCCACTATTGAAGAATTTAAAAAGTATCACAAGTCTCGATCCAAACAATTTTGGACAAGTTGCTTACTTTTTAATATAAAAGATGAGGCTACTAAATGGTGGTACTCACTTGATGATTCAGTGTTGCGACTTCCTCATGAAAAAATATAAGAAATCTTTTTAGAAAAATGGTCTCATGCGAGAAAACATGTGAATGAGACTCGTAAGGGGCTATTTTCTGATGGTATCTCATTATTAAAAGTTCATGGATATATTCAGAAGGATAAGATCATTGTGTCTATAAATCCTAGTTGCAAGCAAAATCTTATAAGTGTTAATTTGATGAAAAATTTGCAAGTTCTAGCGAAACAAATTGAAACCGCACAGATTGATAATGATGATGTTCAAGTTTATAAAGATTTGAAGATTGTTATGGACAAATATGTATTGCATTTCGATTTTTATGCTTTAGATATGGCTAATGTGGATGTTGTTTTGGGATATCCTTGGATGGAATCTATGGTACTATCAATATTAATGTGTAGAAGAAATTCTTAAAGCTCTCGTATAAAAAGAAGAAAATTACATTACAGGATATTTCCATCAATAAACAAGTAGAGTCCAAGGAGGCTGAAGCAGTAGATGTTCCAGGGTCTGACACATCAGATGAGGAATCTGTGGTTGGAGTAACACTTGAAGATAAGAAACAATTGCAGACAACATAACATGTACCAGATATCAATCAGACTCAATTAGGTGGTGAATTAAAGCAAGATACACCATTGGTTAACTTCAGCGTATCACCACCCACATCACCCAGCAAGAAAACAAACTACAAGATGGCAATGAATCAGCAACAAAGACAACAACCCCCACATGATAGATAGAGAGGGGTGATGTTCCACCCACAACACACCAACACAAAAGAGCCGCTATAGTCAATTTCCATCTCAAGCGAACGATGCACCAACTAGATCGAGGGTTCACCTTTATCTTGTATGGCTAGATGCACGTACATGGTACCAGTGGACTACTCTTTTGAGTAGATCTTATTATTTTTGTTCTTCTTATGTTTCAGGGACGGAACATGTTTAAGGGGGGTGGAATGTAGTATTCCTAGGGGGGATAGTATGGGAATGTAGTATATCTTGGGGGGATAGTGTGGGGTACAGAGGGAGGTACCCAAGGGAATAATGTAATGGGATGAGCCATAGTTAATAAATAAAGTGGTTAACCTGCATCATGTAAGGAACCACAAGTAGTTAGCAATAATGTGATAAGCCCATGGTATTATATGGATGGTATTGAGAGAACCATAATAATGACCCATGGTATTATATGTATGAATACTATGTAGAGGCTAAAGACTCCTCATTGAGAGATGTCAAGGAATATTGTATGGACAAGCATATGCTTTATGGAGTGTTTTCCTTCCCTAAGGAGTGATTGTATGGTGTACTCTACCTCAAGGGTTTTGATCAATAAAGAATCATTTCTATATTTTGTGTTTGTAATTCTCTTCAGATTATTGGGTATATTTATATTCTCATATATTTCTGGGTCAGAGCTATTACAAGTGCTATTAGAGCACTTTCTAGGGTCAGTGGTATCTCCATTTTTGGCAGATTTTTTTTTTTAGGCTAGAGACGTGTTTCGACGTCTTTAAACCATGGGATCTATCATTGAGCGCATAAACCTGCGGATTTGAGGAGGCATGCGCGCAAGAAATACAAGAGGTGGTCATGCTTGTTGGACTCCTTTGTAACACCGATGGGTACCCCTTCGAGTAGTAGCACATTAGACAGAACCACACACAAATTGCCTTCCATGTACCCTCTAGGTATATCAGAAGTCCCCTAGACTCACTTGAAACCTCGCCTTAGATAAACCGTCAGCCTTCTTGCTGCTACAATACACTGAGAATAACACTCGGGGAGATTACTCGCGCGTACGATAGGGTAGTCGGGTAGTACGACTAAGGGAATAGTTGATCCTCAGTGAGTGCCCTGAAAGATTGGGCTGAGTACTATTGTTGGACCCTTATGTATATTGCGATCTGTAGCACCTTACACTTCTTTGAGACCATAGTTCTCTCGACTTTCTAAAGATTGCCATTATCTTATTTTCCAGATCAGATCTAACAGTTGGGGCTCTGTCACCGCAACAACAATCGGATCCACCAGTTGAGATTTTACCGCCAGAGTACCATTGAAATCTAGCAGTTGGGGTTCTGTCGCCGCCATAGTCCAACTCACATTCAGCAGTTGGGGTTCTGTCGCCGCCATAGTCCAACTCACATTCACAGTTGGGGTTCTGTCGCCGCCATAGTCCAACTCACATTCCACAGTTGGGGTTCTGTCGCTGCCATAGTCTAACTCACATTCAGCAGTTGGGGGTTTCACACGCAGATCAAACCATTTCTGTAGTGAGGCTCGTGGCTCCTATACCCTGGGGCGATTCTCGCAAGACATTGGGCAAGATCAAGTTTTCTGGAAATTGGCCATTGCAATGTTTATTAGCGGGGAGTAAAAATCCATTCAGAGTAAGAAAAAGAAAAAAAAAAGAAAGTCTGAGGCCTTCCCAGGACGCTTATAAGAGACTTATCTCATAAGAATTAGGACGAAGAGCTGATCGCAGTGGTACCATTCACTTGTTAACTTCAATTTTTGGGTAGTCCTAAATTTGTTCAAAGTGACGACCAGTGACCAAGATTTGTGTATGGTAGAACAAGAGCTCAAGCCATGGCCAACGAGAAGATTGAGAGCCTTGAAAAGCAATTGGCTTCTTTGAAGAACATAACAGACTAGATGCAAAAATTCATGGACACTTTCCAAGTGAACACGTGGGGGTGGCATCCAGAGGCACATGGTCTTAATGAAGACCTTGAAGGAGAATCTAGCCGTCATATTCACCTCCATGGAGGTCACCAACATTCCCACCCCCGGCCACCCAAATTGGACATGTATAAATTTGATGGCTCTAATATGATAGTATGGGTAGCACAAATGGAACAATATTTCCTTCTGAATGATATTTGAGATGATCCAACTAAAATACATGTGGGAACCCTTTATTTGGATCAAGAGAGATGGCAATGGTAGCAATGGCATCATAAATCTATCCCAGGAAAATGACTTGGTAGGTGTCCTCAAAATCTCTTTGTGACTGCTTTGATAGAAATTCTAATTTTTTGGGTCATCTTACTAAGCTCCAGCAGACAAGCACAATATGTAGAAATTTCACCGTAGATTAAACTGATTATGCAATGTGCTAAAGCAAAATACTTAATCTACTTCTACAATCAAACTTGCGAAAGCTTAATTGATTTTGAGTAAGATCGAATAAAACACATATAACAGAAAAAAATATTCAATCACACATCAAACACAAAAGAATACTTTGGGGAAAGCCTTAACGAAAAACCCCGCTATCTGTATTATCATACAAGTGGAAATATCTCAGGATTACACGAAGCTTTAGCTCTCAGTACAATCCCTCACCGCTACTCATAGACAGAATAGACAACGCATATGCCTTCCTTCAGTCCTCCAAACCTCCTATTTCCTAGCCTAGTTTCTCTTGGGTCCTCCAGCGGCAACCTGTGTGATTCTCACCTCACACACAACTCTAACCTCTGAAATAACTCCGCAATCTTGAAGGAGATGATTCCTTCTGCATGGATGAGTTTCCTTTATAGGAAAATTGCTCCAACTGAGAGTACACTATCCCTTCCCTTAATCTCAACTGGGTCTTTCTCTGAACTGACATGCATTAGTTATTTATGAGAGAATATTTAGTTATATGGAGAACACTAGTTGCAGGCATGCATGCATCATTAACTGACTGAACTCACAATTATTTCTTCCAACTATTTGGAACTAATTTAATTGGACTTAACTCAGTTAAATGAGCTAATTAATTAAATACAACTCATCCTTATCTCCTTAATTAAGAGATAACTTCCTCAATCAAAGGGATAACTATTGCATGTCTTCACAGAGACTTCATGTTTGGTTTTCACCAAATAATTAACTCAAGATGAATTAATTAATTATTTTTCAAATAACAGGTGAGACTAAATTTGAATTTTAATTCTTAATTTTAATTCAGAGACTAATTAAAATTGGAATCTATTTCGAAATGCGATTTATAGCATTTTTATTTTTTGCTATTTCCAAAAGAGTTGGAGTATATCTTGAAATTCTATTTGTAGAAATGCCATTTTTAGCATTTTTTGTTGCCATTTTCAACACAATAAATGAATACATTGCAGCCTTTGAGATGTTGGCCATCTGCACAGAAAGTATGGGAGATGAATTCTACTTAGAATGTTTTATAAGTGGTCTCAAAGAAGCCATCCAAGCACATGCCCAGATGCACCACCCACCTAGATGGATAGACGCTTGCAACAAGGCTTATCGAAGTGGAGCATGCTTTAGCTACCCAGTCTCCTCGTCCAAATTTCTGTTGAGAATGCCACAAAATGACGGAGCTTAGTGGAAAGAAGTCGCCTTCACTAAGTGGGCCCGCAGGCTATTTTTGGCGCAAAGTCTATTTTTAGACATATGGATCATGGTCTATGAGTTGCAGGATGCTATTTGTGGATGATTGGTCATGTTGGTAAAAATAGATGGACTTCTATTTTTAGACATATGGGCGGAGTCTATTTTTAGACTGCTAGTCTAAAAATAGAACAGTCGAATATTATTATCTATTAATAATATTTGGACTATAAACATTATCTTATCCTCTTGGAGCACTTCAGTTCGAGCTACGGATGTGGCACATGCAACTGTCAAAAGGAAATACGCTTTTCTTATGGGTCAGTTGAGCTATTACATGATGGACTTTAGTTAGAACTCAAGTGATTGAGTTTGGTGGAGTTGATGGAGTTGTGTTTAGTTTGACTTGGTTAAACTAGTTGTATTTAGTCTAACTGCAGAATACATTAGTGATGAGTGATGTGAAGTAATTATTAATTAATTCACTAATTATTAACTTATAAAGCAACTAAAGAATACATTAGTTAACTTAGTGCATGGAAAGTTCAGTGGAGACAGGTGTTAGAGGTTGAGATTGCTATCAGTTGTGACTATAGTTGTGCATGAGATTTGCACATGCATGGATGGATATTGCCCATGAGGCTTGTGTAGTATAACCAAGGGAATTCGATTTCACAAAGTGATTGATTCTCTTGCAGGATTGCGCAGTGGAGGCAAGAAAACAGTGGAGGAGATTTGAGGCATCAGATCTGAGCTAGTTTGTGTGTAACAGGTGGAGATAGTACTGAGTACTTGTGAGGAGTATTGTACTATGTATTGTTACATGTTCTCTATCATTATAATATACAGATAGTCTGTGGTTTTCAGCTGTATGCTTTCCTCGGGTTACATACTGTATTAATGTGCGCATGTGATTGATGTTTCATTGTTTTAATGCTGCAAGATTGATGATCAACGTAGAGGAGGTTATGTATTGTGCATGTATTCCGCAATAGTGTATAATCAGGATAATATTTGTGAATAAGTCTTTAATTATTCAAAATTTCTACATGGTATCAGAGCAGTGAATCATCAGATCTATTATTCAGAAAGTGTTTACATTTTATTTCTTCAGGTAGAGTCTGTAATTGGGCCCGGTAGCCTCTGGATTCATCCTTCCTTTGGAAGGTGAGATATCCGGTAAAATCCCATACAATCAATCTCTGTATGAGAAATAATTTGTTCTCACGAATTTTAGATGAGAAGCGGTTGAGTTTTGAGCTGGTGGAATTCGAATTTGCAGCAGTGTTTTTTTGGTGTCAACGTGGTAATGTCTTTCAACAGATTGCGATTGGAGTATGCCCTTGAGGGCAGCTTGAACTATATTGCATGGAAGGACAGGATGGAGGCGGTGTTAGATGATAATGGGTTGAAGGAGTTCATAGAAGCTGAGGTCCCAAAGCCTACTGATACTACGCAAGTTGATGCTTGGCAAAAGAAGACAGAAAAGTGTCGAAGGATTCTGTTAGAGGGTGTGAAGGATCACATTGTGTCCAGCCTGCATGGAAAGGCTTCTCCATACTTGATGTGGAAAGCGTTGACAGATCTATTCCAAATCAAGAGCGATCAGAGGAAGCTGGCGCTCAAGGATAAACTCAGAAACATTAAGTGCGAGAAGGGAGACAGTATGCCTAAGTATCTCACGAAGTTCACTCAGTGCAGGGATGAGCTGGGAAGTGTGGGGGTGACTGTCGATAATGAGGACTTTGTGAGCTTGGCTCTCCTTGGTCTTCCGAAGAGTTTGAATTCCTATCAAGACTCTGTTAATGGTCGGGAGAAATTTCTAGGATGGGAGAGACTTTGGTCAGATCTTGTGCAGAAGGAGATCAGGCGGAATACCAGGGACGGATCTTCATCAAAGGCAACTGATGAAGAAAATTGCGCTTTGGATGCCAAAGCAAAGAAGGGGAAGAACAAGAAAGATTCTCATTCCGGTGCGAAAGGAAACAAGTAGGACATGTCCAAGGTGAAGTGCTTTCACTGTCACCAGCACGGACACTATGCCACAAATTTTCCGCAGAAGAAGAAAAATAAGCACGCTGCTGGAGCTGTAGCAGGAGAGGCCTTAGCCTCATAGTTTGAGCTTGATTTTTCATTGATCGCATGCTTGGTATCAAGTGTGATGGGATCGGTATGGTTCTTGGATAGTGGTGCGTCTTTTCACATGACAAGAGATCGAGATTTGTATTCTGATCTGGAGGAGAAAGATCTTGGAGTGCACATCGAGATGGGCGATGATGGTAGATACAGTGCGACTGGTATCGGTACCATTTCCTTTGAGAGGGAGTCTGGTAAACCCTTCGTATTGAAGGAAGTGATGCATTTTCCAGGATTGAAGAAGAATCTTATCTCTGTGGCGATGTTAGAAGACAAGGGATATGATGTTGTTTTCAGCGAGGGAAAGGCTTTCCTGCGCAGTAAGACAACTGGAGAAACTCGGAAGATAGGGGTTTGAGTCAGGAACCTTTATCAGTTGCATGTAGATGGCTGCACAACAATGGCATGCAAGGTAGAAGGATTGGTGAGCCGGGATGATGGCGAGCTGTGGCACAGGAGATTGGGTCACTTTCACGATGGAGCCTTGAAGATACTGCAACGGATTACTACAGGGCTTCCTAAAGGCACTATTGCGCTGTCAGATCAGTGCAAGGGGTGTACTGTGGGAAAGTTTGTGAAAGCCACCTTTCACGAGAAGGAGAGTCACGCCACGATGATCCTTGAGAGAATTCACATAGATGTGTGTGGACCTTTCTCAGTAGCTTCGACAGCAAAGCACAGGTACTATGTGATCTTTGTTGATGATTTCTCTCGGAAGCGCTAGATCTTCTTCATGCAGAAGAAGAGCGAGACATACTCAAAGTTCAGTGAGTTCAAAGCACTGGTCGAGAAGGAGTCGGGGAAGAGGGTGAAGGCTTTTAGGAGTGACAATGGTGGTGAATACATCTCTGGCGAGTTCAAGGATTTCTGCAGTGCAGAAGGGATTCGAAGAGAGCTCATAGCTCCCCATAACCCACAGCAGAACGGGGTTGCTGAGCGGAAGAACATAATGATCATGGATGCTGCACGGGCGATGTTGCATGATCAGGGCCTACCCCTTCACTTGTGGGCGGAAGCATGCAATACTGCAGTATATGTGCAAAACCGTTGTCCTCACAGGATACTTGGCATGAGTACACCCGAGGAGGCTTATTCTAGTAAGAGGCCTGATATTTCTCATTTGAGGATTTTTGGTACTAATGTCTACATGCATGTGACAAAGGATGCCAGGAAGAATCTAGAGCCGACCACAGAGGTTGGGATATTTTTGGGGTACATTGATACGCCCCACAACTATCGTGTGTATTTTCCAGACAGTCGCAAGACTGTTGTGCGACGGGATATAAAATTTTAGGAGGAGAAAGCCATGAAGTGTTCGCTTGAGAGGGAGCCACACTTGCATGCAGATGAGGAGCTATTAATTCCTAATGATGATCTTCAGGACATGGATCAGCCACAGGACGAAGTTCATGGAGTGGAAGAGACCACTCATGCATCGCCAACCATCAGAGGGCGAAAGCGCTTGACAGAAGCTGAGCGACTGGCTCAAGATGCAGAGAAGGTTGTAGGACCACCTATAGCTCAACGTAGACAGAGACAGTCACCTGATCGGTACACTGGATACATGGCTCTTGTGAGCAAATGTGTTGTGACTGAACCATCCTCTTTCGGGGAAGCTGTGGAGGATCCCGCATGGGTAGATTCCATGGTGGAAGAGTATGATTCGATTGTCAAAAACAGTGCATGGGAGATTTTCCCAAGACTAGAAGGGAAATCAGTGGTGGGTTCGAGATGGATCTACAAAGTTAAGCATGCAGCTGACGGGAGTGTGGAGAAGTACAAGGCAAGATTTGTTGCCCGAGCTTTTCAAAGATAGAGGGGATCGATTATGAGGAGACCTTTGCACTTGTCGCAAGGTATTCTTCCATACGGATGATTTTTGATCTCTCAGCGCAGATGGGGTGGCACATTCATCAGATGGATGTGAAGACTGTGTTCCTCAACAGAGTCATTGAGGAGGAGGTGTACATAGAGCAGCCCGAAGGTTTCGAGATCTTCAGCAGCGAGTCGCATGTGTGCAAGCTCAAGAGTGCGCTGTATGGGTTGAACAAGCACCACGTGCTTGGTACACACGAATAGACAGTGACTTCACCGGACTTGGATTCTCCAAGAGTGAGGCAGATCCTAACCTATACTAGATTGTGGTGGAGGGTAAGTTGCTTATCATTGTATTGTATGTAGATGATTTGATTCTAACGGGTGATGAGCTGTTGATACTTTCATGCAAGGATGATCTTGCTAAGGAGTTTGAGATGAAGGACTTGGGCCTCCTTCATTATTTCCTGGGATTGGAAATTTGGCAGCGCAGTGATGGACTATTTGTTTATCAGGGTAAGTATGCTCGGGAGATATTGGAGAAGTTCAACATGCATGGCTGCAACCCTGTTGATACTCCTCTTCCTGGAGGTTGGAGGAAGGAGGATGCTACTTCGGCGGAGGTAGTGGATGCCACTGTTTATTGACAGTTGGTGGGGTCGATTATGTATCTGGTCAATACACGACCTGATATATGCTATGCTGTTAACCAGTTTTCACAAGCTATGGTTAAGCCAACCAAGCTCTTCTGGAAGGCGGGCAAGCATGTATTGCGTTATCTCAGAGGGACATTGGGATATGGATTGTGGTACAGACAGGAAGATGATGTGAAGCTATGTGGCTTCGCGGATGCAGATTGGGCAGGGAACCCAACGGATAGAAAGAGAACATTTGGAGGGATTTTCAGTATCGGGTCGACAACAGTTTCTTGGTATAGTAGGAAGCAAAGATCCGTGGCACTCAGTTCAGCAGAGGCCGAGTATATGGCAGCAAGTTTGGCTGCATGCGAGGCTATATGGATGAGGAAGATCTTGGTCGGGTTGTTCGGTTCTTACTTGGAGCCTACAATGATTTATTGTGATAACTAGAGTTGCATTAAACTCTCGGCTAATCCAATATTTCATGATAGATCCAAGCACATTGACATCAGGTACCATCATATCAGAGATTGTGTGCAGCAGATAATCATGTTACTTTAATACATTCCAACGGAGGACCAGGATGCTGATATCTTGACGAAGGCGCTCACCAGGAGAAAATTTGAGAACCACCAAGGCAGGATAGGGGTCGCTGATAATCCATATCTTGTTGAGAGGGAGTGTTGAGAATGTAACAAGATGATGGAGCTTAGTGGAAAGAAGTCGCCTTCACTGAGTGGGCCCACAGGCTATTTTTGGCGCAAAGTCTATTTTTAGACATATGGATCATGGTCTATGAGTTGCAGGATGCTATTTGTGGATGATTGGTCATGTTGGTAAAAATAGATGGACTTCTATTTTTATACATATGGACGGAGTCTATTTTTAGATTGCCAGTGTAAAAATAGAATAGTCGAATATTATTAGCTCTTAATAATATTTGGACTATAAACATTATCTTATCCTCTTGGAGCACTTCAGTTCGAGCTACGGATGTGGCACATGCAACTGTCATAAGGAAATATGCTTTTCTTATGGGTTAGTTGAGCTATTGCATGATGGACTTCAGTTAGAACTCAAGTGATTGAGTTTGGTGGAGTTGATTGAGGAGTTGATGGAGTTGTGTTCAGTTCGACTTGGTTAAACTAGTTGTATTTAGTATAACTTCAAAATACACTAGTGATGAGTGATATGAATTAATTATTAATTAATTCACTAATTATTAACTCATAAAGCAACTAAAGAATACATCAGTTAACTCAGTGCATGGACAGTTCAATGGAGACAAGTGTTAGAGGTTGAGATTGCTATCAGTTGTGACTATAGTTGTGCATGAGATTTGCACATGCATGGATGGAGATTGCCCATGAGGCTTGCGTAGTATAACCAAGGGAATTCGATTTCACAGAGTGATTGATTCTCTTGCAGGATTGCGCAGTGGAGGCAGGAAACAGTGGAGGAGATTTGAGGCATCAGATCTGAGCTAGTTTGTGTGTAACAGGTGGAGATAGTACTGAGTACTTGTGAGGAGTATTGTACTATGTATTGTTACATGTTCTCTATCATTATAATATACAGATAGTGTGGGGTTTTCAGTTGTATGCTTTCCCCAGGTTACATACTGTGTTAATGTGCGCATGCGATTGATGTTTCATTATTTTTAATGCTACAAGATTGATGATCAACGTAGAGGAGGTTATGTATTGTGCATGTATTCCGCAATAGTGTATAATTGGGATAATCTCTGTGAATAAGTGTTTAGTTATTCAAAATTTCTACAATTTCATAGCCAAGGGACGCCCCACCTAGGCTCAGGGCCTTACCCAAACACTTAAGGTTCAAAAGGTGTTTCCAGCAGAAATGGCTGAAAGAAGAAAACAAAGATTTTTCTATTACTGTGATGACAAATACCTCCTCGGACATAAATGCAAGGAACCCAAATTCTTTCAAATTGATGTTACTGATCACAGCTCATCTGAGGAAGCCCCACCCCTTGAGGGACCAGAGGATGAAGTTGAGGAAACCCAATGGGACAATGAACTCCCAGCTACGCCAAAGGAACCAGTTATCTCGCTACATGCTTTGGCGGGGATTTCTACACCCAAAACTCTCAAAATCAAAGGCTTTATTAAACATCGCCCTGTAGTAGTATTGATTGATAGTGGCAACACTCATATCTTTATCCATCAGCAAGTCGCCGAAGCTATTCATTGTTTTGTCAGGGCAATCTTTAATTTCCAGGTCCATATTGCACCTCTAGCTGAATAGTGGTATAATACTAACTATCATGCAGCCACCAAGATGACTCAATATGAAGCAGTGTATGGTCAACTTCCATCTTCACCTATTTCTTATATCCCTGGATGCTCTAAGGTGCAAGCAGTGGATCAACTCCTACAGAACCGTGCAACCATGCTAGCTTGTCTCAAAGATAATCTCCATCAAGCTCAGAATCGTATGAAGCAACAAGCAGACCAACATTGTTTAGAATGCACATTTCAAGAAGGGAATCAGGGATTCCTGAGGCTGCAACCATATAAGCAAACATCACTCAAAGACAAGGGCTATCAAAAATTAGCTCCAAAATTCTACAGACCTTATCAAATACTTCAACGCATTGGAGCAATAGCCTACAAGCTAGCCTTGCCACCAACTTCAAAAATCCATCCAGTCTTCCATGTATCATGCCTCAAGAAAGTGGTGGGGAACAATTGCAGAATTCAAACTAGTCTACTTAAATTGGATGAAGAAGGTTCACTCTGGCTCCAACCTGAATAGGTCCTCGATACGCGAGAATGACATCTGCGACCGCTTGATCAAGGAAGTCCTCGTCAAGTGGAAAGACACCTCTCTAGAAGATGCGACTTGGGAACCAACCACTATTCTTTAGTAGTTTCCGCAGCTTCAGCCTTGAGGACAAGGCTGCTTTTTATGGGGGAGGGCATGTTAGGGTCCAATCTCACCCATTTATTTATGTAATAGGGTCAAGTCATAGTTATAGTTAGTTAAAGAGTCAATAAAGCCCGTATTAATAATTGTAAGTGGTTGACCCGCATTTAAGAAAGGGACCACAGTTAATTGCAAATGGGCCATGGTATTAGATAGATGGTATTGAGAGAACCGTGGTACTCTCAATACCATCCATCTAATACCATGGGTTTATCACATTATTTATAACTACTTGTGGTCCCTTAAATGATGCGAGTTAACCACTTTATTTATTAACTATGGTCCATCCCATTATTACATTATTCCCTTGGGTACCTCCCTGTATACCCCATACTATCCCCCCTAGGTATACTACATTCCCATACTATCCCCCTAGGTATTCTCGCAAGTGAAAAGCATAACATAAAATATCTATGTAATGCAAACATAGACACAAGGAAGACCTTGAACTCACAAGTCATAATCAACGTAAATGAAAAGTGATTTATGTGGTATATGGGGATACATTGTAGCAAATTATTCATTTAGTAGTTCAAATGAAATGGTATGTAGGTCATGTCGTCTTAGTAATCACAACTCCGTGTTGTATTGTGTTTTTAAAAGAGTGTAAATAATATCCAAGTGGTTCCCCTTTCAAATGTGACAATACAAACTTCTAGTGTTCTTGGAGCTTATGTTCATTTTGTCGTGCACACCAATCAACATAGTAGCATATGGAAATTCCTACAATGCTTCTTTAAGCACTATTATTTCTCTTGTAACTCTTGCATGCATGTCACAAGGTATGAATATTATTTCTAACATTTTAAATAGTAGTGAGAAACCAATGAAACCACATTAGCTAATTAGATGATACATCCTCCCCATAAGACCTTGCTATTGAGCATTATTGTAGAAAAATGAAGAGACACAAGTTGAAGAATGTATGATGTTTTGGCTTCTTTATATGAGTTCTATGTGTACATGGATCTTGTTGAAACACATGGACTAGTGACAATACAAAAAATCATCAAGCCAAATCCAATGGTTCCTATCACTTTCAATAGAATTACTTTCACATGCCATAGTAAATCAAGGTGACAACATAATGTTTTGGAATGAACTTGATTTTCCTTGATGTCAATACTACACTTTGCTTTCTAAACACGGGAAATGACAAACCAAAGATGGTACATGGTATCTTGCATACTATTACTATTTAGGTACAAGCTTCTATTCATAAACATGATTTTTATGTTATGGATGAACAAGGTCAAGGATGCAAGGCTTTGTTAGTTCAACATTGGATGGAAGATATGAGAAGTAGCATAAGCATCGAAAAAAATTGAAGAAAAATTCAAGCCTTATAAATTGAGTATTTCCATCCTCAACCATAAATAAATGTGGACAAAAAGTTATGCACTCACTATTCCATAACTTGAAGCTAGTTGCACTATAGCTCTCAAACAAAGCATTGAAGTGCATTTTCCTAAAGATAAGGTACACGAGCCTGTAATCTACATGCAATAATTGAAGAAGCATTTACAATATGACATATATGTATTTTCCATTAGATGTGCTACTATGTCACCTTTCTCTAAGCTTTCACATCGACTTTATTGCTAACAGATGGTGTGGCTGAAGCCATTCTAGATCATGTAAATAGAAACATGATAGACACAATGTACATGCACCATTCCTCAACAATAACCAATTCTAGCACATGATCCCATAACTTTCCACATTGTATCCTACTATGCCTTCCCCATTCTATTTCACTCTATATTTTCCCATTCCAATCTAACATGTAACATTATCATATTAAAGCCTCTACCATTCCACACCAACATGCCATTGAAATGTGTTTTTCATAGACCATGTCACCATGCCTCTCAATAGTATAGTTGCACAAGACAAGTTGTTAGCTATCTATCAACCACAACACGCTAACCCTCCTTAGGATTGAACCTTATAGATTTTGTTTCATTCATGAAACATTCCAATATAATATGAACATCCAAGTAAAGGTCTACATGACCTTCAACCTCCCCTTGATTCCATATAAACAAATTGACAATAATTAAGGTATGGAATGACGATCATAACCATCTCAAGAGAGTGATGTGACATTAGTGCCTTGTTGAATAGAGAGGGTAAGAAGAAGATGCCATATATGAGGGAATACCTTCCTCTTACTACCATTCACATAGGGATTAAATGCATAATTAGGGATGAATAACATAATGAATCATAGATGTTTAGAATTTGAGAAAGAAGGTTTACATAGTCCGAATTCATGTCAGTGACCAAGTGCTTATGGAATACACTGTGTAATGTGTTGGAAATCATTTCAAGTGGACGCTCCACCCATATTCAAGGACAAACAAATATTTTCCCGCATGCTACACAATGTATTCCATAAGCATTTGATTGACAATAATAATTAATCATTACAAATATATTTTAGAGTAGTCTAAACATTACTTTTTGAACTTTTTTCTACCACATTTTTCTATGAATTTTGTCTAAAATCCAACGAGAAGTTTTAAAAAATTGGTAGAATTGTAGATATGATTTTTTGATATTGCATAACTTAGGTGCAACAAGAGTTTTTCAGGGTGCTAATCCATTTTTTGCATTCAAAAATACAATTTGAGCAATGGAAAATTACAATTTCACCAACAATTATCTAGTCATATTTCAATGATAGTTGTCGAAAAAAGGTAGAATGTTTAGACTTGTCCATATATTTCTAGTGCTTAAGGATTTTCTTAAATTTTATTTCTGCTTTGCTCCACCATGAAAGCACAAGTATCCACAATCATGATTTTTTCTCACCTTGCTACAAAAGGAAAATTTCACACAATAGGTAATGTCATTCAACAACTTTGCTAAAAAGGGACATTTTTAAAGAATCATTATATGAATAAATGATTTAGTGTGCTCCAGAAGACAATACTATAGTAAAATAGTTTCATGATATGAGATTTAATGATATTCCTAGAGCCTATGCACTACTGAGCGAGATTGGATCATTATATTGTTTATCATCCATCTTGATGCTTTTAGACTAGAAAGCGTGGATGAATAAGCTCACAGGACCATTTTTACCAGTGGGACTTAGTTTGGTAGATTGGGGTCTAAAACCTTCCAGAAGCATTTTGAGGCATCAAACGATTTTTTATTTTTTATTTTTATTTATTTATTTTTTTAATTTTTATTTATTAATTTTATTTTTTTTAATTAATTAATTAATTAATTTATTTTATTTTTTTTCAGTAAAACTTTGTCACTTTAGCACAACATATTTTTTTTTTCTATTCTACAAACAAAGACCTTCCCAACAATAGGGATTCTGTATGCAAAAGTTATGCCACTCGAGAGTTGACCTTCCTATTTTGACCACCATAATTTGAGAGGATGCCACATCAACCCTTGTTATTCATGGAAAAGGGACTAGCCACGTGGTCGTGATGAAGAAGATTCTAGAAGAGTCAATATTTTAACTCTAGTTAAGAGTTGAAGGAGTCAAACCTAACCACTAGTAGGATATCAAGTTGTGCTATAACTAGCCACTAGGAGGAAGAGTGTTTCCATTCTTTTCGAATGCATTTTGTTCCATATACGAGCAAAGTAGTTGAGAGAGATGGGGAAAGAGAATGGAGAGGATTTGTGCACTATAATAGTCCATGGGCCATGTGCCTTACTTTGTACTCGTATCCATTTATATTCAAAGAAAGAGAGTAGAGAGACCTCACCTTCCAGTTGGGTTTTCTCCAAAAAGGGTTTCCCTTGATACATTTTGTGTCAATTGTGGTTTGTGCGTTTTTATTTGGCTGCTTCTCTATTTTTCTACATAATTATAATTTTCATGCATATGTAATAAACATTAATTTACAGATCCATAAATCTAGGGAGAAATAAAACCTCATAGTGTATATTTGATATTTTCTAATATATTTTAGTAGATTTGTTGTGACAAATTGTCTAGTGGAATATCCAAAGAATTTTATGGATCATATTGGTATTAGAGATAGGTTTCTTTGGGTATATTTTCGATATTTGTAGGTGATCTAGATCGGTTAAGCTGAAAGTCACAAAACGCCAGTCATGGCTGATGAATCTGTGAATAACCCTCATGATCCTGCATAGGAGAGATTTTCATAGCTAGAAGCACAAGTTGTAGATAAAAACTGTAATGTAAGCCTCATCATGGAGGCCTTGACTAATAAGGGCTATTAAGATAATATGGGGGTTATAATGCAAAGGTATGATTAGACAAGATATCAAGAGATTGGGAAGAAACAAAGAAGAAGCCACAAAAGAATCCAAAAAAAGATCAACCTAGTTTGAGTGTCGTGAACCATTCAGATTCCTTGCTCAAAATGGAAGTGAAGGTTGTTAGAATTTTATTTTAGTGCCCCTCATATAGAGGAAGAAATGAAGATTTCATTTGCTCAACTGAAATTATAGGGCTTGCCCAATCTAGTGGAACACCACACGAAGACCTTGAGGTTGGAGGGAGATCCTCTAGTCACTAAGTAGGAGTACTTTAAAACCATCATAAATTTACAATTTTACCCATTTGGGTATGTAGAGGACTAGTGGATCCGTTGGCACTACTTTAGGCAAAAGGAGGGGCAAGTGTACGCTGGGAGTACACCATAGAATTTATAAAGATGGTCATAATGTTGGGTATCTCTCCAAAGAACACATATGTACTCATCAAGTATATTAGGGGGTCTACACAGGGAAATGTAGAAGCAAGTGACGTTATTCAATCCTAGATCAGTGGACGAGGCTTGTGTATAGGCACAATACTTGGAGAGAATAGGCCAGAAAAAAGGGAAATCAAGTGGATCAAAGTAGAAGGAGCACCAACACGCTTCTAAGGAGGGAAGAAGGAGTTGAAAGGGGGAAATATAAAAATAACAAAGCCACAACACCCTAGTGCAAAGACCTCAAGAACCACTACAAACAATTGTAACATTGGCAGTCCTATTGAGGAGAAGTGTTGGAAATTGCATCCAAAGCTTAACCCAAAGAACAAAAAGAAAGATAATAAGCAAGGGAATCTCATGGCCATTGATTCAAGCAACCAATTTGAAAGAAACTCAGATGCGGATGAGAAGATCATCTATACGTCAATGCAGAAGGAGGTGAATATGAATAACCTTCAACAACATGAAGATAAGGAAAATACCATACTCTTCCATATAAATTAGATAAGGAAAATACCATACTCTTCCATATAAACATTCATTTAAAAATATCAATATTGATGCTCTGTTCGACTCAAGATGATAGGAAAATCTCATTGAAACAGAGTTAGTCAAAAAATTGGGATTGGAAGTTTGTGATCATCCAAGCCCATATCCAATGGGATGGGTAAATAAATATGCATAAATAAAGATAAAAACCATTGCAAAACTAGATTTTCTATTGGTGTTGATTTTATTGATGAAGTAGAATTATATGTAATTCCCCTTGATGTATGTGTAGTGGTGATTGGAAGTCCCTATATGTACATACATGATGCAATATTATTGTAGAGAACCAACTAGTACTGCCTCGTTAAGGATGGAAAATCGTTCACTATTAATGTGCACAAAGGAAAGTAAAAAATTTCATTGGTAAGTGCCAACCAAGTCGTGAAACTAATCATTTCTAGCAAGAAGTATGCTTTATTGTTTTTAAGAGAAAATCAATTTGTATAAGAGTTAATGAGAGAAAAGGTATCCCTAGATGGGTGAAACAAGAACTAGAAGAGTTGCTACAGGCATACAAGAATGTATTCCAGGAGCTTGAAGGGATACCCCCCAAGAGGGAAGTGGAGTGTTGGGCAACGAATCTCCCGTGTAACAGTTTTGGGGATTAAAGCCCACAATTTTGGGTAATAGTATGGTAAAGGTTCTGTGAAGTGCGCGGAGTGCGAATTGTAATGAGTCAAGTCAAGGGGTTGTCAACCCAAAAATAATGTAAGATAATAGAAAGTGAGTCGGCCTGCCCATGGTCCACGGACCATGGGAATGTATAAATAGAGTAGGGCTCTAGGTTTAGAAGGAAGTTTTTGGTAATTCTAGAGAAGATCAAAAGTGTATGGGTTTGAAAGGCAAGTTTGATCTGAGTCTGTAAGTCCGTGTCGAGTTCAGTAGTAGTTAGTGTAGGCTCTACAGCTGTGTGCGCAGAGGCCTAGTAGAGTCCGCAACTATGTGCACGGACCCCTGCAGCTGAGTGCGCAGGCCAGAATTGGGTTGTACTGAACAGAAGATTAATAAATATAAGTGATTCTGAATTATTGTGCATCTAGTCGTAGGTCTGTATGTTTATTCTTATGTATGGTTTTATGCATATCTTTAATATTTATGGTAGCGCGCTGGTTATAATTATTGAATGCTTGATTAAGTCCCTAAGAATTAGATCAGATCTATAATAATCACAATAATAATAAGGAATCTAGGAAGTGCCTCATCACAGAGCTACGCAAGGGCCAAACAGCTGTGCAATGTAGTGCGAGTGCGCAGATCGATTCGCGACCCCTCCAGACCGCATCAATACATCCCTAGGGTGCAGAAACCTGGTTCCAACACCCTCCCATACTACCTCGGGTGAGACTTCAGTTCGCACTCCTCGGATTGCCGCTGAAAGGGCCAGTAGTGCGGGATTTGTTTGGCTAAAACACTTCCGAACCTGGGTCAGGCCCCAATAAGCCAACAAATGGTTCCGTTGCTGAGACCAGGATTTGCCTAAGGGATGTCTCATGTCGGAACAATGGAACCCTACGAAGAAAGAGATTGAATATTGGTTGGATCAGAAGCTTCACGAGTTCGTGGTACAGGAAAACAAAACCCCACAGATATCTGAGAAGAGGTGGCTGGATCGCTACGTATATACGGAAATTCATGAGATCTTCTTCGCGTCTTTCTCTTCAGAGCTGTATGATTGGATCGCAAGTCTAGCAGACAACTAGGGAAGGTGCAAGCTTGAGCAACCCACAGTGTGGACTCTAAAGATGGTGCGCAGGCTAGAGGCATCTGAAGATAAGATCGCACAGGCCGTGGATCATTGGCTGGATCGGGCAATAGGAGGGTTTATCACTGAATTCGCGATAGACACGACTATCAACTACAACGAAGTAGAAATACGTTTTCTCAAGGGACTGCGAGGTAAGTACATCAAATCGTTGAATACCTAGATTAAGATGCTATTGTGTGAAAAACGTGTGATGCGAATCCATTAATCAGTGGAACGACGTGGAGCAGGAGGGCCTACAAGGGTATTGAAGGGTTAGGAAATAGTCCTTTGATTTCACCTCAGCGAGAGGACGAGGACGAGCATACTTGGGCTTCCCCAAGGAGTGCGGTCGGTTTGATAAGGCAACGCATTCTACAACTATCATCTCCGCTAACACCACCACTCGTGTCACCTCCTTCACCTCCATCTTCACCCACATCACCTCCACCAAACCAGCAGTTTAGCATAGTGAGCGCGATTAAGTTGCCTGTATTCAGAGGGGTAGGGAGAGAAGAGCCTGATCAATTTTGGTTCGTAGTAAGAGAAGTGTGGGAAGCACACGAAGTTATAGATGATAACATTAAGAAGGCCACCTTGGTAAGTGCGTTGTAGGATCGCGCGCTGACTTGGTATATCAAGCACTCGAATGATCATTCAACCGCTGGAATAGCGGAAATCCAGATTGCATAAACAAAGAATTTAGACGGCTGAAATTAGAGATGCAGTCGATCATCAGATTCAAGGAGATTGCGATGCTGCTAGGCGAAACCCCCTGGGATCTAGATCAGAGACTAAAGAGCACGATCCGCGAGGCTAACATGACGTTGATGGATGTGCAACACCACACATGGTTTGTGGCGTCTTTGACACCACATCTGAGGACGACGCTATCACAACAGAAGCTTTCAACCCAGGCAGAAGCATTGGAAATAGTGATGAGGTTGCATGAAACTCCGATACAAGATCCTGGGTTGGGAGTCCAACAGATCCATGCGCAACTACAAAACCTATGCTTGGAGATGCAGAGTTTGAAACAGGATAGGGCGCTCGATCAGAAGTGCGAGAAGAGGTGTGGTGCATAAAATGTAAAAGCCAGGGCCACGATAAGGATCATTGTTCGGTATTTGCGAACTATCTGCCGGGGGGGGGGGGGGGGGGGGGGGCAAATGCCAATGAGACCAGAGGCATAGGCAGGGCCAAGTGTGGCGCCTGTGCTTTGGTGTGCGATCTATCAGGTGGGGGAAAGCACACAATGGACAACTGTCATCTACTGCAAAAGTTTACACAGACCCCCCAACAGTTATTTTGCAATTTTTGTAGATCGCTGGTCCACGTTGAATGAAACTGTCAGAGTTATGAATTGTTGATGGATCGAACACTTGCCTATAGGATGCAGAATGAGGCATAAGGTCAGGATCTAGCCGCAGCAATAGTGCGCGGTGGGTTCTAGGGACGAGGATGATGACGAGGAGGAACGGGACTCGGACGAGGTTGTGGACAATTAATCTACTACAATTGTGGAGGACTTGGGCACTATGCGTGTGACTGTACAAACCCAACAAGAACATGTTGTCCGTACTGTTATCAGTTTGATCATGAAGTGGTAGATTTCCCCACACTAATTGCACAGATGCATGAGAAAGGGGTGCTTCAGTCTACTCCAACGCAGAACATCCAAATGATGAGGTCTGAACCATGCGAAGATGACCCCAACGTGAACATGGTGCTTAGAATCGGTGCCACCACAGGGGAAGATAAAGGGAAGCAACCCAAGGAGAATAGATGGGTTCGCAAGGTCCCTACAAAGAAACCTAATTTTGACTTGGAACACGCAAAGGAGACATTTATGGAAGCTAATAAGAGTTTCGCAGAGGCCTCTACTTCAGGTAGTAAGGATCAACTCAAGCCAGAAATGGATCCTTCTATGCTAACTACCTTTTTAGAGACATGTATGAAGCTACTGCGGGATAATAAGGTAGTTAAGGGATTACAAGAGCTGATAACTAGAGGCGTAGGGTCAAGTGAACCATGTGTGGTTAGGAAACTAGGAAAGCATGCTTTGCGCACCAGCCGGGAAATGCGATTGATAGCATAGATTGGTGACTATGCGATGGATTAGGTCATTCTGGACTTAGGGTCAGATATGAATGTGCTACCTAAACAGACATGGGAACGCATGGGAAGGCCCGCATTACAGTGGTATCCTATTCAATTATGGATGGCGAACCAACAAAAGATCTTGTCCATGGGAAGATTGCAAGGAGTAACCGTGGATATCGAAGGCGAAAGCACCCAAATGGATTTTGAGGTAATAGAAATTGAGGATGACAGCAACCCTTACCATGCCTTGTTAGGAATAGACTGGGCCACAAATATGAATGGAGTCATCAGCCAACTAGAAACCAGAGTTGCACCAATAGGTGGCGCGAAACTAAGCATTATACCAGGCCTGGCTGGCCCTAAAACTACAAAAATAGTTGCGACCCTGCTATCATGGTTGCAACCACACTTTACCAAATAGGGGGGCGCACCATACAAAGAAATACGAGATGTACTAATGGACACAAGGGTTGGTGAAGGGTGCCCGCGGCCTGGGCTAGCAGGGAAGTTGAAGTCTTACACCTGGGGTGCGACCACCTGACTATCTATGGAAAGCACAGTCTCAGTGCTCCAAGCAGTTGAAAGAAGGTGTGGGACTATAAACAAGTCTGCAGGAGAGCTGTGCAGACATGAGGTTCCGCGCAGGGCCAGTAGGCCACCAGGATCGCGGTCGTGCATAAGGGGTTGCGCTGCCATGTGGCTAGGCCGGGAGGTGATCATTGATGTCACTATTCATGACAAGAAGTCTAACTTACGGCAAAAAGGAGCAGGCGGCGAGCCATTACGACTGGAATTCAGAGCTAGATACAGGAAGATCTGCTGCCAAGAAGATATTAATGACTTAGAAGTGGAGGGAATGGTCAAATTCAAATTCAAACGTTACTATAAAGCCCCACTTAGATATTTGAGATTTGAGCCAGTACAGAACAACAAGCACCAAGCTACCTTGCCACCCATGACTAAGTACTCGAATGAATCCAGGATAAAACCATGTCAGCTGCTAGAATTAGAGTGAGATTCGCGGAGGAGCCCTAGCTGACTCAAGAGGAGCCTGGAGAAGCGGATGCTGCCCCAGAGGTTCCAAAGTCTTGACGCATTCCGCAACCCCAAAAAGACAAGCAGACTATGGGACCATTTTGGGTATCACCCCGATTCAGTAAATTGTCAATGGCCGAAAAGGGCAAAGTTATCACCACTGAACCCAAGGAGGAAGAGGAAGATTTACAAGCCCTGATTTCTCAAATTGAAGCATAGGACAAGGAAGAGGAAAATGTTTCCCAAGTACCTTCGGCGATAATGCTACCACCATACATCTCCCCGTGGAAAGGGACGACCAAGACATTGAAGGACCTAGAGGCCATGAAGAACACGCTGAAGACCCTGCTTCTTCCGGATGAAATAAGGCTCGACGGTCTGTCACTGGGCTGGGTACCGAATATCAAGTTCAAAGATTGGGACATCGCGGACAATGAGAAGTTCCCCCAATTGGCCGTAGAGAAATTACTACAACAGAAGTGGTTACGGGGTGTGGAGAAGGTGGGATTACTCAATCTGAGGTGGATACCCCACTATCACCGCGCAACCATCACAATTTTTGTTATCCGACAACTACTGTGTCTAGTACATGATGGGTATCTTTGGCTGGAGGAACTGATTCCCATCACGGTCGATTTAATACACAGAATTTCCCAGCTGCCTACTAAAGGAAATGATCCTGTAGCCATAGTAGGAACAAGTAACAACGTGGGTTTCACAGAAGCCATGAAGGTTAAATATAAGCTGGAGAAGCGGAAGCTAGGATTTGTAATAGCAAGTGTCAAAGATCGAGGGGTGCGCATCGCCACCCAGTTACAGGCCGGCAAGCTTATGAGGAAATGCTGCATAGATGAGGTGCCAACATCTATCATTGCGCTCGTGGAGCAGTGTGCAGAGGGGGTTCAGTTCAACTAGGTGCAGTTTCTCTGTGATGAATTTTTGACAAATTATAGGGAAGCCTAGGAGCAGGGTAAGACTTTCCACTATGCATGGTTGCTCCTATCAATCCTACTAGTTGCAGGGGAGCTACCGAAGGGCAGCCAGTTTCCCAACATTGAGAAGAACCTACCTGAAGCCGTGAGGTATAACTCGCTCTGGGCTACAAAAGATGCCACGAGGGTTCATGAGATCAAGGTGTTTTGGATATTTATGGAGGCGAGTATCCAGACATGGATCGACTGCAGACCATGGTTATCCCCGAGAGTATACAACAGTTTACAAAGCGCGACCGAGTTCAAGGTAGATATGCATAATCTGTATATCCGGGCGCGAAAGGATCCAATTCGAACATGGGTAAAGCTTCCGTTCATTGCAACAGATGATGCAATTTTCGAGGCGATGGTGGCATGGCCTCCGGAGTGGCGCACCCTAGACTTGGCTGAATTAGAAAAGATTGCGGCACAACAGCGGAAGAAGGAAATCAAGCTGCGCATCACAAAGTTGGCAGAAAGAACAAGCCAGGAACAAAAGCGGCCATGCAGCGGGAGGTGACCGAGGCAGTAACCGAAAACACCATTGCACACGTCGAAGAGATCGTGGAGGATCAAGAAATGTCCATGGAGATGGAAATAAAGGGGGAAGTTGAGACATAGGAACGCACAGACCTGACCACAACATCGACCCAACTTAAGAGGCTGCACGTCCAGGAGCAGCCACCTACACACAAAAAGACAAAGACAACAAAGACCTTGGAGGGAGATTTTCTTGCCAGAAGCGAACCAGTACGTGATGTCACTAAGGGTGGTCTGGAGGAGTTGATGACGGAGAAGACAACTATGTTGGGGGCACTCAGAGCGCAGTTGCAGGCATTACAGGTGAAACCCGCAGGAGGGATGATGCCGAACCTTGTAGAAGGTACATTCGCAATTGAGCAGATGGTACGCGCCCACACAATGAATACTTTAGTGTTACCAGTAGGCGTCATCTTAGCAGAGGCTGAAGATGACACGAGGGATTGGGGGTTGAATTTTTCCACCCTTCCTAGAGAGACCCTATACTAGCTGTAGGATGGGGTAACTGCTGAGCTCTGTGCCAGGGAAGGCCGTGCCCTCTAGGTCTTAATGGAGAAAAAGGGAAATCTGGAGCAGATCAATCTACAACGCGATGAATTGGTTGCACACAACCAAGGATTGGAATAGATCGTGGCAGAGGTATGTAGCAGTGTACCAGAATTGGCTGTGCTAGCAGAACTCCCAACAACTGAAAAGATTCATCATATGGTGGCAGGATTCCGTAGGGCCGAAGAGGACGCCGCGAAAGATCAGATGGATTTGAACTTGCAAATTGCAGAGCTAAGGCTGAGAGCACAACCCCCTACACCACCGGAAGTTAGAGAGCAATGCTGCCGCACCATTCAAGTAGGGTTGGAAGTGATAAAGCGTGTTGTACAGGATTGCACAAGATTGTTGGATCAGTCCCTTCTTATGCTCACATCACTATAGTGAGACCCAACATTACAACGGTTAGAGATAGAAGCACGGGAGTTGCAGCAGGCCTATGATAATGTCTGGGGGACTACGCAGATGGTTGCCATTACTCAGCGATTGGCCAAGATGAGGGAGGCCCAGGCTCTCAAGGCACAAGTCAATGCCACTCGCCAGAAAGAAGCAGTGCTTAAAGAATGCATCTAGCCTTGGCTTGATGAGGCATTCGTGGTCACCACCAACATCGAGGGAAAGCTAGCACACATGCAGGTAGTATACGAACTCAGACAAGCAAGTGAAACTGATAATGATGCATTGGAGGCTTGCGCACAACGGGTACAATAGGTGGCAGAAGAATGTGTTGCGGATGTAAGCGAAGCACAAAAGTGGTTGGATGACCTCCGCATGAAGATCACCGCACCAACCGAGTGACTCGAGACGAGTCATGATGATTGTGTTGGGGGCCTGTTGGGCAGCGGATCCCCTGCGTAACGGTTTTGGGGCTTAAAGCCCACAATTTTAGGTAATAGTATGGTAAAGGTTCCATGAAGTGCGCGGAGTGCAAATTATAATGAGTCAAGTCAAGGGGTTGTCTGCCCGAAAATAATGTAAGATAATAGAAAGCAAGTCAGCCTACCCATGGTTCGCGAACCATGGGAATGTATAAATAGAGCAGGGCTCTAGGTTTAGAAGGAAGTTTTTGGTAATTTTAGAGAAGATCGAAAGTGCAGGAGTTTGGAAGGCAAGATTGATTTGAGTCTATAAGTTCCTGTCAAGGTCGATAGTAGTTAGTGTAGGCTCTGCAGCTGTGTGTGTAGAGGCCTGGTAGAGTCTGCAGTTGTGTGCACGGACCCTTGCAGCTGAGTGCATAGGGCGGAATTGGGTTGTACTGAACAGAAGATTAATAAATATAAGTGATTCTGAATTATTGTGCATATGGTTGCAGATCTGTATGTTTATTCTTATGTTATGGTTTTATGCATATCTTTAAGATTTATGGTAGCGTGTGCTGGTTATAATTATTGAATGCTTGATTAAGACCCTAAGAATTAGATCATATCTATAATAATAGCAATAATAATAAGGAATCTAGGAATTGCCTCATTGCAGAGCTACGCAAGGGCCAGACAACTGTGCAGCATAGCGTGGGTGCGCAGATCAGTTCGCGACCCCTCCAAACTGCATCAAGACATCCCTAGGGTGCGGAAACTTGGTTCCAGAACCCTCCCATACTACCTCAGGTGAGATTTCAGTCCACGCTCCACGGATTGTCACCGAAAGGGCCGGTAGTGCGGGATTTGTTTGGCTAAAATACTTCCGAACCTGGGTCATGCCCCAATAAGCCAACATGGAGCACGAGATCCAGCTATTTCCAGTTTCCTCCAAACATTTGGATGTACATACAATCTATTATAGAAGAAAGTGAGGTGAAGAAGAAATTGCAACAACCACTAGAACAAGGTGTTATTTGACCAACTACATCACTATGTGGTTCATCCATCATCATTATGCCAAAGAAAGATGAAATTTGGCAAATGTGTATAGATTACAGGGCATTGAACAAAATTATGCTCAAGAACATGTACTCCTTGTCCATAATAGAGTATCTATTGGATTAGTTGTGACAAGCTAAATACTTCATCATGCTGGACTAAAGTATGAATACCATCAATTTTGAGTCAGAGAAGAAGATTCATGGAAGATCGCCTTCAAAACCATGCAAGGTTTGTATGAGTGGTTAGTCATGCCATTTGGACTATGTAATGCACCAACTACATTTATGAGGTTAATGAATGATATATTGTTCCCTTTTATATATTCATTTTTTATTGACTATTTCGATGATATATTGGTATACAATGTTACCTGGGAGAAGCACATCTCACATTTGACATAGGTGTTGGAGACATTGAAATAGCACTAATTGCTAGTAAATGTTAGGAAGTGTGAGTTTGCATAACAATCTTTAGTGTATATTGGGTATGTGATAGGCGGAGGAGAGTTGAATATATATCCTACCAAGATGAAGGGCATCATGATGTGACCGATGTCTACTAGTGTTTATGAGGTCATGAGTTTCCTTGGGGAATCACAATACATGAGGAAGTTCATAGCCTCATTTTCGATGGTAAAAACACAACTCCATGCCATAACAATGAGTGGAAAGAGTTTCCAGTGGGAAAATGGTCAACATAAGGACTTTAAGGAGTTAAAGACGAATATTAGTCAAGTACCAATTCTGGCATTATCGAATTTGCAACAACCCTTCAAAGTGGAGACAAATGTGAGTGGGTATGCTATAGGAGGGGTCTTCTTGTAGGGAGGAAGGCCTGTATGCTACCATTCCAAATTATTTCACGGGGAAGTTCTTAAATACCCTACCTATGATAAGGAGCTCTATGCCTTAGTTCATGCTATGAAGAAGTTGAAGCACTATCTGATGGGGAAGGATACACTAATCCACACAGATCATCCATCGCTACAATATCTGGAAGCCTAGAGTAACCTACAACAAACTAGGCATTACAAGTGGATGGTGTTTGTACAATAGTTTCATTTAGTGATCAAGTATAAGAAAGGGAGCACAAACAAGCATGATTTCAAGGCCACCCACATCAAATATCACAACTTTGGGAACTCTGATGTACATAGAGCCATTCACCCATAACGCATACAAATAGGCATATTCAGAGGATGAGGACTATTAGGAGGTGTCTAAGCAGTTGCAGAGCCAATATCATGTGAACAATGGTGACAAAACCATTGAATATCATCTCCAAGATGGGTTACTATAAAGGTTTAACATGATATGTTCTTATAAAGGTGAGTGATTGTAGCTTATTAAAGAGGCTCACAACTATAAGGTTGAAGGGAATTTTGGTGTAGGGGAGACAGTGGCCAACTTGCAGAGGTATGTGCATTGGTCTAAGATGCAAGAGTAGGTTTCTAGGTTCCTAAGAGGATGCATGCTTTGTTGTACCAACAAACCTAGTAACAAGAAATAAGATTTATATCATTCCTTACATGTAGTCACTCATCTTTGTAAAATTATTTCCATGGACTTTGTGGGAGGTTTACCAAAAACCAAGAAGGAACTTGAATACATGTTCACAATAGTTGATATGTGCAACAATATGTGTGATTTTATGCCTTGTAAAAATACCATCAGTGGGAAATAGGAAACAAACTTATTTTTTGGATAGGTTTTGGTGCACTTTGGGATACCAAGGAGCTTCATTTAGACAAGGACACAAGATTTCTCAATGCATTTTGGACTACATTGTGGGAGAAGATGGACTAAATTTAAATACTTTTACAACATTCCATCCAAACAAATGGGTAGAAAAAAGTAGTCAATAGGAATTTGGTTCAACTTTTGAGGGGTTACAATCAAAATTATCCAAAGGCATGGGAAGAAAATCTAGTATATATACAACACTCTTACAATAGAGCAGTCCACACTTCTATTGATAAGTACCCATATTTGCAACCTTAACCTTTGGATATTGCATATAGGAAACAAGGAGTGAGGGAAGATCTTAGAAGGGATGCCTTATGGGAAGAAAAATTTGTAGAAAAGATTAGGAAAATCATATACAAGTGCAATAGAAATTATAGAAGTCACAGTAAAAATATAAGGCTAGGCATGATTAACACAAAATGGAGAAGTTGTTCAAGGTGGGACACAAAGTATGGTTATATTTGAACAAGGAGAGGCTATAGGGTCCTTGTAAGAAAATCAAGGCTCTATGGTATGTTTTTTTGAGACACTAGAAAGGTAGGAGATAATGACCATAGACTCATTCTACCCCACACATGCACATTTACTTAGTTGCGAATGTAGAGAATCTGAAACTCTATAAGCCTTCCATGCTAGATCAGGAAGACGAACAAGTTGTACCTTATGTAGAGAATTTGACACCAAATGTTTAGGCAAAGTTGATAGAAGACATAGTTTTGCAGAAGAGGCCCATAAATACAATACACGAGAAATTTGGTAGATTGGGTTGAAAGGATAACTTCCCAACAAGGCTAAATGGTACACTTAAAGGAAGGTGGAGGAAAAATTTCCTCAACTCATTTAGTATAATATTTTGGAGACTAAAATATTCCAAAAATGGAGAGGTATGTTATGGATTGGATCATTATATTGTTCTTCATCCATATCGATTCTTTTAGAGTGGAAACAGTAGAGGAATCAACTCACATGACCATTTTTACCGGTGAGACCTAGTTTGGCAGATTGAAGTCTAAAACCTTGCAAGAGCATTTCGAGGCATCAAATGATGCTTTTGGGGTGATATTTTTTTTTCATTAGTGTGGTAATTTTTTTTCCAATTCTACACATGGAGACCTTTCCAACGATGTAAGAATCACCTCAATCAGACTCCGTATGCAAAATTTATGCCACTTGGAGTTGACTTTCCTATTTTGACCACCATAATTTGAGAGGATGCCACATTATCCCCTATTATTCGTAGAAAATGGGCTAGCCACATGATCATTATGAAGAAAAATATAGAATATTCAATATTGTAACTCTATGTAAGAGTTGAAGGATTCAAGCCTAAACACTAGTAGGCTATCGAGTTGTGTAACTAAGCCACTAGGAGGAAGAGGGGTTCCATTCATTTTGAGTGCATTTTGTTCCATAGATGAGTAGAGTAGCCGAGAGGGATGGGGAGAGAAAATAGAGAGGATTTTTACACTGTAGTAGCCCACAAGCTATAGGCCTTCATTGTACTTGCATCCATTTCTCTTCAGAGAAAGAGAGTAGAGCAACCACACCTTCACATTGGGTTTTCTTCCGAAAGGGTTTCCCAAGATATACCTTATGTCAATTGTATTTTGCGAGTTTTTATTTTTTTTATTTCTCTATTTTCTACATAATTATAATTTGCATGCATACACAATAAAAAATAATTAATAGATAAAAAAATCTAAGGCAAAATAAACCCTCATAGTGTAGATTTCAGGTTTTCTAATATATTTTAGTAGATCTGTTGTGACAAATTATCTAATGGAATATCCACGATAATGTACATATCAAATACCCAAGTTCAATGTTGAATCATCCTCTATTGGAAAATCCTCCTCTTTGTATTTGAGCACAATACTTTGGATCTCATTGAAAAATGTGCCTTCATATTCTTGGAGCACATAGATGATCAAGTCCATGTCACTTCATCCACTAATATATATTAGAGATAGAGAATACATTGATCCTCACCACTTCCATTGAATGAGATCATTATTGATCTTCCACCACTACTAAAGTGGGCTGTATGACAAATTTTAAACAAATTTTGAAATCAATCTATTGTCTTGGTATAGTGATACATTTTGGTGGGTTTTCAAGATAATTGATTTCCCCTTTAGTGCACTTCGTAATAATATCACCTATATCCAACTTGAACAACAAAAATATTGTTTATAATTGGCATATTCATGTTAAAAAAAGTTTGGTTTAGGAGAAAAGGAAGATGAAGGACGACATTGAAGAATTGCACAAGCCCTCAATGTGATATATGGATGGTGAACAAGGTGAGTCCACTCCTTGTCTTACCCATTATATCCAAAAAATCTAGAGAACAACCATACTCAATCCATAAAGTACAAACAAAAAAATCCAATTCCATTGGAATATTGTATGAACCCTAGGCCTACCTTTCCTCTCTTCCATACCAATTCCTTTCCATTTAAAATGCATTGATATAACTATCCCATAATCCCTTTTACCACCTTGGAAGCAAATAAACACTCACTCTCCTCTTAGTATAATATCACTATGATAAGGGAAACCTAGAGTGCCACTTCTTTACACCTTCTACAACTCCCTTATCTTAGTCTGGCCTAATTCACATTCCCAACAACATAAAAAAACCCTCTTCACTCATTGAGATCACCAAGGAAATCCCTAAAGCCCTCCATTCATTCATTAATAAATTTTTAGTATGCTCTATTAGAGACTGCATATATTTAAGAATAATATATTTCTATTATAACGCCTGATCATGGAATATCCATTTGGTACTCAAGAGATTCCCCATGTTGAAATACATCAACCAAATAACTTCAACACACATAAAAATGCTTCTCAAAGCATCCCGCTTCACATTTTGTCAACCCCCTTGCAATATATTCCATATCCCCCTCAACCTATATCACTTTGAGTCTTACCATGCCCCAAATATTAACTATCCATTACAACCTTCCGTACTACCCAGCATTGAGTTTGGCTATGAAGACCCCTTGCCACCTCACTCTCCCACTTCTATTATCCCCTATAGATAAGCACATCCAATTGGATTGTACCAACCCCCTTTTCCACCTAAAAATGAAACCCATGCATAATTCTCCATGCCTTTCTGAATAGGTGTAGGTACAATGAAATAAAGTTAGTCCAAATGCTTCATCCAATTAGAAAATTCATTATTGATGGATCATGAAGCCACTCATATTGATTCACCTTACAAATTAACTAATCAATAGAAGTAGCATGTGGAATTCCCCAATCTTCACTACAACATCTACAATGAGTAATTGGGACATGAAAACACACGATGGTAATATCCTTTTTCCTAATACAATATCCCTATAACACCCCAACCACATCCCTCTATGCAAGGTTCCTCTTTTATTTCTACCCTAATTAGATTAAAAAATATTGAAGTTGTGTCTCTAGGATTTAGTGTAGCCAGAAAATTGTTGAAAATACCGTCATGAAAAATTCATTTAGATCTGTGAACACATTGAATTGAATGAATGATTGAAATATTGAAAAGTCCTATAGGTTATTTTTCTAGTTATTTTCTATGCTTAATAAATCTTGTTTACTGTGCTTTCATGCGTTATTTATGCTTTGGGTGATGTGGTTTACACATGGGTGAATGATGTTGATGATACAATAAATAGAGGATGTATGGTGAATTTATGATGAAGTGGGATTAGTCCAAGTATTTTTCAATCATATACATTCGTTTATAGATATGGATTTCACGGAATGAGCCCAAGTCTTCATTGGGGGTAAAACCGTAGTATAGGATTATCCCAATTGGGGCTTCAACTATAGTAACCAAGGAAATATTGCGAGGGACTAGATTAAACTATATGGGTTGATGATCCAAATCTCTTCAACTACCAGAATTAACCAAGATCTTTTACTTCAGTGATGTTAGCAGAATTTCATATGAAAGAGTATGAAAAGCCAAATGTGCATACTGTAAAGAAGATGAAACATAACGACAACCATCAAATCAAAGAACACAAAAACATTGATAACAGAGTTCACCCAGTGTGGGTTACGTCTTTGGGCCCTGGTGTCAAGAGTGGGAGGCTGTTTCATTAAATGATGCAAGATGATGATGAGTACATGGTACATTCTTTGTCATTACAAGCATACATTCCCTCAATTAGAGTGACATGTCTCTCCACGAGACGTTCTCCCTATAAGAACTCTCATTTAAATGGGCCCTCCTTCAGCATGACAAGCTAATAATATCTCACATGTTGTGGCATACAAGTATCCCTCAACATAATGGTAATCAAGGATCTCAAGAACCAAAAAATCATCTTAGCAAATCATAAGAAAGACATGGCATAATTGCACCATTTACCTCCACTTTCGGGGATGGACTGCACTGCTGAATTTGTGGCACGAAATCATGTTAAATGACTATAAAATTTTCCCCTTTTTGACATTGTCAAATTCTCAACCCTCAGGAATCTCGAAGATTCCCCCAAAGTTTGCTTCCTGAAGATGGTCGAAATTTTTTTTGCTTGGATGAATATTCTGAGTGCACCACCGCGCTCCCTACAAAATTCCATGAAAAATGACTATAAAGTTGGCATCATTCTGCCTTTGTAAAAAATTAGCCTCCAACAGAATCTTTTAGATTTGAAAAGATTATGCAAAGATTCCTTGTTGCTAGCCACCTGAATTTCTACTACTTAGATAGGGAAACAGACCACACCATTCCATTCCCTGTGAAATTTTGGTTCTTTTGAGTATAAAGTTTCCATGATTTGATCACTGTAAAAAATCACCCCTTAGGGAATCTTTTAGATTCCTCATTGCATCAAGGAATATTCTATGGCATATTTTAGGGAACATTCCCCTGAAATATTCCTCCTTGAAAAAAGCGTCGGCTCCTAGTACCCCACACTTGTCCTGGTTCCACCACCGCTCCTCTGCCCCCGGTTGTGCAATTGAATATGGTTTATATATTAAGCTGGCAGACTAACCAACTAATCCGTTGGCTCAGTTGGCTGGCAGTTCCGAGTTAGGCATTTTGGTTGGGGGAGGTCTCGGGGTCAAACCCGCGAGCCTCCCCATTTGGCGCGTCTACATTATATTTTTAAACATCAACAAATGGTGTGCTTGTCAGCGGAGTTACAACGATTATGGCGTGGTTACATAACATGCATAACGTTTTTTGTTTGTTTGGCAGTTTATTATAATTTGTTGGCATATGATTGTGGAACTGCCCGGGTGGCGGGCCGAACCCACTTGGTTGGGCGGGTTCAAACCTCATCTGTTATGATATATATATCATATATATAGTGTGGAATGGTTGGCGGGGTTGGTGGCTTGCTAACCAACTGTGGTTTAATACACACACACACACACACACACACACATAAAATAACGTTGGCGGGGGTGACAACCCACCTCCCCAATTTAATATATTTTTTTGATTTTTTTTTGAAGTACATGTTGGAAATAATACTGAGAGGGGGGGGGGGGGGGTGAATCAGTATTATCAGATCAGTAAAACCTTTACAATTTCATACTCAGAAACATATACACTACTTCAGTTAAGTGAACCCGCGTGTACACGCTACTGTGTCTAAAGCAACTAGCGTATATCCAGAAATCTTATGATTCAGTTAGCTTATCTTCAGTAAATGCATCAGAACATTATTAATCATATTAACAGTAAACAGGTGCGGTATAACAGAATAGATCATCACATAAAAGCCACACACATGAACACCATGATATAAGGTGGAAACCCAATGTGGGTGAAAACCACCTGCTGCAATTCGTCACTTTCTTCTTTAATAAGAAACTTATTTTACAATGTATTGGTGCAGTCCTTTACCAGCACGCAGGCTACAACCTGCAGAGGGCTACAACCCTCATAACTCTTGTACTAGCCGATCCATTTACTAGTACGTAGGTGCCAACCCTACAGAAGGCTACAACCTTCACTCGTTTTCCAGCTGTTCCTGGAAGGGAGCTACAACCCCTTGGCTCTTGTACTGGCTGATATGTTCACCAGTACGTAGGTTCCGGCCTATGATCTTCCCGGGACCATGTTTCATCAATTTTCAGACTAGATCCATGAGTACAAAACAAACACTGCTGCAATACAATCATCAACTTATACTTGCATCATAATTCTCTAAATCACCCAATACTGAATCGCTGAAACCATGTCAACAACATCATAACAACAACCAGATCCAACTCCATCTTCAAATATCATACTTCACATTGTATACGCTACTTGGATGAACCCAACCTGCGTGTATACGCTCTTTTACCAAAACCAACCTGCGTACAGATCTGCAAATTCAAGCTTAAAACTCCGCAGCTATATCAGACATCAAAACATACCCAGATCATAATAATAAACATGCGTCAGTAGATCTAGTCTATCCACAGTCAAACCATATGAAGATAATCATTCCAAGCCTTGAGATCTCGTTCCATCATCCTCCACATGAGTGAAACCTTGGTTCAGATCACCAACCCATAACCAGCATTTGGATCTCACACTTCCTCAGATTTTCATCACTCACTCACACTCACTCCACATTTGGCCTAATGATCTTCTCCTTATATAGGCTTAGGCCCTTCACAATACCACGGTCCAAAACCATAGTAACACAATACCATCAACTTCAAAACTAGGGATCAACATGTCCATCGAGACACCATGGTCCAAAACCATAGGCACAACTTCCAAGGACTAACCGCCACAGACCAAAGATAAGTTTTCCACATGTACGCGCTTTTACTGAAGCCAACCTGCGTGTACACGCTGATTCTCCTTAATGAACCTGCGTATATCTCTTTCTTGTCTTGCTGTACTAAGATCTGTCCTCTGATTAAGTTGCCATCACCTGTACCTGCCTCTGAGTGAGTTGCCATCAAGGACAACACTTGTATCATAATGCCAACAATCTCCCCCTTTGGACTTGATGGCAACCACCACACCAAGTCACTCTCCCCCTTTGACATCAAGGGCAAAGGGCGGACCAAGATATTCTCTTCTTTGGTATACCTTTTGCTATCCATACTCCCCCTGAGTACATGCTGAAATTTCTGATTGGGCTCCCCTTTGTATATGCCAAGTTGTATCAATCCATCCATGCTCCCCCTGAGCAGATGCAAGTTCTAAGACCAGCCATTCATTCAAGACCATGACTATCATTCATCATATATGATCTGTACCATAAGCAACAGCCTGCAATACCATTCCTTTGATCAAACAACAAGATGTATCATTTAGCTTCATAGACTTTATCAACAACTTCTAACCATAATGCCAACAATGCATTATTTGAAGTATATGCTCCCCCTGAGCCTGTGCCATCTGTAGTTAGATCTGATCATGCATACATCAGTAATAAGCATCAAGATCTCATCATCATCAAGTTAGGATTAAACACTTCTAACATATTACAAGTATCAAAACATTTCCAAACATCCTTAGCAGACTGTAATCGTTAACCAAGAGAGCAAATATTGGACTGAATCATATCAGACCCCTTTTCTGAGCCTATCCCCACTGCATTTCTTCAGACTGACATATACGCTATTTTGTAGTGTGAAACTCGCGTATATACGCGGATTTCCTTCATGAAACTTGCGTATGAGAATTAGAACACTGAAGTTTGACACTTTCAGCTCCCCCTGAGTTTGTTATGTCTGTGCTGTGCTGAGTAACCTGTGCTGTGCCACATCTTTCTGACTGAACTTCCTTCTTCTTCCATATCTTCAAGCATGTTTATGATTTCTTTTTATCATGAGCTTTGTTCCTGCAATATTTTGCTCTATGTCCAAACTTGTTACATGCATAGCATCTTACATGTTTCATATTCCTCCTATAGCAATCGGCAGCTTTGTGACCAAACATATTGCAAGAAAAGCAATATCCATTAAAGTAGCTTGAATGTGATGATGTTTCTGCATGATGGTCTTGAAACCTTCTTCTTCTACATATGGCTGCAACATGTCCAAGATTATGGCATTCAACATTATTCATGGGAGGAGTAAAAGATTTTCTTTGAGGAGTCTCTTTCCTTGATTGTTGATGGGGTTGTCCTTTCATCTCCTTGTAGAGCCTTTCAGATTTTGCATTAGAGATTCTTGTCTTACTTTGTGAACCAGATTCATCTTCAATAGACTCATGAAAAACAAGACCAGTTTTGATAACAGGGGACCTTTGACTACTAAGAATATCATCCAAGATCTTAGTACTATCTTGAAATCGTAAGAGTTTATCTTTTTCTTCTAATTTACTTTTCAAGATTTTTACCTCAACTTGATGTTGTTCTTCTTTTTCCAGACATTGCTTCTTCAAGGTCTCTTCAGCTTTCCTTCCTTCATCCAGCTGATGCCTTAGTTTGAGGATCTCGTTTTCTTGCTCTTTATTCAGCGCTAGCAGCATTTGTCGAATTCTGGAGGCACATTCCAACTGATCTTCTAATCTGATGATTTCTTCTTTGAGGGAATTCTCCCTTTTGCTAGGTAGATCTTGCTGATCTATGGTTTGATCTGATGCTTCATTTGTTTGTCCATCTTCATTCTGAGGTGATTCAGGATCTGAATTCTTGCTTCCACTCAACGGCAGGTTGTCATTGTTCCTTTGAGCTGTCTTCTTCTTCTGACGTGCTTTCTTCCCCATTGTTCTACGAATCTCCTTCAAGCGATCAAGCTTCTCTGAAGGACCTGCTCTGATACCAATTGTTGGAAATAATACTGAGAGGGGGGGGGGGGTGAATCAGTATTATCAGATCAGTAAAACCTTTACAATTTCATACTCAGAAACATATACGCTACTTCAGTTAAGTGAACCCGCGTGTACACGCTACTGTGTCTAAAGCAACTAGCGTATATCCAGAAATCTTATGATTCAGTTAGCTTATCTTCAGTAAATGCATCAGAACATTATTAACCATATTAACAGTAAACAGGTGCAGTATAACAGAACAGATCATCACACAAAAGCCACACACATGAACACCATGATATAAGGTGGAAACCCAATGTGGGTGAAAACCACCTGCTGCAATTCGTCTCTTTCTTCTTTAATAAGAAACTTCTTTTACAATGTACTGGTGCAGTCCTTTACCAGCACGCAGGCTACAACCTACAGAGGGCTACAACCCTCATAGCTCTTGTACTAGCCGATCCATTTACTAGTACGTAGGTGCCAACCCTACAGAAGGCTACAACCTTCACTCGTTTTCCAGCTTTTCTTGGAAGGGAGCTACAACCCCCTGGCTCTTGTACTGGCTGATATGTTCACCAGTACATAGGTGCCGGCCTACGATCTTCCCGGGACCACGTTTCATCAATTTTCAGACTGGATCCATGAGTACAAAACAAACACTGCTGCAATACAATCATCAACTTATACTTGCATCATAATTCTCTAAATCACCCAATACTGAATCACTGAAACCCTGTCAACAACATCATAACAACAACCAGATCCAACTCCATCTTCAAATATCATACTTCACATTGTATACGCTACTTGGATGAACCCAACCTGCGTGTATACACTCTTTTACCAAAACCAACCTGCGTACAGATCTGCAAATTCAAGCTTAAAACTCCGCAGCTATATCAGACATCAAAACATACCCAGATCATAATAATAGACATGCGTCAATAGATCTAGTCTATCCACAGTCAAACCATATGAAGATAATCATTCCAAGCCTTGAGATCTCGTTCCATCATCCTCCACATGAGTGAAACCTTGGTTCAGATCACCAACCCATAACTAGCATTTGGATCTCACACTTCCTCAGATTTTCATCACTCACTCACACTCACTCCACATTTGGCCTAATGATCTTCTCCTTATATAGGCTTAGTCCCTTCACAATACCACGGTCCAAAACCATAGTAACACAATACCATCAACTTCAAAACTAGGGATCAACACGTCCGTCGAGACACCATGGTCCAAAACCATAGGCACAACTTCCAAGGACTAACCGCCACGGACCAAAGATAAGTTTTCCACATGTACGCACTTTTACTAAAGCCAACCTGCATGTACACGCTGATTATCCTTAATGAACCTGCGTATATCTCTTTCTTGTCTTGCTGTACTAAGATCTGTCCTCTGATTAAGTTGCCATCACCCGTACCTACCTCTGAGTGAGTTGCCATCAAGGACAACACTTGTATCATAATGCCAACAGTACATGATTAAAATTTTCCCACCGATAAATAAGGGTCAGTAGAAAAATTAAGTAGGTGACAAATTTTCTTGTTCTGGTGGCCGAATTCCATGCGCCGGGTCGTTGCCAAATTGTTGCCTCCTTAAGATTGCCACTTGGCCAAGTTTTACCAGAAATTTGACTAGCTATAACTTGAGCATACAAAATCAGATTTGAGTTCCATTTACACTATTGGAATCCAGATGATGAGCACTACAATCTGGTCCTAGTTTCACTTCAACCTAAGGAATTTTATTCTTGAGCTATTCCATAGCCACTGCTGAATTCTGAGCATGTCTAGAGCCACCTAGATTAGTGAACCCACTTACAAACCAATTGCATTATAGGTTGATTTGATAGTTATGGTATATATGGAGTTTAATCTCAAATAAATAAAAGGACAAGTAGTGTAAGTATACACTAAGGATATTAAAAAAAGAGCAATTTATTTATAGATATATCTTATGAGCTATAATGTTCTTATTAACTACTTCAGAACTTTGCATTGTTTCCTTCGTAGATAAACAATGTTTTTTTAAACCTAAGACCATTAATGAGGCTTGAGTTTGGGAAAAAACCCTCGAAAGAGACAAGAATAAGCAACAATTCAGTGGGACAAAAAAAATATTATTGCAGGAACACCCAAAAGGTGGAAAGAAGAAAGGAAATGTAAATACAAAAATCTAACTACAATTGCAATATAAAATAAGAACCATAACGAGCATTTTAAACAATATGATGTTGATGGTCGCACAAAGGAGAGTTTTTGTAAAGTACATCTTATGCTAATACCTACATGGTTTAAACAACAATAGAAGAAAAATAAGTCTTTGTTGGTTTTAGATGGGTATTAAATTGTGGAGAACAACTCAAAAATTGAAGGTAGGGTAATATGTATTTTAGTTCAAAGAGAGAAAGAATTTAAGTAGTATAAATCCAAAGGAGGAAAAATATATGAATGAATATTCCACATTAATACCCAAGCAAGAAAAAATAAAGTCAACTATTTTTCTACCTTTGATAACAATAAAATATGATTTCAACCCAATTGGTTGAGAAGCTTGGGTTGGAGATGCATTCCATCCTCATCCATACTCTGCATTGGCATAGGTAAGGAAATATATATAATTAAGAGTTACAAAAAATTTAAGTTCAGAGTTTCCATTAGTGTGAAATTTTATTGATGATGAAGACGCATATATTGTACCATTGGATGTCTGTGGAGTAATTTTAGAGAGTCCTTATCTTTATGTTAGGGATGCTATCTTTAAAATAAGGGCTAACCAATACATACATGTGAATGATGGGAAGTCTTATCTTGTTAATGCAAATAATAGAAAATCAAAGCTTTGATTGATAAGTGCACACCAAGTTTGAAGGTTGATAAGTACAAGTAAAAATTTTGTATGGTTTCTTTCAAAGAGAAAAGAAGCAACAAGGTGAAGGTAAGATGGATTTTAGTGCACCCTTTGAGGGATGTGACAAGAGAAAGAAACAACTAGAAACTTGATATATTCATATAAGGAAGTGTTTCAAGAACATAGAGGGCTTCCACCTAAGACAGAAATTGAACATGAGATTCAATTGTCATTGATATCTTCATTACCTCATATTATATTGTATAAAAAATGTTGAAGAATCGAGGGCACTTAGAGTTAGAGTGATTCTTCTTAGCATGATAAAAATTTGTGAAGTGCTTTTACAATTTATCTTAGCTTGATCTTCTTCTTATTATTAGTGTGTGTGTTTGCTTCATCAAATTTCTACCAAAACAAAGAGACAAGAACACAAGAAGTGGCATTCTGCCAGGGCCAAAACCTATCCCTCTTGGAGAGGAGAACCCGCACATAATTATTCTTATAGAGATTCTCATTGACGAACACCAAGACTATGACCCTTGACTAACTGAGCCACTCCAAGACCAAGACATCAATCCTCTTATTCATACTATTGTAATCATCATCTTAACTGTAACTTTTCCGAGATCATCACTGTGTCTGCACCATTGATATCTTCACTATTTTCGCCATAGCTGCCCCTTTATTGAGATTATATATTTGAGACAAAGTCACCAATCATCACTGTGTTTAAGGTTGTGACCGCATAAATTAGCACCAAGATCCTTGTCTTTAGACTTGTGTCGAGAAGGTAATCATTGTAATAATTCTTATTTGATATCACAAAGATATTGTTTGAAGACTTCTCCTTATGCGAAGAGACATAGTTCTGTACCCATCTGAGTTCCAACACTTTGAACTTAACTGATATCTTCAGAGTAGAATGCGAAGGAATTACTATACCTTATCAACGAAATCCTATTCCAGATTATCCCATTTGGGAATATATTTCTTCTTTGTATGCAGAGTTGCAGACCTGGTTCTTATCTGAGTTGCTTCAAAAGAATGTGACATCATGTTCCTCCTATATGCGGTGACCCTAGGTGGGTATATAGTGGCCATGCCTCCATAATGAGCTGACATAACCAAGTGATCCGTTGTGTCCTTTTAGCCAGCCGACATGAATTCATTTCAAGTTATTTTTGCTGGCCAACGTGATGGATTTTTCCATCGATTTGCTTGCTTGTCTTCTGGAGGATTATGTTGTTCTTGGAGGGCTATTCTTAGACACTAGGTAGCTTCATATACATTACAAATATTCTCAATAAGAGCTCATGATTTTGACTCTTTGACTAGACCTATGGAATAAGCAAAAAATTCATTCTTATAATTCATAAAAAAAATATTTCTTTTTCTTGACAAGGACAAAGATCAAAATTACATTTGTAAATTTCGAACCTAGTTACATTTTATTCAACACTCCCTCTTAGCAAGGGAGGTATTTAAAATGGTACTTGGTTATTCTCAATCTGAAGAATTTCTTATAAGAAGAATCAGATTGGTAATCCCATCTATGTAGCATCATATCAATCAACATTGTCATAGTGCAAGGCCTGGACTAAACACTTCATGTCTTCACGAGACCATGAGCTACAATTTTGGAGAGACCAATGATTTATAGAAACCTTCATCATTGTCTCTCAAGGTACATACCCACACGAGTGTTCACTGAGTATGACCTTTTAGGACTATTCTTATCTTGGGTTACCAACCCTCAAAGAATATCAATCCTCTTGCCTACTCTTTTCTTGGATTCCCTACACATCCTCAAAGAGTATCGAATGCCATACGATTACCCAATCCTCCCATTCATTATTCCCAAGTGAAGACAAGAATGTTCATCTACTATGTGTCTACATTTCAATTCATGGCCTTCATCTAGACTTACGACTGTTAGTCTTGGTCTAGTGCATGACAAATGACATGTAAAAACACAATGGTCACTCCTTTGTAATTAGGGGTGATCTTAATTCAAACTCCCTCTTAATCAGAGACCCGTCAGAGCTCCCTCTTAGCTAAGGAATCTTCTATATATCAGCAAATTTTCCTTTGTGGTTCCTTTAGTTTCTTGATAAACTTCTCTCCTTGATGTCATAAAATTCAGTTGATATTATTTCTTGTAGGGCATCATCCATCGATCAATTTTCTTCTTGGTTCTTCATGTCATTCCTTTCTTTATGGAAAGTGGCCTTCTTGATTGTAGTATACCTAAGGGGGATAGTAGGGGGTACAAAGGGAGGTACCCAAGGGAATCATGTAATAATGGGATGGGCCATAGTTAATAAATAAAATGGTTAACCCGCATCAGGTAAGGGACCACAAGTAGTTAGCAATAATGTGATAAGCCCATGGTATAAGATATATGGTATTGAGAGACCTGTGGTAATGGACCATGGTATTGTATGTATGAAGACTATATAGAGGCTAGAGACTCCCTATTGAGAAATGTCAAGGATTATTATATTGACAAGCATATGGCTTGTGGAGTGTTCTCCTTCCTTAAGGAGTGATTGTATGGTGTTACCCTAACTCAAGGGTTTTGATATTAATAAAGAAAAGTTTATCTATTTCTATCTTGTTATTTTTGGGTATATTTGTATTTTCATATATTTGTAGGTTATATCTATTACATTGATACATATCTGGAACCTTCGTCATATACCTACTTCTTTCCCATCATGCTTATTTCAGGAATTTGCATCCACCACATGAATTCCAGTTGTACTCGTATTTACAACTCTTGTTCTATTAGCTCTGCATGCACTCATCCAAATATTAATCAAGAAATCAAAGCATAACATTAAATCAAATCGTAACTTACTAGATGGCTCTTCATCATGACATCTTCTTGTAGGTATCATCATCCTACACTCATGTTGACACATCTCCCAAAGATATCCATTGTTAAGGGTCTCCATATTTTTCAAACTTTCATCAGAGCCTTCATATCCTTCTAGGAGGTTTCTTGGTCAAATCTTCTTGGTATATTGGATATTGGTTGCCTTCATCATGGTTGCATATCTTACGATCTCTTCCTTACTTACTCATTCCATTCCACGAGATTTAAATAAGAGTTTCTGAACTATAATCAACCATCTCATACTTCATATGAGGACATATTATGTTGATTTCATCTTAGTGTGACTTTATGCCTTCCTGCATATTTTCAGAGGAGGAGATCCTTTTTTATCTTGATCATGATTCTTAAGATAGAAGAAATGATCCATGTTACCTGGAACCATATGACATGACATTATAATATTAAACACAATCATACATACCTTATTTTTCCCTTCAGGTCATCGAGGCTTCTTCCGGCATCTTCCTTGATTGAGAAGATCTTCAATCCCTTGATTTCTTCATGTCATATCATCATCTCATGGATTCCATACGTTGGTTTTCTTGTTGAAACACTTTCTTCCTCTCTAGATTAGTGAACCCTATGACGAGGATTACAACAGAGAATTTTGAGGATCTTGTATATCTCGAATTGGCAGATGTTTCCTTTTTGACTTGATATATGCTAAGCCTTAGATGACTCATTTCTTTCCTTCAATGTCCACTAAGGTTCCCAAGAGCTATATATCCTACAAGTTGTCTGCCATGGATTTTTTTCCTTCATGATCCTTATGAATATGTTATGAGTTCTTGTTTCTAATGCTTTCATGATGCCATGATGCATCTTATTATCATTTTCATATGTTTTAACACAAGACTTATGAGCTTATGATATGACCCTTTTGTGAGGGATACTATCTTAATCATAGAGATATCTGTTACCTCCTCTTTCCTTGGCCCCTTTCTTCAACTTCCTCCATCTTTCAGTGATATGAGCTTCCAAAATATTTTTATAACATTGAATATTAACTATACTTATTTTTTCTTGCTTGGGGACCAACCTTGCCTTTCCTTTCTACACATGGTTGAGTTCTTTTAACCTTCAATATTTATGCCATCAACTTGTTTATATCTATCTAGATAGAGAAAAAAAAGTTGTTGAATGAGGTAACCTTCTTGTTCATGGACATTTGTTACCTTGCCTATCAGTTAGAACGATTATGATTATCTTCCTTCCTAGATCCTATAGACGGAATCTTATGAAGATATCCTACTTCCTTGATACCCTTTTACTTTCATGAATAATATGTGACCTTCTTCATTGTATCTTTAGAGAATGAGTTTACCAGCTACATCACTTTGATGTCTCCAATATTTCTATGTGAGGGGATCTTTCATAAGCATCCCTTTCCATAAATTCAGAGGAGACCTATTGATATGTTTAATGACTTCAACTGATTAGAGGACTATGTATGTCCTCCTCCTTTATGCAAGGAATCTTGATTGACCATTCAAACTATAGAGGTCCTTGCAACCATGAAGTCACTTAACTAAATACATAAATTGAAAAGATACTTGTTATGTGAAGATGAAATCTTCACCTTGATTGCTTTGATGAAGGTTGAAGCAAATGTATCGATGCTTCCTTCAGATGAGATCCTTGATGCAATGGTATGAATATTGCCTTCTTATATTCAAGTTTATTTGAATTATACATCTGATTCTTATGATTCACAACCTGTTGATAAACTTGAGATAACATTGTCTTGCTATCACATAAGTGGATTATGGAACCTTGTAGTAGGCAACATTGTGTAGAACAATTGAGACTTGATTTTTCCTTCCATGATGATCATATTATGGTTTTGAGATCCATTGTCCCCGCTACAACATTGAGATCATCACTTCTGTATCCTCACCGAGATAATAACGAGATCTGAGATATATGAGAGCTGCACTTAGATGCACTGAGATAATGATCTTCTCCCTCAAGGTCATGACTGTATCTATTATATTGAGACCATAATTACATCTATGATTTCTTCTGGACTATATGACAAGACAGAGTGTGTCATTATGATATCACTGAGATCCTCCTTATCATAAGTATGCTGAGACTATGAGGAAATAGGTCCGAGCCTCACTGTGAGAACACCAAGATCCTTTCCATCATAGACATGTTAAGACTTTAAGGAGAAAAATTTGAGCCCTTTTCTGTGGTATCTGAGGCTGCTTCTATAGGCCAAGACTGTAACCACTGAGACTATGATCACCAAGACAGACTTCCAAAACTTCTTCACTGTGACCTCCGAAATACCTCCTGTGACTACCCTCTAAAAATCTAAACTTCCTGTACCATTTGAAAATCAGAGACAAATCTGAGCTCTATGTTTTATGTGGTATGACATAGATTGTAATGACACCCAATTTGGGGTTAGCATTGAAACCATGAGAGGTACTTCTTTTGAATGTGATCCAAATTTTGAGAAATGGTATTGGCACTTAAATTTATCTTAGATTACTTGATCTTGAATTTTCTTGCTATTGTATACTTCTTGTTGAAGGCTAATCTTTCAATTCCTTCAACTTGTTTTGATTCTCTCCTTGAATCTGATCCTTTAAGTGTCTCTTTGTTTCCCTTTCTTTGACTTCTGAACCTTAGCTCTGATACCATGTTGAAGAATCTAGGGAACTGAGAGTTAGAGTGACTCTTCTTATCATGATAACAATTTGTGAAGTGCTTTTACAATTTATCTTAGCTTGATCTTCTTCTTGTTATTAGTGTATGTGTTTGCTTCATCAAATTGCTACCAAAACAAAGAGACAAGAACATAAGAAGTGGAATTCTACCAGGGCCAAAACCTCTCCCTCTTGGAGAGGAAAAGCCACACATAATTCTTCTTATATAGATTCTCATTGACAAACACCAAGACCATGACCCTTGACTAACTGAGCCACTCCAAGACCAAGTCATCAATCCTCTTCTTCATACTTTTGAAATCATCATCATCACTATGCCTTTTCCGAGACCATCAGTGTGTCTGCACCATTGAGATCTTCATTGTTTTCACCATAGCTGCCCCTTTATTGAGATTATATCTTTGATACAGAGTAACCATTGAGATCATCATTGTGCTTAAGGTTGTGACCGCAGACAGTAGAAATGAGATCCTTTTCTTTAGACTTATGTTGAGAAGGTTCTCTGAGATCACAAAGATATTTTCTGAAGAATTACCCTTATGCGAAGAGACATAGTTTTGTACCCATCCAAGTTCCAAAACTTTGAACTTAACTGAGATCTTCAGATTAGAATGTGAAAGTATTACTATACCTTCTCAATGAAATCCTGTTCTAGATTCTCCCATCCGAGAATATATTTCTTCTTTGTATGCGGAGTTGCAGACCTGGTTCTTATCCGAGTTGCTTCAGAAGAATGAAAGATACTGTTCCTCCTATATGCAGTGACCCTAGGTGGGTATATATAGTGGTCATGCCTCCATTATGATCCAACATAACCAAGTGATCCATTGTGTTATTTTAGCTAGCCAAGATGACTTCATTTTAAGTTATTTTTGCTGTCCAATGTGATAGAGTTTTTCATCGATTTGCTTGCTTGTCTTTAGGAGGATTATGTTGGTCTTGGAGGGCTATTCTTAGACACTAGGTAGATTCATATACATTACAAATATGCTCAAGAAGAGCTCATGATTTTTACTCTTTGAATAAACATATGGAATGAGCAAAATACTCATTCTTATAATTCGTAAAAAATAATATTTCTTTTTCTTTACAAGTACAAAGATCAAAATTACATTTGTAATTTCTGAACCTAGTTACAATTTCTTCAATGCTCCCTGTTAAAAAGGAGGTATTTACAATGGTACTTGGTTATTCTCAATCTGAATAATTTCTCATAAGAAGAATCAGATTGGTAATCCCATCTGTATAACATCATATTAATAAACATTGTCATAGTTCAAGGCCTTGACTAACATCGCCATCTCTTCACGATACCATGAGCTACAATGTTGGCGAGACAAATGATTTATAGAAACCTTCATCTTTGTCTCTCAAGGTACATATGCACCCAAGTGTTCACTGAGAATGACCTTCTAGGACTATTCTTATCTTGGGTTCCCAACCCTCAAAGAATATCGATCCTCTTTCCTACTCTTGTCTTGGATGCCCTACACATCCTCAAAGAGTATCAGCTGCAATATGATTACCCAATACTCCCATTCATTCTTCCCAAGTGAAGACAAGAATGTTGTGTCTACCATGTGTCTACATTTCCATTCATGGCCTTCATCTAGACTTACGATTGTTAGTCCTGGTCTAGTGCATGACACATGGCATGGAAAAACACAATTATCACTCCTTTGATATCAAGAGTGATCTTAATTCAAACTCCCCCTTGATCAGGGACCTATCAAATCTCCCTCTTAGCTAGGGAATCTTCTATATATCAACAACTTTTCCTTTGTGGGTCCTTTAGTTGCTTGATCAACTTCTCTCCTTGATGCCATAAAATTCAGTTGAGCTTCTTTCTTGTATGGCATTAACCATCGATCAATTTTCTTCTTGGTTCGTCGTGTCATTCATTTTTTATTGAAATTGGCCTTCTTGATACATAGATGGAACCTTCATCATATAACTACTTCTTTCAGGAATTTCCATCCACCACATGAATGCTAGTTGTACTTGTATTTACAACTCTTGTTCTAGTAGCCCTTTATGGACTCATCCATATATTATTCAAGAAATCAAAACATAACATTAAATCAAATCATACCTTACTAGATGGCTCTTCATCATGACATCTTCTTGTAGGTATCAACATCCTGCATTCATGTTGACACATCTCCCAAAGATATCCATTGTCAAGGGTCTCCATCATTTTCAGACTTTCATCAGAGTCTTCATATCCTTTTGGGATATTTTCTCATCAAATCTTCTTGGTCTATTGGATGTTGATTGCCTTCATCATGGTTGCATATCTCATGATCTCTTCCTTCCTTACTCATTCCATTCCACGAGCTTTCAATCAGAGTTTCTTAACTATAGTCAACCACCTCATACTTCATATGAGGACATATTATGTTGATTTCATCTTAGTGTGACTTTATGCTTTATTGCATATTTTTAGAGGAGGATATCCTTTTTCTCTTGATCATGCTTCTTAAGATAGAAGCAATGATCCATGTTAACTACAACCATATGAAATGACATTATAATATTAAACACAATCTTACATACCTTATTTTTCCCTTCATGTCATCGAGGCTTCTTCCAACAACTTCCTTGATTGAGAAGATCTTTAATCACTTGATCTGCTTCATGTCATATCATCTCATGGGTTCCATACGTTGGAGTTCTTGCTAAAACACTTGCTTCCTCTCTAGATTAGTGAATCCTACAATGACGATTCCAACAGAGAATTTTGAGGAACTTGTATATCCCCAACTGGAAGATGTTTCCTTTTTGACTTGATGTATACTGAGCCTTAGATGCCTCCTTTCTTTCCTTCAATGTCCACTAAGGTTCCCAAGAGCTATATGTCCTACAAGTTGTCTGCCATGGATTTTTTTCCTTCATGATCCTTATGAAGATGTTATGAGTTCTTGTTTCTAATGCTTTCATGATGCCATGATGCATCTTATTATCATTGTCATATGTTTTAACACAAGATTTATGAGCTTATGATAGGACCCTTTTGTGAGGGATATTATCTTACTCACAAGCGAAATTTGCTACTCCCTCTTTCCTTGGCCCTTTTATTCAACTTCCTCCATCTTTAAGTGATACGAGCTTCCAAAATATTTCTATAGAATTGTATCTTAAATATACTTATTTTTTCTTGCTTGGGGACCAACCTTGCCTTTCCTTTCTACACATGGTTGAGTTCTTTTAACCTTCAATATTTATGCCATCAACTTGTTTATATCTATCTAGATAGAGAAAAACAAGTTGTTGAATGAGGTAACCTTCTTGTTCATGGACATTTGTTACCTTGCCTATCAGTTAGAACGATTATGATTATCTTCCTTCCTAGATCTTATAGACGGAATCTTATGAAGATATCCTACATCCTTGATACCCTTTTACTTTCATGAAGAATATGTGACCTTCTTCATTGTATCTTTAGAGAATGAGTTTATCAGCTACATCAATTTGATGTCTCCAATATTTCTATGTGAGGGGATCTTTCATAAGCATCCATTTCCATAAATTTAGAGGAGACCTATTGATATGTTTAATGAATTCAATTACTTAAAGTACTATATCTATCCTCCTTCTTCATGAAAGGAATCTTGATGGACCATTCAACCTATAGAGGGGGAATATGGATTCAAAATATTCTATATAAATAGGCCATACAATAAGGGGGTTGCGCTAATAATAATAAGGGGCTACACTAATAGTATGGGGACCTAACATGCCCCTATCCTTCAAAAAGCATTGTCCTCAACGCTTGAGTAGTTCTAGATTCTTCTGTATAAAATTCTCATCCTCCCATGCAGAATCTTCAGCATTTAAGTTCTTTCACTTGATGAGATACTCTGAAATTGATCGATTTCGTAGTTTTTGGGTTCTTATTTCCATGACTACTTCATGTTTCAATATGATTTTCCATCCTCTTCAAGTTCCAGAAATATTGTTTGAATTGGGAGCTTGTCACCTATAACCTTATTTAAGTATGAAACATGGAAAACTAGGTGCACTCGAGAAGATTCAGGAAGCTCCAATTTGTATGCTATAGTACCAATATTTTGCAACACATTGTAAGGACCATAGTAATTTGGTGATAGTTTATTATCCTTCTTAGGTTGCTTGAGGGTGAATTTGTTTGTATGGTTGTAGCTCTAAAAATATCCAGTCCCCTACATCAAAACTTCTTTCACTACGATGTTGATCTGCCTGTTGTTTCATTTGATTTGGTGCCAAAGTGAGGTTATCCTTTAGGAGTTGGAGAACTTGTTGTTGATGCTTGATGTGATCTTCCATGTCTTGAACCTTAGAATTTTCTCTTAAATATGATGTGATGGATGATGTATGATATCCATAAAGTGCCATAAATGGGGTCATTTTTGCTGAAGCGTTATACCACCATTCAACCAGAGGTAACCACTTGACCCATTGTGTTTGTTTATTAGATACAAAGGAACGAAGATATCCTTCCAAAAATTTGTTCATTATATTTATTTTTCCATCTATCTAGAGAGTTTGAGGAGTGGTAATTCCTACCAATGCACTACAAGATATGGTCGAATTCATTTCTTATTTCTCTGGGGTTGGTTCTGGTGTATATCCTCTTCTTTCGAAATTTTTTTGTTGGGTGTGGAGCCTGATTATCTTTTTTATTCAGAGGTATCACCATATTGGACCCCAGTTCATAATGTGGCGGAAACGTCACCTGTAATATTTACCCTGCAATGGGGGTCCAGGTGGGGCGACTGCGACCTTTGGGATCCCCCCTGGCGAGGGATCGAGAGAAACACCCTCAAAGTAAAAATAGATGTAAAATTGCCTTGTAAAATGTTGTAATTTCATAGTCAATATGAGTTGTTCATTAGGTGGAGATCTGACATAGAAGTTATGTTTAATTTAAGGTTTTTTTCCCTAGAAGGCAATGCCTCGCTATATATGAGGGAATTGTATTGAGTTTATGTAGACATGTATTCTGAGTGATAAAGAGAGAGGAGTTTGTGTGAGAGCGAAGAGGGAATTACACCGGATCTGCTATAGGTTGTATCTCTTCAGTTTGCTGGATAATATAAAAGGAAGGAATGACCGTTTCTTCGTGGATGTAGCCCAAATTGGGTGAACCACGTATATCTGTGTCTCTCTTATTTTATGTGTTTTCTGTGTTTGTATTTCTGCAATATATTTTATGTGTTCCGTTGCTTTGTAATATATAATTTTCTAACAACTGGTATCAGAGCCGAAGGTCTATTTGGCTGATAAACTCGTAGGAGAGAAGGGTTCCTGGTTTGAGTTGGAGCAATGGCGGAAGACGGTAGGTTTAGGGTCGAAAAATTTAATGGCCAAAACTACCAGCTGTGGAAGATGCAAATGGAAGATTATTTGTACCAGAAAGATCTGTACCAACCATTGAGCGTAAAGAAAGAAGCTGACGAATATGAAAAACACAGAATGGGATATTCTCGACAGAAAGGCACTTGGAACAATACGGTTGTGCCTAGCAGTGTCGATAGCCTTTAATATTTAAAATGAAACAACAACAGAGGTTTTAATGTCGACATTGGACAAACTATATGAAAAACCATCGACCTCAAATAAGGTATTTCTTATGAAACGTTTATTTAATATGAAAATGTCCAAAAGTGGATCTGTTGCTGATCATTTATATGAATTTAATATAGTTACCAGTTAATTAATTTCTGTAGGGGTAACTTTTGATGATGAAGTTAGGGCTCTGTTATTTCTGTGCTCATTGCCAGAAAGTTGGAATGGTTTAGTTATGTCCATTAGTAAATCTGTCTCTGGATCTAGTACTTTAAAGTTTGATGATGTTGTCGTTGTCGGTGTAATCCTTAGCAAGGAAATGTGATGGAAAAGCTCCGGTGAGACATCAGGTAATGCTTTGATTGCAGAGACTAGGGGAAGAAAAATGGAAAGAGGAAATAGAATAGGATATCACAGTAAGTCAAGGAAAGGAATATCCAAGTCTAAATTAGGGATAGTGTGCTGGAAATGTGGAAAGAAAGGACACCTGAAAAAAGATTGCAAGTCTCAAAAGGGAAAAGAAGGAGACGCGCAACAAGAAAATAATCATGAAGCAAATGTAACAGGTGATGTGTTGCAATATGCTTTGATTATTTCATTAGAAAATATTATTGATGATTGGGTGGTAGATTTAGGGGCCTTATTCCATGCCACACTTGATAAGAAACATTTTCATGATTATGTTCAAGGAGATTTTGGACAGGTTCGATTGGGTGATGATAAATCCTGTAAAATCATTGGAATGGGTACAATTTTCATAAAATAGCAGAATGAAAATCAATGGCTATTGAAGGAGGTAAGGAATGTTCTAAATCTGAAGAAAAATCTTATTTCAACAGGGTAGTTGTGAGGTGAAGGTTACGTAACTATTTTCACAGATAAAACCTGGAAGGTCACTAAAGGAGCCCTGGTAATAGAAAAAGGAGAAAATGTTGGTACATTGTATTTATGCAATGGTATTTCTAATTCTGTTAATACTTTAACCTCTACAGGAGCAGATACGACATTGTGGCATCATAGGCTTGGAAAAATGAGTGAGAAGGGGATGCAAATTCTTCACTCAAGAAATTTGTTGCCAGGTTTGAAGCATGTTGATTTAAAATTATGTGAGAATTGTGTTTATGGAAAACAAAAGAGAGTCAGATTCCTCAGAGTTGGGAAATAAAAGAAGAGTGAAAAACTAGAGCTTGTGCATACAGATGTATGAGGACCTGCTCAGGTATCATCTCTTGGTGGCTCTCGTTATTATGTTACTTTTATTGATGATGCAACTAAAAATACCTGGATTTATTTTATTCGAAATAAATATGATGTATTTGATACTTTCAATAAATGGAAAGCTTTGGTTGAAAATGAGACAGGAAAAAAGTTGAAGTGTCTCAGATTAGATAATGGAGGTGAATATTGCAGCAAAGACTTTGATAAGTATTGTTCAGAGAATGGAATTCGTAGAGAGAAGACAGTTCCAGGAACACCACAAGAAAATGGTGTGTCAGAAAGGATGAACAGGACAATCATGGAGCGTGCAAGGTGCATGAGATTGCATGTAGGATTGCCTTTACAATTTTGGGCAAATGCTGTAGATACTGCTATTTATCTAATAAACAAAGGGTCTTCAAGTTCCTTGGATGGTGGCATTCCAAAGATGACATGGATAGATAAAAATGTAAACTACTTATTTTAAAGACTTTTGGTTGTGAAGCCTTTGTCCACATTAATAATGAAAATAGAACAAAGCTTGAGGAAAAATCAAAGAAATGTACCTTCATTGGATATGGTGTAAATGATTTTGGTTATCATTTTTATGATTATGAAAAACACAAAATCATTAGGAGCAGAGATGTCATATTCAATGAAATTTTTTTGTATAAGGATCAGCTGCAGGAAAATAAACAGGAAAAAGAAAACAGAGAATACACAGTTCTTGAAGAGATCACAGAAAAAGTGATGGTGCCTGAAAATCATAGTGATCAACAGCCAGAACATCAACATCTACCACAACAACAACAAGCACCTCAAGCACCTGAAAGTGGTGTTAGAAGATCTACCAAGATATGTAGACCCCTGAATGATACCCTCCTTCATTATATTATGTTTTGTTGACTGATTTTGGTGAACCAGAATGTTATGAAGAAGCAGTGCAGGTAGAAACCAAGAAGACGTGGGAGCAAGCCATGAAAGAAGAGATGGAATCCTTATTACATAACTAGATTTGGGACTTAGTAAAGTTGCCTTTAGGTAAAACAACATTGTAGAATAAATGTGTTTATAGGTTGAAGGAAGAATATGGAGGTAGAAAAAGGTATAAAGCTAGACTTGTGGTGAAGGGGTTTGCACAGAAAAAGGGTATAGACTTTGATGAGTTATTTTCTCCTGTTGTTAAAATGACTTGAATCAGAACTATTTTAAGTCTAGTAGTAGTTGAAGATTTACATCTTGAATCGTTAGATGTAAAGACAAACTTTCTCCATGGGGATTTGGAGGAAGAGATATATATGCAGCAGCCACAAGGATATGAGGTAAAAGGTAAGGATAAACTAGTGTGAAGATTGAAGGAGAGCTTGTATGGCTTAAAATAGGCTCCAAGGCAGTGGTATCTAAAATTTGACAGGTTTATGTCTGAACAAGGTTATACTAAATGTCACTTTGATCATTGTGTTTATCTCAAAAAGAAAAATGATGGAAACTATATTATATTGTTATTGTATGTAGATGACATGCTTGTTGTAGGTTCTAACATGCAGGAAATAAATGTACTCAAAACAAAATTGGTGAACTCATTTGCAATGAAGGATTTGGATGCTACAAAAAAAATCTTGGTATGAGAATAATTAGAGACAAGAAGAATAAAAAATTAACTTTGTCTCGGAGTGAGTACATAGAAAAGGTGTTGAAAAGATTTAATATGTAGAATGCAAAACTAGTTAGTATACCTTTGGCTAGCCATTTCAACTAAGTAAGGAGGTGTGTCCCAAGACTCAGGAATAAATGGCTGATATGTCTAAGTTCCATATGCATAAGCAGTTGGAAGCTTAATGTATGTAATGTTCTGCACAAGGCTTGATATTGCACATGCAGTGGGAGTTGTAAGTAGGTACATGAAAAATCCAGGGAAAGAACATTGGATGGCAGTGAAGTGGATTCTCAGGTATTTGAGAGGTACCACAAATCAATCATTATGCTTTGGTGGTTCAAACATTTCTCTACAGGGATATGTTGATGCAAATATGGTAGGTGATAGAGATAATAGGAGGATCATAACAGGTTATGTGTTTATTGTAGGTGGAACAACTATCAGTTGGGTTTCAAAACTGTAAAGTGTTGTTGCACTCTCAACAATGGAAGCAAAGTATGTTGCTGCTATAGAGGCTAGTAAAGAAATGATTTGGTTACAAAGGTTTCTGGATGAATTGGGTAAGAGGTAGGAGTTGGGTAGGTTATACAGTGACATCCAGAGTGCCATACATCTTGCAAAGAACTCTGCATTTCATTCCAAGACAAAAAATATACATCTCAAGTATCATTTCATACGGCCAACATTGAAAGATGGACAGTTGAAGCTGGAAAAGATACACACTAGCTAGAATCTTGCAGATATGTTAAAAAAAGTTGTAACCAGGGAGAAACTGAGATTTTGCTCAGTTTCAATTGGTCTTCAAGTATGATGAAGAAGATGAGAAACAACCAAGTCCAAAGTGGAGTCATTGTCTAGCAAATGAAGCAGTGGTTAAGTTGCTATAATTAGTCTCCAAGTGGGATATTGTTGGGTGTGGAGCTTGATTATCTTCTTTATTTAGAAGAATCACTGCATTGGACCCAATTCATAATGTGGCGACAACGCCGCTCATAATATTTATGCTGCAAGGGGGGTACGGGGGGTGCAGCACCCCCGAAGCTAAAAATAGATGTAAAATTGCCTTGTAAAATGTTGTAATTTACAGTCAATCTCAGCCGTTCATTAGGCGGAGATCTGATGGTAGAAGTTATGTTTAATTTAGGGTTTTTTTTTTCCCTATAACGCAACCCCTCGCTATATATTAGGGAATTGTATTGCATCTATGTAGATCTATATTCTGAGTGAGAAAGAGAGAGGAGATTGTGTGAGAGCGAAGAGGGAATTACACCAGATTTGCTGTAGGTTGTATCTCTTCAGTTTGTTGGATAATATAAAAAGGAAGGAGTGACTGTTTCTCCATGGACGTAGCCAAAATTAGGTGTACCATGTATATCTGTGTCTCTCTTGTTTTATGTGTTTTCTATTTTTGTATTTCTACAATATATTTTATGTGTTGCATTGCTCTGTAATATATAATTTTCTAACATTCTTGATCATTTTCTTCCTCCTCTTCACAATCTATGTAAAATAATTTCTTCTCAGCACACTTATGACCTTTAGTGTATTTGCTATCACAACAATAACAAAGCCCTTTTTCTCTTTTTTTCTTCCAATGGTTGTGGTGTCAACATTATAGGTTGTCAAAGGCTAGGAGAAACAATACTTCCATCTTTATAGTTGTGAGTGGTAGGATTCCTTGTTGCCATAATTTTTCTTTCAATTTTTCTTTTCCAACCTGAATGCCTTCTCCAATGAATTAGGTTCCAAAAGATGAACCTCATGTTGAATGTTATCTTTTATAGTACATATGAAGACATCGATCCTATGCTTCTTTGGAATATTATTTACCTTTATATTAAAATTTTGGAATTCATCAATATGCTCTTCCATTGAACCCCTTTTTTTGGAGATTTATCAAATGGCTAAAGAAGGTGTTTATCTTTGCATCCTCATAATGTGATATCATTTCCTGCATGAAAATTGACCAGGTGACAAGTAGTTTATGAGAAAAAAGCCCTTTATACTATACAAACTGATTCAATTCTAAATATAAAGATGCAATACATACCTTTTGTAACAGTTTCACATCATTTAGATCAAAATATTGCTCCACATGTAGTATCCAAGTTACCAAATCCTTGCCATCAAACTTCCTCATATCTCTTTTTCTTACTTTTAAGATCTCGATCTTGAAATGACTGTAACTCTGTAATTTTGGATCTCCAAGTTCTGAAATTTTGTCTTGTGATAGCCCTATGAGGCCTATTTCCAACCCCATAGGTTTGATTGAGATTCAATTATTTAAGTAAGAGTTATGCACAATATCCCACGATGATTGATTATAGACTAGTTCAATCGAGCGGAATTGTATGAAGTACCAAATGTCACTGTTTTGACCTTTATCCCTAAAAATGATACAAAACAAACTACATTTCGTCCTATTTCTGTCACTTTTTACAAAATTTCACTCCGATGCTCAGAGTGAAAGTTATGACCATTTGTACAAGGTCACCTGTTTGAGATAGAATTTGGGAGCTTGCAAAAACCCTAACTTCCTCAGTTCATATCTCTGAAAATATAGAGAAATAAGATCTGAAATTTGGTCACAAGGGTCATAGAAATTTAAGCTCAAATGGGATTTAATTTCATTGTTTGAATATTCATAGAAAAAAGATACACTGAAAATTCCACGATGGCCTGTTTGAAGCAGCGAAACCCTAGAATCCAAAGCTCTGATACCAAATGTTATGAAACCAGATCACAAAATAGAAGAAGAGATAGATAAACAACTTCAAAATAAGCCTTTTTGAGGGGAAAACCTCCTTTACATTACAAAAATGAAAAATTCTTGGATGATACAAATGACAAGACATCATTTCTATATATAGGAGTCTAAGAGGTCATAATATAATTAGACTTGACGTAACAATAATAATGTAAGGGCACAACAATAAAAATAGTGGGCATCTGTGGGGCACAATAATAACAATATGGGGACTACATGGGAAAAACAGTACAATAATGGGGTTGCACTAATAACAATAAGGGGACACACTAGTAGTATAGGGACCTAACAAGAGGAACATGTCCAACATTTCACTTACCATTAAGGTGAATATTTCAAACAAATATGGAAAAGTCGAAGAGATCTCCCTGGGGGAAACATGTTGTCTCGAAGAAATAACTGCATACACAACCCTGTTATGAGAATTCAGGGATATTTTTGCATGGGATAACTCATAGATGCTAGGTATTAGTCTCGCCATAGTGGAACATCACATTGACACATGGCCGGCTGCCCATCCCGTCTGGCAAAAACAAAGTCAATTACATCCCTCTAAGGTAGAAATAATCAAACAAGAAATTGATAAACTTCACAAAGATGGATTTATATACCGATTGGTTACACGTCTTGGGTTTCCAACCCTGTACCCGTCATGAAAAAATGTGGTACCATTCGTGTTTGTACTAATTTTAGGGATCTAAACAAAGCATTCCCTAAAGATATTTATCCAACTCCATTCATCAATCAAGTCATCGATTCTTGCACCAATCATGAGGCCTTATCCTTCATGGATGGGTTCTCTGGGTACAACCAATTAAGATTTGCCATACAGATCAGTACAAAACAACATTCACAACCCCTTGGGGTACATTCATATACCAAGTTATGCCTTTTGTCTTAAAAATTCTAGCGCCACTTTCTAACGGGCCATGAACTACATCTTCCATGATCTAGCTCATCTCATCCTAACTTATCTAGATGACCTCAGAGTGCGTTCCAAAAAATGTGCCAACCATTTAGAAGACCTTCGCCTGGGTTTTCAAAGATGTCAACAATATAACCTACGCTTGAACACCCTCAAGTGTGTATTTTATGTCAATGCCGAAATACTTCTGGGTTTCATTGTTTCCCAACAAGGGATCAGAGTCAACCCTCTCAAAGTCCAAGCCATTAAAGAGGTACCTCCACCAAAGACATTAAAACAATTACAAATCTTGCAGGGTAAGGCCAATTTCTTATGACACTTTGTACCTGATTATGCTACTTGCACGTAAGGTTTCCTGCACCTCCTTCGTCAATATATACCCTTTTAGTGGGATGATCAAGCCCAAAAATAATTCGATTCTTTAAAAGATACATTATCTTAATCTCCTTTGATTATCTCCCATGACCACAATAAAGACTATACCCTATACCTGTTCGCATCATGAGTAGCCATAGCAGGGGTATTAGTCCAAGATGGACCAAACAACAAGGAGCACATAATTTATTACGTTAGAAAGAACTTATTCGGGCCTGCATTAAAGTATGATCCAGAAGAAAAAATTTCCTTAGCCCTTGTACATTCTATACAAAACCTTTGACATTACACCTTCCTTTGAACCACTACCTCTTCCACGATTGCATACAAGTAGTCAAAAGAGGTGAGCGATGCCAACAATACACTCATAAGGTACGAGCACCACCTTCTCCCTTACATCCAGTCATAGTGGCTAGCCCCTTTTGTAAGTGGGTCATTGAATTCATGACCTGTATCCCTTCATCATCTAACAACCAAAAATACATCGTGGTCGTTGTAGACTATTTTACCAAATGGGCAGAAGTAATGCCGACATATAATAACACCGCTGAAACTGCCACATGATTTTTCTTCAACCATGTCATAACACGGTTTGGTGTTCCCAAGGAATTGGTTTCAGACCACAATAAATATTTCGAAAATGAAATATTTCAGGAACTATCCCAACACCTTGGTTTATCTCACGAGTTTGTGTCACCATACTTCCCTCAATCCAACGGACAAGTAGAAGCTGTTAACAAGGTCCTGAAAACCATGTTACAACGTATGGTGAACACCCATAAAACCAATTGGCATACCACACAACAATCAAGGCATCCCATTGGGTGTGAGATCCCCACCTTACACTCGACCATCGAGATTTTAGCAGACACCAATCTTTGGGATCAAAGGTTGGTGCAACTGGACCTCATCGATGAATGCCAATGAGAATCCCTCTAGAACAATGAAGCCCTCAAAAAGAGGGTCAAAGCCTCATTCGATTTGTTAGGTAAAATTGACTCGGGGTTTGAGTCAAGGTTGACCTGGTTAAACAGTAGTGGTTTTGGGAAAATGGTATAGTGTACCCATGGTATTGTATGTAATGGAGCCTATAAAAGGCTGGGAAGTCTTCATTGTAATGTAGGCTTGAGAGGTGAGCAGTGAAGGATCACTTGGCCATCCTGACAAGTATTTTGGCCAAGGATAATGAGATCTCATTGGGTTGGGTTTTTCCCTGGATTTGGGGTTTCCTAGATAAACTTGTGTGTTTATGTTTTTTCTAGTTATTATTCCTCTCAGTAAATCTTAGTAATTAATTTATGTCCTGCCATAAATCCTTAATAATTGGTATCAGAGCCATTTTTGCTTCAAATGGACGTTTTTTGTTGCCAAGGGTTTGCATTAGCCTGGCGAATGAAGGGGATATGATTTTCTACACTAATGCATTGGATCTAGATGTGGAACTTAATATTTTTTGTTGTGTCTATGGTTTTTCTACTTTATGTAAAGTTTCATTGGCCAGATTTGCTATGTACAATTTTAGTTGTGGACAAATATACATAAAATAAGGATAGATCTATGTATGAAGATACTTGATCAAAATTGATTGACAAATATCTAGTTAGATCTCATATAGAAAAAATGGTTAGCAAAGTGATGGTTGCAGTGGTGTAAGGGAGAGATCGATCTGGAAGAATAATAGAGAAACCAAGTACTTGAAGAAAAAGGAATGCACATTTCTAGATTTTCTTCAGAAAAAGATTGAGATCCAAAAAAGAGATTAATGTTGATCTGATTTGTTCACGATCAATGAGTGTAGAGTTAACTCATGAGAATGAGTCCACAATATCTATGTCAAAACAAATAGTGTCGCATGGGCAGATGTGGTCAAGGTAGGCTCAAGTTCATTGTGTAGTATAAGCCTCAAAAATTAGCGTGGTAGTAGGCCTGGAAACTACTGAAAAGAAAGACATCGAGCGATTACGCAAGGTAGGAGGCGTTATAAATTATGCCCCATCTCTTATACCTCATCCTTTTTGCATATGAATATGAAATAAGGAACCCCAAGTGGGCTCCCCTGGGAGGTTACGAGATCAATCCAGAATGGATCCTCAAGAAAGTGACTTACTAGCAGACTTCGGGCCGATCTACTTGCATCATGAAAACTGCGACATTTTGTTGGCAATATGAGGCCTGAACATGGTGATGGAAAGCGATTATGCCTTCCTCTAGGACAAAAAGCTGGACCAGAATATGTTTGATGAAGTTTTTTTTCATAATGGGCTCTTGAAATCTGCTACCTGGACCATTAACGATGAGGGTGACACGATTAAAGAATTGATCAAGGAATACTTGAATTACACTCTCACTTTTACTGGGCAGTTGCTTGGGTCTGGTATAGAAGCTATTCTAGCTTTGATCGTGGTCAAGAACAGGGACTTCTTGGGTGAAATACCTAGGAATCAGATTATATGTTTTGCGTTTGCTTAGGTCAGATGTGTTTCTCTCAACTTGGCTGTCAGATATGATGACGTTGTCAACTCTGTTGTCTTACAGTGACAATATGGAAGATGGTTTATGGATGAAAGTTCTTGGGTTTGAATCTTGATGTCATATCATCTTCCATGGCTTGAGATGCATTATTGAAAAAGCGTGAATGTGTAGCAAAGGCTACGGTATGGTGATCGATAATCAGGAATGGATAGAATTTTCTTTTGATGGTTCCATACAGCTTGTGGCAATTTCTAAGAGAACTTGACGCCAAATAGAAATGGGGTACAAAACCTTCCAAATGGGGAAGAAAAAATTTCATAAGGTTTAGAGGTCATTGGTTCATTTGTTGTGGCATTTAGTGGATGAGGAGGATATGTGCACATAGATTAATTAATTGATGAACCATGTACTTGAAAAGAACGCCTAGATAATTGGCGTTTCATCAGCTAGTGACCCATGTAATTTGGTAGATGGGTTATTTTTATATGGGCATTGATGTCATATGTACAAAGACAACAACAAGGGTAAACAAAAAAAAATTATTATAATGGATTCAAATTTTATTTCATGTAAATGGGCATACTGCTATAAGACCTGGTAAGGCATGTGTACCACTGGGTAATTACCAGTAAAGTCTAGGTTAGACCTAGGCGATAGGGCAGATGTTGGGTTAATAAATCTTGGTTAAAATCTTTGAAGGGGGTAAGGGCTAGAGTGAGCGGGGTTGTCTCACTTAGCATTTTTGGCTGGATTTAGTTAAGGAACCCCAAGTCAATTTAAGGGGGGAATGTTAGGTAAAATGACTTGGGGTTTGAGTACAAGTTGACTTGGTTAAAAAATAGTGGTTTTGGGAAAATGGTATAGTGTAACCATGGTATTATGGCCCATGGTATTGCATGTAATGGAGCCTATAAAAGGATAGGAAGAATTCATTGTAATGTAGGCCTAAGAGGTGAGTGGTGAAGGCTCACTTGGGCATCTTGGCCAGGATTTTGGCCAAGGATAATGAGATCTCATTGGGTTTGGTTTTTTCCCTGGATTTGGGGTTTTTCCAGATAAAATTGTGTGTTTATGTTTATTTCTGGTTATTATTCCTCTTATTAAATCTCAGTAATTAATTTATGTTCTGCCATAAATCATTAACATGATTGCAACATCACCCATCAGACATTTACCGAGGGGGAGTTAGTCCTCCTCGATGATATTTCCTAGGAAGAAATAGGATCTGGAAAATTTGAAACCCTATGGAAGGGCCCATACATCTTCAAACATTGCCTCCTAAAGCGGGCATACACACTGTCAGAGCCGGATGGGACTTAGCTAAAAAATCTTGTCAATGGTCTCTACCTCAAAAAATTCCACCCATAAAATGCTAGAGTAGACATGTATGCACCATGACTTATTTTTTTATGATGATCACCTCATCATGTATTTAATGTAAAATCATTCTCTCATCATGTGTCAATAGATGGATGCTCCACCAACTTATCATCATGGGTTTGTTGGCGGTGCATATCCATGGTCACAAAACCTTGCTATTGTAACCTGGGCCATATACTCTCCTAACCAGACACCTTGTCTCTTTAATGGAAGTTGTATCGGATCAGCCACTGACAATCAAGGAGAGTACGATGTTGACATAGGCCTCTTGGCCGATTCCCACCACCTAGGTATCCGTCACTTACATGTATTCCTTGATTCCCAACTAGTTGTATCATAATTAAGCAGGACCTTTCAAGTCCTTGATACATGCCTTTTTCAGAAATATCTGCATGCACAAAGGTTAGCGATATTTTTTGATCATATCACATTTACACATATACCAAGGTATCAAAAGCATACAATTGATCACATCACTAATCAAATCCTATACCGCACGACACCAAGCGAGTTGCGCGCACGACCAAGAGAAATCAACCCTAAAAGGTCATATAGGGGACCCCTGTATGGCTTGTCTACCCTAAAAACTATCAAATTGATGAAGAGTAAGGTACAATATCTTACCTAGCTCTCCCTGCTTGCATCTTAGGTGCTCTTGCTGACCACAATGACAAGAAAATCTCCAAGAACTCGCTCTGACCTCTACAACTCAATAGTGCAAATGAGTGATATTTAGACCCCTTAGCCCTATATATTGCCATTTTTTCCATCTTTTTGGGTCTATTACAAAAGCCTGGGATATCCATTGAAAAAATGAGAAGAGACACAAGGATCTGTACCACACCATCTTCATCATGGAACTTTCCATTCTACTCATTTTTTGGGCTTATCACACACTCAAAATTCATGTCAGGTACTCCTCTAGCTCTTTAATTCACATCATTCAATCAGTCTCAGATTATATATATGTTTTAAACAATGTTTTCGCTTGGGGTATTAGTTGTGTCCATTGCAGGAACATCGCACACGATCCACTTCGACCAACACCCCGACAAGAAAATAACAGAGCAGGTATAATTATCCACTTAGCATGATAGGCTTCCTCTTAAGATTTTCATATACTAACATCATTTCTCCAAAATGAACCATAAGTTTCCTCATCTCGACCATGTTTATCACCATCTCGCCTTCGTATACAATAAACATATGCGTCGGTCGATAAAGCCCCCATTAGAGGAAATTTTAGCCTGAAAGTGCCCATGAAATTTTCACGTAATTTTCATGTCATAATATGTAAACTAATCAAAATCCTTTAAATTTAAAAAGAGGTACACGTAAATATTTTGGAGGGAAAAGAAAAAAAACCACTATTTTTAGTTGTATTTTTGACTTATCTCCTTATAGGTTTACTCAAATTTTAAGTGTAGACACTCGTTGGATGTGGAATTAAATTTTGCATCCAACGAGTACCCATTATGCATAATTTTGAGAAGACCCACAGTGATAAGAATTGCATATACATTAAAAAAGTGTGTTTAACACATTTTTTTAATGTATCTGCAATTTTGATCAATGTGGGTCTTCTCAAAAGTATGCATAATGGGTACTTGTTAGATGCATAACTTAATTCCACATCCAACAAGTATCTACACTTCAAATTTGAGTGAAAATATAAGGATATAATAAAAAATTACAATTTAAAAAGTAGTTTTCTTCTTTTCCCTCCAAAATTCATAACTCTTATTTTATTATTTTTCCTTAGGAGGTCAATTTTAGACTGAAATTTCCTCTAATTCCCCCCTCATGGTTCACTTCATCTTTGTATACCCCTCTTCACTAACAGGAGCCATGACCACTTACTCCAGCCCGTGAACCATCCCACTTACATGCATTTAAGTTTAGCCTCATTATGCTACACTCATTCCACATGCATACTATTTCCTGGGCCATCTCTGGTACTTCATGGTGGATCTAGACGGATGCACCTCCACGTCCTACATTTTTCCTGTCACTCACCCGTATTTCATAGCCCATATGTGTTACTTCATCTTGCTCACCAACCCAACACAAGACCAACCAATGGGGCCCCTTCCCTCAGCAAAAAACACCACACCTCCATATAGGTCACCATCATTATGAGGCACCCATCTCCATGGATGTACATCCAAATAACCCTCATCTTCTTTTGGCAAGTTTACAAATATTTTTTTAGGAAAAAGACTCCCACCCACATTTTTTTCTATTCATGTATTTTACCTGGCAACTGTTTCTAGTCACCCTTGGTCGAAGCTTACACCTCACCAACAATGAATTTCCATTTTCATGCCTGTCAGAACATACACCCATCTGGAAATACTACTGAATTTGAGACCATCACCCTTAGTAAACATGTTTTGACTGCAACCATTTTCACAAAAAACTCGGACCTCAGGAAAATTGTCCATATCCTCTTATATCACCAACTCTCGCTATCATGCCTTATCTGACCCAAGTTGTTAAAGTCTATTTACATCTCATATTGATTCCTCGATTTAGCATGTCGGACGGTTAACGCTCCTCTCCTGTCGACTTCACCATTTGTATTCCAAAATAGGGGAAGTACCTTGGATACTCTCCCTTCGAAGGGATATCCTCGGGTGGCACAATGGGAATCATTATTTCCCAATAACGTCATTGGTCCCCTTGACATTTGACACCAACACAAAATTTCATGTCAAGTTGGTGCTATACTTAGTTACCATTGCAGTTATTTCATTTATTTGAAGACCTCCACATCACTGGAAACCACATCCAACAATGCTTACACCATGATACGGGGGAGGTACTCAAAGTCGAAGACCTATGCATACTGGAACACCTCAGTCAATAGTGCTTCACCTCTATCATGCATAGGGGAACCATATTAAGTCTATTTGACCAGGAAGTTCCCTTTAGGGCATTATCAGTTATCATCATAAACTATCAACACGTCAACTACCACAATGTTGACTAGAAAAAGCCATTCTTTTTCCGATTGTAATCAGTTACGATTAGTCATCATAATGAGCACAGTACATGCCCGCCTCATATAAACACATTTTTATTTCACTCTATAGGTTTTCACCAGAGCATGGTTACCATTTATACTCAATCAAGGGATTTTTCTCGACTCATCTTCCCAACAATTTCTCCTTTCTCTCAAAAAGTTGATCGAACTCTCCACCATAAAATAAAACGTGATGTATTTTGGCTATACGGCTCCTGCTAACCTCATACATCAGGGGGAAACTGTTAACATTATAAAACCATACACATGTTAGCACAATCCAGAAGAAACTAAAGGTGTCCAACATAATGCACAAGTGAACATTTTTCAGCTAAATACATCATGAAGTTTTAAAAATCAAAGTTCTCCTAAGTTTCAAAGTTTATAAAGCAAAAAAAATTGATGTTGCGTGAGTATTTCTTCGATAAACACACGCGTTTGAAATATCCTTCGAAAGTTGTGCGGTTGCAAAAAAGGATGTCTCAGCGATCCGGGACCAGTCTACACACTTGGGGTCGATTCTCTAACATGAACTCAGTCTAGTACAAGAAAATTCGAGTCACCTTGAAGATATGCAACCCTCAATGGAATCATCTTGTCCTAATCATGTGTCATTATCATGCATGAAGCAAGAGGGGGAAGATGGATTTAAAAAATTATATACAAATAGGCCATGGGAGAGACAAAATATGATACATTGTTATGCTTGCCAAATTTCTATCAGAGAAAACCACCATTACATTATTGAAGCCAAAGAAGGGAACACCACTAGCATGTTGGCATATTTCTTCTAAGCAGTCCATTATCCTAGTGAGAGAAGACGAATCCACCATTGGAGAGTCTTCATACTTCTCTGAGAGAGAGGAGAAACTTGCAAAGAGATTGAGGAAAAGAAACTCCCTTTCTGAGGATTTTTGAGCACCATAGCTCAAAGAATTCTCTTCAAGTGTCTAAGATTCATCTATTGTATTCAACCTCTACTACCAACAGTCAATAAAGAGAGATTTTTCCATTATCTTGTTGATTTGTTTGCTCCATTTGAGCATTGTTTGTGTATTTACCTCTTTGTTTAGTTTATGTTTATGTATGCATTGTTTCCACTATTTACAATGTTGTGTTTATTTAAGTCTATCCACTAACAACACCAATTCTGTATGTGATCCTTTGCAGGGAACAATCAACTGCTAAGGAGGTGTCTTTTGGTACACCATTGCCACAAAAAGACTACCACACCCAGCTATAGAAATTTCATAATTACATATCTAGATTATATTTCGATATTCAATGCTACTTGCCAATAACACATGTCACATCTAAAACAATTGTACTGTTCACATTTAAAAATGTGTAACTGATTACTAATCTCATGAGATGTGAGTTTGGGAGAGAGTCCTTGGCGTAACTTGGACATGTGATTGGTGGAGAAGAGTTTGAAGTGATCCAATGACAATTTAAGCCATTAATACATGGCCTACCCTACTAACTTGCTAGAAGTAATAAATTTCATGGGATAAATTTAATATTCAAGGATATTCATTTTGGAATATAAAACAATAATTGCACCATTTCATGCTATAAGAACTAAAGAAATAAAATTTCACTGGGAGAAAAATAACTAAGATATTTTGACAAGTCGAAGAGAAAAAAATTAGTAATGCACCAATGTTGGACATGATTCATTTGCAATAAAATTTTGAGATTGAAAGTAATGCAAGTGGGTAAGCAATGGAGGTAGTTATTATGCAAGAAAAAAGAATTTTTGTTTTTGCAATTCAATTTTTTTGCAATTGAATTGTTCCATGTATCAGTGGTGAAATATCCTAGCTATGGCAAGGATCTCTTTTACTTAGTACACACAATGAGAAAATGAAACACCATATCTTAGGGAAGGAAATAGTAATCCACAATGACCACCAATCATCACAATACTCATAAAGTTAAGGAAAAATGTAACATGCAACAAATTACAAGTGGATGTGATTTTCTGCAATAATTCTACCTGCTTATCAAGTATAATAAATGTGTGACAAACAAACATTCATATATGTTGTCATTCTCACACCTACGAAATATTATCAATGTGGGAGTTATAATGTAGCTTGATCCCTTCTCACATGACCTACCGACGGTAGGTTACAAGGAGGATGTGGATTTTGAGGATGTCTTTTCGTAGTTGGGGAAAAAATCACTAGAAATAATTCCACCTACTTATGGAGTATAAGAAAGGTAAATATGTTTTCATGCCCACACTTGTGAAATATCATTGTTGTGGCAATTATAGTGTAGTTTAATACCTTCTTGCATAACCTACCATAGGAATATTATAGGGAATATGTTGATTTCGAGGATGTATTTTGGTAGTTGATGGATAAAACAATCACTTATCTAAAAGGAAATGAATATAATCTTCAAATGGGTTATGCTACAACTTGGGTAAGTAATGTATACCCTAGAAGAGTACAATTTGGTTGATGAGGTAACCTCATACTTCAGAAATTACTAGACATTTTAGTGTTGGGAAGACCGTGGAAAATCTACAAAGGTGTGTTATTAGCATATTATGTAAGATCACTTTTCCATGTTCATCAAAGTTTGTGTTATTTGTAGCACACAAGGTCAAATAATAGGAAATATGGGTTTGACATGCCATCATTAATACTAAGAAAACATTGGGAAAGTATCTTTGCGTATTTTTTGAAGGTTAGTATGTAAACAGAGGTGATTAATACCTATTGGTACTTGTGGATTGATTCAAGCAAAATTGTGTGCTTATTCATTGTAAGAAGACAATCACAAATAATGAAGTGATTGAGTTGTTTTTGGCAAACATATGGACATTTTCATTTTCCAAAAGTTTACCTTGTCTAATGGGGGCTCTAGTTTTTTGGATGAAATTTGGAGAACATTGTGGGAAAGGATGCATGCAAAGGTGAAGTGTTGTAATGTGTTTCATTCTTAGGCTAACTGATCAAATAAAGTTGTGAAGAGAACTCAAGTATAACTAATGAGAGAATATAACAAGAATAATTTGAAAACATGGGTTGACGAAGTAGTTTATATTCAACATTCTTACATTGTGATTCATTCTTTCACCCATAAATCCCCCTTTTAAACTTAGTTTGGTAGTTTTACACCCTTACATTTTGTTGTTTTTATGCATAAATTGAGGAATATATACATATAATTCAAGAGGAGGAAAAGAAAATAAATAGGTTCATAGAAAAGATCAGACAAGTTCTTTTGAACATTTAGGAGCATCTTGAAGATATTAAACATAAGTACAATATTGGAAATGACCAACTTACAATGGCTCACGAATGTTGTGTTAGGTACAGAGTGGCGCTTTATCTTAATATATAGTAAAGGGAAATTGTCAGGGGAAACTAAGAGGTTGAAGCCTATTGATTAAGTTAGTGCTAATGCTTTTAAGATATGGCATACCTCGTTATATAAGAATATATTCCATAATTAATGTATAGAACTTGAGACTATTTGAACAATCCTTTTTTGATGGATAAGAGGAAGGATAGGTTATGCCTAAATGGAATATTTTGCACCAAATGCACTTGAAAAGTTTGAGGACATATATTTTCAAAAGAAGGTTTGGGTGACTCAAAGAGTACAATGTGAACTTTGTCAAATTGGTCCAATGGGATAGATTCTAAGAAAATCTAAGTAGTATGAGAGAAGCCAAGTTATATAGTTAGGTTTCCTCACCCTTAAAATATTTTGGCAACCAAAATCCTCTCATTGGTGAGGTTTGATCCAAATCGATCCATGAAATGTTGAAATAGATAAGTGGTTGATTCTCTTGTTATTTCTTGTGCTTAAGAAATATTTTTAATTATGATTGAGTGCCATTTTTTCATGACTTAGATGATCTCATAGTGATCACATGGTTGAATGGTAGTGATTGTGTAATAGTAGCACTGATATGAGTGTTGATGGTATGGTGGAAAGAGGATGCAAGATAGAAGATGATTGGATGATAAGTGGGACAAGTCTAAGACATAGTCAGTGGTAAACATTCCTTTAAAAATTAGGATTGTATGAAATGAACCCAGGTCTTCATTAGGTTTAAATCTATATCTAGGTTTGATGCACTAACAAGGATGATATTTCTTGGGGTTTGATTGTATTAGTTGGGGTGAAGTTAATGGGGAACCAACTACACTATATTGATGAACCCAATTACAAACTAGTTTCATTTAGAGATGACTTAATACTCAAGGAATATATGGAGTTACACCATGATGATGGCATTAGAGGCAAGGGCTTAGTATTAAGAGGATTAATGGATTTACCCCAAATCCACATTGAGGTAGACATAGTCAAATCCTAGCATCATTGACATGTGACTAGAAGCATAGGATATATAATGGACTAGCCATAGGATCATTGAGGGTAATCCTACTCTAGTCGCTACAACACTAGAAAAGAAGGCCCCACTTGGGATCCTATCAACACTCAAAATTGAAAGTATTTCAAATTTATCTTGAGTATAGATAGGGTAATTCTATGTGATCCCTAATTACATTAAAACTCTTTAGAAGTAGATATTCCAAAGAGGACATGAAATAAATCGTCCTTCCCCATTTTTGTGAATTTTCATTGAGTTTCAACTTCACACAGGTGAATCTACTCATCTATTCCATGAAAGGACTTGGTGCATGTAGATTTTTCATTGAATTCTCTATCCAATGACATATAATTTTATCATTTTTTATTTCTTACACCAAGTTTAAATTTATTTATTTATTTTATAAAACATATTTTCTCTCTCTCTCTAGTAGTGAAGGCCCTTAGAGAAAAATATGTATCTTAAAAACTACAAAACATTTTTCTTTTTCTTTAAAATGTGTGCACTCAATGAATGTTTCTCTTCAAAATGATACTTTCATATTTTTCATTTCACATAAATTAATGAAAGAATTTATTGGGGACACAAAGGTGTATAAAATGTGATTCAAATATTAATTTGTTAGTGTTGAAAAAATAAAAAATATAATTTGTTCCTAAAAAAGTCATGCATGAATACGTTCTATATAGATCATGCTTGTATATTTTTTATTTGAAAATTATGCATTGAGTATTGAGTTAGGTGTTGGAACAAAGGTCACTAGTCGACTTATATGGAAATTATCAAGGATAATTGTTTAAATAAATGAAAATTTGACATATTATATGTCAGTAATATTAAAAAATTATTGCTAGAAAGAAAACATGAGTCCATATGGTTTTATTTATTTATTTATTGCATAACGATGTTACCAAACTAATGAAAAACCTCTAGAGTCCTTGTTTTCTTAGAGGCCACATTTAGTGGTAGTTTTTACCTCCGTTTAGAAAAGGGGGGCCATGACAATATTTTTTTTCAAGGTTAAGATTGTAACCTTTGTAACCATGAGTTGTAATGTTGCTAACAATAACCTTAAAATCAAGCCCTAAATTGAAAGGTGGTGTTAGTAGCAGTGTCCCAGCTTTTTTGGAGCCAACTACCACTTGTTTAAAACCATGGCCTTAACAATTGGTATTATTCAACCAAAATGTTAAAATCAACTTTTAAATTAAAAAGCGCTGCTACAAGTAGCACACTTTGTTTTATGATAAGTTAAATTTACAACTAGTTTAAAACCAAGGAATTAACAATAAATACCATTTGTAACATACCCCCTACTTACCCCAATCCTAAGGTCAGAAGGAGGAAATTATTAAGATGACCCGATCTCCATGGTCTAGTTATGGAAATGGGGTCCAAAATTTTCACTTTCTTTACTCTCAAGAAATTAAAAATGAATTATGCCACAACGTTCATCTCATTGAGACGATTCTGACAATACAAATTTTGCAAGGATTCAACTCCTTGACCCAAAGATATGGCCATCCAAATATTATCCATTTAATTAGTACCACTTCACCGACTTGCCACATGGTGCCAGAGTGGTATGCACATGAAGCCCACATGGAAATACAAGTTGGCTTCTCACTGCCACATGGAAGTGTTGTCATAGTTTTCGACTCATTAATCTTGGTCACATAATACCCCACTAAACTATGGTCAAAACCCTATCCATACATATATTCACTATGAAGGGTATTGCGGGTGCAGACCCCTTGAAAACCATGTCATCCTAGAAACACTCTCCCTGAAAATAAATCTTGCTGCCCCTCACTGTCCTCCTGCGGATGATCCTTTCAGAATTACGTGGAGATTTACACACAGATTGACACTTCAACATGGCTCATCCAACTGTGCGATCTCACTCTTCTTTTTACCTATACCAGTGGGCTCCATCATGCCTCATCATTTGTGGGATAATACCCTGATAATTTTCTTCCATGCTCCATTTGAAACCTTCAGGGTTTTGGGTTTGGGGTGTCGTCATCCTTCGTCACTCCATCCTCATGGAAGGGGTCCCATATAATCTTCGAATCCCCCATATATTCATGGATTCCTTGTTATGTATGATTGAAGGGTTTTCCTATCTTTATGTGTCCGCTCAGAGGCCCACCAAGCCACATCACCCCGGGAACTTGATTTCGGTAGTTCCTCCTTTGCACTTGACTAGAAATATTCAGGGATAAAATTCTATGATACATGGACGATTATGATGTTTGTGTCATTCAACTATTGGGATCTCTCCTATCCACTCCCTTGGACAAAAATCGTGACCATATGGTTCAGCAGAGGGCCACTCCTCTAACCCCTAGCTACGATTATTGACCTCCACAATTAGTGCTTGGGAATGGCACTTGGTCTCATGGTTCTTAATCCCGAGTTACTTTTAATAATTGTTAATGCACATAAGAGAAGCGTTTTCCCAAGCCTTCGACACATAGTTTTTAAATATATATAGGGTATATGAAAGCCCCTATGGGCTATCCCCCTTGAGATTTATCATTGAATATATCTCTCTTGAGCTTTCAACAAGGCTCAATACTATTCATGCCATATATATGTGTGTGTGTGTATGTATGTACGTATGTATACCAAACTGTCCCTCCTCAGCTTTATAAGTAAACACTAGGCTGGTAGCCAAATATTTTTAATGCAACATCGATTGGCCTATCTCTTCTATACACATCCATTTAGACCTGTTTAGTGACTCAAGAAAAATACATGAGTAACCCACTCCTAAGTATTAGCTTAAGAAATTATTGGTTATGTGTCCAATTATACATACATACACACACACACACACACACACACACACATATATATATATATATATATATATATATATAAGCATTAATATATCAGTCTCCATGGATTAACCATCCCTTATCATCTGCATGAAAATTAGCAATATTTATCCACTTAGGAATTTAACATCCCATATCAATGACATAATCAGTTAACCAACACATTACTTTGTGCAAAACCTCCAGCCTCCCTATGATTACAAGTTAGAAACTAAACCCATTAACCATTCTATTAACAAAGTATTATCATTAAAAAGAGTCACCCATCTCTTTAATATTCAGTCACTTACAAGGTTCACACGTTCATTACATACAAGTCATTTAGACTAGGATTATATCCAAACCACACAAAAGTTCATACTAGTCCACATTCATGCCTTTAGAACAACTATGTTCATTTAAATAGGAATGCATCATTCCTTAGCATTACAAGCCATGAAAAGGAAATACATTAAACAAACATAAAGTGTTCAGAACATGAGAGTCATAAGTGGACACTTATCTCTGATAAATTGAGCCAGGAAACTGAGATTGGGACTTCAACTCTCCACCCAACCTTAGACACACTACGACCAAGTGTTTCTTGCAGTAGTCACCCTCGAGCCAAATTCCAGAGCTTGAGGATGAGTTCTTAAGGGATTAAACCATTTCTTCTAGTTGAAATAGGGACTCTAGAAGACCATCCACCTCCACCCACAAACTACTTCATGCTATCCATATCTCATAGGGAATATGGAGGTCCATCACCTCCATCCTACAGCTGCTCCAATAAGAATTTTGGCTCTACCAATATAGGATGGGACTAGGAATCTAGAGGCTCACCACCTCCACCCCAACCGAATGAGGGAATCCAAAGGCTTAACGCCTCCAACCTCAACAATTACTTCTCATAGCGGTTCCATCCAATTTTGGGAATCCCTAATACACTGTAAAATTCAGAAAATAGGTAGAGGGGGCTAAATAAATATCCTTACTAGAATCAAGGAATAGGCCTCCATCCAAGCTATCAAGGTGATCTAGAGAAAACCATCTCCACCCTCCAGTCTTACTAGGAATATAGAGACTACTGTCCTCACCCGGGAGATATTCTTCCACCTCCCAATGCTCAACTGAAAATTTTCTTTTCTCCTTACCTTATGGTAGCAACTCATAGCGACGTGTTATTTTCCTCCTACACTTGTGCTTTTTAAAAGCAACAATACTTATACAAACCTCTCCCTGAGGCTTTATTTCCTTTGTATTCTTTCTCAAGCTCCTTTCTTTATTTTTTCCTGTGTTAGCTCTTATTCTCTATTTGAGATCACCCCGTCAATGCTTGAGAATTCCTTCTTCGTGAGTGCCCCTCTTTCTTGAAGTGTGTCGGGTTTCACCCCCCCGCCCCTAAAAAAAAATGCTTGTCCCCAATTGCGTGGAGTGTGATAATCCTCCCCATTATGTAGTTACAACCATTTTTTGTTGGGTGGGTGTACATTCTCTGTTGCCCCTAACTTCCTTCTCGATGATGGTGTTTTTGTATTTTCTGAGTAGTGTGGGGATGTTGCTGTGTTAGCTCCCTACCCCACTCTCTTGTTGGTTGAATTCAACTATCCCCTTGACAAAGCAACCTGTTAGGCCCCTATACTACTAGTGTAACCCCTCATTTTTATTAGTACAACCCACTTATTATATTGATGTACCCATGTAGTGCCCATATTGTTACTATTGTGCCCCATAGAAGCCCACTATTGTTATTAGTGTGCCCTTACATTATTATTGTTATGTCGGCTCTGATTATGTTATGACCCCTTATACTCCTATATATAGAAAGGAGATATTTTCATTTGTATCATCGAATAATTATTCATTTATGTAATTTAAAGGAGGTTTTCCCTCTAAGAGGCTAAATTCCAAGGCGTTGATATATATTTTCTATCTTTTCTTGAGCTAGTTTTATAACATTTGGTATCAGAGCTTTGGATTCTAGGGTTTCACTGCTCCAAATAGGTCATCGTGGAATTCTCGCTATAAATTTTTTTCTGCGATGTTTCAGAAGCTCAAAAAAAAACAATTTGAGAAGAAACTGCGCTGAACCTTGGGTCCAAATTTCAGAGCTTTTCGCACTATATTTGTGGAGATATGATCTGTGGAAGTTGGTCTTTTTGTAGACTCCTAAATTACATTCCAAACAGGTGACTGGGGAAAATCGTCATAAATTTCTCTCTGAGCATTGGATTGAAATTTCGTAAGAAGGTACAGAAAGAGGATGCATTGTAATTTCTTGTATATATTTTTCAGAGCCAAAGGTCAAAATAGTGACTCGTGGCACATCATACAAGTTTTCTCTATTGAACTAGTCTATAATCAAGTCATCTTGGGAGATTGTGCATAACTCATCCTTGGAGAATCCAATTTGGATCAGACTGGTGGCATTGGAAAGAGGACACAAGGGCTACTATAGGTCACAATTTTAGAACTTAAAGATCCAAAAGTACAGAGCTACAGTCGCTTCAAGATCGAGCTCCTAAAATCAAGAAAAAGCAAGATGAGGAAGTTTGATGGCAAGGATTCGGTAAATTGGATACTTCAGATGGAGCAATATTTTGATCTACATGGTGTACCACTATTACAAAAGGTATGTATTGCATCTTCATATTTAGAACCGGATCAATTTTTATGGTATGAAGGGCTTTTTTCTCATAAACAACTTGTTACGTGGTCAATTTTCATGGAGGAAATGATAGAACATTATGAGGATACAAAGAGCAACACCTTCTTTAGAGCAACACCACAACAATTGGAAAGAGTAAAAGGGCTTTGTGACATAGTGGAAAGAAAAATCATGGAAACCAGGAAGCATACCCCTCACAACTATAAATATGGAAGTGTTGTTTCTCCCAGCCTTCCACAACCTACAAGGGTGACACCACAACAATTGGAAGAAAAAAGAGAAAAAGGGCTTTGTTACAATTGTGATAGCAAATGCACTAAAGGTCATAAGTGTGTTGAGAGGAAATTATTTTACATCGAATATGAAGAGGAGGAAGAAAAGGATCAAGAAACATCAAAAGAAGAGGATATACACTAGGACCCCACCCCGGATAAAGAAGAAATGAATCAGACCATATCTTGTAAAGCATTGGAAAGAATTACCACTCCTCAAACTGTCAAGATAGAAGGAAATATCAAGAAGAAAAAGGTGCAAGAAGTGAAAGATCACATCGAGAAAGAAGAAATGAATCCAACCATATATTGTAATTCATTGGTTGAAATTACCACTCCTCAAACTATCAAGATAGAAGGACATATCAAGAAGAAAAGTGTTCAAGAAATGAAAGATCACATCGAGTGTCAAGCAATGAATCTGACCATATATTGTAAAGGATTGGAAGAAATTACCACTTCTCAAACTCTAGAGATAGAAGGACATATCAAGAAGAAAAAGGTTCAAGCAGTGAAAGATCACATCGAGTATCAACAACAAGTTCTCCAACTTTTAAAGGATAGTGCCACTTCGGTGCAAAATCAAACGAAACAACAGGTAGATCAACATTGTAGTGAAAAATGTTTTGATGTAGGTAATTGGTTATTTTTACTGCTACATCTCAAGCAAGCTATTTATGAGAAGGAAATGTTGGCAATACTACATGCACTTAAAAAATGGCGACCTTACCGAATGGTAAGACTCTTCAAGGATGAGGATGTGGAAGCAGTGTTTTGTGCTATTTCTATTATCCAACCAAATTGGATAAACGAAGCAAGGGATGAATGGAAGAAGGACAAAGAAGTATGGCCACTTATTCAAAAGTTGCAAAAGATCCCAATTCAAACAATATTGCCAGAAATTGAAGAGGAAGGAAAAATCATATTGGAACCTGGAGCAGTCACGGAAACAAGAATCCGACAGCTGCGAAATCGATCAATTTCAGAGTATCTCATCAGGTGGAAGAACTTACCAGCTGAATATTCCACATGGGAGGACAAGAATTTTATACAGAAGCATCAAGAACTACTCAAGCATCGAGGACAACACTTTTTGAAGGAGAGGGGCATGTTAGACCCCTATACTACTAGTGTAACCCCTCAGTGTTATTAGTACAACCCACTTGTTATATTGATGTACCCATGTAGTGCCCATATTGTTACTATTGTGCCCCATAGAATCCCACTATTGTTATTATTGTGCCCTTACATTATTATTGTTATGTCGGCTCTGATTATGTTATGACCCCTTAGACTCCTATATATAGAAAGGAGATCTTTTCATTTGTATCATCGAAGAATTTTTCATTTATGTAATGTAAAGGAGGTTGCCCCTCGAAGAGGCTAAATTCTAAGGCGTTGATCTATCTTTTCTATCTTTTCTTGAGCTGGTTTCATAACACAACCCATCCTTCTTAAATTTTTCATCTTTTCTTGTGGAAGTATCCAAGGAAAGCATGCAATATGCTATCCTTCTTTCCTTCTTAATGAATTTGTAACGCCAGTCCATTTAAGGCACAAATGCTAGCCCTTCAATGGTTGTCATGAAACTAGTCATGGATCCTTCAAATACCAACAATCTCCTTCTTGAAACTTTGGAATCCATGACCCAATTCTCAAGTCTTTTAGTTTATAATCAAAATACATGAAATATTTAAAATTATTTGTAAGAGGGGAATTTCCCCAAAGGGGATGTCACAAACCCCCCCCCCCTTGGAGAAACAACATCCTCAATGTACAAATCCTAAACACAATGCAAAACATGATTAGTCCCATCATAAAGCACTATGGGTTTATAATACAACTCACTTACAATCAAATTATATATATATATATATATACAGGCACACAATTTGCTTGCTCAACAACTAAATAGACATGAAAGTTTTTCCTTAAATCAACTATTTTCTATGGCTCCTTGTAGTCCACCTAATTAGTTTTTTTTTCACTCTTATGTCTTCAAGATGTTGTTTATTTTTCTTGTAGGAAAATCCATTCCCACAGATTGGGTGATTCCCATGCTTTCCTGTAACATGGAGTACAAAATATCATGAGATTCATCATACAGAAATTTTAATGATTTAAATTATAGCTCTTGTCTTGTCCATCATTCTATCAAGGGAGTCCATAGGTGTCCCACCCCCACCCTTTTCCAAAACAAAGGAATCCAAAGTCTTTCAACTCCACCCTCAATCAACAAAAAGGGAATCCATAAGCTCATACCTCCTCCCTCAATTAGAAACAAGGGAATCTAGAGGCTCATACCTATGCCATTGTTTTGGGCAAATTTAGTGTTTCTTCAAACGCCTAACCCTCTAGACCTAGTAGCTAGTCTAGAAACAACAAACAAAGTAATTCGTCGCTTTTCTTATAGTTAACAGATAAGAGAAAGAAGAACAAAGGTACCAACCTGTAACTTTCGATCGATCCCTCACTCCTTTGACCAATTTGGCCACTCCTTTCCGTACTTAACTCGCTTGGAAAGTACCTGCACACAAGCCAAGATAGAAACCCATCAAAGCATACAATAATGACGATCTGTTAACTAAACATATCATATAATCAAGAATACGATATACATCATATAAACACATGAATGGAAAAAGCTTAGAATTATTTATTGATAGAAGGAAATTTTACAACCCATGTAGATACATGCTCGATTCAGTGTCATCCTTGCAGATTCAAACCCTTCTCTCCTCATGAAGTAACAATTTGACATCATCACAATACTCTTACAAATCTCACTCAAACAACATTTCCTTAGCTCAAGAAGTTCCAACCTAGACCAGCCTTTGAATACTTGGTTAATTTATAGCTGAATGGAGGAGGTTAAGCCATTAATGACCCTCATGAATGCTTTGCTAAAATTGGGAAGTAGTTCCATGGAGGAAGCGATAATGGATTAAGGTTCATTCATCCTCTTCCTCATCCAAAAACGAGCTCCATCCATCTGGAAACTTCTAGAAGCATCCATTGGATGAGGAATCCAATGGATTCATTTCAAAAATTCGATGAATCTCGCTTAGCACAGGTGAAACAAAGGTTAGGTGTGATGCATAGCACCCAGACAGTGTAGTTCCTGTAATGCATTGCAACATGATAGAAGGCTTCTTGTGTTGATCTCCTCAGGGGCACTTTTTGGATGAATGGTGACATGAAACTTTTGGGAGGCAAGCATGATGTAGATAACTTCATTAGGGAATGAAAACAACTGAATTAGGGGTTGATGGACCCTCATAATATGGATCTAGAAGCTGGGGTTGATGTGCCCAAATTGACCTGTAACAGTTTCCCCTAAAGCATGAAGTTGAAAATAAACATGTCGAGTGAGATGCTTTACCACTTGAAGAGAAGGTTTCGAAATGGAAGGAGACCTACATCAGTTACAATATATATATCATGATAATTTGATTTTCTTTCACGAACTAGCTGAGGGAAGGCATACCCATGCTCATCTTATAAAATTTCCTTACATGTATATAGTTGTCTACAAATATAGACCCATGAATGTAAGGCCATTGAACATTTGATATAGTACTCCTGAAAAATATATCATAGCCCGGATGGATGAAACTAGATCTGGGGTCTTCAATCTCGTCCAATATTTCACTCAATGTACAAGTCTAACCATGTGAATAGATGATCTAAGGTCGAACATGGATAGACATCATCTGATTACCAGCCAATGATGTAAGCTATTAATAGACGTGAGAGGAATCACTGACAATGATAATGACCCTCAAGGTACCGCAGTACATTCCGCATGGTGTGAATAAATGATTTGATGTCGAACACCATATGAAGTCTTTCGGTTCAAGGCCAGTGATGTCAACCTATCGCCGAAAGCGAGAAACTTGCCATTGATGTATGCAAGCCTCAAGGTACTGGAGGGGTGTTTCTAAGTCAACTTCTTGGATGATGTGCTGATATCCAAAAGAAGCGACTCGTTGTAGGAGGGCCTTGATGTATCCCACATCAACGACACAAAACGAGGTAAATGATTTTGGAGATGAAGCATAGACTGAAGACACAAGGTTTAGGAATGGCAGGCATGAAAATGAAGGTTTACTGTATTGTAAAGGATGAAGTTTTGAACTAAATGACTTCTCTTGAACATATCGGTGATACTAAAGTAAATTGGTAGCATTGACCTAAAACAAAGTGATGGATGGTATGATAGACCAATGGTGTGATAATCATCAAGCTGAATGACCCAACCCACATAGTCACGGTGATGAGGTGAAAGTGTCATGTTCAAGAGCGACCTACTACCATAAAGTGTTCCCAGCTTTTTCCATTTTCCCTAGTCATTTCTGACCAGTACCTCTTTATTTTTAATCAAGCTTGAGGAGGATAACATATGCTTGTTGTATAATTCCACCCTTCAGGTGAATCCATCACTATTTGATGTTTTAATGAGTCTAGTGAAGGTGAAACTCGGTCTTTTCATATTTAGAGAGTTTGAATAGGAACAAAAAGGAAACTCCAAAAGTTCTTTTTCGTACATTTGTTTCTCAGGCCCGAAAAAACATAAAAAAATACAAGAGAGAACCTATTGATCATGTTTGACCAACAAGTACCTTTTTCGTAGTTAATCTATCTCAACCTGAAGAAGGGGTAAAACTATACTAAGTAGATATCGATTCTAATCCATTAATGATATAGAAACGACAAGTTCTCAGCAATCTTTTCATGTTTAGAGAGTTTGAAAAGAGCTTAAAGAGGACTCCACTTTGAGGAACGAGTGGTGTCTATGGTAGCAACTGGTTCTGGTGATGTTGGAACTTCTCAAAACATGTTGATTTATGTGAAGAGGCTAGCTAATAAGACCACTAATTGCAACTATTCCTCAAAAAGGGTAAAATAACCAAGTGAAAGCATATAATCGGCCAAAGAGATGGTGGCGATGGGATGAAAACAACCAAGGCTCATCTGATAGAAAACGCTGATAGAATGGAAATCATGAGGGTTACAAATGGAAATGGGTTCATTTTTACACAAGCTTGAACCATAGGGAACTATGCTTGGATTCGGTTTCATGTTTACACAAGCTTGAAATGAAAAACTATGCTTGAGATTGGTTTACATGCCCCCAACATGATGAAAGGGAGAGTCTCCTGTAACTAGATGGAAGTCGCTACGGTGAAGTAGGATGGTTATCCAACACCTTTTGGCTTCGTCCATATAGACAAAGGTGAATGGGGTGATTCCCTTCACATAACCTACAAGGAAACTTAACTTTACCATTAGGTGCATGCCCCCCAAGCTTCATTACATTCACCTAAGTAGACTACTCATGGCTATCAAGTGGATGGAATGAAGGTTCTTTTACGAGATCAAGTGAAAGAATCAACTTGGAACTTGCTCCAGGGGGCCTTGTTTCATTTTTTAATGAGCTTGACACAAGACAAGGAACTATGCTCATGGGCCCTTGGTTTCATTTTTTAATGAGGTTGACACAAGACAAGGAACTATCCTCGAGCCTATTTCATTTTTTAATGAGGTTGACATAGTAAAAGAACTATCCTCATATCCTCAGTTTCATTTTTAACGAGGTTGACACAAGACAACGAACTATCCTCGCGGACCTGTTTCATTTTTTAACGAGGTTGACACAGTAAAAGAACTATCCTCATACTCCTTGTTTCATTTTTTAACGAGGTTAACACAAGACCAAGAATTGTCCTCATGTTACTTTTTCATTTTTTAACAAGGACGACATAAGACCAGGAACTTTCCTCATATGCCTGTTTCATTTTTTAATGAGGTTGACATAGTAAAAGAACTATCCTCATGGTCCTTTGTTTCATTTTTTTAAACGAGGTTGACACAAGACAACGAACTATCCTCGTACTCTTGTTTCATTTTTTAATGAGGTTGACACAAGACAATGAACTATCCTCAGGTTCAATCACAACTCATAAGAGGTCATGAAGGAGAGATCTAGTCCCAATGCCCCTAGTACATGATGTACAACATCACTGAATTGATTATTAGTTGATGTACGTATGGAATAGGTTGCCACATAATTAACCCATGGTGGGGATGATACCATTGGTACAAAAGGACCATTTAGGGAAGATGGTTGACTAGGAGCCATATTTGGACCAGGAAATGAAATTTCGTCAATGGTGACAAATCTGCCTTCATGCGGGAAACAAATCACTCGAAAGAGTGTTGAAAAAATAACTCCCATGTCATAAACATAGTTGCGTCCAAGAAATAAATTATAACCTAAAGGGCTTGGGACTACCATCACATTCAAATAAACGATTTTTCCTCCCAAAGTAATGGGTAACTGAGGGAGGATCCCTAATGTCGACTGGTTCCTCTGTTAAAAGCTAACAGATTCTAGGTAACTAGCACAAGCGGCGGTGAATCGAGCACTTGCCAAGTAGTTGAGGAAAGGATACTCACTGATGCACCTTCATCTATAATAGTTCCTGATACAATCATATTATAAACCTGTACTATGATCTGGAAAGGCACATAAGAAGGAAGGTGGAATCCCGCCAGTTGATTCCAATCAAAGGAAGTGACTAGACTACTTGGAGGGGGTACTGTAGAAACGGGAGAATTAACGCATTGAGTTACATGAACGAGAGGATTTTCCTCCTATCTTGATGGAATAGGAGGATTTCCCCCAAGCACATTTGAATCTGAAGAAACAAAAAGAACTTGAGTGGTATCATTTTCACTCTCTTCGGGAAAGGTACGATTTACTGAAGGTGAAATCAGGTCAACTACTACCTCAACCTGTTGATTTGGGTTGGGTATAGAATTAGAGGATTCACTTTCAGAGAGAGTGGGTTTGACCGACGATTGATTTGAGTCAGTCAATTCATCAACTAGTGAAGGATTAAGGGATAGTTTCCTGTAACTAGATGGAAGTCGTTATGGTGAAGTAGGACGGTTTTCCAACACTCTTTTGGTTTCATCCAGATAAGGACAAAGGTGAATGGGATGATTTCCTTCACATAACCTACATGGAAACTTAACTTCACTCATCTTTCCATGAACTTTACTAGCACTATTTGATGGTGTGTCACCAATATGATCTCTAGAAGCTGATGAGACAGGACGATGTGAACAAGAAGACCATTCTTCTAAGATTTGAGGAATATCAGGACAATTTTGAAGAAGATGGTCTCCCGTACAAAGTTTGCATGGATATCGAACTTTGTTAGGCTTGATGGATGGTTTCTCATCTGATGTTGCATTCAAAGCAATGGTTGCTTGGTTGCCCTTCTACTGAATTTGCTTCTTCTTCTTCTTCTTCCTTTTCTTCTTCTTCTTAGCCACCTGGTTACTAGTACCAATACTTTCACCAGGCAAAGAGGAAGAAGGGGAGGAAGAAACAAATGAGGAAGAAGGCAAAGGGTCAACTTTAGGATCATTTGCAGGTTGATTTTGTCCAGTTGGAGGTGTACTCGATTGAGGAGAAATCACGACATTTTGAATCAAGGAGGTTGAAAAAAACCATACTGGCAAGCCAATGGTAAATCTTGGAAGGGAAAATGTAGCCATATATGGAGCACCAATATTTCCAAATGGAGGAAAAGGACTAGGATTTCCATCAGAAGGAATTCCTTGATTGGTTGAATCTCGATTTTTCGCCATATATTTCCTGGAGTGGTTGACGAGAAGGGATATATTCCTAGGCAAGTTCATCATGAAGACATTGAAGAAGATGAAGGTTACCCCCAAAGGCGGAATGATGAAGAAGAAGAACCTCAAGAAGAAGAAGAACCTCAAGAAGAACCAGAGGAGAAGAAAAGAATAGAAGAGAAGACTCCATCTAGATATGTTCAAAAGAATCATCCAGAATCTCAGATTGTGGGGCAGAAAGAAGCAGGAGTACAAACAAGAAGGACACTTGCAAAAGCTTCAAGCTATTTGGCATTACTCTCCTCCACTGAACCACAAAATGTTAAATAGGCTTGCAAAGATGAATGTTGGGTCAAAGCAATGGATGAAGAACTTGAGCAGATCGAAAAGAACAACACTTGGGAATTAGTTCCTAGACCAAAAGATAAGAATGTAATAGGAACAAAATGGGTCTTCAAGAATAAATTAAATGAAAATGGAGATGTAATTAGAAACAAGGCCAGACTTGTTTGTAAAGGGTATGCGCAGCAAGAAGGAATAGATTTTGAAGAGACCTTTGCTCCTGTGGCAAGACTTGAGGCCATCCGAATGTTCCTTGCTATCTCAAGCTTTCAAAACTTCAAGGTATTTCAAATGGACGTGAAATCAACCTTTCTGAATGGAGTCTTAGAAGAAGAAGTATATATTGAACAACCAGATGGTTTCATTCTTGGGAATGATCCAAACCTTGTATGCAGATTGAAAAAGGCTCTCTATGGACTCAAACAAGCTCCAAGGGCTTGGTACTATCGGTTGGACAAATATCTTCACCAACAAGGCTTTTCAAAAGGATCAGCAGATAACAATCTCTATATAAAAGTTGAAAATAACAAATTACTAATTCTTGTTGTTTATGTAGATGATATTATCTTTGGCAGCAATGAAGAGACTATGAGTCAAAACTTTGCCTTGGTTATGCAGAAAGAATTTGAAATGTCACTACTTGGAGAATTGACATACTTTCTTGGATTGCAAATCCAACAAAATGAAGGAGGTATCTTCTTGTCTCAAACCAAATACCTCAAGCAGATCTTGAAGAAGTATGGCATGGAAGAGTCAAAGCCTGTATGTACACCCATGGTTACAGGATGGAGCCTCAGTGCAAATGATGGATCAACAGCAGTTCATCAACCCACTTATAGATCCATGATTGGGAGCTTGCTTTATTTGACAGGTACCCGACCAGATATTACACATGCAGTAGGAATTGCTGGAAGATTTCAAGCCAACCCAAAGGAAACTCATCTTCAGGCAGTCAAAAGAATCTTCAAGTATCTTCAAGGGACACAAAACTATGGCTTATGGTATCCTAGAAATACAAATCTCACTCTTCATGCTTACACAGATGCAGATTGGGCTGGAAGTGTGGATGATAGGAAAAGAACAAGTGGTGGTGCTTTCTTCATGGGTTCCAGACTAGTATCTTGGTTCAGCAAGAAACAGAGTTCGATTTCCTTATCTACAGCTGAAGCAGAATATGTGGCTGCGACATCTTGTTGTACACAACTTCTTTGGATGATGCAAACCTTGCAGGACTTTCAAATCACTTGCACTCCACCAGTCTCTATCTTATGTGATAATACAAGTGCAATCAACATTTCAAAGAATCTAGTCATGCACTCAAAGACCAAGCACATACCAATCAAGTACCATTTTCTTCGGGAGAAAGTGCTTGAGCAGAAGGTCAAGTTGGAGTATGTTCCTTCTAAGGAACAAGTTGCTGATATTCTCACAAAACCACTGCCCAGGGAAACTTTTGAATATCTTAGACAAAAGCTGGGAGTAGTTGATGCTTCATCCTGCTGTTAAAGCTTGTCTATTCTACAGAAAAGTTGGTATACGCAAGTTACGTAAGGGATATCCGCGTATATGCGCTGATTTATGGGGGGTAAGTCGCGTGTATGTTGTACGCATGTTGCAGAGAGTATATCCGCGTACATACGCTGGTCTATGCAGGATAAATCGCGTATATGGAGTTCTGAACAACAAGTGAAAACTCTAGTTTAAAAGATCTGAGATGGGTATGTCAGAATTCTTCAGACACAGTTTCAGGGGGTGCAGAAGGCACAGGTTCAGGGGGAGCAGCTTAAAAGTCTCATAAAGCATTGTTGGCATTTAGATGTTTTGGTTATTGGTTTCTCAGAAATAAATCCTAGTTGCTGATCTAAAAGATGTTTATCAGATGCTGCTGGTGACTTTCATAAGTCTTGGTCTCGATCTGTTGTCTCTATGTCATGTCTCTCTTTTGTGATATTTCTTTTATGGTGTCAAGGTCATGTAACGGCCTATGTTGGTTTCCCCACTATGCCTGCGATGAATGATGTAATATAATTGGTTGTTTCTGATATGTCCCCTCTTGGTAGGGAGTATGGATGTATGCATTGAATCTTTTGGTGATAGGAAGGTCCCTTATGGTGTATAAGTCTTGGTTCTTGTTGAAGAACATCTTTTGCAGATCTGGCCTACTGTCAAGGGGAGCATGATTCAGCACAGCCAAGCAGAGGTATCAGCATGTACTCAGGGGGAGCACTGCCATTTGCCCTTGATGACAAAGGGGGACAATGATTCTAAGAATCTTGAGGTTTCCATCAAGTCCAAAGGGGGAGATTGTTGGCATTTTGGCACAGGTGTGGCGCTATGATACAGGTGTTGTCCTTGATGGCAACTCTCTTTGATGTCAGATCTTCGTTCAGGCTACAGAATGAAGAGAAATCTCATATACGCAGGTTAATTAAGTCAAAGTTGCGTATACACGCTGGTGATATGCATACTAAGTCGCGTATACGCAGGAGAGCTATATACGAAGGCGCGTATACACGCAGATGCATGAAAAGAAAAGGGCGTATATGTCGGGAAGTTTCGTTTTGGTCCATGGTAGTTAGTCCTCGGTACTTATGCCCATGTCTTCGGACCAAAGTACCTCGACAGACGTGTAGATATCTAGTTTTGAAGTTAATGGTTTTGGATTTCTATGGTTTTGGCTCTTGGTATTGAGCAAGGCCTAAGGCTATATAAGGAGAAGAAGATCATTAGGCAAAATTATCTTTTGACAAGGCTTGAATATATGAAAGAGAAAGAGATCTGATATGCAGGTTCTGGGTTGCTTGATATGAGCTAAGGAGAAATCACATCGGTTGATGGAAGACTAGATCTAAGGATAAATCGGGATCTAATGGTTTGAAATGCACTAGTATGATATGGTTGATTATGCGTATTTCTAGATCTGCATACTGTCGCAATATTATGTTCTGGGTCTAACTGATGTCTGGTACAGCTGCAAGTTGAGAGAATTTATTTTTAGATCTGTACGCAGGTTGGCTTAGGTAAAAGCGCGTGTATACGCGGGTTTCGCTCATTGAAGTAGCGTATATCTCTTGAAGCTTGATTTTTGGGTTTGCAGTTGGACCTGACTGTTATTGCAGAGTTTTGTAGACTGCTCTGTGTTCTGGTAACTGGTGATTGATAGGGTTCAGTGGTTCAGTGATTCAAAGTTTGATGATGCTAGTATTGGTTGTTTTATGCTTCAATGATATGTTGTGAAAGTTGAATGAATTGTGGTCTACAGATTGTAATGTTGTGCTTCAGGAATATCCAGTCTGAAAATGTATGAAAGGAGGTACCTGAAAGAAAGAAGATTGTAGGTCAGCACCTACGTACTAGTATCTTAGCTAGTACAAGAGCAAAGGGGGGGTTGGAGCTCCCTTCCAAGGAAGTTTGGAGAACGAGAGAAGGTTGTAGCCTTCTGCAGGTTGTAGCCTGCGTACTGGTATAAGGCTACACCCGTACAAAAAAATTGTAAGCTGAAGTTTCATATTAAAGAAAGATAGAGACGACTTGCAGCAGGTGGTTTTCACCCACATTGGGTTTCCACCTTATATATTGGTGTTCATGTGTATGGTTTCTGTGTGATCTGTTCTACTGCATCTGCTTACTCTTAATATGGTGAATAATGTCCTCATGCACTTAACTGAAGATAAACTGACTGAATTATAAGATTTCTAGTTATACGCTGTTTTCTTTATACACAGTTGCATGTACACGTTGGTTCACTTAATGAAAGTAGCGTATATGTTTCTGAGCATTGAAAAAGTTTTATAGCTCTGATAATATTGATTCACCCCCCCCTCTCAGTATTATTTCCAACAATTGGTATCAGAGCCAGGTTCTTCAGAGAAGCTTGATCGCTTGAAGGTAGATCGTTCATCATGAGCAACTACGAGAGAGAAGCATCAATCAGGCCACCCGTTTTCGATGGGACAAACTTCAATTATTGGAAGGTAAGAGTTACTGCATATCTTCAATCTCTTGGTACAGAAGTTTGGGACATTGTAGAAACAGGCTATGCTTTTCCTTCAGCTACTCCTACAGATCCAGCTGAGAAAAAGAAGTATGAAATAAATGCAAAAGCAGTCAGTACTCTATTAGGAAGTATATCCCAAACAGAATTCATGAAGGTAATGCAATTTAAATCCGCAAAAGAGATATGGGACAAAATGGTCACAAGCTATGAAGGAGATGAACAGGTAAAGCGTGCTAAACTTCAAACTCTCAGGATTCAGTATGAGACTCTCAAGATGTATAATGATGAAAGTGTGGCTAATTATTTTCTTCGGGTAGATGAGATTGTTAATTGTATGAAAAATTTGGGTGAAGAAATAAAAGAGGCTATAGTTGTTGAAAAGGTTCTAAGATCATTGTCTCCCAAGTTTGAATCTAAAGTATCTGCAATAGAAGAAAAGGAAAATCTCTGAATTCTCACTATGTCTCAGCTTCATGGAATTCTCTGCGCTTATGAAATGAGAAAGGGAGGTCCATCAGACAGAAGAGAAGCTGCCTTCAAAGCTTCAGGCAAAGAAGATTATTATGAAGCAAGTCATGTGCCAGAAGATGAAGAAGAAGAATCAAATTTTGTCAGAAATCTTCAAAGGGGTTCTGGAAGGTTCAGAAGTAAGTTAACTTTTAAATGTTTTGCTTGTGGAAGAGTAGGTCATTATGCTGCCAAATGTCCTCACAAGGATAAGAATGACAAGGGAAAGGAACCTGTTAGATGGAACAAGAAACAGAATGAAAAGAAGAAAAGCTATTACACTCATGAGGATAGTGATGGTCTTTCAAATAGTGATGACGATGAACAAGGTAATAGATATAAACTTTTAATGGCTTTTGAAGATGATGACTACATGGATGCTATAGATGTAGAAGACTTTTATGAAGAAATGAAAGATCTCAAAGTTTGTTTAGAAGAGAAGAGTGCTATTATTGATTCTCTACAATGTCAACTAGCTGAAAAGGAAAACATCTTGAAAAATTGGAATGTGAGATTGTTTGTCTTAGAAAGGAGATTGAGAAAACCAAAGCAATTAATCTTAAATTTGTTAAAGGATCTGAAACCTTGGATAAGATTATCAATGTGCAGCGATCTCCTCTGATCAAGACAGGTCTTGGATATAATGGAGAAACATCTCAAGCCTCTACCTCTAAAAGTTATCTTGATGCAGCAAGGAGAAGCGAGCAAAGGCGAAATAAAAGTCATCAGGTGAATCAGGGACAGTTTATCTCAAGAACAAATAAAGACCATCAAGAAATTCAGGGACAAACAGCCTTAAGGACAAACAGAAGCTACAATCATCCACAGGTAAAACCTTCCCAATTTTCTCCAAGAATGAATAGAAGCTACAATCGGTTGGATGATAGATCTGATTATCGCAGAAGTTTCTTTAATGGCCAATGCTTTTCTTGCCATAACTTCGGTCACAAAGCAGCTCAATGTGTTGCCTACAAAACAATCATGACTAGAGAAGCTCAAAAGCAAGGGAGAATGACTGGAACCATGAAAAGGACTTATAACAATTTTTCGGTTCTTGAAAATGAAGTTGAATGCTCTATTTGTAATAACTTTGGTCATGAAGACTCTGAATGCAGGAGCAGATTCCGGAAGACAACTCAGAAGGAACAAACCTCAAATGTTAGAACATGGAGAATAAAAGAATCACAACCAGAAAGATGTGGGATAGCCTTTTATGCAGAAGGTCAAGAAAGTCTATGGTACATTGACAGCGGATGTTCGAAGCATATGACAGGGGACAAAGAAAAGCTTGAGTCATATACCACATTAGAAAAAGGGAAGAAAGTTTCTTTTGGGAACGATATCTCTGCAGCCATAAAAGGAAAAGGTGTTGCTCCATTGAAAGAGAAGGTCAAAGCAGGAAATGTGTTATATGTTGATGGATTGAAGCATAATCTTCTAAGTGTCAGTCAGATGTGCGATCAAGGAACCGAGGTAATATTTAGATTGAATGGATGTTGTGTTCGCGATCTTGATACAGGTAAAACAGTGATCAAAGGAAGAACGACTCCAAATAATCTATATATCTTTGAGGAAGGACAACAATGCTACTTAAGCAAGGATGATGAACATTGGCTATGGCATCGGAGGTTGGGGCATCTAAGCTTTTCACAAATAAGGAAAGCATGCAAATATCAGGCAGTTCGTGGTCTTCCAGATATCAAAATTCCAGACAATACCATATGCAAATCTTGTCAGTTTGGAAAGCAAACCAGAACTAACTTTCCAGAGAAGGAAGGATCAGCTAGCATGCCTCTCGAGCTAGTCCATACAGATGTATGTGGTCCATTTAGGAAGAGGACACCTCGAGGAGAAGAATATATGATATTATTCATTGATGATTTCTCCAGATTTGTTTGGTTAGGGCTCATGAAGCACAAAGATGAAGCATTCGAAAAATTCAAATCCTTCAAAGCCTTGGTTGAAAATGAATCAGGACACAAAATTAAGTGCCTCAGATCTGACAGAGGTGGGGAGTTCACCTCAAATGAATTTTTCGATTTCTGTGACGAACATGGGATAAGAAGAGAATTCTCTACAGCTAGAACTCCTCAGCAAAATGGGGTTGTGGAAAGAATGAACAGAACTATCCAACAAATGGCTCGTGCTATGCTCGATGAATCAGGTACTCCCGCAACCTTCTGGGGTGAAGCTGCACATGCTGCTGTTATTATTCTTAACAAAACAAATGTCCGAGTAAACACACTCAAACACCTCATGAGCTCTGGAGTGGTAAGACTCCTTCGGTGAAGCACTTCAAAATCTTTGGAAGCAAATGTTATATTAAGAATACTGATGAGCAACTTGGAAAACTTGAACCAAGAGCAGATGAGGGCATTCTTCTTGGTTATTCTCCACATAGCAAAGCATACAAGTGCTACAATAAAAGACTTGGCAGAATTGTTGACAGCATTGATGTAGTGGTTGATGAGAAGGGATATATTCCTAGGCAAGTTCATCATGAAGACATTGAAGAAGATGAAGGTTACCCCCAAAGGCGGAATGATGAAGAAGAAGAACCTCAAGAAGAAGAAGAACCTCAAGAAGAACCAGAGGAGCAGACAAGAATAGAAGAGAAGACTCCATCCAGATATGTTCAAAAGAATCATCCAGAATCTCAGATTGTGGGGCAGAAAGAAGCAGGAGTACAAACAAGAAGGACACTTGCAGAAGCTTCAAGCTATTTGGCATTACTCTCCTCCACTGAACCACAAAATGTGAAAGAGGCATGCAAAGATGAATGTTGGGTCAAAGCAATGGATGAAGAACTTGAGCAGATCGAAAAGAACAACACTTGGGAATTAGTTCCTAGACCAAAAGATAAGAATGTAATAGGAACAAAATGGGTCTTCAAGAATAAATTAAATGAAAATGGAGAAGTAATTAGAAACAAGGCCAGACTTGTTTGTAAAGGGTATGCGCAGCAAGAAGGAATAGATTTTGAAGAGACCTTTGCTCCTGTGGCAAGACTTGAGGCCATCCGAATGTTCCTTGCTCTCTCAAGCTTTCAAAACTTCAAGGTATTTCAAATGGACGTGAAATCAGCCTTTCTGAATGGAGACTTAGAAGAAGAAGTATATATTGAGCAGCCAGATGGTTTCATTCTTGGGAATGATCCAAACCTTGTATGCAGATTGAAAAAGGCTCTCTATGGACTCAAACAAGCTCCAAGGGCTTGGTACTATCGGTTGGACAAATATCTTCACCAACAAGGCTTTTCAAAAGGATCAGCAGATAGCAATCTCTATATAAAAGTTGAAAATAACAAATTGCTAATTCTTGTTGTTTATGTAGATGATATTATCTTTGGCAGCAATGAAGAGACTATGAGTCAAAACTTTGCCTTGGTTATGCAGAAAGAATTCGAAATGTCACTACTTGGAGAATTGACATACTTTCTTGGATTGCAAATCCAACAAAATGAAGGAGGTATCTTCTTGTCTCAAACCAAATACCTCAAGCAGATCTTGAAGAAGTATGGCATGGAAGAGTCAAAGCCTGTATGTACACCCATGGTTATAGGATGCAGCCTCAGTGCAAATGATGGATCAGCAGCAGTTCATCAACCCACTTATAGATCCATGATTGGGAGCTTGCTTTATTTGACAGGTAACCGACCAGATATTACACATGCAGTAGGAATTGTTGGAAGATTTCAAGCCAACCCAAAGGAAACTCATCTTCAGGCAGTCAAAAGAATCTTCAAGTATCTTCAAGGGACACAAAACTATGGCTTATGGTATCCTAGAAATACAGATCTCACTCTTCATGCTTACACAGATGCAGATTGGGCTGGAAGTGTGGATGATAGGAAAAGCACAAGTGGTGGTGCTTTCTTCATGGGTTCCAGATTAGTATCTTGGTTCAGCAAGAAACAGAGTTCGATTGCCTTATCTACAGCTGAAGCAGAATATGTGGCTGCGGCATCTTGTTGTACACAACTTCTTTGGATGATGCAAACCTTGCAGGACTTTCAAATCACTTGCACTCCACCAGTCTCTATCTTATGTGATAATACAAGTGCAATCAGCATTTCAAAGAATCCAGTCATGCACTCAAAGACCAAGCACATACCAATCAAGTACCATTTTCTTCGGGACAAGTGCTTGAGCAGAAGGTCAAGTTGGAGTATGTTCCTTCTAAGGAAAAGTTGCTGATATTCTCACAAAACCACTGCCCAGGGAAACTTTTGAATATCTCAGACAAAAGCTGGGAGTAGTTGATGCTTCATCCTGCTGTTAAAGCTTGTCTGTTCTACAGAAAAGTTGGTATACGCAAGTTACGTAAGGGATATCCGCGTATATACGCTGATTTATGGGGGGTAAGTCGCGTGTATGTTGTACGCATGTTGCAGAGAGTATATCCGCGTACATACGCTGGTCTATGCAGGATAAATCGCGTATATGGAGTTCTGAACAGCAAGTGCAAACTGGTTTAAAAGATCTGAGATGGGTATGTCAGAATTCTTCAGACACAGTTTCAGGGGGTGCAGCAGGCACAGGTTCAGGGGGAGCAGCTTAAAAGTCTCATAAAGCATTGTTGGCATTTAGATGTTTTGGTTATTGGTTTCTCAGAAAGAAATCCTGGTTGCTGATCTAAAAGATGTTTATCAGATGCTGCTGGTGACTTTCATAAGTCTTGGTCTAGATCTGTTGTCTCTATGTCATGTCTCTCTTTTGTGATATTTCTTTTATGGTGTCAAGGTCATGTAACGGCCTATGTTGGTTTCCCCACTATGCCTGGGATGAATGATGTAATATAATTGGTTGTTTCTGATATGTCCCCTCTTGGTAGGGAGTATGGATGTATGTATTGAGTCTTTTGGTGATAGGAAGGTCCCTTATGGTGTATAAGTCTTGGTTCTTGTTGAAGAACATCTTTTGCAGATCTGGCCTACTGTCAGGGGGAGCATGATTCAGCACAGCCAAGCAGAGGTATCAGCATGTACTCAGGGGGAGCACTGCCCTTTGCCCTTGATGACAAAGGGGGAGAATGATTCTAAGAATCTTGAGGTTGCCATCAAGTCCAAAGGGGGAGATTGTTGGCATTTTGGCACAGGTGTGGCGCTATGATACAGGTGTTGTCCTTGATGGCAACTCTCTTTGATGTCAGATCTTCGTTCAGGCTACAGAATGAAGAGAAATCTCATATACGTAGGTTAATTAAGTCAAAGTTGCGTATACACGCTGGTGATATGCATACTAAGTCGCGTATACGCAGGAGAGCTATATACGAAGGCGCGTATACACGCAGATGCATGAACAGAAAAGGGCGTATATGTCGGGAAGTTTCCTTTTGGTCCATGGTAGTTAGTCCTCGGTACTTGTGCCCATGTCTTCGGACCAAAGTACCTCGACAGACGTGTAGATCTCTAGTTTTGAAGTTGATGGTTTTGGATTTCTATGGGATTGGCTCTTGGTGTTGAGCAAGGCCTAAGGCTATATAAGGAGAAGAAGATCATTAGGCAAAATTATCTTTTGACAAGGCTTGAATATCTGAAAGAGAAAGAGATCTGATATGCAGGTTCTGGGTTGCTTGATCTGAGCTAAGGAGAAATCACATCGGTTGATGGAAGACTAGATCTAAGGATAAATCGGGATCTAATGGTTTGAAATGCACTATTATGATATGGTTGATTATGCGTATTTCTAGATCTGCATACTGTCGCAATATTATGTTCTGGGTCTAACTGATGTCTGGTACAGCTGCAAGTTGAGAGAATTTATTTTTAGATCTGTACGCAGGTTGGCTTAGGTAAAAGCGCGTGTATACGCGGGTTTCGCTCATTGAAGTAGCGTATATCTCTTGAAGCTTGATTTTTGGGTTTGCAGTTGGATCTGACTGTTATTGCAGAGTTCTGTAGACTGCTCTGTGTTCTGGTAACTGGTGATTGACAGGGTTCAGTGGTTCAGTGATTCAAAGTTTGATGATGCTAGTATTGGTTGTTTTATGCTTCAATGATCTGTTGTGAAAGTTGAATGAATTGTGGTCTACAGATTGTAATGTTGTGCTTCAGGAATATCCAGTCTGAAAATGTATGAAAGGTGGTACCTGAAAGAAAGAAGATTGTAGGTCAGCACCTACGTACTAGTATCTTAGCTAGTACAAGAGCAAAGGGGGTTGGAGCTCCCTTCCAAGGAAGTTTGGAGAACGAGAGAAGGTTGTAGCCTTCTGCAGGTTGTAGCCTGCGTAATGGTATAAGGCTACACCAGTACAAAAAAATTGTAAACTGAAGTTTCATATTAAAGAAAGATAGAGACGACTTGCAGCAGGTGGTTTTCACCCACATTGGGTTTCCACCTTATATCTTGGTGTTCATGTGTATGGTTTCTATGTGATCTGTTCTACTGCATCTGCTTACTCTTAATATGGTGAATAATGTCCTCATGCACTTAACTGAAGATAAACTGACTGAATTATAAGATTTCTAGTTATACGCTGTTTTCTTTATACACAGTTGCGTGTACACGCTGGTTCACTCAACGAAAGTAGCGTATATGTTTCTGAGCATTGAAAAAGTTTTATAGTTCTGATAATACTGATTCACCCCCCCCTCTCAGTATTATTTCCAACAATTGGTATCAGAGCCAGGTTCTTCAGAGAAGCTTGATCACTTGAAGGTAGATCGTTCATCATGAGCAACTACGAGAGAGAAGCATCAATCAGGCCACCCGCCATCGATGGGACAAACTTCAATTATTGGAAGGTAAGAGTTACTGCATATCTTCAATCTCTTGGTACAGAAGTTTGGGACATTGTAGAAACAGGCTATGCTTTTCCTTCAGCTACTCCTACAGATCCAGCTGAGAAAAAGAAGTATGAAATAAATGCAAAAGCAGTCAGTACTCTATTAGGAAGTATATCCCAAACGGAATTCATGAAGGTAATGCAATTTAAATCCGCAAAAGAGATATGGGACAAAATGGTCACAAGCTATGAAGGAGATGAACAGGTAAAGCATTCTAAACTTCAAACTCTCAGGATTCAGTATGAGACTCTCAAGATGTATAATGATGAAAGTGTGGCTAATTATTTTCTTTGGGTAGATGAGATTGTTAATTGTATGAAAAATTTGGGTGAAGAAATAAAAGAGGCTATAGTTGTTGAAAAGGTTCTAAGATCATTGTCTCCCAAGTTTGAATCTAAAGTATCTGCAATAGAAGAAAAGGAAAATCTCCGAATTCTCACTATGTCTCAGCTTCATGGAATTATAAGCGCTTATGAAATGAGAAAGGGAGGTCCATCAGACAGAAGAGAAGCTACCTTCAAAGCTTCAGGCAAAGAAGATTATTATGAAGCAAGTCATGTGCCCGAAGATGAAGAAGAAGAATCAAATTTTGTCAGAAATCTTCAAAGGGGTTCTGGAAGGTTCAGAAGTAAGTTACCTTTTAAATGTTTTGCTTGTGGAAGAGTAGGTCATTATGCTGCCAAATGTCCTCACAAGGATAAGAATGACAAGGGAAAGGAACCTGTTAGATGGAACAAGAAACATAATGAAAAGAAGAAAAGCTATTACACTCATGAGGATAGTGATGGTCTTTCAAATAGTGATGAAGATGAACAAGGTAATAGATATAAAATTTTAATGGCTTTTGAAGATGATGACTACATGGATGCTATAGATGTAGAAGGCTTTTATGAAGAAATGAAAGATCTCAAAGTTTGTTTAGAAGAGAAGAGTGCTATTATTGATTCTCTACAATGTCAAATAGCTGAAAAGGAAAAACATCTTGAAAAATTGGAATGTGAGATTGTTTGTCTTAGAAAGGAGATTGAGAAAACCAAAGCAATTAATCTTAAATTTGTTAAAGGATCTGAAACCTTGGATAAGATTATCAATGTGCAGCGATCTCCTCTGATCAAGACAGGTCTTGGATATAATGGAGAAACATCTCAAGCCTCTACCTCTAAAAGTTATCTTGATGCAGCAAGGAGAAGCGAGCAAAGGCGAAATAAAAGTCATCAGGTGAATCAGGGACAGTTTATCTCAAGAACAAATAAAGACCATCAAGAAATTCAGGGACAAACAACCTTAAGGACAAACAGAAGCTACAATCATCCACAGGTAAAACCTTCCCAATTTTCTCCAAGAATGAATAGAAGCTACAATTGGTTGGATGATAGATCTGATTATCGCAGAAGTTTCTTTAATGGCCAATGCTTTTCTTGCCATAACTTCGGTCACAAAGCAGCTCAATGTGTTGCCTACAAAACAATCATGACTAGAGAAGCTCAAAAGCAAGGGAGAATGACTGGAACCATGAAAAGGACTTATAACAATTTTTCGGTTCTTGAAAATGAAGTTGAATGCTCTATTTGTAATAACTTTGGTCATGAAGACTCTGAATGCAGGAGCAGATTCCGGAAGACAACTCAGAAGGAACAAACCTCAAATGTTAGAACATGGAGAATAAAAGAATCACAACCAGAAAGATGTGGGATAGCCTTTTATGCAGAAGGTCAAGAAAGTTTATGGTACATTGACAGCGGATGTTCGAAGCATATGACAGGGGACAAAGAAAAGCTTGAGTCATATACCGCATTAGAAAAAGGGAAGAAAGTTTCTTTTGGGAACGATATCTCTGCAGCCATAAAAGGAAAAGGTGTTGCTCTGTTGAAAGAGAAGGTCAAAGCAGGAAATGTGTTATATGTTGATGGATTGAAGCATAATCTTCGAAGTGTCAGTCAGATGTGCGATCAAGGAACCGAGGTAATATTTAGATCGAATGGATGTTGTGTTCGCGATCTTGATACAGGTAAAATAGTGATCAAAGGAAGAAGGACTCCAAATAATCTATATATCTTTGAGGAAGGACAACAATGCTGCTTAAGCAAGGATGATGAACATTGGCTATGGCATCGGAGGTTGGGGCATCTAAGCTTTTCACAAATAAGGAAAGCATGCAAATATCAGGCAGTTCGTGGTCTTCCAGATATCAAAATTCCAGACAATACCATATGCAAATCTTGTCAGTTTGGAAAGCAAACCAGAACTAACTTTCCAGAGAAGGAAGGATCAGCTGGCATGCCTCTCGAGCTAGTCCATACAGATGTATGTGGTCCATTTAGGAAGAGGACACCTCGAGGAGAAGAATATCTGATATTATTCATTGATGATTTCTCCAGATTTGTTTGGTTAGGGCTCATGAAGCACAAAGATGAAGCATTCGAAAAATTCAAATCCTTCAAAGCCTTGGTTGAAAATGAATCAGGACACAAAATTAAGTGCCTCAGATCTGACAGAGGTGGGGAGTTCACCTCAAATGAATTTTTCGATTTCTGTGACGAACATGGGATAAGAAGAGAATTCTCTACAGCTAGAACTCCTCAGCAAAATGGGGTTGTGGAAAGAATGAACAGAACTATCCAACAAATGGCTCGTGCTATGCTCGATGAATCAGGTACTCCCGCAACCTTCTGGGGTGAAGCTGCACATGCTGCTGTTATTATTCTTAACAAAACAAATGTCCGAGTAAACAACACTCAAACACCTCATGAGCTCTGGAGTGGTAAGACTCCTTCGGTGAAGCACTTCAAAATATTTGGAAGCAAATGTTATATCAAGAATACTGATGAGCAACTTGGAAAACTTGAACCAAGAGCAGATGAGGGCATTCTTCTTGGTTATTCTCCACATAGCAAAGCATAAAAGTGCTACAATAAAAGACTTTGCAGAATTGTTGACAGCATTGATGTAGTGGTTGACGAGAAGGGATATATTCCTAGGCAAGTTCATCATGAAGACATTGAAGAAGATGAAGGTTACCCCCAAAGACGGAATGATGAAGAAGAAGAACCTCAAGAAGAAGAAGAACCTCAAGAAGAACCAGAGGAGAAGACAAGAATAGAAGAGAAGACTCCATCCAGATATGTTCAAAAGAATCATCCAGAATCTTAGATTGTGGGGCAGAAAGAAGCAGGAGTACAAACAAGAAGGACACTTGCAGAAGCTTCAAGCTATTTGGCATTACTCTCCTCCACTGAACCACAAAATGTTAAAGAGGCTTGCAAAGATGAATGTTGGGTCAAAGCAATGGATGAAGAACTTGAGCAGATCGAAAAGAACAACACTTGGGAATTAGTTCCTAGACCAAAAGATAAGAATGTAATAGGAACAAAATGGGTCTTCAAGAATAAATTAAATGAAAATGGAGAAGTAATTAGAAACAAGGCCAGACTTGTTCGTAAAGGGTATGCGTAGCAAGAAGGAATAGATTTTGAAGAGACCTTTGCTCCTGTGGCAAGACTTGAGGCCATCCGAATGTTCCTTGCTCTCTCAAGCTTTCAAAACTTCAAGGTATTTCAAATGGACGTGAAATCAGCCTTTCTGAATGGAGACTTAGAAGAAGAAGTATATATTGAACAGCCAGATGGTTTCATTCTTGGGAATGATCCAAACCTTGTATGCAGATTGAAAAAGGCTCTCTATGGACTCAAACAAGCTCCAAGGGCTTGGTACTATCGGTTGGACAAATATCTTCACCAACAAGGCTTTTCAAAAGGATCAGCAGATAGCAATCTCTATATAAAAGTTGATAATAAAAAATTACTAATTCTTGTTATTTATGTAGATGATATTATCTTTGGCAGCAATGAAGAGACTATGAGTCAAAACTTTGCCTTGGTTATGCAGAAAGAATTCGAAATGTCACTACTTGGAGAATTGACATACTTTCTTGGATTGCAAATCCAACAAAATGAAGGAGGTATCTTCTTGTCTCAAACCAAATACCTCAAGCAGATCTTGAAGAAGTATGGCATGGAAGAGTCAAAGCCTGTATGTACACCCATGGTTACAGGATGCAGCCTCAGTGCAAATGATGGATCAGCAGCAGTTCATCAACCCACTTATAGATCCATGATTGGGAGCTTGCTTTATTTGACAGGTACCCGACCAGATATTACACATGCAGTAGGAATTGTTGGAAGATTTCAAGCCAACCCAAAGGAAACTCATCTTCAGGCAGTCAAAAGAATCTTCAAGTATCTTCAAGGGACACAAAACTATGGCTTATGGTATCCTAGAAATACAGATCTCACTCTTCATGCTTACACAGATGCAGATTGGGCTGGAAGTGTGGATGATCGGAAAAGCACAAGTGGTGGTGCTTTCTTCATGGGTTCCAGACTAGTATCTTGGTTCAGCAAGAAACAGATTTCGATTGCCTTATCTACAGCTGAAGCAGAATATGTGGCTGCGGCATCTTGTTGTACACAACTTCTTTGGATGATGCAAACCTTGCAGGACTTTCAAATCACTTGCACTCCACCAGTCTCTATCTTATGTGATAATACAAGTGCAATCAACATTTCAAAGAATCCAGTCATGCACTCAAAGACCAAGCACATACCAATCAAGTACCATTTTCTTCGGGAGCAAGTGCTTGAGCAGAAGGTCAAGTTGGAGTATGTTCCTTCTAAGGAACAAGTTGCTGATATTCTCACAAAACCACTGCCCAGGGAAACTTTTGAATATCTCAGACAAAAGCTGGGAGTAGTTGATGCTTCATCCTGCTGTTAAAGCTTGTCTGTTCTACAGAAAAGTTGGTATACGCAAGTTACGTAAGGGATATCCGCGTATATACGCTGATTTATGGGGGGTAAGTCGCGTGTATGTTGTACGCATGTTGCAGAGAGTATATCCACGTACATACGCTGGTCTATGCAGGATAAATCGCGTATATGGAGTTCTGAACAACAAGTGCAAACTCTGGTTTAAAAGATCTGAGATGGGTATGTCATAATTCTTCAGACACAGTTTCAGGGGGTGCAGCAGGCACAGGTTCAGGGGGAGCAGCTTAAAAGTCTCATAAAGCATTGTTGGCATTTAGATGTTTTGGTTATTGGTTTCTCAGAAAGAAATCCTGGTTGCTGATCTAAAAGATGTTTATCAGATGCTGCTGGTGACTTTCATAAGTCTTGGTCTCGATCTGTTGTCTCTATGTCATGTCTCTCTTTTGTGATATTTCTTTTATGGTGTCAAGGTCATGTAACGGCCTATGTTGGTTTCCCCACTATGCCTGGGATGAATGATGTAATATAATTGGTTGTTTCTGATATGTCCCCTCTTGGTAGGGAGTATGGATGTATGCATTGAATCTTTTGGTGATAGGAAGGTCCCTTATGGTGTATAAGTCTTGGTTCTTGTTGAAGAACATCTTTTGCAGATCTGGCCTACTGTCAAGGGGAGCATGGTTCAGCACAGCCAAGTAGAGGTATCAGCATGTACTCAGGGGGAGCATTGCCCTTTGCCCTTGATGACAAAGGGGGAGAATGATTCTAAGAATCTTGAGGTTGCCATCAAGTCCAAAGGGGGAGATTGTTGGCATTTTGGCACAGGTATGGCGCTATGATACAGGTGTTGTCCTTGATGGCAACTCTCTTTGATGTCAGATCTTCGATCAGGCTACAGAATGAAGAGAAATCTCATATACGCAGGTTAATTAAGTCAAAATTGCGTATACACGCTGGTGATATGCATACTAAGTCGCGTATACGCAAGAGAGCTATATATGAAGGCGCGTATGCACGCAGATGCATGAACAAAAAAGGGCGTATATGTCAGAAAGTTTCCTTTTGGTCCATGGTAGTTAGTCCTCGGTACTTGTGCCCATGTTTTCGGACCAAAGTACCTCGACAGACGTGTAGATCTCTAGTTTTGAAGTTGATGGTTTTGGATTTCTATGGTTTTGGCTCTTGGTATTGAGCAAGGCCTAAGGCTATATAAGGAGAAGAAGATCATTAGGAAAAATTATCTTTTGACAAGGCTTGAATATCTGAAAGAGAAAGAGATCTGATATGCAGGTTCTGGGTTGCTTGATCTGAGCTAAGGAGAAATCACATCGGTTGATGGAAGACTAGATCTAAGGATAAATCGGGATCTAATGGTTTGAAATTCACTATTATGATATGGTTGATTATGCGTATTTCTAGATCTGCATACTGTCGCAATATTATGTTCTGGGTCTAACTGATGTCTGGTACAGCTGCAAGTTGAGAGAATTTATTTTTAGATCTGTATGCAGGTTGGCTTAGGTAAAAGCGCGTGTATACGCGGGTTTCGCTCATTGAAGTAGCGTATATCTCTTGAAGCTTGATTTTTGGGTTTGCAGTTGGATCTGACTGTTATTGCAGAGTTCTGTAGACTGCTCTGTGTTCTGGTAACTGGTGATTGACAGGGTTCAGTGGTTCAGTGATTCAAAGTTTGATGATGCTAGTATTGGTTGTTTTGTGCTTCAATGATCTGTTGTGAAAGTTGAATGAATTGTGGTCTACAGATTGTAATGTTGTGCTTCAGGAATATCCAGTCTGAAAATGTATGAAAGGAGGTACCTGAAAGAAAGAATATTGTAGGTCAGCACCTACGTACTAGTATCTTAGCTAGTACAAGAGCAAAGGGGGGGTTGGAGCTCCCTTCCAAGGAAGTTTGGAGAACGAGAGAAGGTTGTAGCCTTTTGCAGGTTGTAGCCTGCGTACTGGTATAAGGTTGCACTAGTACAAAAAAATTGTAAACTGAAGTTTCATATTAAAGAAAGATAGAGACGACTTGCAGCAGGTGGTTTTCACCCACATTGGGTTTCCACCTTATATCTTGGTGTTCATGTGTATGGTTTCTGTGTGATCTGTTCTACTGCATCTGCTTACTCTTAATATGGTGAATAATGTTCTCATGCACTTAACTGAAGATAAACTGACTGAATTATAAGATTTCTAGTTATACGCTGTTTTCTTTATACACAGTTGCGTGTACACGCTGGTTCACTTAACGAAAGTAGCGTATATGTTTCTGAGCATTGAAAAAGTTTTATAGTTCTGATAATACTGATTCACCCCCCCCCCTCTCAGTATTATTTCCAACACATTCATCCTCTTTCTCATCCAAAAATGAGCTCCATCCATCTAGAAACTTCTAGAAGCATCCCTTGGATGAGGAATCCAATGGATTCATTTCAAAAATTCGATGAATCTCACTCAGCATAGGTGAAACAAAGGCTAGGTGTGATGCATAGCACCCAGACAGTGTAGTTCCTGCAATGCATTGCAGCCTGATAGAAGGCTTCCTGCGTTGATCTCCTCAGGGGCACTTCTTGGATGAATGGTGACATGAAACTCTTGGGAGGCAAGCATGATGTAGGTTAACTTCATTAGGGAATGAAAAAAACTGAATTAGGGGTTGATGGATCCTAATAATATGGATCTGGAAATTGGGGTTGATGTGCCCAAATTGACCTGTAACAACCCTCAATCAACAACAAGGGAATGTAGAGGCTCATAGCACCTCCCCCAATTGGAAAATAGGAATGTAAAGGCTCATACCTCTACCCTTAATCAATAATAATGGAATGCAGAGGCTCATACCTCCACCCTCAATCAACAACAAGGGAATCCAATGGATTTTACCTCCACCCTTAATCAACAACATGGCAATCCAAAGGCTCATACCTCCACCCTCAATAAAAAAGGGAATCCAAAGGTTGATAGCTCCACCCTTGAGGGAATCTAGTGGATTATTCCTCCACCCTCAAATCAACAACAAGGGAATCCAAAGGTATATACCTCCACCCTCAAGGGAATACAAAGGCTTATGCCTCCACCCTCAAATAAACAACAAGGGAATCCAAATGTTGATACCTCCACTCTCAAATCAACAACAAGGGAATCTTGAGGCTGATACCTCCATCCTCAAGGGAATCCATAGGCTTCTGCCTCCACCCTCAAATCAACAACAAGGGAATCCAAAGGTTGATACATCCACCCTTAAATCAACATAAAGGAAATCTAGAGGTCGATACCTTCACCCTGAAGGGAATCCAAATTCTTATGATTGCACCCTCAAATTAATAGTAAGGGAATCTAGAGGTTGATACCTCTACCCTGAAATCATCAACAAGGGAATCTAGAGGTTGATACGTCCACCTTCAAGGGAATCTAGAGGTTTATTCCTCACCCCTCAAATATGTAGTAAGGGAATCCAAAGGTTGATATCTCCACCCTCAAATCAGTAGCAAGGGAATCCAAATATCGATACCTTCACCCTCAAGGGAATCCAGAGGCTTATGCCTCCACCCTCAAATTAACAAGGGAATCCAAAGTTTGATACTTCCACCATCAAGGAAATGAAAATGCTTATGCCTCCACCCTAAAATCAACAACAAGGGAATCTATAGGTTGATACCTCCACCCTCAAGAGAATCCAGAGGCTTATGCCTCCACCCTTAAATCATAGCAAGGGAATCCAGAGGTTGATACCTCCACTCTCAATGTAGAAATTAGGCTGTAGATTTACAACTTCTCGTGAAGTTTTAATCAAAATCACAAGACACATATATACACTACTACTCTGCAGAAATTATTTCACAATTTAGAACAAAATTTCAGACATGCAAGAATAATAACACACATTAAACAAGTAATTATATCTAGGAAAAGAAGTCTACTAAAAACCCCAATCCTCTTGCATTAATTAAATGAAATAGAGATGTATTACAATTTCTTTTTTCAACTGAGTTTTCCCTGCAAGTGAAAAACCTATCTCTCTTCTCACTGAAGGCTTCCGACCCAAACTTAGTCAATGTCATCCTCGACTTGAGCTCCTATTTACTTGTGCTATTCCTTGAGGAATTATTCCCTTTTATTTAGGAATTTCTCTCAATTGAATTATGCAATTCCTTTAGGTTGATCATCTGATTGCATTCAACACCTGTACACTCAAGACTAGTCTACAATTGATGTTAGATTGCCTTGTAATCTCGACCTCAAATGGGTAACTCGAATTATTCGCATGCACTAGATATTTTGCGTTGATTGACCAGTTAACTAGATGATCACTGAGTTTGGCTGAAGTCCCACTGCTTAACTAACCTTCCACTAGTTCCTCCAAAAGTTGGAACTAGTTTAACTGAAAACAACCTGAGATTACTGACCTTGATTGCTACAAATTAGTAATCACACATTCAAAAATGAACTCTAACTCCTCAAATTTAAATTTACTGAGTAAATTGGGTGACACAAGCCATGTCTTTTGAAATGTGGCAACAAGAATATTCCAATTTAATTTGTCCTTGAATTAAATTGTGAATTAAAATTGAATTTAGTCTTAACAGCTACTTGGAAATAACTAATTAAGTTATTTTGACTTAATTAGTTGGAGAAATTCAAGTTAGCAGTCTTTCTAAAGTCATGCAAGAGTTATCCCTTAAATTAAGGAGATAAGATTGAGTTATATTTGAGTTGTAATTAGTTAACTCGGTTCACTGAGTTAAGTCTAGTTAAATTAGTTCCAAACTTTTTGAGGAACTAATGGTGAGATAACAATCAGTTGATGCATGCATGCACTCAACTAGTGTACTCTAGTTAACTGCAGATTCCCTCATCAGAAACTCATGCATATATATTTTGAGAAAGACCCGGTTGAGATTAAAAACAAGGACCGTGTACTATCATTTGCATGTGTTTTCTTATAAAGAAAACTCATGCATGCAAAAGGAATATAATTCCTTGAGGATTGCACAGTTCTAATAGTGTGTGAGATTAGGAGATCATCCACTTGGTAAATAGAGTTTTTCCACTTGGTTGAAGGATATCATCCTAGTGGAACTGCACAAGGAAATAGGAGCTTGGAGGGTAGAGAGGAAGGCTGGAGAGAAGCTAGGATTGCCTGTGAGCATCTGTGAGGATTGTATTGAGAGCTGGCTAGCTGTGAGAGCTAATGCTTTCTATGATTCCTATGTATTTCCACCTTGTATGATAATACAGATAGTGGGGTTTTTAATTGAGGCTTTCCCCAAAGTATTTTCATGTGTTCATGTGCACTGATTCATTCTTCTTCTGGTTATATTGCTCATCTCGATCTTTCAGCTTCCGCAAATTCATAGTAGAAGTAGGTTATAGTATTTTGCTTTGATGTATATTACATTATCGAGTTAACCTACAGACAGATTCTCTACATGGTCTTAGAGAGAGATTTGTAGAAGAGAAATTTCTACAATGTCACACAAGTTAACATAATCCAAGCAGTTTGCTGATGTGGAAATTTGAATTTTCTCAATTTAATCAAGGCAAAATTATATTGAGAATTTCTTGCTACACTTTTCAACACTCCCTCTTAACAAGAAAGGGATTATCAACCACCCCTATCCTGCACCGGTGGATCTCGAACTTCCCTCTTGATAATTCCTTTGTCAAAATATCATCATCTTGTTCCTTTGTTAGAATGTACTGCAAAAACATTATCCACCTCTACACATAACCCTATAAATGGTGATACCAGATATTGATATGCTTGGATAGATCATGAAAAACAAGATTTTTAGAGAGCTTGACGCAACTTTGATTATCAAAGTAGATCAGAATTGGGTCCATCAACTGACCAAACAATCAAACAAGTATCTTTCTCATCCATATCACCTCACATGCTACTTGACTAGCAGCCATGTATTCTGCTTCTTCCGAGATGAGTACCACAGATCTTTGCTACCTGCTGTAGCAAGAAATTGGTGCAGACCCAACACCAAAAATTCCACTTGATGTACTCTTTTAGTATAATGGACTCCCCACCCAATCTGCATCTATGAAGCCACACAAATTCACTCCTTTTGTTCATCTGTACCATAGTCGAATCCTGGGTGGTGCCTCCGAGGTACCATAGAACATGCTTAGCTTCCCTCCAAAATAACTTGGCTGGCCTAACCATAGCTTGGCTTAGCTGGTTGATTGCATAGCACATATATGGTCATGTATTCACAAGATACATTAGTGAACCCATCAACTGTCGGTAAATAGTAGCATCCACTTCCTCACCTGAAGTGGCATCCTCTTTCCTCTAGTTGGTCACTAGAGGTGTCTCCATGGGTTTGCAACTGTCCATGTGGAACATCTAAAGTATCTCATTGGCATAATTTCCCTGAGAGAAACAATTCCCCATCACCTTGCCATACTTCCAATCCGAGGAAGTAGTGCATGAGACCCATGTCCTTCATTTCAAACTCTCTTGCAAGGTCCTCCTTGCAAGATCTAATCAATTTCTCATCACCAGTTAAAATCAAGTCATCAACATATAAGACAATAATCAACAATTTACCTTTTACCAAGATATGATACATGTTTGCATCTGCTTCACTTTTGATGAAGCCGAAATCGTTGAGATAGCTATCGATCTTGGTCTACCAAGCACGTGGTGCTTGCTTGAGACTGTACAATGCTTGCTTGAGTATGCACACACAAGACTCCCGATCAAAAGTCTCGAAGCCTTCTGGTTACTCGATATACACCTCCTCCTGAATAACTTTATTGAGGAATTCTGTTTTCACATCCATATGATAGATCTTCCACCCCATCTATGCAACTAGAGCAAGAATTGATTTAATAGATGAGTACCTTGCTATAGGAACAAACGTATCCTCATAGTCAATCCCCTCAACTTGAGAGTACCCCTTGCCCACAAATCTGGCCTTGTACTTTTCTTTGCTTCTGTCTGCTACAAGATTTATGTTGAAGATCCATATTGAATCCACAAAATTTATCTGCTGGTCTAGGGACCACTTCCCAATTAATGTTATTTACAACAGATTCATATTCCTCCATGATTGCATCAACCCATACTGTTGTTCTAATGCTTCCTCAAAAGAGGATGGATTAGTATCTACAAGCTTAGTCATTAGAGCCATTTAGCAAATGTACCGATCTGTTGACCTTCTCTGCTTGCACCAATATGAAGGAGCACCCACATTCTCACTCGCATCATACACAATTTTTGCAGCTTCATTGGTCCTTTTCCTTCCTTATTTGGATAGTTATGCTTGAGTGGCTGTCTTCAGTCTTGTTGTGGCCAGCAACAACACCCCCCCCCCCCCCCCCCCCCCCCCCCCCCTTTTTTCATTTAGTATCAAATCATGATACCAAATGAATGGGGACCCTTAGATAATTTTTTTAGGAAAAGCTAGACTTTCTTTTTTGAAGTTACAAATCATAATTTAGAAAAGGCGTCTTAGATATTTTCTATGGTAGACGATAGGTCTTTTAAAGTCGTGTATGCAAAAAGATAGGAAACATCTCCCTTACTCTTCTAAAAATCAAAATACGCGCCACCCTCATGATTAATAAACGACATCGCATCGCACCATACTAATGTCCATAGCGAAAAGCCAAGAAATTCGCCGATCTGCGATATTGCGATCGCTAGATCGCATATCGCAGAAACAAGCCAGACAAGGTTCGGCAAACCAAGTTTTGTGATCTGCGATGTTGCGATCGTGCGACATGCGAGAGTACGTCAGCAAATCATAAAATCACCTTAGTACGAATCCTTCGGGCGCGCCTTTCAAAGGAAAATCCACTTACCATAACATGACCTGAAATCATGCGCTTTTAATGTTAATAAATGAATTGGTTGTCAGTCATTAAGAGGATTAAAGACGCATGCCTTGTTGGATATTTGCTTCACGTAAGGTGGCGTAATTGATTTATCTCTTGCATTTAAAACTCTCCCATCACCTTTCTGATCGGACATGCCATTTCACTTGTAATCTGCAGGAACAAAGTGCAAAGACGACTCAGAAAGAAACACAAAGTAAAAATGGGAAAGAAGAACAAAGCTCAAAGCTCCAAAGCAAGAGAGAAGACCAGGGAGATGGCGCCCCTATACACAGATACAGCCTGCAACCGAGATGCAGGAATCTCCACATGGGAAGGCATGTACAGGCTATTAGAAGAGGAGAAGCCGAGAATAATGAAGGTGACTGCCGTTGCAGGTGCACCACGCTCCTCTGAAGCATCCCTAGAAGACCTAGCATGTTCATTCCTTCACAGAATAGCGGCAAGGCCTAATATTCTACCATACACAGACATGGTCAAGTGGATTCTGGATGATGCAAAATTAAACAACAGACAATTCAAGATTCAGGGACATGGGCTCGTGGGATCTTTCGCCGCCCAATATCTGAAGCTAATGTACCATCTGCCTGAACCGCAAGCTACCTATAATGCACAATTTGTTAAGAAGTTCGCAATGGAGAACCCAGATTTATTGGATACCACTAAAGAATGGTCTAGAAGAGATGAGCCGTTAAAGAAGGATAAGAACGGTATGTACAGCACTGGTTCCCTTACTTCTCCATATTGTTTTTCTGCAGCCATGCTGTGTAGGTTGTTTGGTTTGCCTGATATCAACAAGTTTTCATCTGAGTGGTTGCCATTAATTGACGCGGCCACAAATGCCGATATAGTAGATTGGGCTAAAATTCTTTCCGATACTCTATATACGGCTGTGGTTAGTTACAGGTCCAAAAGATCCTTTTCTCAAAGGGTCTATCCTCCTTTCTATTTGGCTGCCTATGTTATGGATTCTGTTTGCCTGGTGTCTAATTTCCCCATTATGGGATGGAAATGGACTACACAAAACCCGTTGCCTATTCACGTTTATCACAAGGTCTTGTGGGATTCCCAGTTTGCCCCTCATTTTTACTAGATTTTCCATGGGCTTATATTGCCCATATATAGAATGATATATGATAAGGACCCCCCAAGGTGCTCTCCCGAAGCCGAGGCAGACATCATCCCCATTGCAAGATGGTTTGGGGAAGAATGGTTTACTTACATTCGAGTTTATGGAAGCACTGTACCTCCACATGTCCTACCCTTGTATGTCCCTGATAAGATTTTGGCTCGAGAAATCGCTTATCAAACCTGCTCTGAAGGCGGCTTAACCAAGGACTTAAAAGATAAGAAAAAGGCCATTTGGCCTCAATTTCCCGTCAATTGTAGGGCCTTCTCTTTGTTCGATGTAGGACACGCTTTTGGTGAGGTGGAAAACATGACGTGCCTTCAATTATATAAGTTCCCGAAGAGGCCATTCGACCCAAATAAAGTTGCCCAAGAGTTTACTACGAACGTCAAGATAAGAGTGTTCTTCGGACACAAAGATTTGTTTGACGATCTCTTTCAGGGAAAGAGCTCACTCAAAGAGATTTTGCGAGAAGCTCAGTCAAGGTTATCTCCAGGCGACCTCCAGAAATTCACGTCATATAGAGATAGAAGGCTGGCCAACATTCCACTAGAAAGGATGCGAATACCTACTAGAGAGCCAACTCCGAGCATCAGCCTCAGTGAGAACTCCAACACTTCTAGATCTAAGTCCAAAGCTGCGCAAGAAGGTTCCGAACATCCTGAAGAGTCTGTGCATGACAAAGGAATTAACGAAGAAGCAGTCAAAGATACAACTCGGTCAAGTGTAATGTCTCAGCAACAAGTTATCACCTAGCCACCAAGAACTGTTCCCCCTCCGGTTATCGAAACTCCTCTTGTCACAGCAGAGCTAGATAAAGAGTGGGAGTCCTTCAATGAATTAATCAACCTCTAAGGGAAAGTCCCAAAGACGCCTGTGAACGAAACACAGGAGGTGCAAGAAGTTGCTCCAACCATAGTCAGCGTTACCACAGAAGCAGAAGACCTCTCCATCACTCCATCCTCAGAACTTCTACTTAACGTAGAAGAAATTCCCCCACTAGATGTGTTCTACAGTCCCTAGCACAAAGCAGTTGTGAGAAGTCAGAGAAAGAAAAGAAAGCTCGGAAATTCACTGTCTCAAGGCGCTGAACATTTGGACGTCTTGTGGAAAGACCCAAATAATAATCCAACAGAAAATCTTACGAAGCTGTCTCAAATTGCAGGAGCGTATGCTTCTGCAACTATTGACAAGGCCTCTGAAGTTCAGCAGCTCTTAAAGGAACAAGAAAATCACATACAACTGCTACAGCAACATTTGCAGCAAGCCAACGCAAACAAACAATGAAGCTTCCAGACAACTCGAAAAGCTCCAAGAAGACTTCCAACAGATGCAAATAGGCTACCAAAAGAGTCTTGAAGAAAAAGAAAAACAACTACAGATGGAGCAAGAAATGCACAAAGATGAACCTAAGCTGGCAGGGTTTATTTCAGAGTCCATTGGATTGAACGAGCAACTATTGCAGCAACAGGAAGAATTGGGGCGTAAAATATCACAGTGGAGGCACTTCTGTGAGCTAAGCAACAAAATCACCAGTCAGGTGGTGGAATTGCGAAGCGAATATGATCAGAACGACAAGAGGGTGATGGGATATCTGACTTGGCAAAACGATGAGGAGGGAAAAAGAGCAGGAGCACCTAGAATTAATGAAAATCATAAAGAAATGGTCTTTAATAAATGGGATGAGCAGATCACGCAGGCAGAGCAAGTAGCAGAGGCAGCGGCGACACAGGCGAGTATTCTTATCGACTGTGTAAATAAAAATTCACACAGGGCCAATTTGATTTCAGAGACCACCCCGGGATACCTACCAAATAAGTTGCAACTGGAGACAGAATGGAGGCAAAAGGCACAGGCAAAAGTGAAAGCTATCCAAGCACTGGCTAGACTGAATTGGGAAAATTACTGGATGTACCTGGTTAAACCACATAGCCAATGGATGACGGTAAAGTGTATCATGAACGCAGTCGAGAAGGTAGCGCCAACTCTTATAGATGCCGTTTTCGCAGCCCAGCTCAGAACGGAAATTAACCAGCCGACTCTTCTCAAGCCTATGTTAGAAACATGCAACTTCAAAGACCAAGTCCACAAGTAGTTTTATTTAGAATGTTGTTTCTTTTTGTTTTAAGTTATATTAGAAAAAGGACGGTCGTTTGAAAACCGAATCCTTAATTTTGTAATAATACTATTATTAGAATTAGGACATAGTATTTTAACGCTTCTCATTGCATTGGAGAAGGGTCTAGAAATTTGTCAAAAACTTGTCCTCAGAACATGCATTTCTGCACCTCAGAGGAGGTTTTGATGAATGGAAGGATCGGATTTATTTATATTTGCATCTTAATGTCTGCTACTGATGTTGAATTTCTGTACTCTTAGTAGGTGTTAGAAGTAAGTAGAAGTAAATCATTATTGCTCGAAGTTTGTGAGTAAAAATCAGTCATAAATGGTACTTTTATCTCTTGATGAATTTCAACTTATTTGCTTAAAGTGATATACAGATGATGTTATTTATATGTTAATGTATAAATGTGTGGTTACCATTTGGCACTTTTGTACGATGGAGTCATTTGTTCATGCTTGACATATGAATGATTTATCATGCGATATGCAGTCCACAACTGTCCTGTTTAACTTCTTATGCAGAATGGTTTATCTTAAATGGTTTATATTCTTATAGTAGCTGAATAATCTTCATTACCAGTTATTATATGAAATCTTTTTAGATGGCATGATGGAAAAGATATACCCCAGGTTAGCATAGATTTCACATGTTGTTTTCATTAGATTTCAGCAGCTTATAGTCAAATCATGAGTTAGATTTAAATTAGCTCCCAAAGGTTCTCAAGAAAAAGCATAATCAAACCCTACACACACACACACCCCCTTAGATCGGGAATCTTGTCCCGTTATCCCCAGTCGGACCCGCTACACCAAACGGGCACGGAGCCGCCAACCAGGTTCCCGACCGGGTGGGTATCCCCCTTGTTGTTGACCCGATTTCAGGGCCCTCAACATATTTGGCACTAGAAGGAGGGCCTAAGCATAATACCTGTTGGAATGTTTTTCGAATTATAAATCTTGAAACAGGATGAATACTCATGAAATTCCTATTTGGAGTTGCATCTATGTTCATACCTCTTCCAACATTCCACCGGACGTGGTAAGGCTATTGTCTCAGGTAAAGTTCAATGGTAAGAAAAACTCTTCCGCATTCAATCACGCCCTTCAGTTCATACAAAAAGTTTCAACTTCTGATACTCAGAAGATTGATGAAAGCGTTTTGTGCAGGATTTTTACTGTTACCTTCATAGCAGAAGCTACAAAATGGTGCAGAACCCTCCTAGTTGCATCAATTCACAACTGGGACCAGTTCGTTAAGATTTTCATCTTGGAATTTGATTGTTATGATTACGACCAGGTATATGATGAAATTGATTATCTTAGAGAACAAGATGAACCCGTAAGGGATTTCAATATGCGATTTCATCTTAAACGCCTACAGTATGATCTTGAGAATGAGCTCACAGACGAAGAATCTTCAGATTACGATGAGTATTTCCTACCTCCTGTGTCTAACCAATCAGAAATTAATTCTACCTTTGCTAGCTTTTCTTCTAATACGAATGATCATTCCAAGTCAAATAGACAAAGCATCCATAATGAAGAAAATCTACAAAGCCTGGGAGTCATGCATGCTCTACTACCAGAAAAGAGAGAGAAGGATGCTAAAAAGAAAATTACCTTGGAAACAAAGGATGACTCTGACAATATCATTTCAAGTCAATGAATGCACATGCCAAGGTTAGATCAATCAACTGTTTCTCTTTCAAAAAGTATCAGCACAAAAAGGTATGATCTAAAGCCCGACATTTATGATGGATCTGATGAACAAAGTTTCTTTTATGATGTTTTTAAATGCATTGTTCCAGATTTACATTTTTCTCTTTATCCTGATGTTTTTAGTGATGAAAATCTTTCCCCTCTTAATATTCAAGATATCTCAAAAACTACAGAGGGTTATTTAAATGACTCATCATTAGGTTTTCAAGTTAAAGAGATCGCATTAACACAGCTTTCGATCAATGACAAAAAGGAATTGCCTGACCTCCCTTGTCAGAAAACATACAATGAAAAAGAGGAACCTGGGGAAATCTGTAGAGTCTTTTGTGATAGTTACTTTGACAATGATGATGTTGTTGAGTTTTCTCAGATAACTCAACTAGGGTCAGAAGATAAAGGACATCTTAAATCAGAAATCATGCCAGTCCACCCTCATCTCGAAGTAGAAGATCACTTAAATGATTTTACTATCCCAGGTAATACCCCAATCTATGATTCGCATCATGAAGAAAGCTCCATCCCTGTTTGTAATCATGACCTAGTTCCCTATTCACAAAACTTGGCCAGTTTTTGTGAAAAACAAGATGTTACAAGTAAAACCCAGTCGTGCTGTAACACTATTTGTATAGATTCCCAATCATTCCTTTCTCACTCAAACTCATTATGTACAAAATCGGATTTCTTTTCAAATCTTCAAACTGTTGATAGATTATGTTTTAGCGACTTACATATGAGAATTTTCTTTTCGAACAAAATCACAAAAAAATCAAAATTAACAGATAAAAGGTTACAAGTCATTGAAATCAAAAAATCTAGTCCACAATTTGACTTGTTATCCTTCCTATTGCGACATCATCAATTCACAATTGAAATTCATTCTGATTTTTATGATCCAATAGGTACCCAGTTGGAAACAACTTTGCATAAGAAAAGAAAATCAGCCAGAATTCCAATTGAGGTTCTGTGTTTTTATTTCTTAGCCAACAATTACGATCCAAGAAAAATTCGATTCTTTTCATTACTGCTTGGAAGATTCATTCGGCTTGGGATAAAAATGAATAGATGGTTCCATTGGAAATATCATTTCACATAGTTGTTTCCTGTATATGGTTAGAGTAGCAGTAGGAGTAGGAGTAATTTAGTTAGGTTTTTGTTTTTAATAACTGATAGGCAAAGCTATACATATTCTCTCCATAACCTCAGGAAATATTTGCCTATCATTCCTTTTTAGTTTCCTCCATAATAATGTTTGTTCTGGTTCAATGACATTTGACATTTACTGAAGATACCTTGTCTCTGTTGAAAATTTGGAACTTCTGCTACTATCAACAACGAATCTTTTAAAAAAATAAAAATTTGATCTTTATTATCATTAGAACTTCAACCCATATATGATGATAGTTTCAAACTCCAAAATTTTAAAGAAAGCTCTCTCAGTATAGGATTTGTTTTAAGTCAGCACAATGAAAGGTATCAATTTTAAGATAAGTGTTCTCTGTCAAAACAGCCTTTATTAAAAAAAATCGGCCCTATCATTGTCGTCCAGAACTTTCTTAAGGAAAAAAAATTACTTCCTCCCTGCTAAAAGGAAATTACAGCATTCAGAGAAACAACCCAAGGAAAACACTATATCTCAAAGAATAAGAGGTCTCATCACGAGCCGACTTATCATGATCACAGATATTATAACTTGCTGACTTTGCCAATACTGTCTATCAAAACAGGGCAACGACTTAAGATTGTTGCAATCAAAAGATAAGAGGTCTCATCACGAGCCGGCTTGTTCAGCAAAAGTGTAAATCAAGTGAATGAGTGTGTCATAATTTGGCCACCAAACCAAGACATTGTTCTTTAGAGAATTAAAAAAGGAAAAGTGTGTCAAAAAGGATTTTTCTCTGGAATGTTGCGAGTAACCTCAAGCAGGATAAAGGATCATTGCTGGTTAAAAGGTAACCCTGTCGAGGCTATGGACGGCTGCTGGCAGCAGAGGCTCTACCTGCGACTAAGGAGCATACTAAAGGACTGATAAATAGAGAAGACTTTATTTTATGTTTTACAAAGACCAAGTAACAACTGATTTAAATGCAAAGACGAACTGGGTGTACAAATAATTAAAATGGAAAGAGGTTGAAATGAAACATCATAGGCAGTTTCGAAGTCTCAGTTGTCTTATATTTTTATAATAAAGTTCAATTTTTTTTAAATTTTTCAGAAGTTTTTAAAAGCGTCAATAGAAATGCAGAGATAACTGGTTCTCCCAAGTGAATCGCCAATTGTTGTGGCCAGCAAGAACCCCCCCCCCCCCCCTTTTTCATTTAGTATCAAATCATGATACCAAATGAATGGGGACCCTTAGATAATTTTTTTAGGAAAAGCTAGACTTTCTTTTTTGAAGTTACAAATCATAATTTAGAAAAGGTGTCTTAGATATTTTTCTATGGTAGACGATAGGTCTTTTAAAGTCGCGTATGCAAAAAGATAGGAAACATCTCCCTTACTCTTCTAAAAATCAAAATACGCGCCACCCTCATGATTAATAAACGACATCGCATCGCACCATACTAATGTCCATAGTGAAAAGCCAAGAAATTCACCGATCTGCGATATTGCGATCGCTAGATCGCATATCGCAGAAACAAGCCAGACGAGGTTCGTCAAACCAAGTTTTGCGATCTGCGATGTTGCGATCGTGCGACATGCGAGAGTACGTCAGCAAATCATAAAATCAGCTTAGTAAGAATCCTTCGGGCACGCCTTTCAAAGGAAAAGCCACTTACCATAACATGACCTGAAATCATGCGCTTTTAATGTTAGTAAATGAATTGGTTGTCTGTCATTAAGAGGATTAAAGACGCGTGCCTTGTTAGATATTTGCTTCACGTAAGGTGGTGTAATTGATTTATCTCTTTCATTTAAAACTCTCCCATCACCTTTCTGATCGGACATGCCATTTCACTTGTAATCTGCAGGAACAAAGTGCAAAGATGACTCAGAAAGAAACACAAAGTAAAAATGGGAAAGAAGAACAAAGCTCAAAGCTCCGAAGCAAGAGAGAAGACCAGGGAGATGGCGCCCATATACACAGATACAACCTGCAACCGAGATGCAGGAATCTCTACATGGGAAGGCATGTACAGGCTATTAGAAGAGGTGAAGCCGAGAATAATGAAGGTGACTGCCGTTGCAGGTGTACCACGCTCCTCTGAAGCATCCCTAGAAGACCTAGCATGTTCATTCCTTCACAGAATAGCGGCAAGGCCTAAGATTCTACCATACACAGACATGGTCAAGTGGATTCTGGATGATGCCAAATTAAACAACAGACAATTCAAGATTCAGGGACATGGGCTCGTGGGATCTTTCGCCGCCCAAGATCTGAAGCTAATGTACCATCTGCCCGAACCGCAAGCTACCTATAATGCACAATTTGTTAAGAAGTTCGCAATGGAGAACCCAGATTTATCGGATACCACTAAAGAATGGTCTAGAAGAGATGAGCGTTTAAAGAAGGATAAGAACGGTATGTACATCACTGGTTCCCTTACTTCTCCATATTGTTTTGCTGCAGCCATGCTGTGTAGGTTGTTTGGTATGCCTGATATCAACAAGTTTTCATCTAAGTGGCTGCCATTAATTGACGCGGCCACAAATGTCGATATAGTAGATTGGGCTAAAATTCTTTCTGGTACTCTATATATGGCTGTGGTTAGTTATAGGTCCAAAAGATCCTTTTCTCAAAGGGTCTATCCTCCTTTCTATTTGGCTACCTATGTTATGGATTCTATTTGCCTGGTGTCTAATTTCCCCATTATGGGATGGAAATGAACTACCCAAGACTCGTTTCCTATTCACGTTTATCACAAGGTCTTGTGGGATTCCTAGTTTGCCCCTCATTTTTACCAGATTTGCCATGGGCTTATATTGGCCATATATAGAATGATATATGATAAGGACCCCCCAAGGTGCTCTCCCGAAGCCAAGGCAGACATCATCCCCATCGCAAGATGGTTTGGGGAAGAATGGTTTACTTACATTCGAGTTTATGGAAGCATTGTACCTCCACATGTCCTACCCTTGTATGTCCTTGATAAGCTTTTGGCTCGAGAAATCGCTTATCAAACCTGCTCTGAAGGCGGCTTAACCAAGGACTTAAAAGATAAGAAAAAGGCCATTTGGCCTCAATTTCCCGTCAATTGTGGGGCCTTCTCTTTGTTCGATGTAGGAAACGCTTTTGGTGAGGTGGAAAACGTGACGTGCCTTCAATTATATAAGTTCCCGGTGAGGCCATTCGACCCAAATAATGTTGCCCAAGAGTTTACTACGAACGTCAAGATAAGAGTGTTCTTCGGACACAAAGATTTGTTTGACGATCTCTTTCAGGGTAAGAGCTCACTCAAAGAGATTTTGCCAGAAGCTCAGTCAAGGTTATCTCCAGGTGACCTCCAGAAATTCACATCATATAGAGATAGAAGGCTGGCTAGCATTCCACTAGAAAGGCTACGAATACCTACTAGAGAGCCAACTCCGAGCATCAGCCTCAGTGAGAACTCCAACACTTCCAGATCTAAGTCCAACGCCACGCAAGAAGGTTCCGAACATCCTGAAGAGTCTGTGCATGACAAAGGAATTAACGAAGAAGCAGTCAAAGATACAGCTCGGTCAAGTGTAATGTCTCAGCAACAAGTTATCACCTCGCCACCAAGAACTGTTCCCCCTCTGGTTATCGAAGCTCCTCTTGTCACAACAGAGCTAGATAAAGAGTGGGAGTCCTTCAATGAATTAAGCAACCTATAAGCGAAAGTCCCAAAGATGCCTGTGAACGATACACAGGAGGTGCAAGAAGTTGCTCCAACCATAGTCAGCGTTACCACAGAAGCAGAAGACCTCTCCATCACTCCATCCTCAGAACTTCTACTTAACGTAGAAGAAATTCCCCCACTAGATGTGTTCTACAGTCCCCAACACAAAGCAGTTGTGAGAAGACAAAGAAAGAAAAGAAAGCTCGAAAATGCACTGTCTCAAGACACTGAACATTTTGACGTCTTGTGGAAAGACCCAAATAATAATCCAACAGAAAATCTTACGAAGCTGTCTCAAATTGCAGGAGCGTATGCTTCTGCAACTATTGACAAGGCCTCTGAAGTTCAGCAGCTCTTAAAGGAACAAGAAAATCACATACAACTGCTACAACAACAGTTGCAGCAAGCCAACGCAAACAATGAAGCTTCTAGACAACTCGAAAAGCTCCAAGAAGACTTCCAACAGATGCAAATAGGCTACCAAAAGAGTCTTGAAGAAAAATAAAAACAACTGCAGACGAAGCAAGAAATGCACAAAGATGAACCTAAGCTAGCAGAGTTTATTTCAGAGTCCATCGGCTTGAACGAGCAACTACTGCAGCAACAGGAAGAATTGGGGCATAAAATATCACAGTGGAGGCACTTCTGTGAGCTAAGCGACAAAATCACCAGTCAGGTGGTGGAATTGCGAAACGAATATGATCAGAACGACAAGAGGGTGACGGGATATCTGACTTGGAAAAACGATGAGGAGGGAAAAAGAGCAGGAGCACCTAGAATTAATGAAAATCATAAAGAAATGGTCTTTAATAAATGGGACGAGCAGATCACGCAGGCAGAAAAGCAGTAGAGACAACGGCGACACAGGCGAGTATTCTTATCGACTGTGTAAATAAAAATTTACACAGGGCCAATTTGATTTCAGAGACCACCCCGGGATACCTACCAAACAAGTTGCAACTGGAGACAGAATGGAGGCAAAAGGCACAGGCAAAAGGGAAAGCTATCCAAGCACTGGCTAGACTAAATTGGGAAAATTACTGGATGTACCTGGTTAAACCACATAGCCAATGGATGACGGTAAAGTGTATCATGAACGTAGCCGAGAAGGTAGCGCCAGCTCTTATAGATGCCGTTTTCGCAGCCTAGCTCAGAACGGAAATTAACCAGCCGACTCTTCTCAAGCCTATGTTAGAAACATGCAACCTCAAAGACCAAGTCCACAAGTAGTTTTATTTAGAATGTTGTTTCTTTTTGTTTTAATTTATATTAGAAAAAGGACGGTCGTTTGAAAACCGAATCCTTAATTTTGTAATAATACTATTATTAGAATTAGGACATAGTATTTTAACCCTTCTCATTGCATTGGAGAAGGGTCCAGAAATTTGTCAAAACTTGTCCTCAGAACATGCATTTCTGTACCTCAGAGGAGGTTTTGATGAATGGAAGGATCGGATTTATTTATATTTGCATCTTAATGTCTGCTACTGATGTTGCATTTCTGTACTCTTAGTAGGTGTTAGAAGTAAGTAGAAGTAAATCATTATTGCTCGAAGTTTGTGAGTAAAAATCAGTCATAAATGGTACATTTATCTGTTGATGAATTTCTACTTATTTGCTTAAAGTGATATACAGCTGATGTTATTTATATGTTAATGTATAAATGTGTGGTTACCATTTGGAACTTTTGTACGATGGAGTCATTTGTTCATGCTTGACATATGAATGATTTATCATGCGATATGCAGTCCACAACTGTCCTGTTTAACTTCTTATGCAGAATGGTTTATCTTAAATGGTTTATATTCTTATAGTAGCTGAATAATCTTCATTACCAGTTATTATATGAAATATTTTTAGATCGCATGATGGAAAAGATATACCCCGGATTAGCATAGATTGCACATGTTGTTTTCATTAGATTTCAGCAGCTTATAGTCAAATCATGAGTTAGATTTAAATTAGCTCTCAAAGGTTCTCAAGAAACAACATAATCAAACCCTACACACACACACACCCCCTTAGATCGGGAAGCTGGTCCCGTTATCCCCAGTCGGACCCGCTACACCAAACGGGCACGGAGTCGCCAACCAGGTTCCTGACCGGGTGGGTATCTCCCTTGTTGTTGACCCGATTTCAGGGCCCTCAACAAGTCTCTACTCCTCAACTTGTGGCTGCTACACAACTTCTAGGAGTTCCTCCATTAGAGTTAATATAAGCTATTTTGGTGGGATATGAATCTCCCTCTCAAGAGAGAATCACATGGATTTATCTTCACCAAATTTTACATCCCTTTGCATAACTGTCATTCTGAGGGATGGAAAATATACACGGTAGTTGTGGGGAGTTTATGTGTAACCCATAAATACCCCCAATTATTCTATTAGCTCTAAATTATTCCTTGATTCTTTGGAGACATGGCAGTTAACAGAGGCTCCAAAAATCTTCAAGTGTGACACATCTAACTTTCTCCCCAAGAATGCCTCCTTCAGTGTAATCATGCCCAGAATCCGATGAGGACTCCAATTTTGCAATAGACTGCTGTGTTGCATGCCTCAACCCACAAATGTAGAGGTAGGCCTTGATCATGCGACATCACCCTCACTGCTCCAACAATGCTACAATTATTACTCTCATCCACCACATTCTGCTGTGGTTTGTGGGGTGATGTAAACTCTCGTCAAATGCCTTATTTTGCACAAAAAATTTCAAATTCATTCGACACTTACTCACCTCCATTATTTCTCTTGAGAGACTTCACCTTCTTTCCCATTTATTTCTCAACCAGTGATTTGAATTCTACGAACTTGGAGAATGTCTCATCCTTCTTCTGCATGAAGAAGATCCAACACTTCCGTGAGAAGTCATCCATAAAAATGACAAAATATTTGTGCCTGGAAGTGGAGGTTGTCGAGAAAGGTCCACATACATCAGAGTGAATCATTTCAAGGACTACATGTGATTTTCTATCCTGATCATGTAATGTGTATTTTGTGTACTTCCCCAAAGTGCATCCTTTGCATACATCCCGCTACTCAAGTGCTCATTTTGGGAGGCATGTGGTTATTTGATGCATGATATTCAAAGCAACATGATGCAAATGGGCAAGTATTCTATGCCAAATTTCATTGACATCACATCTGTGCACCTTCTATGCCTTTGTGCTCAATGCAACACAATCCTCCACATCTAGCTTGTATAGGTTCTTCACACGAACCTTGATCTACTTTACGTGTCCTGGGGCTATGTGTCCCAGGAATTTCTTTCCTTTGATGAAGATCATATCATAATCATGGCCTTCCAAAAACTGCAATAAAGATGAGAGTTTTCTTTAGGCTTGGAATGAAGATGCCATCCTTGAGCCTAAGGGGGGAGTCTGATTCCCTCTGCAAGGTGACCGACCAATCCCTGTTGCACTATACCTTCCATCGTCCCCCATATTGATGTGCATCTACAAATATTTCTCCTCTAGGTCACTGAAAAAATATCTATTTCCCATCATGTGGAACAATTCACATGAGTCCAAGTACCAAACATTCCCCATCAATGTGTTGGCCATGCATGTAGTGAGGGTAATGTCAAGCTCGAACTGTGAAGCCAAATATTCACCTGCTCCTCCTCCTAAGGTCTTCTTACTTGTATTCTTGTGTGGACACTTCATGGCATAGTGCCCAAATTCATGATAATAGAATCGTTTAATTTTTTACATATCTTAATTCTTTCCCCCTTGATTGGATTCTGCTTTGGATTGTGATTTATTCCCTTTTCCCTTCTTTTCCTTTCCAGCCAATGCAATTTTTTCTTCGTCCTCGCAATTGGATGGAGTCCCATCTCTGGTATTCCACCTTATTTCCTCCTATACCAAGTCATACCATAAGCACTCCCAACTTGATAGTTTCTCCCTCTTATTTACCGAATCTTAATAGCTATGCCATCTCTTGGGAAAGCCCATAAGGGATACGGTTAACAAATATTCTTCAAGGACATTAACAATGACCTTGCCAAGTTCATCATGATACTATGTAAACTTGCTTATATACAATAGGATCGTGTCATTATTTTGCATATTGATACTTTGAAGTTTATCCTTGAGCACCATCTTCCCGCGGTCACTACTATTATTGAACAATTCTGTCATTGCTTTCCACATTGCGAATGAAGTTTCTTTTCCATGGAGATTCGAGACATTATTATCCCGTACTGCCTTCAATATGATTCTCTTTGCCTTGGCTACATCTTTATTTCACTAAGAAATATTCTGGGCATTAGATGCTTGTGGTTTTGCAACATCTGTCTTGATGTATTCTAGAAATCCATTGTCATCCAATACTGCCTCCATGTGGTCCTTCCATGCAACAAAATTTTCCAGTGCCTTCCAAGGCATACTCTAGCCTAAGTCCATTGAAGGCCATCTTCTTAGCTCTAAAGAAATTTTGCTACACTGGTCTTCGAATTTGAACCTCTGAGATACAACTTTGAATTCACCACTCTAATTTGACTCTAGCTCTGGTACCATGTAGAAATTAGGCTGTAGATTTGCAACTGCTCATGAAGTTTTAATCAAAATCATAAGACAAAAATCTGCACTACTGCCCTGCGGAAAATATTTCACAATTTAGAACAAAATTTCATACATGCAAGACAAAATAACACACATGCAACAAGTATTTTTATCTGGGAAAGAAATATACTAAAAACCCCAATTCCCCTTTCATTAATAAAATGAAATAGAGATGTATTACAATTTCTTTGCTCAACTTAGCTGACCCTGCAAGTGCACAACCTACCTCTCTGCTCACTAAAGGCCTCTAACTCATACTTAGTCAATTTCTACCTCGACTTGAGCTCTTATTTCCTTGTGCTATTCCTTGAGGAATTATCCCCTATTATTTAGGAAATTCCCTCAATTTAATTGTGCAATTCCTTTAGGTTGATCATTTGAATTCATGCAGCACCTATACACTCAAGAATAGTCTACAACTAATGTTACACTGCTTTGGAATATCCACCTCAACTGGGTAACTTGAATTCTCTGCACACACTAGCTATTTTGGGCTGATTTACCAGTTAATTGGATGATTATTGAGTTTGACTAACATCCCACTTCTTATCTGACCTTCCACTATTTCCTCCAAAAATTGGAACTAGTTTAACTGAAAAAAACCCGAGATAACTAACCTTTATTGCTACAAATTAGGAATCACTCATGCAAAACTGAACTTTAACTCCAACTCGAATTTACTGAGTAAACTGGGTGACACAAGCCATGTCACACAATTTAACATCATCCAAGTTGTCTGTTGATGTGGAAATTCGAATTTTCTCAATTTAATTGACGAAAAATGAAATTGGGAATTTCTTGTTGCATTTTTCAAAACTCAAGGGAATCCATAGGCTTATGCCTCCACCCTCAAATCAATTCTTTTACATGGAACATGGGACCAAACAATACCATACCTGTCTTTCCCAACACATTACACAACACATATACTCATACACAGGGCATAATACAATTCACACATGGAACAATACAACATATACACATATACAATATGACATGTACACATATCACAACAAAAAATGCCTTAGATCACACTGTTTTCGTTCTGTTGTTATATCCTCTAACTTTACCTATTCATAATGCTACATGGGCACAATATAATAATCATATTCACATGATATTAAAATCATAGGTCAGCTTGGGCTACTTTTGCTCAATTGTTTCCTCACACAACCAGAGATCCTATATGCCATCCACATTAGCATTAAACAATTATATCCCATCATTCTTCCAAAAGAATAACACCTGAAAAAAACATGGCAATCACAATGGAATTCACATATGTATAAAAACATTGGAAAGATCATGAACATATGACATATTTACATATGTAAATTATGTTAAGGTCAAGAGAACCTCATTCGTGCCATTCTCATGGCAGTTATTTCACTGTCCATTATTCTCCATGGAATCAACCGACCTGATTGGATGTCATATGAATGTCTGTTTGGTCACGGACCTATAACTCATTAACATATTATAAGTAAAACCAGAGTTTTAGATAAATCCCTGTAGTGTCATTGTGGTTCACGAAAACAATTTTTAGTGTTGAGAATGCAACAAGATGATGGAGCTTAGTGGAAAGGAGTCGCCTTCACTAAGTGGGCCTGCAGGCAAATTATGGCGCAAAGTCTATTTTTAGACTATGTATATTTTTAGACATATGGATCATGGTCTATGAGTTGCAGGATGTTGTTTATGGATGATTGGTCATGTTGGGAAAAATAGATGGACTTCTATTTCTGGTTCACAGCGGTGTGATCAAAGTCTATTTTTAGACTGCCAGGCTAAAAATAGAAAAGTCAAATATTATTGTCTCATAATAATATTTAGACTATAAACATTATCTTATCCTCTTGGAGCACTTCAGTTTGAGCCACAGATGTGGCACATGCAGCTGTTAGAAGGAAATACACTTTCTTTGTGGGTCAATTGAGCTATTGCAAGCAGGACTTCAGTTAGAACTCAAGCAGTTGAGTTTGGTGGAGTTGATGGAGTTGTGTTCAGTTTGACTTGTTTAAACTAGTTATAATTAGTCTAACTGCAAATAGACTAGTGATGAGTTGTGTGAATAAATTATTAACTCATAAAGCAACTAAAGAATACATCAGGTAACTCAGTTGCATGTCAGTGCATGTAGAGTTCAGTGGAGACAGGGGTTAGAGGTTGAGATTGCTATCAGTTGTGACTATAGTTGTGCATGAGATCTTGCACAATCAATGGATTGAGTATGCCCATGAGGATTGCATAGTATATGCCCAGTGAAATAGCCTGTGCTCATGTGATTTTCATTGTGGATGATTTTCACTTGGTATTGTGTGCAATAGAGGCAGGCAAAGCAGCGGAGGAGATTTGAACCTGTGACTTGTTCGGATCTGAGCTAGTTTTGTGTGTAACAGGTGGAGATAGTGTTGGATACTTTTGAGGAGTATTGTACTATGTATTGTTACATGTTATCAATCATTATAATATACAGATAGTGTGGGGTTTTCAGCTGTAAGCTTTCCCCGGGTTACATACTGTGTTAATGTGTGCATGCGATTGATGTTTCATTGTTTTTGATGCTGTTAAATTGATGATCAACGTAGAGGAGATTATGTATTGTGCATGTATCCTGCAATAGTGTATAATCGGGATAATCTCTGTGAATAAGTGTTTATTATTCAAAATTTCTACATTTATCACAGCTGTTGATCATCAGATGTATTATTCAGAAAGTGTTTACATCTTATTTCTTCAGGCAGAGTCTGTAATCGGGCTAGGTAGCCTCTGGATTCATCCTTCCTTTGGAAGGTGAGATATCCGGTAAAAGCCCATACAGTCAATCTCTGTACGAGAAATACTTTGTTCTCACGAGTTCTAGATCAGAGGTGGTTGAGTTTAGAGCTGGTGGAATTCGAATTTGCAGCAGAGTTTTCTTGGTATCAACATGGCAATGTCTTTGAACGGATTGCGATTGGAGTATGCTCTTGAGGGTAGCTCGAACTATATTGCATGGAAGGACAGGATGGAGACAATTTTGGATGATAATGGGCTCAAGGATTTCATAGAGGCTGATGCCCCAAAGCCTACTAATGCTACTCAAGTTGATGCTTGGCAAAAGAAGACAACAAAGTGTTGAAGGATTCTGTTGGAGGGCGTGAAGGATCACATTGTGTCCAGCCTGCATGGAAAGGCTTCTCCATACTTGATGTGGAAAGCGTTGACAGATCTATTCCAAAGAAAGAGTGATCAGAGGAAGCTGGCGCTAAAGGATAAACTCAGAAACATCAAATGTGAGAAGGGAGACAATATGCCCAAGTATCTCACAAAGTTCACTCAGTGCAGGGATGGGCTGGGAAGTGTGGGGTTGAATGTCGATGATGAGGACTTGGTGAGCTTGGCTCTCCTTTGTCTTCTGAAGAGTTGGCATTCCTATCAGGACTCTGTCAATGGTCGGGAGAAATTGCTAGGATGGGAGAGACTTTGGTCAGATCTTGTGTAGGAGGAGATCAGGTGGAATACCAGGGAAAGATCTTCATCAAAGGGACCTGATGAAGAAAATTGCGCTTTGTCTACCAAATAAAAGAAGGGGAAGAGCAAGAAAGATTCTCAGTTTAGTGCGAAAGGCAAGAAGCAGGACATGTCCAAGGTGAAATTCTTTCACTGTCACCAGCATGGACACTATGCCACTAATTGTCCGCAGAAGAAGAAGAACAAGCAAGCTGCTGGATCTACAGCAGGAGAGGCTCTAGCCTCGAAGTTTGAGCTTGACTTTTCATTGATCGCATGCTTGGTTTCAAGTGTGATGGGATCGGTGTGGTTCTTGGACAGTGGTGTATCTTTTCATATGACAGGAGATCGAGATTTTTTTTCTGATCTAGAGGACAAAGATCTTGGAGTGCAAATCGAGATGGGCAATGATGGTAGATACAGTGTGATTGGTATTGGTACCATTTCCTTTGAGAGGGAGTCTAGTAAACCCTTCGTATTGAAGGAAGTGATGCATGTTCCAGGATTGAAGAAGAATCTTATCTCTGTGGTGATGTTATAAGACAAGGGATATGATGTTGTTTTCAGCAAGGGAAAGGCTTTCCTGCGCAGTAAGACAACTGGAGAAACCCGGAAGATAGGGGTTCGAGTGAGGAACCTTTATCAGTTGCATGTAAATGGCTGCACAATAATGGAATGCAAGGTAGAAGGATTGGTGAGCTGGGATGATGGCCAACTGTGGCACAGGAGATTGGGTCACCTTCACCATGGAGCCTTGAAGATACTGTAGCAGATCACTACTAGGCTTCCTAAAGGAAATCTTGCGCAGTCAGATCAGTGCAAGGGGTGTACTTTGGGAAAGTTTGTGAAAGCCACCTTTCACAAGAAGGATAGTCACTCCACGACGATCCTTGAGAGAATTCACACAGACGTGTGTGGACCTTTCTTAGTAGCTTCGACAGCAAAACACAGGTATTATGTGATCTTTGTTGATGATTTCTCTAGAAAGTGATGGATCTTCTTGATGCAGAAGAAGAGCGAGACATACTCAAAGTTCTGTGAGTTGAAAGCACTGGTTGAGAAGGAGTCGGGGAAGAAGGTGAACGCTCTTAGGAGCGATAATGGTGGTGAATACATCTCTGGCAAGTTCAAGCATTTCTGCAGTGCAGAAGGGATTCGAAGAGAGCTCATAGCTCTCCATAACCCACAGCAGAGCGGGGTTCCTCAGTGGAAGAACAGAACGATCATGGGTGCTGCACGGGCGATGTTGCATGATCAGGGCCTACCCCTTCACTTGTGGGCGGAAGCATGCAATACAACAATATATGTGCAGAACCATTTTCCTCACAGGATACTTGGCATGAGTACACCCGAGGAAGCTTATTCTGGTAAGAGGCCTGATATTTCTCATTTGAGGATTTTTGGTGCTAACATTTACATGCATGTGACAAAGGATGCCAGGAAGAAGTTGGAGCTGACCGCAGAGGTTGGGATATTTGTGGGGTACACTGATACGCCCCACAACTATCGTGTGTATTTTCCAGACAGTGGCAAGACTGTTGTGCGACGGGATATAAAATTTCAGTAGGAGAAAGCCATGAAGTGTTCGCTTGAGAGGGAACCACACTTGCATGCAGATGAGGAGCTATTAGTTCCTAAAGATGAGCTTCTGGTTGTGGATCAGCCACAGGACGAAGTTCATGGAGTGGAAGATACCACTCATGCAGCACCAACCTTCAGAGGGCAAAAGCGCTTGACAGAAGCTGAGTGACTGGCTCAAGATGCAGAGAAAGTTGTAGGACCACCTACAACCCAATGTAGGCAGAGACGGTCACCTGATCAGTACATTGGATACATGGCTCTTGTGAGCAAATGTGTTGTGACTGAGCCATCCTCTTTCGAGGAAGCTGTGGAGGATCCCGCATGGGTAGATGCCATGGTGGAAGAGTATGATTCGATTGTCAGAAACAGTGCATGGGAGATTGTTCCTAGACCGGAAGGGAAATTAGTGGTGGGTTTGAGATGGAACTACAAAGTTAAGCAGGCAGCTGACGGGAGTGTGGAGAAGTACAAGGCAATATTTTTTGCCTGAGGATTTTCACAGATAGAGGGGATCGATTATGAGGAGACCTTTGCACTTGTCGTAAGGTATTCTTCCATACGGACGATTCTTGCTCTCTCAGCGCAGATGGGGTGGCACATTCATCAAATGGATGTGAAGACTACGTTCCTCAACTGAGTCATTGAGGAGGAGGTTTACATTGAGCAGCTCGAAGGTTTTGAGATCTTTAGCAGCGAGTCACATGTGTGCAGGCTCAAGAGAGCACTGTATGGGTTAAAACAAGCACCACGTGCTTGGTACACATGGATAGACAGTTATTTCACTGGACTTGAATTCTCCAAGAGTGAGGCAGATCCTAATATATACCATATTGTGGTGGAGGTTAAGTTGCTTATCATTGTACTTTATGTAGATGATTTGATTCTAACGGGTGATGAGCTGTTGATACTTTCATGCAAGGATGATCTTGCTAAGAAGTTTGAAATGAAGGACTTGGGCCTCCTTCATTATTTCCTGGGATTGGAAATTTGGCAGCGCAGTGATGGACTATTTGTTTCTCAGGGTAAGTATGCTTGGGAGATAGTGGAGAAGTTCAACATGCATGGTTGCAAGCTTGTTGATACTCCTCTTCCAGGAGTTTGGACGAAGGAGGATGCCACTTCAGCAGAAGAAGTGGATGCCACTTTTGAGTATGTAATTGTCATATCTTTCTGTGTTAGAGCGAAGGGGAAGCCTCCTGCATTTGTGTGCGCGAAGATCTTGGTAAGTATGCAGCTGTGTGCACAGGGTAAGAAGGCTTGTAATTGTGAAGATATGAATATAATAAAGAAGATTTTGAAGGTAGATCCGTGTACTTACATTTTGTACTTTATGTTATACAATTACTATTTATTTTTTTGATGTGCAGTAAATTATAAGATCATAATTAATATATGAATGTTGTTACAGTTAATTATAGTTAAGGTCCATTGATTTATGCACAATAGATAGAGTTATAGATCTGCAAAGTAGTCTTTTTGTATGAATAGACCGGATTCGGTATAATATTAAGTAAGATTGTGTAGTGCAGTAATAGATTTATAGGCAAGTCAGACCAAGTCAAGAGACACACTCCATAATCCTTTTGGATTATGATACCTGGTTCCAACATCCCCCAATATTGTCTTAGGTGAGACTGTGGTCTGCGCGGGTAGATCGTTGTTGAAAGAGCCAGTGATAAAGGGTTTTTTTGATTAGAGCAACTAACTCAGAACCTAGGTCTAACCCCCTTAAGCCAACAAATGGTTCCATTGCCAGGACTAGAAGTTGAGATACCTAACATAACACAACTTGTTAAGATGAAGCAGGTTAACCTAGATTCAGAGGCAAAGCCCAAATTCACGTATCAGAGATTACTGGGACAAGGATACAATAGGTAAGGTCGCTGAATTAATGCATGAGTACCACGAGATGTTTTCGACGAAGTTCACTGAGTTAAAGAGAATTGTAAGAAATTTGGGCATAATGAGGATCACATTGAAGCTAGATGAGAAACCCATAAAACAACGAACATATAGGCTAAACCCAAAATACAAAGAGAAGGTGAAGGAGGAGCTTGAGAAGATGGTTGTAGCTGGAATAATTGAACCTGTGGAAGAATATGAATGGGTGAGCCCAATGGCAGTGCAAGAGAAAAAGAATAAGGGAGACATACGGATTTGTATTGATTCAGGAAGGTTGAATGACACATGTGTACATGAACCGTTCCCAACACCATTCACTAATGAAGTTATGGATAATGTAGGGGGACAAGAGACCTACTCCTCTACGCATGTTTTTTCAGGGTACCATCAAATTAAGATCACGCTGGAAGATAGGAGTAAGACCACATTTTCTACTGAATGCAGATTGTTTCATTATACAATCATGTCGTTTGGGTTGAAGAATGCACCTACAATATTCTCCAGAGTTGTCGTCGCAAAATTTAAAGAATCGACCACAAATTTATGGAGGTTTACTTTGATGACTGTACATTCTTTGGATTGTTAAAGAAGCATGTTTTGAGCCTGCGCTTGATGTTGGATACTTGCAGGAAATATCAAATTTCGTTCAACCTGAAAAAAGTGTGTTTTTTGTGTACCATATGGAACATTACTAGGACATGTTGTTTGCAAGCAGGGGCTGATGGTGGAACCTGCAAAAATGATTTTTATTATCAATCTAGATCCGTTGAAGAACGTGAAGTAGCTATGCGCGACTCTAGGGCATATTGGTTATTATCAGAAGTTCATAAAGGCCTACGTGCAGATCACTGCATCGATGGAAAAATTACTAAAGAAAGATGTCACCTTTTGTTGGGATGATGAATTTCAAAAGAGCCTTGACATCTTAAAGGAAAAAATGGTCACTGCGCCGATCTTGGTTTTTCTAGATTGGAAGAAGGAGTTCCACATTCATGTAGATGCGCCATGCATATCTTTGGGTGCTGCCTTAGCGCAACAAGGTGAAGGGGATCTTGATCACCCCATCGCATTTGTGAGTCAAAAATTATCTAGGGCAGAAAGGAATTACTCCGCAATGGAATGGGAGGGCTTGGATATGGTGTACGCGTTGTAGAAATTCAGGCAATACTTATTAGATGCACACTTCAAGAATTGTGCGCTGAAGTACTTGGTGAACAAGCCTGTGTTGGGGGGGAATATTTGTAGGTGGCTATTGCTATTCCAACAGTATGATTTTGAAGTAATAGTCAATCTAGTATGATTAAAAGGTGGACCGGATCATCTGTCCATAATTGAGACCGACAAAGAACCAACGAACATTGAAGAATGACTTCCCTATGCGCATCTCTTTGTTGTCAGGGTTGTTAATGATCATTTTGCTGATATCATTTACTTTTTATCTACTAGAGTAGCCCCTATGGAGTATACGACTCAACAGAAGAAATAACTCATAGTCAGAGCTATAGATTTTTCTCTGATTGTTGAACAATTGTATAAAATGGGCCCCAATGAGATATTGCATAGATATGTCCCTGAGCACGAAAGATATGGTATTTTGGAAGAAGCACATGGTGGTGTCACAGGAGGAAACTATGCAGGAAAATACACTACGCATAAGATTTTAAGAGAAGGACTATGGTGGCCCATGGTGCACAAGGATTCCAAAGAATATTGTAGTGCTTGCGATGTCTGCCAAACGACTAGAAGACCGTTGAGAAGGGATGAATTGATGCTGAATCCACAAATCACTTTGCAATATTTTGATAAGTGGGTTATTGACTTTGTTGGGTCGATCAATTTTCCAGGAAAGAAGAGTGTTGAACGATATATTATTTTTGTGATAGACTATCTGACCAGGTGGGCTGAAGCACAACCAATAAAGGATTGCAACGTAGACACTGCTATGCAATTCATCTTTGAATATATCTTGTCAAGGTTTGGGTGTCCAAAGATCTTGATGAGTGACTGAGTGTTGTGAAGGTAAATCCCCTCCTCGGAAAGAGGCGATCCCTCTATCCCAATGAGTGGGTCTAGAAACAAACTAAACAAACTAACATACAATTTCATAGTTTATGTTTAACAAATGCAGAGAGAAGGAGAAACCTACCTTGCTCTGATGCTAATCATTAATTCCTTTAGAGATGAATTTTAATATTTCGCTGTAGGCCTCACTCACTTTTTCTTCATGTCTGAGCACCTACAAGAAAGATTGAAGATAAATACAAGATACAAGAGCATAGATGACATACATCAAACATAAACTACTTAATAGATCAAGGAGTATTAAGCTAAAAACATAAACATTTACACAATTATGAAAGCGAACATTAAATATATATATTAATGAGCTACAAAGGGAAGCATAAAACCTATGCCTTGATGTTGGATACCTCCTTTTGATGGATGTAAAATTCCAAGAAAAGACTCTTCAAGCACTCATTCTCCAACCTAGAATCAATGACCAACCATTTGGGGATGGAAGGGAGGGGGAGTTAGGGATCCAAAAAAGAGGGAGGAAGGTCCAGATCTCAAGGGGAAAGCCCATTATGATAAGATCAAGAGGTCCAAATGGGAGAGCTCTACCATATCAACAACAATCAATATCTAGCTCACTGTTCTCAAAGGTTCTAGTGTACGAAGCTTCTCCTCCAGTTTGGGAAAACCTGCCAGAAGAGGTTCAGAGTGGGTTTTTAGATCAAAATCAATGCTGGTAGTGCTAAGGTAGAACTATGCAACCTACCATCAACACAGGTAGGCAGTGTAGCAAAACACGCTGATGCTAAAATTTAGGTTTTTAGTTAACCTGCTTCAGAATGGATTCAGGGAAGTTTTCCTTTGATTCTTCATGGAGGTTTTAGTCCGTATATCATGATGGATATGATGCACAACTGTAATTGCTTTGGCACTCCGGGATATGGAACAAGAAGTGAACAAGAGTTGTGACAAAATATTATGTAGCACCGAGGATCAAACTTAACGAAGGTGTTAGCGCTCAAATCTACCTTACGTTGAAATAAGGTAAAACTCAAGGCTACATCAAACCACGCTCAGCCTCGTAGCTAGCCCTACGAGGATAGGAGAGGGCTCTCTCCGGGTCAATCTCGGCAAAAGGTCTTCAAAGGAGCTGAGATGACTTATAATGGATATTGATTTTAGGCTATTAAATGGATAGGGAGGTTTGATTTAAAATTTTTTGGGGTTTTCTCAGAGAAAAGGGAAAAAACAAATTTGGGCTCGGGGATGAGACCAGATCTTTGCAGAATTCAAGTTGGGGCAAGGTAGGTAGTAGCTTTAATGCTTTTTGATCATATGTATGGATGGATCAGAATGACAAGGAGCTGAAAAGGGAAAGGGGAAATAGGGATCCTCTCAAGACTGGTGAAAACATATAAAAATAAATAAATTTAAAGGCAGAGCATTGAAAATAATGGATTCTGTTAGCGCTGGAATCTGCCTTAGGCTGAGGGAAGGTGAGACTCAAGGCCACATCAAACCAAGCTCAGCCTCATAGCTAGCCCTACGAGGACAGGAGAGGGCTCTCTCCGGGTCTATCTTGGCAAAACGTCTTCAAAGGAGTTGAGATGACTTGTAATGGATATTGATTTTAGGCTAGTAAATGGATAGGTAGGTTTGATTTAAAAATTTTTGGGGTTTTGTTGGAGAAAAGGGAAAAAAACAAATTTGGGCTCGGGGATGAGATCAGATCTTTGCAGAATTCGAGTTGGGGCAAGGTAGGTAGTAGCTTTAATGTTTTTTGATCATATGTATGGATGGATCAGAATGAAAAGGAGCTGAAAAGGTCAAGGGGAAATAGGAATCCTCTCCAGACTGGTGAAAACATATAAAACTAAACAAATTTAAAGGCAGAGCACTAAAAACACTGGATTCAATCTCACTTACTCATTCATTTAGTTTCAGAAGCAAAAGAAGGGAATGGAATACATTAAAACATTAAAGAACTTACAAATAATTGAGAAAACACACCATCAAAACTAAAAACCACATGAATCCCAATAGGTGCTGCAAAACCTCTGATCTTTCCTTAGCCAAAATGCAGAAGATATGTACAATAGTGTGCCAAAACTTTCCCAAAGGTCCAACCCTTGCTACTGACTGAAAATATACATAATATAGACCATGCCAACCTATCTCCTAGCCTCTAGGGGTCGAGCTCCTCCTTCTAGGAGTAGTTTGAACTAATTCCAAACATAGAGCTGAAAACTAGGTATCCAAACAACCTGCCTCTAAAAGAAGGGAAACTGATTCATTACATTAAATTTTTTCTATTTTGTGAATGAATCATCTAGAATAGGTAAATAAGTGCCAAAGTTACATCATATACATCAAATTACATCAAAATAAGTCACATATTACATCAAAAGGTGAAACTGGTGAAAACTGGCCGAATTCCTGAGCTGGAGGATGAAAATTTGACCAAAAACCTCTATGTGTAGCGCACCTTTCAGCCTATTTTTGAGGCACTTCTCGACATCAAAATCAAGCTCACAATAGCTGGTTGGAAAGCTCTGGATGTCTGCTATCTAGCCCAAGTAGAATTTCCCAATTTGGAGCTCATTTACCCTTTCAAAATTTCATTCTCCCACAAGTACGTCTTGTTGATGCAAAAGGTGGCAGAAAGGTGATTTTCATGGTGTTTTTGACCCTTTTGATCATCCAGAACTTGATGAAATGTCTCGGCCATACTAGAGCATGCATAAATTACCATGAAAAATCCAAAACTATAAAGTTTTCCTCCAGCAAGTGTCCCAATCATAAGCGAGCGCATCGACGCGCTACGCGTTGGGCTGAAAAACCTGTTTTGCAAGCCAAAATTTTCAAAATGACAAATATTTCTCCGAATTTGCTCAAATTCGGAGTGAAGACCCTTCATCATGTATCATGCTCAACCACCGGAGCCTCAACCAAAATCTGAAGTGGATTAGGCCTCCTTCGCCGTTTTAGTGCTCTGCTCAACCTCCTTTTCAAAATTTTTATTTTTGCTTTGCCGATGTGCATGCGAGCCCAATAGTGATGTTTCATATGACATAGCATGTCTTTGTCTCTATTGGCCTTCACCAAAAACTCCTCCAGATGTCGATTGACTTTCTCAAGCCAAAATTGCCACTCAAAAGGTGTCAAATCGCCATGTCTTTTTTGGGCCAACTCTCCATGAAAAAACAGTCACTGCTTTGATTATGAGGGGATTTGACAAGTGAGTAGAAAAGAGAGTAATGCGGGGGAAATAACTATTAGGAAAAAAAGTGACAATAGCCCTGGCAGTGTTTGACAAATGTCAATGGAGGATGTGGACAAGTGAAAATGGGACTATGTCATAACATGAATGATAAACAGTGTGAAAATGAAAATGGCCATAACAATGACAACAGTGATGTAATGGCAAAGAAAGAGTGTGAGGCTAAGGTTAATAATGAGTAGGGACACCAATGAAAATAACTGACAGAGGCATATATCAATAGCACAAGTTTGGAAAATCCCCACACAATCCCTAATATTTGTTTCAAACCCTAAGAAGTGAATTTGGGAATAAACATAGGGTTTACATTTCTTTACCTTAAAAACTTGTTTCTCCATATTCAAAACCCATAATCGTGTCTAAAATTCACTGAGTAATCATAAAGGACCTACTTGCAAACAGTTGGAGGCGATTTGGCGTGAATCCAGACGAAGGAGCAAAAATTTTTGGCTCTGAATTTGAATGCGTAGTGCGCTTACCCAATGCGTAGCGCACTCCCAATGCATAGCGCGCATGTAATTTTGCACAGGCCGGTGAATCCCAGTGCGTAGCGCGCGCCCAATGCGTAGCGCGCCTTCTTTGTGCGTAGCGTGCACTTCCACTTCAACTCCACAACCTTGAAACGCTTCCACTTAGTCTTCAACACTCTGATTTGGTTTTGCTTTGGGAAACTTGTGAAAATGATTTGTTTTCCATGCTCTATATGGGTTGCAAAATATCTCATATAAAATATCTCATTAAACCATAACCCACTTTTATAATGTTTGGCTTTTGGCACTATATCATTTAATGCAATTCTATCTTTGGCTTTTCACTTTTTTTTTTTTTTTTTTTTTTTTTTTCTGAATCTTGGACTGATGAAATGTCTTAATTTTTTGCAAATATTTTGGCATTTGGATTTGGCAAACATCAGAGGCTTGCTGTGAAACTTCTTATGGTGAAACAAATACATTAATATTACAAAAACTAGATTTGACAGTTTCCAATTCAAAATAGAGTTTTGAACTAAAAATGTCTTCAACTGTTTTTGGGAATAAAAATATGAAATGGGAAACTTTTGAAACCAACCTCATGGCCTGTGAGCTTTTATCACATGTATCCAAAGACTTGAAACCCTAGAATCTAGGACTAAAGACCCTTTTTAACGAAAATAATCATTTGTGACCGTGATGACGTGACCTGAACTTCAGTGATTTTTGAGGAATTTTAATTAGCCCTGCAGGTACAAGCATGCGGAAAGACAAGACGACCAGACCTTCTCGTCAGTCAATGGCATGCCTCTAGCGAAATGCAATGAAGTGAAATGAGCGAGACACCTAAGAATGATATGCAAAAAAGCGAACAGATCTCTGATGGAGGGCTGTAAGGACCGACTCTAATAGAAGGAATTTCAAGTACATCATTAGAAGAGCACGCCTTATCATTCTCAGGAGAATGATATGGTTGAGGCTTTCAACAAAATTTTGGAGAACACTCTGACTAAAGTATGCAAGGTCAAAAAAAACGATTGGGATGTGCGCATACCAGTGGTTTTATGGGCTCACATGACTACAGGTAATAAGTTGAAGGGATGTACCCCGTTTAGATTGGTTTATGGACAAGAATCCATAATGCTTATGGAATACATAGTATCGAGGCTTAGAATCACCACAATCACAGACATGGAAGACAATGACATTATGGAGGAGAGATTGGAACAACTGATTGAACTTGAGGAAGATCTCTTTGTTGCAAGATTTCACCAACAAGTGCAGAAATCCAGGGAAAGGGCTTGGCACCACTGACATATTAAGCATAAAACTTACAAGAATGGAGACTTGGTTCTGTTGTAAGATAGTAAGTTCATAAGGTTCCCAAGAAAATTCAAAATGCATTGGTTAGGACCACACATTGTCAGGGATATATCATACGGTGGCGTAGTTCAACTCGCGAAGTTGAATGGAGAATTCTTTCCCGGGTGAGTAAATGGTTGTAGGTTGAAAATATACAGGGGTGATTCCATCCCTGGGACTTTGCAATGAATATATGAACAAATAAATTTCTTAGTGCTACAAACAGTTGAAAGGAAGCATGAGGCTTTATGCTACTTTTCCAACGAAGGACTTTGTCAAGGAGGAAGTGATGCGTAGGATTTAAGAGGATGGTGTAGATGGAGGAAGCTGCAATGAAGGAGTAACTGTGTTGCAAGGAAGGGTATGACACAGTTCATCCATGATATGACTGTTGGGGTTGCTACAATTGATTTGACTGGGAAATTTCCATTAAAAGGAGTGGGGGTAACTCATTTAATGGGCATATCTAGGAAAATCTACTGCGAAATTCGCATTTTTGAGGAGGATCTGAAGGAGATCATGGATTTTTGAATTCAAAAAGGTTATAAATAGCAACCTACTCCACCTTCAAACACTTTTTTCATTGAGATTTTTACTGGTGATTTCATGCTTAAGTGCAGGCCGAGCATTCTGTTGCATGTCTAGTAAGAATTGGGAATAGATTGAACAATAATTTGTCAGACTAGGGCTAGGATTCCTCATGACTGCTACAAGCGCATGTCACCAGGTCGAGGTCCCCAAGGAAGAATAATGTTGGAACAAGCACACAGAAGAAGAAGCGGCCATAAGAGCCTCCAGTTAGGCAATCACTAAGAAAAATCACTAAGGTGAAGAGCACTAAGGAGAGGCTGGACAAGCAGAAGTAGCCGACGGGACCCCAAGATTCAAATGTGGAAGAAGTGGCTAGAGTAGAACATATTGACACAGAAGATGTGGAACTGATCTCCAAGTTGCCACCCTATATGCTGCCATGAAAGTTGACCTCTAAGATTACCAAGCACCTAGATGCTATTAAATTAAAAATATTTACACCACTGCTACCAGATGAGGTGCCGATTGAGGGAGAGTTATTAGCAAAGGTGCCACAACTGTGCATGGAGGAGTGCGATCTTAACGATCAGAGCAAGTATTCCCAGTTCGAGCCCAAAAAGTACCTAAGATCAATTTACAATGAAGAAGATGGAGAAACAAGGTTTGAACCACTACCGTGGGCAGTAGGAATTCAATGAGTTGGGATGTTGAATATGCTATATATTTCGCACTTCGGGCGCAACAATATCAACACAATCTTTGTGTGCCATATGTTGGTGTTGGTGCATGATGAATGTCTTTAGCTAGGGACGAAGATCCCCATTGATGATACATTGATTAGAAGAATAATTTCTCTTCCCTACCAAGGAGAAAACCCCACCGATGCATTTGTCAGAAAATCTCAGGAGAAAAAGTTCACCGAGGTGATGAAGAAGGATTATGATCTAATCAGGAAGTCTCAGGAATTTCTCATCTGCTCCATTAATGATCAGGATGTGCGCTTTGCTGCACACATTTTGGCCAGGAAAATAATGAGGAAGTGTCAAGCAGATGAGGTACCTGTACCAATCGTATCATTGGTTGTGCAGTACAGCAAGGGTGTCCAATTTAACTGGGTAGGATATTTGTGCCAAGAATTTTTGGATGACTGCCAGGAGGCACAAGAAGAGGGAAATAAATTCCACTACGCATGCCTATTTCTCTTAATAACATTGATAGCATGGAGAATGTTAGAGGAGTCACAATTCCCCACTATGGACCTTGACGTCTCTAAGGATGTGAGGTATGCCTCGTTGTGGGCTTCCAAGGAGTTGACCTGTGTTACAGAGAACAAACTATGATGGGTCTTGTTTGAAATGGATTTGTGCACTACGATCAGGCAGAGGCTGAGGCTGTCACTATTTTTATTTGAACAATACAAAGAGATTGCAGACTTTAAGGTGGACTTTCACCATGTACACATCCGCACCAAGAAGGACCAGGAGGAGGTATGGTATGAGCTGCCATACTTGGTCATTGATGATGACATTGCAAAAGTAGTAAGGAACTGGGCAAGTGATTGGATAAATAGACCAAGGAAGGAGTAGAGCCAGAACAAGTAGGAACTAGTGGAACAATGAAATATATTTCAGGTGCGTGGAACGAGAAGTAACCAATCAAGAAAGGCAATAATAAGGTGACTAAGAAAGTCACAATCGAGCTAGAGAAGGACACTATGCTAGAGACAGAGTGCAAAGCCAAGCAGGAGGAACAAGCCACTCAAGGTGGAAGTAAAGGTGGTGAAGACCCTTTTTTGATACTGAAGAGGTAGATTCCCCATTCATAGCTAAAAGGCGGAGATCAAGTGCTAGAGGCATGTAGAAGAAGCACAAGTCGAACAAATCCTCTAGTGTAGAACCAATGGTCCTCAGTGAGGGGGAAATCAATGAGATTGGAGACACATTCCAAGATGTGATGGAGGACATATGGGGGAACATTGAAGAACAATATAAATTATTTTTGATAGAGATCCAATAGGGCCTCAAGGTGCTGCAGGTTCAGGAGAGCGTAGTTCAGGTGAGCACAACACCATCAAGCACAACTAAAATAATCACATACGAGCTCCAGGATGTGAAACTACCAGGTGACGCTCTACATTTTGAGATTGTCAAAGATCAGGAGCACGCATAATACTGGAAAAATCTGAGGATCAATCTTGCGACACTCCCCATTCAGAACTTGCACGCATTACATCAGGGAGTCACCGATGAGCTAAAGATACAGGAGAAACGTGCTCTGTTGGTAATTAAATAAGTGAAAGATGACAACCGACAGATGTTTGAGGATAAAAATCAAGGCATCAATGATTGTGATGAGGCAACTATGCATAGGCAGTAGCTAGAATAGGCCATCACCAATGCTTGCAGCAAGCTACTAGAGCCCCAGATCTAGACATAGGCAACACCTGAAGAGAAGCTTCAGAAGATTGCAACAACAGTAAAAGAATCAAAGGCAAAAGTCGACAAAGTAAAATTCGAGTTGGAAATGCAGATCGTGGAGTTTCATGTGAGGTTGCAGCCAAAAACTCCACCTGAGGTTCATGAGTAGCATGAAGCAAGTATCAAGGATTTTATGGAGAATATAGATACTAGAGTGAAGGATTGTAGCTAGACCTTCGATGATACTATGGAGATATGAAACTCGCTGAAGGAGGAACCACATGTACAAAAGATATAGGTATAGATCCATGACAAGCAACAATAATTTGATGAAATTGAAGTGACGTTGTAGACCCTAGCACCTGTGCAACGATTTTCCTGTCTCTAGGTGGGCAGTTTTTACAGGGACAGATTGATGAGCTGCGGCGAAAGGAGCATATCATTTCAGCATGGATGCAACCATGGGACGATGAAGCCATTTAGCTGTCACAAATAGTGGAGAGAAAGTTGAATATCAAAAGGCAGATGTAAAGAACCATCGGTATGGTGACAACAGGGCCGACAACTGAGAAGTTGGTAGAGGAAGTACGAAAAGCTGCCACGTAGTGTGTAGAGAAACTTCAAACTTTGAAGGATTCATACAATGGTCTCAAAGCGAAGATTCAGGACATATCAACTGAGTGCCTTGGGACAAGTCACATCTTTGTGTTGGGGGCCTGTTGGGTAGGGTCCCCCTAGGTCAATTTGTTTTCGAAGTTTTGTAAAGAGGCCACATTTTGAGGAGTGGAGCATGCTTCACACAATGTTTTAGAGATAGAGGGGCTTTAGGGTGGGTGAAAGCTCCCGATTTTGTAAAAAGGATGGGATCAATTTGTATGTTTTAAGCTTTGCCCATGGTTTGTGGACCATGGTATTGTAAGAGAAAAATATATATAAAGGGTTGTCTTAGTAAGTCAAAGACACAATATGATGGATACATTTTGATGTTTTAAGTCTGTAAATGTCATATATTTCTATGTTAGAGCAAAGCCGAAGGGTCCTACAGCTGTGTGTTTCGAGACCTTGGTAAGTCTGCAGCTGTGTGCACAGGGTAATAAGGCTTGTAATTGTGAAGATATGAAGATAATAAAGAAGATTTTTAAGGCATATTTTTGTACTTACATTTAGTACTTTAATTTATGCAACTACTGTTTACTTTTGTGTTGCGTAGTAAAATATAATATTAGAATTAATATATGAATGATGTTATAGTTAATTACAGTTAAGATCCATTGATTTATGCACAATAGCTAGAGTTCTAGATCTGCGAAGTAGTGTTTTTGTATGAATAGATTGGATTCAGTATAATATTAAGATCGCGTAGTGAAGTAATAGATCTATAGGTGAGACAAACCAAGTCAAGAGCCACAGTCCATAATCCTTATGGATGTGGAAACCTGGTTCCAACATCCCCCAATATCGCCTCGGGTGAGACTGTGGTCTGCGTGGGAAGATCATTGCTGAAATGGCCTGTGATAAAGGATTTTGTTGGTTAATGTAGCTAACTCTGAACTTGGGTCTAACCCCCTCAAGACAACATTGACAAGACTTTGATTCTCTACCTGGTAACTTTTAAGCTCAAACTTGACATCTCTGAGCTCAAATTTCAAGTCCTTGAGCTCAACCTCCAAATTCCTAAAGGTTCTTTTCCTTTGGAGGAATTTTCCTAGGCTTTCTAATTCTTGGTGGACTTGGTCCATATCCTACTGTACCATGCAATGACACATGATTCCTTTTACTACTGCCGTGTCTTGCTATGTGTTTCCACACACACTCAACTATTAATTAATTAAGGAAATAATATAAATAGTATTCTCGATGCCATTTCACCATGCTAAAGAAACCATAAATCCTGTGGTTGTTCGCATATCTCCAAAATTCTCATTAGCCACATGTCTCAACATCCAAAGCATGATTAAGCAATTTTAAAAAATCATAATTCCACATGCCTAGTTAAATTACAATTTTGCTTCCCTGATTTAAGAGATCAATCTTTTACAAGACTCTCAGCATTAAATCAAAATCAACTTGATCAAGACTATTATTATCAATTTTAAAATCAACCTTTAAATTTGAAAAATATTAGTATTCTTGACAAGGGCAGTAATAGCCATTTGAGTTCAACCTATTCACCAAGGCCAATGATAAATGGTGTTTGTAGTCTCAAAAGGTTAATTAAAATCCTTTTAATGTATAAACATATTCCATTTTATAACTTATATATATATATATATATATATATATATATATATATATATATATATATATATATATTAAATATATTTATTTATTTATTTATGAAATGTATCACGTATGTGCAAGAAATATCCCAATAAATGTATAGTAAACCACAATGCTACACCTAGCCCCTACTTGCATAAGCAAATAGTAAACACAAAATCCATGATTACAATCCTGTAACCAACACCTACAACAGGCATTTATGAAAACACATGGCTCTCTAAATAAGTCACATAAATTATGCCTTCAGTTCATAGAGGCCCTTTGTCCTATAACATACTAACCATGGGATTCTCCTATAACAAATGAAACAACTATGCTATGCAACACAAGTAACACGGGGATTTCCCTAACCCCTCATATCATTCACATGCACAACTATCCCAAGTGTAAAAGCACACAACACTATAAAAATCATGTACAAAAACATGCATATAGTTTTGTAAAATGTAAGGAAATAACAAACAACCATAGTCACAACCATTTAATTTTTCAACAAAATCAATCGTACCAGAACATCTTTGCAACTGGCATGCAAATCACAATCCAATGCTATAAATATCATGCAATCCTATCCACATCAACTACCACACTTAAAACTAGAGCTCCGCCCTAGCTCCAAATATCCATGTGCTTTGTTGATTTAGTAACATGGCACTAACTTATTCATAAATGTCTATATTCAAAACCTTTTCTCTGCACTTCTTTTGTGATAGAGCCCAGTGTTGAAATAGGAAGATCTTATGCCAATCTATAACATACCCCCTACTAACCTCAATCCTAACTAAGGTTAGAAGGAGGTAGTTACTAAGAAGACCCAATCTTCATGGTCCAGTTATGGAAATGGAGTCCAATTTTTTTTCTTTCTTTTACTCTTGACAAACTCGAAACGAATGATGCCATCACATTTGTCTTGTCGAGACAATTCCGACAATATAATTTTTTCTCTGATCTGACTCCTAGATCCAAAGATATGTCCATTCAAATATTATCCCTTTAATTAGTACCACCTCACTAACATGCCATGTGGCGCAAGCATGGTCCCCACGTGGTTCCCACATGGAAATACAAGTCAGCCTCTCACTACCACACGAAAGTGTTTCTGTAGTTGCTGACTCATTCATCCTGGTCACGTAATACACCATTAAACAATGTGCGCGACCCAATCCATAAATATGTGCATTATAGGGTGTATTGTGAGTGCGAGAAGGGTATTGTGATTGTAGGCCCCTTGAAACCATGTTAACTTGGAATACTATCCTCGGAAATAACTCTTGCTTCCCCTCATCGACCTCTAGGGGATGATCTTTCAGAGATTATGTGGAGCTTTCCACAATAACCAACACTTCAACATGGCTCATCCGACCACGCTGTCCCACTCTCCTATTTACCTTTACCAATGGGATATATTGTGCCACATCATTCTGGGGATAATATCCCAACAATTTTATACCATGCTCCATGATCTGGATCTTGGGGGGAGGCCCCCGAGATCTGAAAAATTGAAATGCTAGAAAAATATGAGAACACAATAAATAAAACCACCAAGAAGTTTTTTATTAAAATAAAGAATAACTATAAAAGCTACATTTTGGTGGACACTATCCTTTTACAAAATGAAACTTATTACTTATAACCTTTTTAGTTATAATGCCACAGGTAAATTCCATGGGTGGGTAAATATTATGGGTAAATGATAACCATGGGTGGATGCCACTTACAATACCATGGGAGGATAAATACCATGAGTGGATGAATACCATGGGTGGATGCCACTTACAATACCATGGGTGAATGAATACCATGAGTGTATGCCACTTACAATACCATGGGTGGATGCCACTTAAAATACCATGGGTAAATTCCATGGGTGGATAAATACCATGGGTAGATGAATACCATGGGTAGGTGCCACTTTCCATTCAGATCATTCCTCCCTCCTTAAGAAGCAATGGTCCCCATTGTGTGAAGTTCCCTCCTAAGAAGCCTTTGTTGAATATGAAGAGCCACCAAAGAGAAGGGTTTTGTGTGGTTAACCCATAACTGTGATGAAAAAAGATACGATGATGGAGATACCCTGTAATGCCTGTGACCAACTATGATACTAACAGTGTGCGGCCTAGGAAATGGACTTCGATGAAGCGTGGGATTGTGGATGACCCATAACCATGACAAATGAAGATTCGCGGATAGAGATACCCTGTAATGGTTATGACCAATTGTGATACTAACATTGTGCAACCTGGAAAATGGACTTTGATGAAGAGTGGGTTTGTGGATGACCCATAACCATGAAAAATGAAGATTTGAGGATAGAGATGCCCTGTAATGATTGTGATAAATTGTGATACTAACAGTGTGCGACCTAGCAAATGGACTTCGATGACAAGGGTTTTGTGTGGTTGACCCATAATTTTGAGTTTGTGGATGACCCATAACTATGATTCTTGTCAGTCTTCCTAGTAAAAGTATGATGGCTTGTATGGTAGATTTTCCTATCCAATGAGATGTTCTAAAGACTTCTTTCACATTTTTTTTTCTAGCAATAGAACTCTTGTTGCAACATTGTCGATAACTTATGCTATAGGTGATGAAATCGAATTCTGTTTGAGACTCATTTGAGGTATTGGAGATATATTTCCTTTGATGTAAGAAACTTGAGCATTGATGACTTTTGGAGTGAGAAAAGGATTCTTGAAACTCATGGTACACGCAGCCGCCCAACGGTCCAGACATATGTAACTTTAATTGCTCATATCTCTCAAACCAGGAAATAAAATCAAATTCTGTAAAAAACCCATTTGAGCTAACATAAAATATTTTAAAATGATATATTTTGAACCTTCTAAGATTCTCTATGGAGGTCATGGAACTTGCATGAATTTTTCTTCTCTACATTTCATCCATCATTGTGCTTCAAACCTTCATTCCCATGGAGTTGTAACTTGCTATGATACCACTTATTCAGATCTTGAGGGGAGGCCCCTAAGATATGAAAAATTCAAATTCCAGAAAAATATGAGAACACAAAGTAAACAAAACCACCAAGAAACCTTTTATTAAAATAAATTTTTTTATAAAAGATACATTGTGGTGGATAATCTATCCTTTTACAAAATTCAACTTGTTATTTATAGCCTTTTATAGTGACAATACCACTGGTAAATTCCATGGGTGGGTAAATACCATGGGTAAATGAATACCATGGGTGGATGAATACCATGAGTGGATTCTACTTAAAATACCATGGGTGGATGAATACCATGTTTGGATGCCACTTGCAATACCATGGGTAAATTTCATGGGTGGATAAATACCATGGGTGGATGAATATTATGTGTGTATGCCACTTTCCATTCAGATCACTCCATTTGAAACCTCCAAGATTCGGAGTCCAGGGTGTCGTCATCCTTCATCACTCCTTCCTCATAGACGGGGTCCCATTTAACCTTAAAATCCCCCAACTATTCATGACTTCCTAGTTACATGCAATTGGAGGGTTTTCCCAACTTTATGTGCCCACTTAGAGGCCCACCATGCCACATCATCTTGGGAACTTGATCTCGATAGTTCCTATTTTGCACTCCCCTCGAAATATTTTGGGATAAACTTCCAGTATACGTGGACGGTTCTAATGTTTACATCATTCAATGGTTGGGATATCTCCTTCTGGTTTCCTTGGACACAACTCCCGATCATATTTCCCAGTAGAGGGCCACTCCTCTAACCCCCAACTACAATTTTTGACCTCCACGTTCACTGCATGGGCATGGCACATATCCTCATGATGCTTAAGCCTGAGACCCTTTTTACTCCTCCAGGCCTTACTTATGGCCTTGTGACACAGGTTCTTATGTGCACATTTGGGATTTTTATGCCCTTGACGCTTTGATAAATGTTTATGCTCATAAGAGGAGCCTTTGCCCAAATCTTCTACACACAACTAGTAAATACATATAGGGTATATGCAAGCTTCTTTGAGCTATCCCTCCCAAGCTTTATCATTGCATATATCTCTCTTGAGCTCTCAACAAAGCTCGGTCTAGCCCATGCGATATATATATATATATATATATATATATATGTATGTATGTATGTATGTATGTATGTATGTATGTATGTATGTATGTATGTATGTATGTATGTATGTATGTATTTATGTATGTATGTATGTATGTATGTATGTATGCCAAACTATTCCTTTTGAGCTTTATGGGTAAGAAATGACCTAGTATCCAAATCATTTTAATGCAACATCCATTCAGTTAACAAACATTGGTATCTATACATAGACATTTAGACCCATTTAAAGACTCAAGAAAAATATAGGAGTAACCCACTCCTAAGTATTAGCTTAAGCAATTATTGGTTTTGTGGCCACACACACACACACACATAGAGGAAATGAAAAAACATTAATATATCAATATCTATGGATCAACCATCCCTCATCATCTACACGCCAATTAGTAATATTTATTCACTTAGGAATTCAACATTCCCTATCAGTGACATCATAATTTAACCAACACATACTCTGTGCAAAACCTCCATCCTGCCTGGACTTACAGGTTAGAAACTAGACCCACTAACCATTCTCTTAACAAAGTATTATCATTGCATAGAGTCACCCATCTCTTTAATAGTTAGGCATTTACAAGGTTCACACATTCATTACATACAAGTCATTTAGACTAGGATTATACCCAAAACACACAAAAGTTCATACCAATCCACATTCATTCCTTTAAAACAATTATGTTCATTTAAACAAGAATGCTTCATTCCTCATCATTACAAGCCATGAAAAGGAAATACATTTAATAATCTTAAAGTGTTCATAACATGAGATTCATAATATGACACTTATCTTTGATAAATTTAGCTAGAAAATTGAGATTGGGACTTCAACTCTTCGCCCAACCTTCGATACATTGTAGCCAAGTATTTATTATAGTAGTCACCCCCAAGCTAGATTCCAGATATTGAGGATGGGTTATTATGGGATTAAAACATTTCTTCTAGTTAAAACAGGGACTCTAGAGGAACATCCAGCAGCTACTACATGCAATCCATATCTCACAGGGACCCATAGGTCCAACCCCTCCACCTTGCAACTACTCCAATAAGAATTGTGGCTCTACCAATACAGGCTAGAATAGGGAATCTAGAGGCTCACCACCTCCACCCCAAATGAATGAGGGAATCTAGAGGCTTAACACCTCCACCCCAAATGAACGAGGGAATATAGAGGCTTAACACCTCCATCCTCAACAATTCATTCTCACAACAATTGCACCTAACCCTGAGTATCTAGAATCCATGATAAAAGCTAGAAAAAAAGAAGAGGGGGCTAAAAAACTCTCCTTATTGGAATCCAAGGAACATGCCTCTACCCAAGCTGTGAAGGGAATCTAGAAAACCATCTCCACCCTATAGTATTATTTGGAATCTAAAGACTATTGTCCTCACATGGGAGATATTCTTCCACCTCCTAATAATCAACTAAATATTTTCTTTTCTCCTTTCCTTTTGGTAGTGAATCATAGCTATGTGTTATTTTCCTCCTTCACTTCTTCTTTCTCGACACAACAATACTTCTATGAACCTCTCCCTGAGGATTTCTTTCATTTTTCTTCCTTTTCAAGCTTCTTTATTTACTATCTCTTGCGTTCTCTCTTGTTCTCTCTCAGAGATCTTCCCCACAATGCTTGAGACTGCCTTCTTCACGAGCGACCCTCTTGCTTGTAGTGCATTAGGTTTCATTCCTCCCCAAAAAAATTATTTCTTCTTTTGTGGAGTGTGATAATCATCCCCATTACATAGTTGCAACCAATTTTGGTTGCGTGGGGTGTACATTCTCTATTGCCCCTAACTTCCTTCTTGGCCATGGTGGTTCTATATTTTATGAGTAGTGGTGGGGATGCTGTTATGTCAGCTCCCTACCCCACTCTCCTGTGTTGAAAAATGCAGCAAGAAAGTCTCAATTTGATTTTACCTTGGTAAAATTCAAAAAATTCGAATTTCCACATCAACTGACAACTTAGATGTAGTTAACTTGTGTGAAATAGCTCTTCTCACTAAGTTAGCTTAGTAAATTTGAGTTTGAGGAGTTAGTTCTATTAAGCATGTGTGGTTGTTAATTTGTAGAAATCAAAGTCAGTTATTTCAAGTTTTTTTCAATTAAACTAGTTCTAACTATTGGAGGAAATAGTGGAAGGTCAGTTGTGCAACTATACTTTAGTCTAACTTAGTGATCATCCAATTAATTGATCAATGAACCCAAAATAATTAGTGCATGAAAATAATTTGAGTGCCCCACTTGTGGTGGATATTCCAAGGTAATATAACATCAGTTGTAGACTATTTTTGAGTGCACAAGTGTTGCATGAAGTTAGATGATCGACCTTTGGAATTGCACAATTATTTTGGAGGAAATTCCTAAATAATAGGGGGGCCTAATTTCCTCAGGAATTATGCAAGGAAATAGGGCTTAACCAAAGGAATAAATTGACTAATTCTCGGTGAGATCTTCTTAGTGAGTATAGGGATAGGTTATTCACTTGCAGTTTGATCTCAAATTGAGCTAGCAATTCTAACACATCTCTATTCATCAGATTAATGCAAGCAGAAAAAGGGGATTGCTTTCCCCTGAAAAAATACAGTGTGCATGTGTCTGATTTCTCATCGCATGTTTGTGATTTATGTTCTAAATTGTGAATTGAATTCCACATACAGTAGAGTAGGATTGTGTCTTGTGATTTCAATTAAAATTTCATAAGTAGTTACAATTATACACCATAATTTCTGCATGGCATCAGAGCAGCATTCACATTAGAACATGAATTTTGAATTTGTTTCTTCGGAGGATCGAATTTGTAGTTTGGTTTAGCAGGATCTATTCAGAGTTGGAAATATGACCTTCAATGGACTGAGACTAGAGCATGATGTGGAAAGCATCTCTAATTTCATTTCATGGAATTATCAAATGGATTTGGTGTTGGATGACAATGGATTTCTAGAATATGTCAAGACAAATATTTCAAAACCACAGGCATCTGATGCACATAACCTATCCCAATGGAATACATATGTAGCTAAGGTAATGAGAATAATCTTGGAGGGAGTGTGAGACCACATTGTCTCAAATATCCATGGGAAAGAAACTCCTTCCGAAATGTGGAAAGAACTGACATAATTATTTGAGAATAACAATGACCACAGGAAATTATTGCTCAAGAATAAACTTCGAAATATCAAGATGCAAAAGAATGAAACTATTCTACAGTATCTGAGTAGATTTACACAAGTTCATGATGAACTTGGTGGGGTTGGTGTTAATGTTGTAGAAGATGACTTGGTAAGCCTATCTCTTCTAGGCCTTCCCAAAAGATGGCATAGCTACCAAGACTCGGTGAACGGGAGGGAGAAATTACAATATTAGGAATGCTTATGGTTTGAATTGGTACAAGAGGAGATAAAGTAGAATACTTGAGATGGGACATCATCTAAGGGGGAGGATGAATAAAAAAATGCATTAGTTGGAAAGGGAAAGAAGGGAAAATGGAAAAAATCTCAAACCAAACCAGAATCTAACCAATGGGGCAAGAATAAAGATTTGTCAAAAATTAAATGCTTTAATTATCATGAAGTCAGGAACTATGCCACGAAGTGTAGGAGTAGTAGAAGGTGAAGCCTTGTATTCATAGTTTGAGATTGAATTCACCCTTATCGCATGCATGGAATGCATAATGATGGGGAGCGTGTGTAACTTGGACTCAGATGCATATTTCCACATTATAGGGTGTAGATAATTTTTTAGTGAATTGTAGGAGAAAGATCTCTAGATGCACATCAAGCTGGTGGATGAGAGAAGGTACAATGTGATTAGGTTTGGTAAATTCACCTTTCAGAGGGAGTCAAGATCCCTTCTCAGACTTAGGGGTTGATGTTCATTCCAAGCCTAAAGAAAAATATCATCTCTATTTCACTTTTGGAAGATTGTGGCTATGATGTGATCTTTAGCAAAGGGAAAGCATTCCTAAGACACATAGCCATGGGACTAGTGAAGTAGATTGAGGTTCATGTGAAGAATATGTATAAGCTAGATGTGGAAGATTATTAAGCAGTAAGGTAGAGAAAGTGCAGAGACATGATTGTTGGAAACATTGGGGGGGGTGAATCAATATTCATTTTCAATTGTTATTTTTACTAATTAAGTCATTTATATTTAGAACACAAAATGAAGAATAGGAATACATGCTTTTATTAATACAATATTTACAATAAATCAAGTACAATGTATATAGGGCAACAACCTGTTGCCAAGCACCAACTTGGACTTTTTGTGAGGCTCCAACCCTGTCTTGTAAAGGCACAAACCTTGGATTTAGGAGCACCAAATCCAAGGACACAAATCCTTCCAATTCTGAGGCACCAACCCCAAGGGCTCTGACCCTATCTTGTCAGGGAACCAACCTTGGATTTAGGAGCACCAACTCCAAGGACACCAATCCTTCCAATTCTGAGGCACTAACCCCAAGGGCTCCAACCCTATGCTATATATTGTCTGGATATGTTTGGTAGTAATTCTATGCTCCCAAAATATTCTTCACTAAGTTATGTCAATCTAGAGCTTCACTGTAGTCTCCATGCTACGTCATTAATGACAACCTTGTCTCATAGATGGTATAACCATTGCTCTTCATTATACCCAAGCAAAATCTCCAAGTCACATTATGATGACTAATACATCATGGCCTTCGGTAGTCTCCACACAACTTCAATGTGTCTACAATGATCTGCACTAAGCTTTGCACAAAGACAACTCTTTGTTTCAACCCTCTGTCGTAACTGTGACAGTAACGGCTTCGGGAGTGAGGCTTCAAGAGTAACTGCTTCAAGGATGAATTATTTAGAGAAGTGACTGTTGCAGTTTCATATTGTGCATTCAATTAAAAACAACCTTGTTCATACTCATATAATCTTCTTAGATCCACATAGCGTCCTTTTGAACTGTTATCTGAATCACTTTCAAACACAGGTTCGAGCCTTTCAATAAATAACCCAATCAACAGAATGTTTGACCTTCGGCTTCATTCTTCTTCCGCTCGAACTTTCAGCTTCCTTCTTTTCTTGCTTGACCTTTGCCTTCCACTTTCGTTCGCTCGACCTTTGGCTTCCTTTTTCTTCCATTGGACATTTCGGCTTCCTTCTTCGCTTGCTCGACCTTTGGCTTCCACTTTCGTTCGTTTGACCTTTGGCTTCCACTTTCGTTCGCTCGATCTTTAGCTTCCCTTCTTATGCTAATTCACGTTCACGAGTTGTGAACTGTCCTTCTTCTCTATGATAGATACCCAAGATCAATGCTTGAGGTGAAGTTTTTAACTTGTATATATACGAATCTCATCAATACCCAAAAGACATGTTTATTGGAGGAGAGGCCGACTTATAATGTCACATATTAAAATTATATTAGAGAGGCCCTTTTTTTAAATATTCATCCAATAGACTTATTATTTGTAGAAATCACATAGGAGAGGCTATACCCACATGGAGGTCCCACATCCACGTCATCACCTTAATCACAATCGCAACTTCATGAAAATCAGAGGTTTTACAAGTCGTGCTTATCCTCTGTTTTCTGATATAGCTGATGCCCTTACTACTGATAGAGCAGATGTGATATGATAATAAATCAGGTTATAATGGTGTAGAGGGTCCATAATAATACCACGATCAAAGGTTTTACTGTGACAACCCTATAAGACTTGTGATATGGTGGAAGTGATGTTATATTAGGTCTGCTACTATAACCTGTTTGGGTCCGCATGTATTATCACAATCACAGTTTTAGTGTGACATTCCTTTAAGACTGGTGATATGACTTCCGGCGAGGTAGACATGATATGACCTTAGGGCTTGTTCTATTGGAGCAGTCAGGTCCGTAGCTCAAATCGCAATCTGGGAATTCCAGTGGTAACAGATAATAAAGTCACTGATATAATTCCTCTGATAACACTGTTAACTCCTCTATTATGTTAGCTCCTCTGATATTTTAGGTGATATATTTGATATGTCTCTTACTCTTGAGCATATGCAATATTTCAATAAAAAACAATTTTGTAACAAAATCTTATGCTTGGCTTGGATTTCTTGTGGCTTCTCTGTGATTTCTGATGGCTACTCTTTGATGGCTCATGTTCTTGTCTTCCAATGGCTTCCCTGATGGCTTTCCTCCTTGGCTTGTTTCTCCTGTTACTTCATGGATCTGCTTCTCCTTGGATTTCCTCCTTGGGTCTATTGCTTCTATTATGTCTGTATATATATATTCATTCCATATGTTGTATTCAGTCCTTGGGTCCTTCATGGGAAACATCATGATCACAAGAATTTGCCATCACAAAAACTGCCATATTGACATCAATGACAACCTTGATTAACAATCTCCCCCTTTGTCATTGATAACAATATTCTTTCACTTTCAACATTCTCTCCCCTGTTGACATCAATGGAAAATGAGATTCCCAAGTACTCCCCCTGTCAAGTTGCTACTTTTCTTCATGAATAGTAGATATTCATGGGTATGTTACTCCCCCTTTCATAGTGCTCTTATTTTTACTCAAGATAGAAGGATTGATGCCTTATCATCAACTAGCACACTATCCCTTCTTCATGTCTCAAAAAAATACTTTATCATGGCTTCAACAATGCTTAAAGATGCTCCACTTCAATGCTTCCAAACAGATTCCAAATAGCCACACACCAAATGTTCAAGTCCAAGTTTTTATGCTTCAATCCATATTTTGTTTTCTCCACAGTCAGAATTAAGAGGCCTTCATAGTCCGAATCAAGAGAAAATTCCATTGAAATTGTCTTTCTTGCTATCTCTCTTCAAATCCGAGTTCTTTTGTATCTTTGTGCTTCTCCTTAAGTCACTTCCATCCAACATTTCAACATTGTTGCATTTGGATGAAATGGTGAGAGGTTGTGCCTCACTGTTGCTGTTTTTCTAAGTGACCAGTATCAACTTGAGTTATATTTGACTACACAACATTATCCTTTCTACAGTCCTTTTGATGAGCCTTTTTTTATGTTCTTGCGAGTTATCTCCACTAGCAGATTTTGATATCCAATCTGTGACTATCTTTTAAATTCTTTCTACTGATTGACAACTGCTCTTGCTTTAAGCTCCATTCCCAGATGTATCTATTGTTTGAAGGTTGCCTCTATTTGTGTCCATAATTTACCTATTCTTACATCATATCCTTGAGTCGGGACATTCAACATTTGTAATAATAGCAACATAGTTCTTTGCCCCATTTCTTTAGCATTAGATGGCATTCTCTGCTGCTCTAATTTCTACTTAGTAATCAAATAGAAAACATCTTCAACAATAGTCCATTGGATAGATAAGAGATCATGTTCTTTAATGGAGTGTTCCTGAGAAATGATCTATCAAAGAATGATTGTTAGTATAGCTAATCAAGGATTTCATATGGACCCTTTTATGAATAGCTTATGCAATAATGCTCAAGAATCACAAGCTCCCCCTAATTGTATGCATGGCCTCCTTTTGGTAGAATCCCATCATCGAAAACTCAGAATATCAAGGATATCTTCATCAAATCAAAAACATGTGTTGTTGGCTGGAGAGTTCAAGCAATTTTCGGATTGTATTTTCTTTCTTCTCCATACTTGTGTGACTTTCTTCTCTGGCATGGTTCTAGCTTGTGTATGAGCCCCATTCAAGTTACAATCACGTGCAATATGACAAACGTTATGACACTTGAAGCATTCTATGCTGTTCATGAATAAGAATTCATGATTTCTTCCTGCAAAATTACTTCTCGAAGATTGTCGAGGGCCGTAGTGTCTATCTTTGTGGTATGCCCTACAATCTTTTGCCATGTGTCCAAAGTTTGTACACAAATAATAATAACCAAGAAATATACTTTGGTACCTGAGAGAAGAAGGTTTCCATGATGTACTTCTGAAGTCTTTCTGCCTTGATATCCTTTGATTATAACCATTTCTTCTTTCGTCCTTGATTATTTCATTCTAAATATTTCTTCATTTTACTTAGCTAGATTGCTCTCCATTTCTTCCATGATCCTTGTAGCTTTACATGTTTTAGCCTTGAGAAGGTTGAGGTGGGATTTTAGTTTAAATATTTCTTCATCCTTTGCTTTTAGTTGGCATATCACGGTGTTTCTCTCCTTTTCTTCTTCATCAACGTGTCCTCCTATGATTACTAATGCTTCCATTGTCTTCTTAGCTCCTTGTGCTAAATTTATTGCTTCTTGTAGTTGAGATTTGAGAGAGGATACCTCTACCTTGTACTGACCAATCTCTTCTTCAAGTTTGTTCAAGCTCTTGTGCCTTTGTTCAAGTTGACTTGACAAGGTATCTTCCTGTTTCTTTGCCTTATCCAATTAATTTGTCATGGATATGACTTCTTCATGATGCTTTCTTTTGTTTTGATGAAATTCCTTCTAAATCTTGGCGAGCTCTTCATCTCTTTCTTATACTTGAAGCTTGACAAGGTCAACTTCCTTCCTTGTTTGGTCTTGGTCACCAACTAGTGATTTCTTCTTAAGTTCCTCGTTTTCCTTTTTCAAATTGATAATCTCTTCCATGGCAGCCATAAGTTTAGTGAGGAGATCTTCAAAATATTTTTCATTCTCTTTGTCTTCTAGGTCTTCTTTAGCCTTGATGTCATCACTCTTATCTTCAACTTCCTTTATGGGCTCTGAATTTCCTTCTTGTTTTCCATCATTTTCTTGACTAGTGGTCATGTTCAATGCTCCTTTTGAGTGAAGGTCATGAAGTTTGTCCCATATACCCTTCACTGACGAACATTTTCCTAAATTTTTCTTTATAGAATTTGGTAGCCCATTCAAGATTGCCTTCATTGCTTTTGCATTGTACTCGGATTCTCCATCCATCATGCTATCAACAATCACTGAGACACATGTTTAGGAGGATTGGAGACTTTCTTCCTTGGCTTCACCATTTGTGTTCTAATGATAAACCTTCAAGATGTTAGGCTTTGAGTGAAGGTATTGTCTCTGATACCAATTGTTGGAAATACCGGGGGGGGGGGGGGGGGGGGTGAATCAGTATTCCTTTTCAATTGTTTTTTTTACCAGTTAAATCATTTATATTTAGAACACAAAATGAAGAATAGGAATAAATGCTTTTATTAATATAATATTTACAATAAATCAATTACAATGTATATAGGGCTCCAACCTATTGCTCAGCACCAACTTGGAATTTTTGTGAGGCTCCAACCTATAGGGCACCAACCCTGTCTTGTCAAGGCACCAACCTTGGATTTAGGAGCACCAAATCTAAGGACACCAATCCTTCCAATCCTGAGGCACCAACCCCAAGGGCTCCGACCCTATCTTGTCAAGGCACCAATCTTGGATTTAGGAGCACCAACTCCAAGGACACCAATCCTTCCAATTCTGAGGCACCAACCCCAAGGGATCCGACCCTATCTTGTCAAGGCACCAATCTTGGATTTAGGAGCACCAACTCCAAGGACACCAATCCTTCCAATTCTGAGGCACCAACCCCAAGGGCTCCAACCCTCTACTATATATTGTCTGGATATGTTTGGTAGTAATTCTCTACTCCCAAAATATTTTTCATTGAGTTCTGTCAATCTACAACTACATTCTAGTCTCCATACTACATCATTAATGACAACCTTGTCTCATAGAAGGTATCATCATTGCTCTTCATTATACCCAAGCAAAATCTCCAAGTCACTTTATGATGACTACTACATCATGGTATTCAATAGTCTCCACACAACTTCAATGTGTCTACAATGAACTGCACTAAGCTCTGCACAAAGTCAACTCTTTGATTCAACCCTCTATCCTAACTGTCATAGTAACTACTTTGGGAGTGAGGCTTCAGGAGTAACTGCTTCAAGAATGACTTCTTTAGAGGAGTGAATGTCATAGTTTCATATTGTGTGTTCAATTAAAAACAACCCTATTCATACTTAGATAATCTTCTTAGATCTGCAAAGCGTCCTTTTGAACTGTTATCTGAATCACTTTCAAACACAGGTTCAAGCTTTTCAATAAATAACCCAGTCAAAAGAATGCTTGACCTTCGGCTTCCTTCTTCTTCCGCTGGACCTTTCAGCTTCCTTCTTCGCCCGCTTGACCTTCGGCTTCCACTTTCGTTCGCTCAACCTTTGGCTTCCTTTTTCTTTCATTGGACCTTTCAGCTTCCTTCTTCGCTCGCTCGACCTTCGGCTTTCACTTTTGTTTGCTCGACCTTTGGATTCCTTTCTTATGCTAATTCACATTCACGAGTTGTGGGCTATCCTTCTTCTCTATGATAGATGCCCAAGATCAATGCTCGAGGTGAAGTTTTTAACTTGTATATATATGAATCTCATCAATACCCAAAAGACAAGTTTATTGGAGGAGAGGCTGACTTATGATGTCGCATATTAAAATTATATAAGAGAGGCCATTTTTTTTAATATTCATCCAATAGACTTATTATTTATGGAAATCACATAGGAGAGGCTATACCCACATGGAGGTCCCACATCCACGTCATCACCTTAATTACAATCACAGTTTCATGAAAATCGAAGGTTTTACAAGTCATACTCATCCTCAGTTTTCTGATATATCCGATGCCCTTACTACCGACAAAGCGGATGTGATATGATATTAAATCATGTTATAATGGTGTAGCAGGTCCGTAATAATATCGCAATTAGAGGTTTTACCGTGACAACCCTATAAGACTTGCGATATGGCAGATGCGATGTTATATTAGGGATGTTACTATAACCTGTTCGAGTCCGCATGTATTATCACAATCGCAGTTTTAGTGTGACATTTCTTTAAGACTCGTGATATGACTTACGATGAGGTGGACATGATATTACATTAGGGCGTGTTCTATTGGAGGAGTTGGGTCTGCAGCTCAAATCGCAGTTGGGGAATTCGAGTGATAACATATAATAAAGCCGCCGAAATAATTCCTCCGATAACACTGTTAACTCCTTCGTTATGTTATCTCCTCCGATATTTCATGCGATAGCTCCGATATGGATCTTACTCTAGAGCATATGCGATATTTCAATATAAAACAGTTTGTAACAAACTCTTATTCTTGGCTTGGATTTCCCGTGGCTTCTCTGTGATTTCCGATGGCTACTCTTTGATGGCTCTTGCTCTTGTCTTCCAATGGCTTCCCTAATGGATTTCCTCAGCTTCTTGCTCCTGTTACTTCACGGATCTGCTTCTTCTTGGCTATCCTCCTTGGGTCTATTGCTTCTATTATGTCTGTATATATATTCATTCCATATGTTGTATTCAGTCCTTAGGTCCTTCATGGGCAACATTATGATCACAAGAATTTGTCATCACAAACACTGCCATATTGACATCAATGACAACCTTGATTAACAATGATGTCGGTGAAACTTGACATAGAATAATTGGTAATTTGCATCGTGGTGCCTTGAATATTATGCAACAAAGAACTAGTGGCCTCCCTAGAGGAGTAATTGAGAAACAAGATGTATGCAAAGGGTGTATCTTGGGGAAGTATGCAAAATCCACAATCCATGATCGAGAAAACAACGCACATGTTGTCTTGGAAAGAATCCACTTTGATGTTTGCGGACCTTTCTCGACAACCTCCATTGCCAGACACAAATATTTTGTCATTTTTACTGATGAATTCTCAAGGAAGTGTTGAATCTTCTTCATGTGGAAGAAATATGAAACATTCTCCAAGTTCGCAGAATTCAAGGAACTAGTTGAGAAAGAAACCAACAAGAAGGTGATGACTCTTTGAAGCGATAATGGAGGTGAGTATGTTTCGAATGAATTCAAAAATTTCTATGTGAAAGAAGACATTTGAAGAGAGTTGACAATACCCCACAACCCACAACAGAATGGGGTACCTGATAAGAAGAACTAGAGCATTGTGGGAGCAATCCGAGCTATGTTACATGACATAGGCCTACCTTTGCATTTGTGGGATGAGGCATGCAACACAATAGTCTATTTGGAGAACCAAAGTCCTCATCGGATCCTTGGTATGTTTACATTAGACGAGGAATTCTTAGGGAGAAAGCTGAATGCGTTTCACTTTAGGATTTTTGGAGCCTCTATTTACTGCCATGTCTCCAAAGAATCAAGGAATAAGCTTGAGCTAATTATAGATTTGGAGGGTATTTTTGGGTTACATAGAAACTCCTCACAACTACCATGTTTACTTACCTTCCCTCAGAATGAAAGTTGTGAGTTTGATGAGGAGAAAGAGTTGTGGCGCTCTCTTGAGAGGGAGATTTTGATTCCACCAGAAGAGGAGCTCTTAGCTCTAAAGGAGGAGCCTTAGGAAGTTATGTAGAAACCAAAAGTTGAGGAGTAGAGAGTGGAGATATGTACTCAAGCAGAACCATCCAGAGAAGGCAGGAAGTACTAGGGAGGCTGATAGACTTGTGTAGGATCTGAGGGAGAATGTGGGAGCTCCTTCAAATTTGCGTAGACAAAGGAGGTCACTTGAGAGGTACATTGGATACATGGATTTAATGAATGAGCTTGTAGAGATTGAGCCATCCTCTTTCGAGGAAGAAATATAGATACCTATATGGGTTGATGTAATGGTAGAAGAGAAAAAATCCATTGTAAAGAACAGTGTTTGGGAAGTGGTGCCAAGACCAACAGATAAATTAGTCGTGGGTTCAAGATGGATCTTCAAGGTAAAGAAAGAAACATATGGAAGCATAGAGAAGTATAAGGCTAGATTTATCGCCAAATGATTCTCTCAAGTTGAGGGAATTGACTATGAGGAAACCTTTGCTCCTGTAGCAAGGTATTTATCCATTAGACAACTTCTTTCTCTCATTGTGCAAATGGGGTGGAAGATCCACCATATGGATGTAAAAATAATGTTTCTCAATGGGGTTATTTAGGAGGAAGTGTACATTGAGTAACCAAAATGTTTTGAGACATTTTATCAGGAGTCTCATGTGTGCAGGGTCAAGTGAGCATTGTATGGTCTCAAACAAGCACCTTATGCTTGGTACACCAGGATTGACAACTATCTCACTGATTTGGGCTTCACCAAAAATGAAGTGGATGTGAAACTCTATCATATTTTGGTGGAAGGTAAATTTCTTATTATTGTCTTATATGTTGAAGATTTTATTTTAACTGGTGATGAGTAGTTGCTCAGATCTTGCAAGGAGGACCTTGCAAGGGAATTTGAAATGAAGGACATGGGTCTCATGCACTACTTCCTCGGGTTGGAATTATGGCAAGGTGATGGGGTACTATTTGTGTCTCATTGAAAGTATGCAAATGAGATACTACAAATATTTTGCATAGAGAATTGTAAACCCATGGAGACACATCTAGTGACCAACTGGAGGAAGGAGGATGCCACGATATCCTCGGGTTGGAGGATATGTGCTATGCAATCAAACAACTAAGCCAAGCTATGGTTAGGCCAACAAAATTATTTTGGAAGGAAACTAAGCATGTTTTACAGTGCCTTAGAGGCACTACCCAGTTTAGACTATGGTATAGATGGATAAAGGGAGTGAAGTTGTGTGGTTTCATAGATGCATATTGGAAAGGGAGTCCATTCAACTGAAAGAGTACATCGGGTGAAATTTTCATTGTTGGGTCCACAATGGTTTCTTGGTAGAGGAGGAAGAAAATATTTATGGTTCTCAGCTCGATAGAAGCATAATACATGTCTGCAAGTCAAGTAACATGTGAGGTGATCTATATGAGAAATATACTTGTGGGAATGTTTGGTCAAATGATGGATCTAGCTGTGATATACTGTGATAATCAGAGTTGCATTAAGCTCTCTAAGAATCTTTTATTTCACGATCGATCCAATGATATATATATACGATATCATCATTCACGAGACTATGTGCAGAGGTGGATAATATTTCTACAATACATTTTGATAGAGAAAAAAGGTGCTGACATTTTGACAAAGAATTTGTCAAGAGGGAAGTTTGAGTTCCATAGGTGCAAGATAGGGGTGGTTGATAATGCCCTTCTTACTGAGAGGGAGTGTTGAAAAATGTAGCAAGAAAGTCTAAATTTGATTTTTCCTTGGTCAAAAATCAAATTGAGAAAATTCATATTTCCACATCAATAGAAAACTTGGATGTAGTAAAATTGTGTGAGATGTCTCTTGTCACTCAGTTAGCCAAGTAAATTCGAGTTAGAGGAGTTAAATTTTTGTTAAGCATGTGATTGCTAATTTGTAGCAATCAAGGTCAGTTATTTCAAGTTGTTTTCAGTTAAACTAGTTCTAACTGTTGGAGGAACTAATGTAAGGTCAGTTATGTAGTGAGACTTTAGTCTAACTAAGTGATCATCTAGTTAACTGACCATTCAACCCAAAATAGCTAGTGCATGTAGAGAATTCAAGTGCCCCAGCTGTGGTGGATATTCCAAGGCAACATAACATGAGTTGTAGACTAGTCTTGAGAGTACACGTGTTGCATGTAGTTAGATGATCAACCTTGGGATTTTTGCAATCATTTTGGAGGAAATTCCTAAATAATAGGGGCCTAATTTCATCAGGAATTGTGCAAGGAAATAGGAGCTCAAGTAGGGGCAGAATTTGACTAACTCTGGGTCAGAGCTTCTTAGTGAGCACAAGGATAGGTTATTCACTTTCAGGTTGAGCTCATATTGAGTTAGAAATTATAATACATCTCTATTCATCAGATTAATGCAAGTAGACAAAGTGGTTACCGGAAAAATATTGTGTGCATGTGTGTTATTTCTCATTGCATGTTTGTGATTAATGTTTTAAATTGCGAATTGAATTCCACAGAGTAGTAGACTAGGATTGTGTCTTATGATTTAGATTAAAAATTTCATGAGTAGTTACAATTCTAAACCATAATTTCTACATCCTGTTGGTTGAATTCAACTGTCCCATCTTCTAGCGCAACCCATCCTTCTTAAATTTTTGTCCTCCTTGCCTTGTGGAATTATCCAAGGCAAGCATGAAATATGCTATCCTTCTTTCCTACTTAATTAATTCGTAACACCAGTCCATTTAAGGCACACCTGCCATCCCTTCTATGGTTTTCATGAAACCAGTCAAGGATCCTTAAAATTCCAATCCATCTACTTCCTCAAAAATCTGGAATTTGTGTCCCAATTTTCAGGCCTTTGAGTTTATAATCAAAATACATAAAATATTTACAATATTTTATAAGAGGGGAGTTTTTCCAAAGGGGTTGTCAAACATGAACCTTAAAATCAAGCCCTAAATTGAAAGGTGGTGTTAGTATCAACATCCTGTTGGAAATACTGAGAGTGGGGTGAATCAATATTTCTTAGCGATTAACACTTTTTAATCATTTTCAGAGCATTAATTATTATTCAATTATTATTAATGTTATTCTTCAACAATTATAAACAATAATCAATAGTAGTAAACACCTTACAATAATGTAGGAATATAAAACAATATACATAAATACTTTAGGTGGAAAACGCCCTCCGAGTCAAAATCCACCAAAAACTTCTCTAGTAATTGTCTTATTCTCTCTTCAATAGAAATGTTAATTACATTAATATTTTAGCTACAACTAAGGGATGTGCCAACCCCCTAATTCATAGGCAACAACCTATAGGATGATACTAAACCCTAATATCCTGTTGCAAACATAAGGACACTCCAATTCCCTATAGGTCAGGCCACAACCTGATGAGTGCCCCAACACTTTGTTTATCAGCTGCTGTCGGAAAAGATTCTTCACTGTATTTTTAGTTTATCATGCACAACTGAATGGACACCACGATGCCCTATAAAAGTCACAACTTTCCCTAACACCACCCTACCACCCTGATGAGTTAGAAGACAACATTTCACAATTTTCAAACTGGATCCCCTGTAATCTGAATCAATGTAGAATAAATGTATGGAAAATGTAGAATAGATATTGAATCTGGATAGTTGCTGATCACTATTCCCACAAACTAGTAGCTACACAAAGCTTCAGATTAACTCACTGCATATCACTGTCACTATTCAGTTGCACATCTGTTGGCTACCTCTGCTTGTCACTGTACTAAGATGGTCATGAATGAATATGAATCAATTCACATACAATGATACCACACTATATCGAGTTGCACATGATGTTGCAAACATATAACACTACTATAAAATAATTGCACAAACTAAGGTGCCTCATGTCATCCTGATGACCTGCAGCCAATGTTCTTAAACTTTGTCCTAGGAGAGATACCAACATATGCCTTTTCATTGGTGATCAATTCTCATACACTACTATCCATATTCATGTCGATATGTTGTACAACATAATAATATTTACCTCAAAGACCAGCTACCCTGTGAGGCCACAATTATGTCATCACTACAAGACTTCTAGTACAAATCCCTAGGTCATCATAGTCATATATCTAAGTCAAAGTCAAAATGTCAACTCACAATTTCAATAATGAATAAACAATGGATTTTTCAATTTTGTGTGTTATCTTCAAGACTATATATCAAGTCTATATATTAAATCATTGTTGTCAATAGGTCAGATCTATGAGTCATTGAGATTACTGAGTTCATGGGTATGGTTAGGTTTATAACATTACTATCAAGTTCACTGTAAAGTCACTGTCTTGTGTACTATAGTTAATCTCATGGTCACTCAACAATAAGAGTCACTTGTTGTATATTTAATCACTACTACATCTGTTAATCACTTGTTGTTGTATAGTTAATCACTTGCTGGCCATATTATTTGAACTGTGCTCTCAAAATAAAATTTTGTTGACATGTAAAGTCACATTACTAAGCACTTGAAGAAGTGTCAAGCTGCCATACACACACTGTGGTTTTTCACTCTAATGTATATAATTGTGTTTTCTTATGACAAGAAAACAACTAATCTTTGTATGAAACAAAGTCATTTTGCAACACCAAGTCAGAGACTCTATTGCAGATTTATGTTCACACCTTTGTCTTGAGTTATTTCAGTTTTGTTGATGCCAACGGTTAGCTTAATAACTTGACCTTACAACCATAAAAAGTATGTAATCAAACAACAACTTAAGTGCCAAGGTCTTGTCAATATATATTTCTAGAATCACATTTCAAATGACAATCTTAACTTCGCTACCCTAGTAACATGAATACCTCCTCAAATATTTGTTTTTTGACATAAGACCAAGATTTTAAGAGTTTTATACATTGGTTTTTGTGTGTGTGACCTAGATGAGGTCACAAGTGTGCACCTTCTCTTAAGTTTGTGTTGATTAAATGTGCCCTAAAAAGGACAAAAATATTCTAGACATTTCTAGATCAGAGCATAAGAAATAAATCATTAACATGTGGCTAAATTGACTATCAAACTTATCCTTGAAATAACTCTCAATGAGATTGGGTTTGTGTCCTAATGGGTTTGAAATTTTTCTTTTAAAAGAGTCGAAAAAATAGACCTAACTCTATGGCCTAGATTTTGTCAAACATGGAAAGGATACCACAAAACACATACATATACAAAGCCATCACAAGGTTTACAAGTTTCCTATGAGAGACATATAGACTAGCACTTGTGTTATCAAGCCTTAAAGTGCCAAAACTAAGTCATAAAATTGCGCTCTATTTTCCTTAGTAGACAAGAACAATGCACCTTCAACCTATAAGACAAGTATATCCAACAAATCACCAAGAAAATCCAATGGTAAAACATACAAGAACCAAAAATCTAGCTATTCTTACCTCAAAGATCTTCACTTCCCTTGCAAGAGAGAGGTCCAAACCTCAAATATCCTCAACAGGCTGAAAAACTCAGAACACCTTAGACAACCGAAAATTTCAGAGAGAGAAGATTGTTATGATGTGTTTAAAAGGCTGAAGGTTTCTTTTTATAGTGTTTTGGAGGGTATTCTTAGATGGACGTTAGAGTAGGGATTACTAGGAATTAAAGGATTATAAATATTATATTAAATGAGCCTTGTAATTAAAGGAAGGAGGGTTGTGAGTCTTATGTGGGATTTTTGGTATTTTAAAATGATGAAAGACTTATAGATAAATAATATTTACTTTAAGAATAATATATCTATCTAAATAATCTTTAAATTAAATATTTATGTTAAGGATCTTGCCTAAAAATATTTTCATTACCACTATAAATTTGAAGTCAATGATTGGCTTAGTGCATATGGTCCTACCAAGGTTGTGAAGTCAGTGATTGGTTTATTGCCTTTGGTTCTTGTAGTTATTCAAATTATACATGGTGAGATTATGGTGATAAATAATGTCATATATTGACAACCGTAGGAGGAGGTGTCATGTCACTACCCCTTAGGGGTTTAGCCCACAAAAATGGGTCTTCAGTTTCAAACTCAATTTTATCTAGAACCAGGAGGAACCATGGGGCATCCCATAGATCAACATAAAAATCTCTTTGAGGAGAATCTTATGGCCTAGATCTCCAACACAAAATTAATGGTTTGACCCTTAAAAGACCCTCGAAAATTTCAGGGTACATCCTCAATCTAGGGAACCCAAACCCTAAGAATTGGGTTTTCAACCATCCAAAAGTAAAGCTGCCATCTTGATGTAATCCAATAATTACTACGAAGCATTCATTAACCATTTGACATCAATGACTAATGTTTTTGGTCAAAGTCAAATCCAATCAACACCATGAGTTGACGTCAATGACAACACTATCCAACACATCCCATTTTTTTTTGGAGCCACAACTACCACTTGTTTAAAACCATGGCCTTAACAATTGGTATTATTGAATGAAAATACTAAAATCAACTTTTAAATTAAAAAGCATTGGTATAAGGAGGACACTTTGTTTTATGATAAGTTAGAATTATAACTAGTTTGAAACTAAGGACTTAACAATAAATACCATTAAAGGAAAATTTTAAAATCAATCTCTAAATTGCAAAGAATGGATAACAATAACTCACTTTCTTTTCTTGGATTTAGCATTGTAACATTTTTGAAGACCCAATGATGTAGAAAATCAACATTGTTCTAAACAAAATCACCTTATTCATACCCCTCCACTCTTACTTTTTCTTCAAAAATATTTAGAAAAATATATATATATATATATATATATATATATATATATATATATATATATATATATATATATATATATATATATATAACACTAAACGCAAATAAAAACTAAAATTAAAAACAAATAGGGAAAAAGTAAAAATAAAGTAAAAATATTGAGAAAAACCTATATAACCTATATAACAAACTTATATATATATATATATATATATATATATATATATATATATATATATATATATATATATATATATATATATATATTATATAAACCATCTAAAAAAAGATACATTTAAATAAGGCACCAAAATAATGTTAAAAATGAAAGACAATCAGAGATAATTGAATAGATGCAACAAGTAGCAAGCTTGTGACAGAAGCCCCTGGTTAAAATTGGTATCAGAGCCAGTAACGTCTGGTTCTTGAGGTCGGTATTCTATTCTTGATACTCATATAGAATGGATTTATTCCGGAAATCTGTTTCATTCCGTGAATTAGAAGAGAAAGACTCCATGGTTGAAGAAAATCCTTTAAGAGATATGTTTTCATCTAGTTCAAGTCGTGTCTTAAACCAAGCCAAGCTTGAATATGAAGAAAGTCAGCCATCTTCCCATTGGGAATTACCTGTCATAGCTCCCTCAGAAGTTTATAGTGACATATCTATGTTTCATTTAAGAGTTGTTACTAGAATCAGCATAAAAGAGTCTGTGAGCCAAATTCAAGAAAATTTTGATGAAATCTAGACTATTCCCCTGTTGAATCCAAAGGCTTTACAAGTAGAGGCCAAGAGACTTAATACTAAATATCTGCATTTAGGATGCATAAGAGTAGGAATCAATCCTCTAGTCCATCAGGGACTAAATACTTTTGTGTTGGCTGCTGTTCATGATTTAACACACAACAAGTATACTGATTCTTTGATTGGTAGAATTGTTGCTCCACTGTCAAATGGCCTAGTCTATTTTGACTGTTTTATGAATTTCTCTATCTATTCTTTTGATGAAACCATTGACCAGATCCTCTAGCTTCAAATCCAAACCACTGGTTTCAATATGCATCAAAAGAGAAATAATATTGCCATTCATACCAAAGGTTGTTTTTGCCATACTAATACTCTATGGCCAGCCATCTGCCACACAACCAGTCGAGACTCCAAGTCAAGTGTTGTTATTATGACTGATGCTAGAAATCAGAAAATTGAGCATCAAACAATTCGATGGGAAGACTTGACTTTTCCTGAACACTGGGTAGAACAGAACCCAAAGCCTTTGATCCCAAAAACAATTACCTCAGCTGACATCAAAGAAAACGTATCTTCTGCAGTCTTATCCTTTCCCAGAAGATCTACTATCGATCACCGAGGTATTGAGAAAGCCTGTAAAAGTTCTAAATATTACAAGGATCCTTCTACTGTAGATACTGCATGTTCCAGTTCTTCTTCTTGTAAACACATTTCCCTTTTTGAATTTGCACTATTGTTAGCTTTGCTTCCTTAGAAGTAAAATGCCTAGAGTGCCATAACCATGTCAATTTACTCACGCTTGCTGAAAATGCAATGCATGCAAATCATAATCCTAGATTTGGCATAGCTCCTCCATCTACCTCTGTAAATCCATGCCCAAATCCTAAATGCTCAGACATTCCTTTTCTCATGATGAAGAGTCTGATAATGTCCTCATGATACATTAGATAGTTACTTTGGAAGATGAAGATCCGAGATTCATTGAGATAATGAGTCCTATGAGACCAGCCAAGCCTAGATATGGTCTAGGTTATCTGGAGCAAGCAAAAAGCCTTATACCACCATGTAGATTTGATCCAATTCCTGATGATTGCAAAAAGCCTGCTGTGACGGAAATGCATAAATTCTTTTATGTTATGGATAGGTGTTTTCAGTCTGAAATCAGTGCTAAATGGATGAAAGCAATGCTTAATTGGGATTTTTTCACTAATCCCCAAGCAAAAGAATTTGATCAAACTTATACTCCTCAAGAGAAAAGGCAATTAGCTGAAGATTGGAAGCATTATATGGAAGTTAATAATACATGGATATCCTTTTACTCCTGGAAGGATAAAATTGCCCCCATAAATGTTTTGACTGGTTCATCATCAACCACTTCAGTTAATAAACATGCTTGGACTGCATTGGATGGAAACAAAGTAGAAACTCCATCAAATTTTCCTCAATTTAAAGGAATTGTTATTGGAGAAAATCAAAACATAGCCAAAGAAATCCCATTAGTACAGAAAGATGACAATGCCTTGGGCATTGATGGCAGAATACAGAAGGCGAGCAGATAAATTAGACAAACACAACAATCAAAGGTTTAGAGATCAATACAACAAAGGCCACAGAAGTCAAAGAACAGATTGATACTATTCAAGTATCAATAAATGATGTAAATAAATGTTTGAATAATGTACAATATGATTCTTCTATTATCAGATCATATACTAGAGAATCTCTGTCAAAAATAGAAGGAGTAGAAGAAAAACTAGTTGATCACTTGGATTCAACTAAAAATCTTATAACTGGTTTGGCAGATAAAGTGGAAAGAATAAATTTGTCAAAAACAGAAAAACTAGTTCCAAACTCCTTTCTTTTCAAAAGAAATATAAAAATGCAGGATCCTATCAAACCTGTCAATAGGTTCCCTGCAGTTTTCCCAAAGGAAGTAGCCACGTCTTTAGAATCTGAGGCTACTGAGAAAATAACCATAGCATCCTTATTTAAGGGTTAAGAAGAGGAGAAAAAGGAAGAGAAATATTCTGACAAATAGATCTTCCCCATTTATGAACCTCTTGAGCATAGTTTCAGCAAATATCCAGCACCTGACATAGAAGCCAAAGATAAACTTCCTGAAGCTCATACTTTTTTCCCAGATTCTCACAGAGAATTGAATATAGACAACATGAGCGTTGGAAAAATCAGACAGCTCATAGATATGATGTATACTGAATACAAACTAATGTGTCTAAGGGGAAAGAGTGAGATTGATGCTTGCAGGACTATCATATAGTGCTTTACAGCACACTTCTCAGGTGGTGGGAAACAGAGTCAAATCCAAAACTCATCGAAAAAATGGAAGAAGTTATAAGAGATGAGAATGGAGAAAGGAGACGTTATACATAATTTAGATGGTTCTACTACCAGTAATATGATAGGAGCATTGACATCAATGGTCCTTGAACATTGGTGCGGAAGTGAGACCGAAATTACAGATAAAAATGAGGTTATCCTGATGAACCTCAAATGTCATAAAATGTCTTAGTTTGAAGACTTCCACAGAGATTGGATGCAAAGAATTTATGAAGTCAAAGACTCAAAGAACTTGTTATGGAAACAAGTTTATCTTGCAGCACTGCCATCCAGGTTTGTAGACTATATCAGATTACAAGAAGTCTTTCAATTTCCATTTGAATCCTACACATGGGGAGAAATATATGCTCATATCACGAAGACTCTAGTTAGTCTTTGTACCGGCTCCAAAGTCAATAAATCTCTAGAAAAACTTTCTAAATTTCCTGAAAAAAATTCCATCTGTAGCAACTATGGACTTACAGCAGATGATCCTCTGGTAAAAAGGAGAAAAGCAAAGAAGAAGGCAAAAAGAGAATACAAAGAAAAATTCTATAAATACTGTAGAAAATATCCAAAGGATAGAAGAAATCTCCTAAAAAACCTAGAGGCCAATTCTCCAGAGGTAAGAAGGGATATTATAAATATGTTCCTCGAACACATTACTATAATCCCTCAGATATTCATCTGCACACTACAAAGCAAGAAAAGTGGAATAGCCTTACATGTTGGCTATGTGGAAAAACTAGACATACTTCTTCCAGATGTCCAGAAGGTGAAGACTTAAGAAGAAATAGAGGCAAGAAATCTCAAGCCTTTGTTCAAAAAGGCAAGAAAGTAAAACAAGAAGGAAGGGGAACAACGCAATGCATGAAATGTGGTTCCCATACACATAAGACAGAACACTGCCCCAATTTTGTGATCAGAGAAATAGCTCAGCAACACCAGATTGAAGAATCATCCTATGATTCTTTCAGTTCTTCCTCTGCAGAAGAAATACATGCTCACATACAACAATTTTCGGATTCTGATTCTTTAGAATGTCCCTGTTCTAACTCAGAAGAATGTGTCTGCCAAGTTCACTATGATTTTGATTCAGAATTCTTTTGTGATTCAAGCGAAGTAGAGGAAACTCTCAGACCACAAAAAGAGAAGGTCCTGATGGCTGCTACTGAAGAAGATGAGCTAAAAATTTTAGCTCAAATTCGCAGCATGGAAGAAGGAGAGATGAAGAACCGCCTGACTAAAGCATTCATGGACCAACTCAAGTCCAGAACTGCAAAATATTCAAGTAAGAAATCTTTGTTTATTGATGCTTCATTTGAAAGAAAAACTAAATCATATCAAAAGCATCAAGAAAAACCTAATAGGGTCAGATCTCTCACTCTGGGAGAAGTAAGCCGTGAGATACACAATCTCAAGATAGAAATCTCTGCAATAAAGTCTCAGATTATAGAAATGAAAAAAGGAAAGCAAGTGGCTGATAAAGAACAAGAAGAAAAAGAAGATAAGCTTTGGGGTACTGCTCAATATAGCAGTAATAATCAAATTGAAATTGCTGAAGGATTCAAGGACCCAAATTTTGGCTTCAAAGAAATGAGGCTTATGACCATTTCCTATCAGCAACATCATATTAAGGTAAACATCTATATTAAAGGTAAAGAAAATAATCTTCCAGATTTTCTTAGCTGGGAATATCTTGAGTCCCAAGATCATGTTATGATTATTGTCACTGAGTGGGACCAAAATAAAAAACAAGAGGTCCTACATACTATCCCAGACAATCAAGACTGGGAATAGTACAAAAGAAATTGGAAACCCACATGGCAGCTCAAAAATACGAAGGTACTTGATGCCAATCTGCAACCACATACTGGTATTCAGCACCTTGTACCAGAACGAAGAATATATCCTAAAGGAAGTAAGTGTATCCATATCAGGATCTACAAAAAAGCAAGAAGAGATGCCACCATTGCACAAGTTTCCTTGCAACAGGATTTCCATGACATCGCAGGTATCTGGTACCATGGAGGAAGGAGCACAGGAATACATGAGAGATACTTTTGTATCTACCGAACCAGAGATCTCGCCTGGAATGAACCCAGACACTGGCCAGTCTAGCCCCCTGCACTCTGGCCAAGAGGTGATCCTAATATTATTTTTCCTGACACTGTGTATGATTTTGCAGGTTATAAGAAACTTTGGTGGGATTTCCTAAATGTCGATGATAGGGAAGAAACTCACTATACAAAGTTAAAGTTCAGTACACTGAAATTTCAAAGAAATCAACAGTGCCAGTGGTTCAGAGAATGGTGGCATGATTATGGAGTAAATAGGACTGCAATGGACCCCGTGTATCATACTGAATACTGCAGAAAGCATTGTGATGAGTGTTTCGAACAAAATATTGTAGAATGCTTTCATCCCATTTATAAAACTGTCAAAGAAATGGCAGATAAAGAATGGGACCCATTCCATGTTGTAAACTATTCACTCCAAGAACACATGCGAGAACATTTAGAGTGGTTAGTTTTAACCAAAATTAAACACCAAATTGTTTTGGGAAGACCTATGATCGTCCGAAGGATATATACAAAAGCCTGAGACAGATTATTGTATAAAAGAAATAGATTCCCAGAACTGACTGTGTTCTGATGGTTCACATGGGCTTTCCGTAAAAGTATCCATTGTGTAAATCATGATGTCTAGCCACAAGGACTTAATTGTGGTCAGATTTCCCGTGGGATTTGCTGTACTAAAAGCTTCCACTATGTAAATAACTCATGAAGCATATTTTCTCATGGGCTTTGATAAAAAGCATCCACTTTGTTTTGTCAGTATCTTTTCCATAAGAATCATTTCTCGTGGGCTTTGATAAAAAGCATCCACTTTGTTTTGATATTTTCCATAAAATCTGTTTTCCGAACTGGAATTTTTGTGCCGATGTCGCCCTAGCATTACCCGAAAGCAATGATTCCATCCACCTTTCAGTCAGTCCATGGATGGCCTACAGTAATGCTTGTCCCCTCTCATTTCTATATAATGAGGCTAAGGCTCATTGTTGAGGGCATCGGGAGTTAGAGTCATTGTGTCTAAGAATTGAGAGGCTCTCCTGCTCTACAACTGCAGACATTCAGTCTGATCTGCTTGCATCATGAGAAGATATCGAATCTTAGAGTATCTTAGAGAGTCAGTCTAATCTGAGAAGCCTGTGTATCAGTGTGCTCGACACTAGTAAGAACCTAAAGTGGCCGGATCAAGTTAGAAGTTTTTGAGTCTGTATATGAGTCCAGCCATATTCTGAGGCAGAGCCTATCTTTCACTAGGTAGCCTTCGGTATCGATTGTTCTTTGCGAACAACATGAAGTCCGATAAATGCGAAGATAGTCAATCTCTGATAAAGAATCTCTCTGTAAAAATTTCTGAAATCCGTTATGCAATAAAATGAGTACACCATATTCCGCATAAGAATACCTTGTGCATTTGTATTGTCTGCTGTGGTAGTAGTTATCTTTGAGCTTTCATCTGAAGTTCACAGGAAGCTCATTAGAGGTTTACCAAAGGAGCGAAGGGATGCCAAGGCTATTGTCAAGCAAGGAAACCGTTGTTTAGGCTATGAGAGCGTGAAATTTCTGAGTAGGTTCACGCTGAGTTCACCACTGGTTCACTAGGAGTTGGCTATCAGAGATAATCGAAGAGACGCAACAAGTAGCAAGCTTGTGACAGAAGCCCCTGCTTCAAATGAAAGACATTAAATGCATTACACATATGTAAGGTTTAAAGCAAAATTATTTTTTTAGTGTAATAATGTTTAAAATTGGTTGGATTTACGATGAAAAATGAGGAGGATTTTTATTTGGGTAAGGTTTTCATGAGGGAAGCTTACCATGAAAACTAGGGGATATCTTGAGGTAGTGATTAAACATGTAGTTGCATCTAGATAGCTTATATTAATGGTCTTGTGATCTATGTACACACATATGGATCAAAACCTACCCCAATGTGCTTCTTTTTAGAAGATAAATCCCACTAGTGTGATTGGATTTTGAGGGTTTTATTTTGTAAGGAAACCAAGGATCAAGATCCAAAATAGTTAGGGAGAGACACAAAATTAAAATCCAACCATTGTTAAGGGTTGGTGTATCCCAAGCCCGATGTCATCCCCAAGGTATTTTGACAACTTAGATGCCTTGGGGTCATGGTTTCTTAGGCCACATGTCAATCCTGCAAATCACGAACATACTAGTAGAAATAACTTAATAATATAACATAATGATATATACACGAATGGAGGGTTGAGTCGACGGGGAGCATGGTTTTGAGAATCATTCCATTATTGTTTATTCTCCAAATAACTTCTCATGATTATGAGAATTGCCTCACCATTTTTCATCCTTTTAGTCATTTTTCAATGAGTGATGGGTTGGAGTATGGGTGGTGGTGAGGTGATTCTTGAAATCACACCCCCATCAATCCCTTTGTTTGTGTATATATTGTTACATTATATTATTTTATTTTTCATGAATTAGAAAAATCAATAGCTATGGTGGGATTATACTTGCATGAAATGGGCTTGATTATGACTACTACCACTATAACCTCCAGGCATACCAATGTGACCCCTCACATGGCACATTGACCTAGTCAAGGGTTTGAACCAATAATATCATAATAAGTCCCTTAATAGTGCACCATATCACCAACTGATTTACACCACAGGGGATTTTTTTTAATTGAAGGATATGGGGATGGGATTTGATCCACTTGCATGTGCATGTGTCACGAGATAATTTAATATAATATTTCTAGGTGAAGCCTCACATTCCATTATTACCTCAAGGTGTCCTTGGGACTTTACTCTAGGAACTCATGGGAATTGAACCTTACCCAACAATGAAAAACTCTTTTCTTTCCACTAGTGGATCCAACCGCATTGGTCATTATCATGTTACATTGCAAATATATGTTTTATAACGAGTTTTTCTATAAAACTTTGTTATGGTAAGGTTGGTAACTATTTTTGCATGTCAAAATTCACAATGCCTATATGATATTCACGAGATTCAATTTAAGAAATGTAAAATTTCAAATTATCATTGCCACATTTTACTTAAAAGGTGGGAAAAATATTCATGGATTTACCTTGTTACATTATATGTTTCCCCTCAAGTAATTCCAAATATAGTGGAAAACATCATTTTGTGGTCATCCCATTTGAATACAAGATTATCCATGATCCAAATTTCAAATTCCATATCCCCTTTATAAGTTTTTTTATTTTTATTTTGAATTGAATGTTTATGTTAACAATTGGTGAGATTGTTATTATTTTGAAACTCCAAATGAATCAATTGGTAACCTCCTTTAAAATCATTCCTTCATTTGAATGTAAGATACAATTTAGATTTAACATGAGTTACTAGATAAAGGTAAATTTTTCCAAGTGTTGTAGTTATCATATATTTGAAATGAAAATTATGAATAAATTAGGGTGAAACCTTATTTTCAAATTCACAATACATCTCATGAATCTTGGCCATACCAAGAACTTCAGTGTCTAAATTATTTAGATTGAAGGGGGGTGAAGTTGTTCTAATTTCAATTATGGTTTTTGAAGCAAATTCACCTAACTCTACTAACATGTGCTTTTTAAAGGGGTGAATTGTATATATATATATATATACATATACACACACACACACACACACACACACACACACACACACACACACACACACACACATATATATATATATATATATATGGATCTAAAGAATATAAAAATAAGAAATAAAAGAAGACCTGAACAATGAATAAATCGATGAAACCTCAACTGAGGAAGCCAAATACATCCTATATTTTCAAACACAATCTTAACAACTTTGCAACATGCACCACAACATGTGGAAATTTTTGTAGGTTTAAAGATAAACATTGACCTTTTAATCCAGATTTATGCAAGAATGAAAATAAATACAAACTTAAATAGAAACACAAAGCTACGATGAAAACTAAACTTTAATTAATTAATTAAAAAAATGAAAACTGTTTACATGTAGAATGGAGATAAATTAGCTCAGGCGATGGTAGATTATCTATGAGAAGAGATGTGATTGCCACATGCCTTATGAACTATGTTACGATGAGACTTATAGGCCTTATTATTATTGAGAAACAATGGGAAACCCTAAAAATCCAAAAATCTAACCCTAGGAGATGAAATGCCAAAAGTTTGTAGGCCCCGCTGGGATTATTTGGAACACCAACTTCTCAGGGTCATAATTCAACCATATGATCTCTGTTTGGCATGCATGATTCCTTGTTATAAATATCTATCAGATGACAACAATTTTCGGGCAAGTTTAGGGCCTGAAAAACTAACAAAAATAGTAAATTGTGCTACAATTAAGGAAACTGAAAGAAACAGTGTTGGGGGTCCAGGTGGGAATAGGCAGGTGGCCACCAATATCCACCTAAATCAGTCCTCCCCCCTTAGGAAGCAATGGTCCCCATTGTGTTGAGTGCCTCCATGAGACGGGGAAATTTCTACTAAACTTGGTCCCTGGTGAACCACTTGCCTTGGTGCATGAGTTTTCCATATTTGACAACCTGATACAATTGGGTCGTATGTTGGTGAGTGTTCTTAATTTGTGTGTCCATGATACGATCAATCATGGATTGTTCCATGAAATATAGGTTGAGCTTTGCTGGTGTCATTTGCTCATAAATATATGATGTGTCCAATAATGGTGGAAAGTATGGTCAAAGGTGACCCACATTGAACACTGGGTGCAGATCAAGGAATGAGATAATTTTGAGCTCGAAAGAATTGTCTCCCACATCATTGGTGATGGTATAAGTCCCTTATCGAAGTGGTCTAAGATTTCGATGGGACCTAATAAGGAGTTCTTTCTGCAAATACAACCAAACTTTGTTACCCACCTAAAACTTATGTGGCGCCCAATGCTGATCATGCCATTGTTTATAATTAGCATTGGATTTATCTAAGATTTCATGAACTTGTTGGTGGATGTGCTGGATGAATTCATTAAAAATGGTTTCTTTATTAACCTCAGAATGTACATGTGTATATTTTTCCTGTGTAGTCACATGAGGAATGGTAATATCAATTATACATAATGGTTGAAATCCCAGACCCACTTGAAAAGTATTGCATCCAATCGAGCTATGGAGAGATGTGTTATAGATATGCTTCACATAGGGAAGGATCTCATCCCACATTCATGGATTGATGGTGTTGTACATGCATAGTGTGTACATTATCATCCTATTGATGACGTCTGTCTGGATATAGTATACCTAGGGGGATAGTATGGGGTATAGAGGGAGTTACCCAAGGGAATAATGCAATAATGGGATGGGCCATAGTAATAAATACAGTGGTTAACCCGTATCTTGTAACGGACCACAAGTAGTTAGAAATAATGTAATAAGCCCATTGTATTCGATAGATGGTATTGAGGGAACCATGGTAATGACCCATGGTATTGTATGTATGAGGCCTATATAGAGGCTAGAGACTCCCCATTGAGAGATGTCAAGGAATATTGTATGGAAAAGCATATGGCTTGTGGAGTGTTCTCCTTCCTTAAGGAGTGAATATATGGTGTTTCCCTACCTCAAGGGTTTGATATTAATAAAGTGAAGCATTTCTATATTTAGATTTTGTTATTCCTTAGGTATATTTGTATTTTCATATATTTGCAGGTCAGATTTATAACATTGGCCATTAGTGTGAGAATGGAATGTAGTGGACGTAGGGGCCTTGGTGTCCAATAGTGACCAAAGGCTCAAGAAAAAAGTGTTCAAGAACCTGCTATCCCAATCTAATATAATGGTTTGTGGGATCCCAAAATGTACCCACACTTGTTTAAAGAAAAGTTTGATAGTGTCATCTGCTGTGATACTCTTCTTGCAGGATGCCAATCTAGCCATCTTAGAAAATCTATCCACAACCACAAATATACAGTAATTATTATGCTTGTTGGAAGGTAGGATAGACAAATAGTCCATGGAGATGGATTCAAAGGGCTGAATAGGAGTGGAAGAGGAGTGTACAAGCCTTGCTTCTTGATGGTTGGCTTGGAGATGGCACAAGAAGTGCAAGATCTGATATATTTTCAAACATTCTATCAGAGTTTTGACCAATAAAAATACTTTTGCAGTACTGACACATTTTACTCCACACCAAAGTGTCCTATTAGTTAACGTGAGTGTGCCTACTTCATAAGCTTTTCACGTTCACTTGAAATAACACAAAGGTGGCCCAGGTAGCATAATAATGTATCCTGGAGGTGCAAGTCTGATACTTTCTTTCCATCCACTAGAATCTGGTATGTGGTGGTGAAGTTTGGATCATCTTTGCATAGTTGCATCCATATAGAGGTCTCATGGCCACAAGAGTTGAGAATAATGGCCCGTGCTGCAACCGAGGGCCGACAGAGGAAATTTGCAACATGATTGGTGCTGCCCTTCTTGTATTTGATGTTCAAATGGAATTGTTGCAGATATGTGGACAACTTCTGGTGGTGATCATTCTACAACTTCCCTTGTATATGTATAAATTGAAAGGTCAATGATATGTGTGGATGATCGTCTCCTTCCCCATAATGTAATGTTTCCATTACTGATAAGCCTGAATAATGGAATACATCTCTTTATCGTAAGTGGGGTATTTCTAAATTATATTAGAAAGTATCTCACTATGATAGGCCACCATATGCCCTTACTAGGTGATAACTACACCAATAACATAGTCAAAGGTGCATGTCTCAATTTCAAATGGTTATTGCAGGTCTATAAATGTGAGTATTGGTGTAGAGCAAAGGTGGTGCTTTAGCTCGACTAATGCCTTATGTTTGTATTTGGACTAGGAAACTTTTGCTTTTGCTATACGCTTGGTAACTTGAACTAAAGACCAAGTTATATGAGAGAATCCCAACACAAACCTTTGATAAAAATTGGCAAGGCATAAAAAGTTGCAAAGCATTGTTAGAGTGGTTAAGGCTGGCCAATCCTGAATGACTTGGATCTTATCTAGATCTATATCCACGCCTTGCTTATTAATGATGTAACCCATATATTGGACTTGGATCATGCCAAAGGTGCATTTATCCAAGTTGACACATAGTTTGTGTTGTTGCAGGGTTTGGAGGACCTATTGAATGTGTTGAAAGTGCTCTTCCTAACTCTTGTTGAACACAAGGATGACGTCCAGATATACAACCATGAATGAGTTGGTGAAGGGCTCCAACATGTCATCCAACAACATCATAAAAGTTGCAGGGGAATTTGTCAACCCGAAAGGCATGACCAACCACTCAGAAAGGTCCTCCTTGGATTTGAAGGTGGTCTTCCATATATATGTGGGTTCTATTGGAACCTGGTGATAGCCAAAATTTAAATCTATATTACTGAAGTATTTGGCCTCCTTGAGTTGGTCAAGAAGGTCATCAATCGATGGGATTAGGTGCCTATTCTTGACAATGATTTTGTTTCATGCCCTATAATCAATGTAGAATATCTAGGTCACATCCTTCTTTTGTACAAGTATAATCAGGCTCCCACAAGGTGAGGAACTTGGTCAGATGCGCCCTTTTTGTAGTATCTCTTGGATCTGCCATTTTATTTCTTAATTTTCATAATAGAGTAGTGTTATTATTTTTATTTATTTATTTTTTATTTCAGACTTCTATAATCCATATCATTATCAAATAAAATATTTGGAGAGTAGTGTTATATCAACCCATAGGGTAGAGGTGCTCTGAGATTCTGATCTAATGCTTAACTTGATAGTGAAAAGGTACCAATGCGAGTGAGGAGAATATGTTCCCATATTCTTCCATGATCTTATCCACTTTCTTCTACTATGTGGAGGAACCCTTCCTGTGGGACATGGATGTGGCCACAATTTCCCCACTACTTTGAGAATGAATAAGAAAGGAAAAAAATTTCCCGTTTGGGAGATGATCTTCCTATATTGCTTAACATAGATGAAAGAGATGATGGTAGGCATATATTACTTCCTAAACTAATAATAACAGTTTGAGCCATAGACTCATACATAACATGAAACTTCCCAAAGTATGGTTAGCCTAATAATACATCAAAAAATTCAAGAGGAGCAACATCACAAAGTTCCTCATCTATGAAGGGATTAATGCTATAGGGAAGGCGAGATTGCTATCTAACATGGAAATCTCATCTTGGTGGATCCAGTCAATGGTATATGGTTGTGGGTGTGGTGTGGTTAACAAGTCCAACCACTTAACGACCTCTACTAAGATGAGTTTCTTTTGGCTTCCACTATTGACAATGAACTACAACGAAGAACCCTTCACCTACATCTGTGAGTGGAAGAGACTCTCCCCCTCCTATGGATATTTAGTTTAGTCTTCTAGACCTTGGTGGTGGAAACAATGGAACTTCCTTCTGCATCAATGTTCTACTTGCCCTTGTCATTCCCCTTTTCAGGTTCTAGCTCAGAATCAAAACATGCATCAAACTCTGAAGCTTTCATCTCATGCAACAATCACTGCTTGGGACGACACTCATTTGTGTTGTGGGTGGGGCTCTTGTGGAACTTAAACCACTTTCCTATGTCCTTCATTGTCTTCACGGAACCATTATTTTCTTTTGTCCTCGATGAGTTGTTATGGGTCATTCCACCTTGGCTCTATCCTTTGTTCTTGTAACAATCCCAGGTTAAAAGTTCGTGTAATAAAGGTTAATAAAGGAAAAATAAGACCTTTATGGGACATGTATTCCAAGATGATTATTGGGAAAATCACTATAGTGGGCATCACTTTTGGTTTATTTATGGCTAAGGAAATTGTAAAGTTCATTTGAAAATAAAAAGAGGCATTAATTGGAATTTATTTACGAAAATAAAAGAAAATATGAGAAAAGGAAGGTGAAGAGACACAAATTTTCATGAGAGGGAAATTATATAGGAAAATTAAGGAAAATGAAGAAAATAGAGGCCTCAATGATAAAAAGGCTTATGAGGATCACTTCATATCTTTTCTCAGTTTGGCTTTGGATTTAGTTTTAGAGAGAGAGAAGAGCACCAAGTGGAGAAAGCAAGCAAGTAAGCAAAGGAAGGAAAAGGAAAGCAGAGGAAAGTGAGGAGAAGTTTGGATCAATAGCTTGAATAGGAGGATTTTGCAGGTGACAAGTTGCATGTTTTATTTCCTAGTTGAGGTGTGAATGCATGGTACATTCATTTGTGTATTTGGTTCATTTGTTGACATTGACATGGGGTTTTCTTGGTTTGAAAGTGCTTTTAACCTTGCCTTGCCATTTCCTAGATAGCCATGGTGATATGAGATTCATTTCTTGGTTGATCTTTGGATTGCTGGAAGGTTTTGGAACTGGGTGAGGTGGTCATAAGAAAATTCCCAAGGGTTGGGGGTGGAGATGGTTGTCTCCAGGAAGCCCTCAACATGTGGGTGGAGATAGGAAAATTCCTCAAGGTATGGTGAAGAAATTATGAGGCATCCAATCTTGTTTTGGTTTTGTGATCTCTTGAATGGATTTGGAGAGATCACAATAGTTTGAGGGACAAGGTGGTTTAAACTATGGATTCCCTTGGCTATTTTTGTCTTGGTTTATTCCATGGGATCCCACATTCATGCTTGGAATATGACACGGGGGTGATTGGATGAAAGAAATATTTGGTTAAACTCAATCTATGGTCGGGTGGTATGTGGAATTCCCTCGCATGGTTAGATTTTCATATGTTAATAAAATTTATTTTCATATTGTGATTTATGAGCATTTTTACTTGTTATTATGTTGATTTGATGGTGGTTTTTTCATGGTTAATATTATGGTTATAAGCATGGTTTGTGATATGCTCCAACTATGGCTCTTGTTATACTTTGATAAACTAATGAGTGTTTGATGAATTCATGGACTAACTAGTGCTATTGAAACTACTTGAGAGAGAATTAGACCCTCTCGATGATTCTCAGCTAAAGTAAAAATATTTACAATTAGATATGCATTCATGACTTGTAGCTTACATGTTTACCATGTGTTTGATGAAACATCTAGTATGTTTTAGTCAATCTAGGCCAGGTTTTGGCTTCAATTTTGAATGATTAACATTGTCATTATTAGAAAAATGATTTTGGAAATTTATAAGAAGTTCTCGACAATGGTATGGAGGTTAGCCTAGAAAAGTGGCTCATATTTCGGGACTACAAGAACAAAAGGATTTTGGATCATAACTGCATGGAGCAGGGCTTATGAGTGAGGTTGGAGTCTCACAAATGAATGCAAGCAATATTAAGGGTGCGTTTATAGGTCTAGGTCTGAGAAAAAGTGTTCCAGCTCAAGGATTGGTCACCTGAATTGGTTGTTCAACCTCTTAGTGATCTATGGTTTATGATGAAGGCCAATAAGTCTCAATTGTGGGCTCCACTTCCTTAACTAGAAATAGGAGGTTGGGTCATGTCATAGTAGCATTTAAATTCACATACACAAAGGGCTTGTGAATTTGAGTAAATGTGGGGTGGCACGTTACAAGATTGGTATAAGAGCTTCCAGGTTCAACACTTGGAATGGATGTGCGAGATGTTATTTTTATGCATGCATGTTAGTCATATGAATGCATTGTAGTGGATATGGTTGTCATATATGTAGAAATATGGTTATAGAATTGCAACTGATCAAGAAATTTATTTTATAATCAAGAGACATAATTCTACTCTACTAGTATACATAATTTAATTCACAATTTAGAACAACATTTGCAAACATACAATAAGAAAAACCACACATGCAAAATAATTTTCTAGCGGAACCAAACTGAGAAAAAACCCCTCAAGCCACTTTGCATTAATTAGATGAATAGAGAATGTATTACAATTACTTGCTCACTTTGAGCTCAACTTGCAAGTGAATAACCTTTCTCTTTGCACAATGAGAAGATCTAACTCAAACTTGGTCAAATTATGCCTCCACCTGGGCTCCTATTTCCTTGCGTAAATCCTAAGGAATTAACCTCTATTTTTTAGGAAACTTTCCTCCAATTGATTATGAAATTCCCAAGGATTGATTATCTAATTGCATGCAACACCTGTACACTCAATATAGTTTGCAACTGCTTGCCACACTGCCTTGGAATCTCCACCAAATATGAGGAAATCAAATTTCTTCCATGAACTAGCTATTTTGAGCTGATTAATCAGTTAACTAGATGATCATCAAGTTATACTACTGTCCCACTACATAACTGATCTTTCACTAGTTCTATCAACAATTGGAACTAGTTTAATTGAATACAACTTGAAATAACTAAAATAGATTACTAAAATTTAGTAATCACTGATGCTTAAATGAACTCCAATCCATATAAATTGAATTTATTGAGCTAACCGAGTGAAAAGAGACATGTCACCTCAGTTAACTACCTCCAAGTTGTCTGCCGATGTGGAAATTCATTTTTTCTCAATTTGACCAAGGCAAAATCAGATTGAGCCTTTCTTGCTACACATTTCAACACTCCCTCTTAGAAAGAAAGGTATTATCAACACCCTATCCTATACCTATTGAATTCAAACTTCACTCTTGGAAAATCATTTTCTAAGATGTCGTCAACTTGTTCCTTTGTCAGAATGTATTGTAGCGACATTATTTTCCTCTGCGCACAGTCCCGTAAATGATGATATTGGATATCTATATTCTTGGATAGATTGTGAAATAATGGATTCTCAAAGAGCTTAATGCAACTATGATTATCACAATAGATCATAATATGATCCATCTCCTGACCAAATAATCCCACAAGTATCTTTCTCATCTAGATCGCCTCACATGCTGCTTGACTTGCAACTATGTATTCTACTTCTGCTGAGCTAAGTGCCACATACCTCTTCTTTCCGCGGTACCAGGAAACAATTATAGACCCAAGACTGAAAATTACACTTGATGTACTCTTTTAGTCAGATGGACTCCCTGCCCAATCTACATCTATGAAGCCACACAAATTCACTCCCTCTATCTGTATGTACCATAATCCATACTAGGTAGTGCCTCTGAGGTTCCATAAAACATGCATGATTTCCTTCTAATACAATTTGGTCAGCCTAACCATAACTTGTCTTAGCTGGTTGATTTCATATCACATATATGGCCATGTGTTCACAAGATACACCTTTGAAACCACTAGCTATCGGAAAATGGTAGCATCAACCTCATCACTTGAAGTGGAATCCTCCTTCCTTCAGTTGGTCGCCAAAGATGTCCCCATGGGCATACAACTCTCCGTGAAAAATAACTATAGTATCTCAATGACATACTTACCTTGAGACACAAAACATTCCCCATCACCTTTCTGTTAGGACTCCAATATGTACCATTTTTGCTATATATTTTGATATCATTTTACTCTTAGAACCATGAACCTCAATGTCTTTTTCATTACTTTATCCCAAGGTATATGGAAACCTCTTCTTTATTATATGGTTAATCTGTCTTACATTTAATTCCATAATACTCTTATATTTTATCAATTATTGAAGTGCATTGTTGCTAACATAAGTTAAAGATCGCAGATAAAGTTATATGCCTTGATGGGAACGAGCGGCCGTTGCTGAAACAACTGACTGAGTTACTGAAACAGCTGACTACGTTGCTGAAACAGCTGGTCCCGTTGCTGAAACAGCTGGTCCCAACGCTGAAACAGTTAACTCAGCTACTGAAACAACCACCAAGCACGCAAATTCCGTTATGCATAATTTGCGATTCTGAAGAACTTTTTGTGGATAATAGCAGCAGGCTGAAGATACGGTTACCTGAATTATTTTAAAGATAGCATGACTGTTGTCTCGGTTGTAACAGTATCTCTTTTAAAGAAGAGTAGAATAGTTTTGTTTTGAACAGAATCGAGATATCCGCTCTTGTGTAAAATTGTAAATGATGTCTCCTCTTTAAAAAGAGGAGACATCATCATTAGAGGGGATCGAATGGCAATTCACAGAATATTATTGTGAGAGACAGGAGCTAGCCTCCCTTTTTGTACTGTATCAGTTTTCTTGACAGATGAATAAAGACTTGTTCTGAGCGTTCCAGTTTAATTCTTTCTCCCGGGGAATATTGTGAGAAGGAAAGGGCCCGCCTTCCTCACAAGATCTACCCCCTTTGTTCCTGTAGTTGTTTATTTCTTTATGTATTTGCATTGTCTTTAATTCTGTTGCTGAAACACTAGTTACATGGTTTGTGATACTCCGTTTCTTAGCACTACATGTATTGAATGCACGAGTGAATGATGTTGAGAGCATGTGCTGAAGATCCCTGCATAAAGGGATAGGGTCTTGCTCCCATTGATTGCTTTCTTTTACCTGCAGTGTGGTTAGAAACAAGAGGACAAGTGCTGAAGGTTCCTGTTCTTGGGAATAGGGTCTTGACCTCTTGAAGTTACTTCTTTTACAGTGTGATTAGTGCCAGGCAGCAGGTGCTGAAGCTCCCACTAGGGAATAGGGTCCTGTTCCTGCTATGGCTGAATGATTTCTTCCTTTGTAGAGTGATTTTCCTTTGCTGTAACAGAGAAATCGTTTTTACTGTAATTTAATTGGCTTCAGCTTTAATTAAGTAGAGTATGTATCAATAGCTTAATGAATTTAACAGATGTGTGTGTCTTTCTTTTACTACAACATTGAGCTACTTTTGAAATTGAGCATATCCAGTGCGCTATTACCTTTGGAATAAAAAGACCTTCTCGGGTTGACAATTTATGTGGAGCTCGAATTGTGAAAGCAATTAGAGCGACCAACATTTTGGCGCCGTTGCCGGGGAAGGTAATTATAAATTTCAAGAAGCATTCATTTATTTCTTTTAATGTGCAGATTGTATGAGAGGACGAGGAAACCAGAAGAAAAATAACCGTGCAGGGGGCAAAGGCTGGGGAGGACGAAAAACGTTTATAGACGAGATTGTATCAAAGGCTGAATCATCACAAAGATTAAGTTCTTGGAAATCGAAATTTCAGCATTCCCCTCAGTCAGATTACAGAACAGAAGAAGTTGTGGGTCCTGAAAATACAGAAGGATCAGCAGTCAGCGCTGAAGAGTCAGAGGAAAGTAGCAGATCAGTAGAACATGTCGAAGAGATAGTGGAAAGCGCTGGACGACCAGTAGAAAACATTGAAAAACCGATAGAGGATTCTGACGATCGAGAAAGCGCAGTAGGAGGGCCAACAATGGAAGATAACAATGACGCATTCCTCTTTGGAGGAGGACGGGATGAAAATTCCCTTTCTACCTTGGGATTCCCCATCAGTGATCTTCCTGCAGGAACAATGAAGAATATCCCATTATCAGCCCTTCCCAACTTTCATGGTTTATCTACTGAGGATCTTGATGAGTTCCTTTTTGAATTTGATATTTTATGCAGAAGCTATGATTATGTTACTAATGCTCAAAAGTTGAAACTGTTTCCAGCCACCCTAAAAGGGAATGCCTTGAGATGGTTCATGAGCCTTGGAAGCCAGGTAATCACAACATGGGAGCAAATGAAACAAAAATTTCTGCTTAAATATCAAGACTATTGCCGGACGAGAGAGAAGAAGGATGAACTATTCAATATGGCACAAAATCGGATGAAAGTCTGGAGGACTACATTGAAAGATTGCAATACAACATACAGAGATCTGATCATCCAGATATAAGTAAGGAAATTCGTAAGACAATATTACTTAGAGGTTTAAGGGATGATTGTTTAAATATGTTAAATATGCTTGCTAAGGGAGATATATCTAAAGAATCATATGATGAGATTTGTGAACTTGCTAAAAGGTGTTCCAGGGGAGCTGCAAAGAACAGAACAAGAGATTCTACCTATTCAAGGGTACAGAAATCAGCCAATGGAGGAGCAACAAGAGCAGAGATAGGTAATTTACTTGAAGAATTTAAAACCGAAATGCTAAGTTCTTTTGCTTCGCAGATTGACACTTTGCAGGTTAAGAAGAAGCAGGCTGAAGCAGAAGCAACTCTGGCTGTCTATTGCCCGAAATGTAGAGACAAACATCCACTAAGGGAGTGTCCTAAAGATAAAGTACCAGTTTGCACCCTTTGTGAGAAAGATCATGAGACAGAACAATGTCCATCTCTACCAGGAATAAAAGCAGCGATGCAGCCAACAGAGGAAGAAGCTGAAGCAGTCTACCTGCTAACTCAAAGAAGACAATGGCAACCTAAAGGGCAAGGTACGAACTCTGGTATGCCATTTAATCGTTGGAACAATTATTCTGCTTTTAGCCAAACAAGCTACCCTCCCTTCAACCAAATGCAATATCCACTTTTCAATCAAATGAGTTTCCCACCCATGCAAATGCAAAACCCTCCCTTTGTTGACCCTTCAATGTGGACTCCTTGGCCTCCACAACAACCACCTCCTTTCAATCCTTGGAACCCAGGTTGGAATAGTCAATCACTCCCATACCCAAACCAAATACCTCAATTCCAACAATCACTCTCTCTGCCATCAAATGCGCCACCAAACAACCAAATGAGACCCCAACTACCTGCGCAACCAAATCCTAACCCCAACAATAAAGCTGTGCAAGTCATTGAAATACAGAATCAGGCTACATTTCCTACTATGCAATGTAATGATATTCATCTGAGATATGGAAAGATAGTAGAGCCTATTATTGATGATATAACTGATTCAGATAAAAATAAAACCGAAAAGCAAAAAGAAGCCCAACCACCTTCTAACAAAAATATTGAGTTAACAGAACCACCATTCCCCGAGCGTTTGGTTTTAACCAAAACTGCTGAAATACCTGCTTTTAATTTTATGGGGGAATTGCAAAATTTGTATATTAAAATTCCACTTTTACAAGCATTAAAAGATGTACCAATTTATGCCAAAACATTAAGGGATATTTGTGTTAAGAAACCTGGTAGGAAAACCAAGGATCCCCTTACAGTACATGTGATGGGGGACTTGTCTGCATTAATGTCTGGAAAAAACCCTCTTGTAAAATATGGTGATCCTGGCCATCCTACTGTCACAGTTCAGATTGGTAAAGCAATAATTCCCCGAGTTTTGGTAGACTTAGGTGCAGCAATTAATATAATGACTCTCGAAACTTCACAACTGTTACAGCTGAATAACACAATCAGAGATACTCCCACCATTTTAGAGTTAGCTGATCGTTCCACAATTAAGCCAGAAGGAGTTGTTGAAGACCTGCTCATTTCAGTTGAAACCTGGAAATATCCAGCTGATTTTGTTGTATTGCAAACTAAAACAAAGCTGGGGGGAAATCCCTTAATTCTAGGAAGGCCATGGTTGGCCACAGCTGATGCATTTATTAGTTGCAGATCTGGTTCAATGACAATTTCTAATGGTTATGAAACAAAACAATTAACTCTTTATCCTCACGCTACGCCAGTAGTTAATAATGAAGATACTATATGGATGGATTATGATGATAATGCTGTTCAGCCGATTTTAACTATAGGACAAGCTTTAACTCTTAAAGACAATACAGAGGACGAAATAATCAATAATTTTATTTGTGAACCTTCTTCTGTTATTGCTGAAACACACAATCAATTAACTGCAATTTTTGAAACTGATGTACAAGAAAAGATTGAACCTGAAGTTTCACCTCAAACTTTAACCACGATTCCATCTAAGAGTATAGCAGTTGAAATAGAACCCGGTAAGACATTAAACATAAATCCTGATTTAACAGACGCTGAAACACAGCAGTTAATGAAGTTATTACACGAATATAAGGAGGCATTTGCCTGGGATTACACGGACATGAAAGGTATTTCTTCTGAATTATGTACTCACAGAATTTACATTAAAGAAGGATGCCGACCTGTTTGTCAACCCCAAAGACGGATGAATCCTAATTTACGAGAAATTGTTAAAGAAGAGCTTCAAAAATTGCTTAACGCAGGATTTATATACCCCATATCGGACAGTGAATGGGTTTCCCCGTTAGTTATTGTTCCTAAGAAAAACGGGAAATGGAGGGTATGTGTTGACTATAGAGCTTTAAACAAAGCTACCCAAAAGGATCACTTTCCCTTACCTTTCATTGATCAGGTGTTGGACAGTCTTGCAGGGAAGAAATTCTTCTCTTTTCTAGATGGATTCAGTGGGTATAATCAGATAAAAATTGCACCCCAGGATCAAGACAAGACCACTTTCACCAGCCCTTGGGGGACTTTCGCCTATAGAGTTCTCCCATTTGGATTATGCAATGCACCAGCAACCTTTCAAAGAGCTGTTATAGGAATTTTCTCTGATATGCTGAATGACTGTATGGAAATATTTATGGATGATTTTACCCCCTACGGTGTGTCTTTTGAAGAGGCATTACAAAACCTTGAGAAAGTACTTAAAAGATGTATTCAAGCCCACCTCTCCTTAAGTACCGAAAAATGCCATATGATGATGAGTGAGGGGATAGTGCTTGGACATTTTATTTCATCTCTAGGTATTCAGGTAGATCCATCTAAAATATTAGTCATTCAGAATCTTTCTGTTCCTAAGACTCAAACTGATGTGAGAAGTTTTCTAGGACATGCTGGTTATTATAGGAGATTTATTAAAAATTTCTCTAAAATAGCTTCTCCATTGTTTGTACTGCTTATGAAAAATGCTGAATTCAAGTGGACTAATTCTTGTCAAAAAGCTTTTGAAGAACTGAAGCATCAACTGTCTACTGCTCCTATTTTGAGGGGGCCTGACTGGAATCTTCCATTTCACATATCCTCTGATGCTTCAGACAGTGCTATTGGAGCGGTCTTGGGACAAGAGGAAAATCATCTTCCTTATGCTATATACTTTATCAGTAAGAATATGAACTCTGCTGAGCTGAACTATACAGTTACCGAGAAAGAGTTCCTTGCAGTAATTTATGCCATTAATAAATTCAGACACTATATTACTGGTTATCCCACGTTTGTGCACACTGACCATTCAGCTATTAAATACTTAATGAACAAATCTGTCACAAATGCTAGAGTTACCAGATGGCTATTACTATTGCAGGAATTTGATATTACAATTATAGATCGGCCTGGTAAAGAAAATGTGGTGGCTGATTTTCTTTCACGGTTAAAAACTGACAATGATATTCCAGTAGATGATAGTTTTCGTGACGAATATTTGTTTGCAGTTTCTGCTCATTCTCCATGGTATGCAGATATTTCTAATTACTTGGTTGCAGGAAAACTACCAGCACACCTATCATATAGAGAAAAAAGAAGAATTGTTCAACAAAGTGCCAGGTACAGCTGGATAAGCGGATGTCTCTTCTATACTGGGCTTGATCAAGAGATCCGAAGATGCATTAGAGAAGATGAAGTGTATGACATATTGAAAGCTTGCCATGATGGCCCTTGTGGAGGCCATTTTGCTGATAAAAGGACAGCCCATAAAATTCTGAGGATGGGTTACTATTGGCCCTCATTATTTAAGGATGCAAAGAAGTATGTAAGGGCTTGTGATAGCTGCCAGAGAATGGGTCAACCCAATCATAGAGACCAAATGGCATTAAACCCCCAGGTAGTTTCTGAACCATTTGAAAGATGGGCCTTGGACTTCATAGGACCCATTAACCCTCCATCCAATCAAAGAACCTATATATTAGTCTGCACAGACTATATGACTAAGTGGGTAGAAGCCAAAGCACTTATTAGAGCCAATGAAGAGGCTGTCTTGGCTTTTTTATTTGAAGATATTTTCACCAGATTTGGAATCCCCAGAGAGCTAGTTACTGATGGAGGACCCCCATTCAATTCTCATGGTTTTAAATCTACCCTTCACAAATATCATATCCAACATAGAATGACTACACCATACCACCCCCAGGCCAATGGGCAGGTGGAAAGCACAAACAAAGTTTTAGAGGCCATTCTAACTAAAACAGTGAAGGACAACCGAAAGGATTGGTCCCAAAGGCTCCCTGAGGCATTATGGGATTACAGGACTACTTGGAGAAACACTACAGGTTTTTCTCCCTATGAATTGGTTTATGGTAAAAATGCTATTTTTCCTGTGGAATTTGAAATTAAAACTTTAAAGACTGCCTTAGCTGTTAATCTTGATTTGAATGATGTGCAGACAGCTAGATTGCAGCAACTTTTGGAGTTGGATGAAAAGAGATTGGATGCCATTCACCAAACAAACATGATTCAGCAACAAAGGATGAAATGGCATGACAAAATTATCAAGCACAAGCAATTCCAAAAAGGTAATTGGGCCTTGCTGTATGATTCTCGGTTTGAAAATTTTCAGGGAAAGCTACGCACACGCTGGCTTGGACCATATGAAGTAGAGGATGTCTTCCCAAACGGAACGGTAAGACTTGTAACAATTGATGATGCTAAAACACCTCTACTAGTCAATGGCCATAGGCTCCGTTTATATGAGCGCCCTGTTTCTAAAGAAGATTTCAAGACTGCTTGCATGACTGATATTCATTATCTTTTTCCAGGGGAGTCTTCTGCTCCTCACAGCACTTAATTTTCTGCACTATATTTTTAGTAGTAGACTAGATTTAGCACTAATAATCCCTGTCAAGGATTGGCATGTTACAATTGAATTTTGCAGATTCTGGAAAGGCAATAAGGAGGACAGATTCATCATGAGAAGATCTGAAGCTTTAAATCAAGAAGCTTCCTCCCATCATTTTACCCTCTTCCCTAAAGCAATATCCCTCCATTATTTCTATCATTCCCACCACTCCCCAAATATCTTCCTTCAGTCGGTATTACCCATCCCTTACTGCTGAAATAATCCCTTATCATTTACAGACCTAAGTCAGTTATCACAATTTTCTGATTTTTCCCGTTGCTGAAACACCTGTTTCAGCAACGTAACACCAATTTTTCCCGTTGCTGAAACACCTGTTTCAGCAATGTAACACCAATTTTTCCCGTTGCTAAAACACCTGTTTCAGCAATACATTATCAATTTCCCCCGATTGATGAAACACCTGCTTCAGCAATGTATCGTTCATTTGTTAGTTGCTCGAACATCAGTCTCAGCAACTTGTTAGTATCAAAGCAGCATCTCTCTTTGTCGACATATAAGCTTTCTGGTCCTTCACGATCATACTTCAGATCCTTTTGGTAAAAATTATTTGGCATATACCAGAATCAATTACACAGACCCTTCTATGATCATTCAAAGCTATTGCAACCGACACTTCGAATTATTAATCAAAGGTAAAGTATAAGGTATATGGTTTTAATGTAATTCGGTTAAATCATATTAAAAGAGAGGATTTCATTTCATAATGATTGCATATCTTCCCACGTCCAATCATTATTACAATATACGTAAGGGGGGGGGGGGAATTCCAAAAATGGAATGTTTATTTCGCATGATCCAACCTGCCGTCTGTTATCATATCCATTTGTGCCGTCATTTAGACTACGCAGCCGTTGTTGCAACAACTAGTCTGATCAGGGTCTGAGAATACTGAATTGTGCTTCTGCGGAAAAACTCAGAGCTTTAGCCATGGGAAAGGCGGCCGTTAGAAATGAGCCCAGCTCCATAAGTCTTCTATAGCTCTTTCCTGAAGTGTATCAGATCTTCCAACAAGCAGGGTGGACAACATATTTTGAAAGGTTGGGAGATTTTAACGCAGAAGAAGTATTAGAGTTTGCACAGAACTTTGAAGACAATTTCTCAGTGGTCCGAGGGGTTCGCATTTCAGTGACAGAGGATGACATAGTTCAGGTATCAGGGTTTCCAGCGGAGGGCATTCGCTGGTTTAGCAGGAAGCAGGTCGTTCTTAACGCACAGCAAGACTTTTTGCGCCCGGACGAGCAAGTGGAACCTAGAGGCCGCGGGGTCAGTCTGCATTCACTTCCTCAACCATGGCCATCAGTGGCAGAATTCGTCAAACACTACTTAACATGCGAAGGGCGTTATCAGGTAGTGTACAATCATGACTTTGTTCTGCTGAATCATTTGAGGAATGGAAGATTGATTAATATCCCTTATTATCTGCTTGGTTGTATTAAAAACATGTCGTATTATTGTAAGCGAGCCAAATCTCCAATGTCATCCCTTACCCATCACCGCTTATTCCAGCTGCTAATACAGAGGGGTTTTGCTCAGCAAAATCCCCCTTTGTAGGCCCCACCTGAAATTCCCCCGCAGGCCCCACCCGAAGTCCCTTTGCAAGCCCCACCCGAAAATCCTCAGCAAGAGAAAACGTCCCAATCGTCTGAAAATCCTAATAAAGAACAACAGGAGGAAACCCTGAATTCTCCCATCAACCCAACCCCGACCTCGCCTCAGTTAGCAGAGCTAACACCCTCTACTATTCCTGTCCCTAGTGACGATTCTCCAACACCCCCTTCTTCACCCGTTAAGAAAAAGAAGAAAACCCCAGCAGTCACAAGCTCTAGACCGCGGACAAGGTCTACATCCAAAATTCCTACCTCTCCGGAAAACCCTGTCCCGAAGAAAAAGCCCTCCCGTTCAAGGAAAAGGAAAGGCAGCGATTTTGCTGCCTTCCTACCAAAAGGAAAAAGGACAAAGACTGTTGGGGCAGAATCCACTTCCATCTTCCCTAACCCTGCCACTATTGTATTGAAACCCTTATCCCCATCCCGAACTTCCCAGCCGGTCTCGTCCGAAGACGCTGTCACACAAAAATCAGTGCCTCAGGATAATATGACATTGGTTATGGATCAAGGAATGACTGCTCCACAAGAACCAGTCACTTGCCCAGTAACTGAAACACAAGAACCAGTCACTGAGGCAGAAGAATACACCAAGCAGGTCGATAGTGGGGAATGCCCAGTGACTGTTCCACAAGAACCAGTCACTGAGGCACAAGAATTTACAGAACAGGTTGTTAGTGAGGAATGCCCAGTGACTGCTCCACAAGAACCAGTCACTGAGACACAAGAATTTACAGAGCAGGATGATAATAAAGAATGCCCAGTGACTGTTCCACAAGAACTAGCCACTGAGGCACATGAACACAACAAGCAAGATGATAGTGGGAAATGCCCAAAGGCTGAAATACCAGAACTAGAGACTGAAATACCAGACCTGGAAATGGAAATACTAGAACTGGAGATTGAAGTACAGGAATCCATTCCTAACCCGGTGGATGAAACACAAGAACCACCCACTGTTGTACCAGAACTAGTCACTGAGGCACAAGAATTCATGTTTAGCCCGGTGGAGGACACACAAGAACCACTCACCGTGGTATCAGAACTAGTTTATGAGGAACAAGGATTTATTCCTGATAGAGCACGAGGACTATTTATTGTGGTATCAGAACTAGTTACTGGAGAACAAGAATCCATTCCTGGCACGATGGATGAAACACAAGAGGCACCCATTGTGGTGCAGCAACCAGCTACCACTGTGCATCAGCAAAATATTCCAACAGAAACAAGCAGCATACAAGGCCCACATACGATGACATCTCTACTGCAGGAAAATGAGTTCCTGAAGTCTGAAATAGAAGCTTACAAAGCTGAGTTAGCCATGACTCGAGAGGCTTTTGAAAAAGAACTCAATCTCCATACATTAGCACAAGTAGCCTCTTCTTCCCTTTTCCCTTCTTCCCTTTCCAACCAATGTAAAATTTTCTTCATCCTCTTCCTTGGATGAGGTTCCATCTATGGTATTCCACCTAATCTCTTCTTGTACCAAATTAGACCATAAGCATTCCCAATTCGGTAATTTCTCCCTCTCATTCACCGAGTCCTGGTAGCTATGCCAACTTTTTGGAAGGCTTAAAAGAGCTAGGCTCACCAGGTCCTCTTCTGCAACATTCACACCAACCCCTCCAAGCCCATTCTAAACTTGTGTAAATATGGTGAGATATTTCGGAATAGTATCATTCTTCTGCATCTCGATATTTTGAAGTTTGTCTTTGAGGGCCAGTTTTCTATGGTCACTTCTATTCTCAAATAGTTGTGTTAGTGCCTTCCACATTACAAAAGGATCATTCTTCTGCATCTTGATATTTTGAAGTTTGTCTTTGAGGGCCAGTTTTCTATGGTCACTTCTATTCTCAAATAGCTCTGTTAGTGCCTTCCACATTACAAAAGGATTTTCTTTCCCATGATATTTGACACAATGTGGTCTTGCGTTCCCTCCAGGATTATTCTCCTCACCTTGGATACATATTTCTTCCATTGGGCTAGGTTCTGGGCATCAAATGATCCTGGTTTTGGAATTTTTATCTTGACATATTCAACCAATATGTTGTCATCAAGCACCGCCTCCATGCGATCCTTCCATGCAATGAAATTCATTCCAAGGCATAATCTAATCTTAGTCCATTGAAGATAATTTTCCCAACTTTAAAGAAAAACTGCTACACTGAAGCTGCAAATTCGAATCTCCTAAGGAACAACTATGAAATTCATGTTCTAATGTGAATCCTACTCTGATACCGTGTATAAATTTGGTGACAAAATTGCCACTTCTCAAGAAATTTAATATAAAATCAAGAGGCACAATTCTACTCCATTGATCTGTAGAATTTAATTCACAATTTAGAACAACATACAAAACCATGCAATAATAAAAACCACACATGCAAAATATTTTCTTAGGGGAACCCAACTAGGAAAAACTCCCTCAAGCCTCTTCGCATTAATCAAATGAATAGAGAATGTATTACAATTGCTTTCTCAATCCGAGATCAACCTACAAGTGAATAACCTTTCTCTTCACACAATGAGAAGCTCTGACCCAGACTTAGTCAATTTATTCATCCAATTGAAATCTTATTTCCTTGCGTAAATCCCGAGGAATTAGCCCCTATTTTTAGGAAATTTTCCTCCAATTCCCAAGGATTGATCATCTGACTACATGAAACACACGTACACTCAAAATAGCTTATAACTTCTTGTTACATTGCCTTGGAATCTCAACCAAAACTAAGGAACTCAAATTTCTTGCATGCATTGGCTATTTTGAGCTGATTGATAAGTTAACTGGATGATCGCTGAGTTAGAATATTGTCCCACTGCACAACTAACCTTCCACTAGCTATATCAATAGTTGGAACTAACTTAACTAAATGCAACTGGAAATAATTGAACTAGATTAATAAAGTTTAGCAATTGCACATACTTAATTGAAGTCCAAGCCCTCTAACTTGAATTTACTGAGCTAAGTAAGTGACAGGATCATGTCACCTGAGTTAACTGCCTCCAAGTTGTCTTCTGATGTGGAAATTTGAATTTTCTCACTTTGACCAAGGCAAAGTCAAATTGAGCCTTTCTTACGACACTTCTAAAAAATGTATCTAATTGGTGTTACAGTGCATGATGTCGATAGGTTGATATGTTGGTGTCATTATATATATCTATCATGCTAATCTGAACTGATTGTACCGATGAGATACTCTCCCCTGAACTTCACTTAGGTATGTTTGTTATGTTTATATTTGGTTTATTTGATTTGGAATGTTTGTAGGAAGAAGAAGATCAAAGATAACAAGAAGAATGGTGGATTATAGTTCACGTACCTCTCCTTATAGATTAGTTGAGAAACATGGGGAAGAGTATTATCCTGACATATAAGATACCTTGAGAAGTCTAAAGGAAAAAATTGGAAGTTGCAAGGCAGATAATGCCAGGTGAATTCACTCATAGGAAATACTTTTCAGGGTTAGGAAAAGCAAGCCGAGGTCAATGAAATGATCCTTTATAGCTTTATGAGATTTACAAAGACAAGGACAATAAAGGATTAGTTATGGGTAGGAGGAAAGGACTAATGGGGCATATGGCATCAGGTCTCATGGAGGGTATATGTCAGATAAGGATGACACAGTCAGAGGTGGCATATGGATGGATACACTTGACATGAGAGGTAGTGCTTATGAGTTCTATTCTAGTTATGGTTGGGATAGAAATAATGGTCATCATCACTATCATCCTTACAATAGCAGTGAGAGGGGATACTTTTCAGATCAGTTCAATAAATACAAGTCTCCTACAATTGATGGAGAGCTAAAGAAACCGAAAGATGTAAAATCATGGTTTCTTGGGATGAAGAAGTTCTTCAAGCTGCATAATAATACATAGAACATGAATGATATGATATCTATTTTTAGTCTTAAGGGAAAGGTAGATATTCTTTTGGGAATATGTTAAGCATGTTAGAGGCATCAAGAAAGAGGAGTTGAGTTGGCATGAGTTCAAAAGACTCTTTAGGAAGGAGTACTTTTTAGAGAGATACTATGATGGTAAGGTTAAGGAGTTCTTCAAATTGAAGATGGGGTCTATGACAGATGAAGAGTATATGACTAAAATTTTGGAGCTGTTGAGGTATGGGCCTTATCTTAAGGATAAGAAGACAAAGGTTCATCAATGGACTACCATTAGCGTTCAAGGATCAGATTCAGTATGATGAGCCTCTGTCATTGGAATAATTCATTGGGAATTTGAAACATTGTTATGAGAAGTCGAAGCACAAGACTGAGCCTAAGCATGATTGAAATGGAAATGAAAATACCAAAGGAAAATGGCCTTCGGAGCAGGAAATACCTCAGGATGAAGGTAAGAAAGAAAATGTGGCCCATTACAGTAGAATAAAGGTAGTGGGAGGGAATCGTTGTAATGTTGGATTTGTGGCAAGGATCACTGTAAGAAGAATTGTCCATTGTATCAAGGTGGCATACCTCAAATCTACAATGCTTAGGAGGTGCAAATAGTTGGGAATGTTGGGTAGAGTATTCCTCAGTTTTATGTAACATTTGATAAAAAGCAAGTAGATCACCAGGCATCCATTATTGAGATGGAATGTAAGCTCTGTGATCAAGTTGTTTCCATTTGGATTGATCCTAAATCTAATTATAGTTATGTTAATACTGACCCGGTGGATAAGTGTGGCTTGAGTAAAGATATGCATGCATACTCTTGGTTGGTGCAGTTGGCTACAGGGACCAAGAAAAGAGTTCATCATTAGGTGAATCTTGTGCATTTTAGTTGAATGGTATACGTACATTAATACATCTAAATGTGCTTCCTTTATGTTCATACAATATGCATTTGGGTATGGATTGGTTGTACCTTCACATGACCAAGGAATATTGCTACGAGAAAGTTATTGAGTGTTTGGAAGATGATGGAGAGGATAATATTTTAGGGTAAGAAGAAGCCTACATCAGTGAGAATAGATACATCTATGCAGGCTATGCACAATTGTAGGGAAATGTGTGCAATATTTTTAGTGCATGTTTCCAGTGACAAGGGGAAGGATGTTTAGGATGCTAAATTTCTAAAGAGGTATATGGTTTTGCAACAGTTTCAGAACGTATTTCTAGCAGATATTTTAAAGTTACCGCCTGTTGAAGACCAAAATTGTTCCTTTTTGACACCTTCCATAAACTCCATTCACTCCATTTCCTTCCTTTTTGACCATAATGATCTCTATAAGGTGTTATCTTGTAAGGTTATTGGAAAGAATTAGGTACTTAATCATATTTTATTCATAGTTTCATTATTTCCTTATTATTTTATTTAATATGTGCATAAGCTACCAAATTGCATCAATTTTGCAGCTAATGATCGATTCTGCAGCGTACTTGAATAATATGTAGTTCCGAAATACTTGTTTAGGAATGAAATGTATGGAAATGTAGCTGACAACCGACATAATGATATCAATCTATCTCCATGATCCAACAAGATGATAAGGATGTCGTATGAGTAGGTCAACTAAGTGGAAAAGGAGCCAAATATGAATTAGGTGAGCGAGGAGATTGATGATAAGGATGAAGATGAATTTTTTCCTCATGATTTTCTTCTCCAATAGAAAATAATGAAGAATCACTATTTTATGTTATCTTTTGTTATTTTTTAGAGTTTTTTTTTAGTATGATAGGCTTAGAAATCTCCAAACAGTTTAATGAAGGAGGTTATAAAACCTACTTCTCGAGACGACGATGAAAGATTGGTTATTATTTTGAAATACTCTTTGCAATTATTAAAGTGAGCTTGTTATTCCTCGGTGTGTTGTGTTTAAATGCGTGTTTAATCTTTGTTGATCACTGCGTACCTACAACTCACATGAGCCCACCTTGGGAGTTGTAAGGTTTCATTAAATTTCTAGTTAATATTTTAGTTTTGTAGCATTAGATTATCATAGCTAATCTTTTAGTTTTGATTATGGTAGTGTGAACAAAGTCTGTAACAAATTTTGTTGAATATTTCTTTCATAGTTCTAATCATTTCATTGTGTGAAGGATGAAGAAAATAAATCAAAAGGGATCTATTATGCACATGTAAATTTTGAAGAGTAGAATCATTTAATTTCAAATTGCAATTAGGAGTATAATTATTCCAAGGCTTTATTAGTGTGATTCAGATTTTCCAGTGTGATATTTTATTTATGTACTTAAGATTAGTTTCATTTCTATTAGTAAGAAGTAGATCTAATTTTTCTGGTGTGATATTTATTTATGAAACTTTAGATTAGATTTTGTTTCTGTAAGCATAAAGAGAATTTTGATTTGATTTTATTATTTACTTATGCACTTCAGTTTAAGCTTTATTTCTATTAGTGTGATATTTTCCTTTCTTGCAAAAGTGACAATTTCTTAGATAAAACATGTGCACTAAAACATCATAATTCAATTTTAAAATTTACTCACCTAATAAAGAATTCTAACACAACTGATGCACATACACTTCATCAGTTTACAAGCCCTAGTCGATAATTTATGTAGTAATTTAAGCTCAATTAAATTACAAAACAATTTTGCCTTGTTGCTGGGGACGTGTATATAGGATTCAATTTTTTTAGGAGTCTTTTCATTAAAAAAATGATAAAAACATATTTATGCACATGGAATAGGGGTAGGTTTATAAGTAGAGGTAAGAAGTCCATTCCAACATCACCACTGACCCCACCACAACCTCGTAGCTCCACACCATCCACCAAAAATCATATTCCATCATTTGTAGGTATACATAGACTTCCCAAGGTACGAATATATGAAATCCAACCGAAATATTCACCAACTTCTTCTACTAAAACCATAGTAGACAAACCTACATCCCCAACAAAAGGAGTAATATTTTTATCTTCAACCAGAGAATCAATTCTAGGACAAGAATTGGAAGTCCCTAGTGAAGAGGAAGAGGAAACCTATTTTATTCCATTAATAAAAGAACTAGAAGAGGAGCTAGAAACCCCACTTGAAGAACCCTATATTAGCTCTGAGGAATCTACAAAGGTAGGGGAAGGAGAAGGAGAAATACATAATGTGAATGGTGAATTTAGGATTGGAGGTGGAAGAGGTAATGGAGGAAGAGGGGGAAATAGAGGAGGAGGTGGAGGAAGAGGTGGTAGAGGAGAGCCAAAACCTTTTGGGTTTCCTATCTTAGATGAAGATACCATAGTTACAATGAAGAATGTCTCACCCTCCATCCTCCCCATTTTCCATGGAGTAAGACATGAGTAACCTAAAACATTTCTTTTTGAATTTGAAGTCTTGTATAGATATTATGACTACTTGCTTGATTCTAAAAAATTGAAATTGTTTCCAGCCACTCTTAAAGATGGAGCACTTAAATGGTTTATGGGATTAGGAGCACATACCATAAGAACATGGGAAGAAATGAAAAATGTGTTCTTAGATAAATACAAATATTATTGTATGCCTCATAACCTTAAAGATGAAGTCTTTAAAATGATGCAAAAAGAGGATGAAAATATTGAATATTTCGTTGAAATATTTGCTTATAATGTTAAAATGGCTAAGATGCATAATCTAGATGAAGAAACTTTGAAAGATACTATGCTAAAATCCATCAGAGATGAATGGGTAGATATCCTCAATTTAATGGTCAAAGGAGATGTTTCTCATTTATCATTTAGATAAATTTGTGAATTGTGTGTACACATTTCAAGAGTGACGGATAAAACCGAGAAAAATACAAGAGACCCTGTTATATCTAGGATTAATAAATTTGCAACTAGGATAGTAAGTAGAGAAGAAATATGAAATTTACTTGAAAAATTCAAAACAAATATCTTAGGGAGTATTAGTGAACAAATAGATACCCTTAAGATTCAAAACAATAAAAAAGATGAAAATGCTACTTTATCAATTTTTTGTCCTAAATGAAAAAAGAAACATGCTCTAAGAGAAAGTCCTCTTCATAGTGTAGAAATATGTGCTATCTGTGTAGAAAGTCATATCACAAAGGAATTCCCTTCAATTCCTGGACTTAAAGTAGTCTTGCAAAATGAAGTTGAAGCAAGCCAAGCTGAGTCACTCTGTTTTATTGGTAAAAGACCATGGCCACCACAACAACCAAATACGTCACATGGTCTTAATCCTCAAAACAAATCATATGCACAACATCAAAATAATTGGAATACTCTAATGCCTTGGCAAAATTGGCCACCTCAAAATCCATTATGAACACAAGGTTGGAAGTATACTCCTAGGAATCCTCAATATAATCAATTTAAACAACCATTTATTCCATATAAACCTCCATATTACCCTCCTCAATCAAACACTTTTCGACAATTTCAAAATCAAACTCAGAGTTGAAATCAAACACTTCAATTACCATCCACATCATACCCCCAAAACACCAATCAACTACCTACTCAACCACTTCCAAATCTGAATAATAAAAATTCACAACCTGTTTACAATATAGAAGGTCATAATTTCCAAGATTGCATGATAACTCCATTTGATCTAAACAATGTCCAACTTAGTTCTGGTAGATTTTTGGAAAAGAATTTACCATCTATTGTTATTAAGAAATCTAGAGAGGATGAACCACTTGAAAAACTAACATCTCTTAATCAAGAAGAAATTCCTCAGAAAGAGAGCACCCCTATGAACGATACCTCAATAAACTCAACTCCCATTGTAGAAGAACCTTCTATTTTTGTTCAAAATCTACCCTTTCGTGAAAGATTAAAAATTAACAAAGGAATAGAAAAAGAAATTGTGTTACTTGAATATGATATGTTAGATGAACTGAAGAATATTTGCATCAAAATTACTTTGTTACAAGACATAAGGGAAATGCCAATATTTGCAAAGACAGTAAGGGAGTTAAGCATTAAAAAACCAGGAAGAAGAAGAAAAGAAGTTAAAAAATCCAGTTAGTTGGAAAAATTGCAGATATTATGATGGGAAAACCAATATTTCAAAAATGGTAGTGCCATTGTAAAAACTCACATTAATGATGTCAATATTCCAAACACATTAATCGATTTAAGAGAATTTATCAATATCATGAGTAAAAAAACTATGGATCAATTAAAACATTCTAATCTTCAATATACACCAACATTACTACAGTTAACAGATATATCTGTTATCCAACTAGATGGTGTATCAAAAGATGTATCTGTTTCTTCAGATTCTTGGGAATATCTTTTTGATTTTAGGATTTTAACTCCCATGAATAATTTAGGAGGACACCGACTGATTCTAGGAATAACATGGTTAGCTACAATAGATGATTTTATAAGTTGTAGATCTGGTGATATGTTATTCTTTGATGAAATATCTACTATGAAATTCACACTATATCCTCCTGTAAAAACAACAATAGAAGTAGAAAGTGAAGTTTGGATAGATGATGATAATGAATATTTTGATATACAACCAATATTTTCTACTTCACAAATAGATGAATAAGATAAAATTTTAAAATTAATGAATAATAATGATTCTCCCTCATATTGTGAACAAGACCAAAATTTTCAAGAACAATACAATGTTGAATATTTATCATCTCATCAAATGGCTTTACATTCTATGGAAAAATTTAGAAATTATTTAATAAAAATCTTTCTAGGGAAAATTTTGAACATTAATGATAATCTAGAAGAATCCCAAAAGAGAGAATTGATAAATATTTTACAAGAACATTCTTTTTCTTATGCATGGGAATACATTGATATGAAATGAATTGATCATAATACTTGTATTCATTGTTAGAAAATTATATCTTACAGAGCAATGGAACACATAAAATATTGTAGAAACAAAAACACAAAAAATGCATAAAGCAAGAGAGAGGCACATAGATATACACAGTTCATCCAATTTGGGCTATGCTCATGGAGAAACAACCAGTACGTCCTTTTATATTATCCAACAAAATGAAGAGATACAACCTAACACAGATATGCTGTCATTCCCTATTCATTGTCACACAATCTCCTCTCTTTCTTGCTCAGAATACACATATCCAACCACAATACAATTCCCTCATATATAGTGAGGGGTTGCTTTCTAGGTGTAGGAATTTACAAGGTAAGTTCCTCAGATAGAACAGCAAAGGACACTGCTCACAAACAGATCACAGATCAATACAACAGTATTATTGACGTGGTTAAAACGCTCAAAGAGAGAAACAGTCCACGGCCTGAGCCAACGCGACCACTTCACGAAATTTATTAATAAAATAAAGAAAATTTACATAAGATTCTCTCATGAACGGTCACCCTACAAATGACCCTCCATGCTCTTTAAATAGAGATCATGGACCAATAGGGTGTTAAGCCACGGATCAAGTTTCGGTAATACTGAGGAGAGAATGAACCGTCGAATCACTTCATGTCTATAACATATTGTGATCATCATATTGTAAGTTACAAATGGACATAGTAAAGAAACACACTTTACCTAACCCTACACTAGACCAAGTTATACTTAAGTATTTCCTATGTGTTAGAATATCCTAACATCCCCCCTCAAGAACAACTTGGGATAAGATTGAAGGATGTAAAAATATGATACAATAGGAGAAGGAAGGAGGAATTAGAGCCTATCCCCCCTTAGTGACAACTTCCTGAACTCCAACCATAAATCAAACTTTAGTAAACTTCGCCTCTATGAGAGCCTTTGTAAAGATGTCTGCAACTTGATCATGGATTGAATAATATTGCACTTCAATAACATGGTGATGAATGAGATTTCTGATGAAGTGCATGTGTAGTTCAATGTGTTTGCTGCGCTGATGTTGGACTGGATCTTTGCATAGTTGAATGGCACTTTGATTATCACACCAAAGTGTAGTCGGATGTTGCTACTAAAATCCAAACTCTAGCAGGATCTGACGAAGCCACAGGGCTTCCTTACTAGCTTCTACGACACCATGATACTCTACTTCTGTTGAAGAAACAGAAATGGCACTTTGTTTATTACAAGCCCATGTAATAGTTCCAAAACCAAGAGTGAACACATAACCTGTAGTAGACTTTCGATCATCAGGGTCACCAACCCAATTGGAATTAGTGAAACCAACCAATAGAGGAGATGCTTCCGCGCTGTAATGAGCCCCAAACTGAATTGTACCTCGACCATAACGAAGTATTCTTTTAGCTTCTTTCCAATGACTTTCATGTGAGTTTTGCATAAATCGAGCAATAAGGCCAACAACAAAGGAAAGGTTAGGATGGGTATTGTTAGTATCGATGTCTTCATCCCTCCGTTAGAGATCAAATTCTCTTGTTGCATTGCATGTTAGGTGTCCCGCTCAGTCAGCTGCATTCCATTAGGAGCATGGATCATCTGATGATAGTGGCTTGTTGTACATTTTCTCTCATGTCCTTTACTTGCTGGCCCATTTCCATTCATCAAGATCATTTGCAAGCACTTTTTGTCTTTAAATTTGAAAGAGTCATTTCTAGGGTTTCAGTTTCATTAGGTCGAGGGTTTCATCAAAAAGGTCTCCAAAATGTCCAATAACAATCAGCAGGTGCATGAGGTGGTTGAATAAAGTTCTAGTACCAATAAATTTCACTTAGAAATGTATTTTTCCTCAAAACTCTGTTTTGAGGAAAAACATAGTATTTTAGGTTTTTACTGTATAAATTTGATGTAATTTCAGTTTTTCCATATGTAATAACTTCAGTGGCAACCCTGGTCACCTTGCCAAGCTTCAACATCTCCATCACCTGCAAGGCAAACAAAAAATCAAAGCATTCAATTCATCACTGGCAAAAATAAAGAAAACTGACCAAAAATAGAGTTTGAAAAGTAAGTCACATTGCAAACATTGTAAAAGTGAGTTTTATGAAGGAAAAATCAAAAGCTCTTGTATATAAATCATCTTTACAATTCAAAAATCTCATTGGCACTCAAAGAAGACAGATTGAGAAAAGTGAAAGTCGTGTTGGAGAAAGGAAGCAAAATCGCAGCAAAAAGTTCCAGTTTTGGAGGTGCGGCACATTGGGTGAGAGGCGCAGCGCATTGGGCTGCCCTCCACAGTGTTAAATTTATACTGGCGCGACGCATACAGGAGGCGCGGTGCGTTGGGTTTGTGGCGCGACGCATAGAACTGCCAAGCCCGATTTCATCATAAACTCCCTCAAATTGCCAAAATTGCTCAAATATTCTAGTGTGCAAGTAAGTCAAGATCTTTTCCTTGCTAGTAAAGGGGTTTTTCTTAAAATTTATGGTGGTTATGTAAAAGAAAAATCAAACCCTACTTCCTTGCCATTTCTCAAGAAACGATTGCCTAGGGTTTTCATTTGTCATTTTGCTGCCAATTCCACTCCCAGCTATCTCTCACTCCCTCACTCTTTCATTCCCTTATTCATTATCTCCTTCTCATTGCATTTTCATCAACCCCCATATGTTGGCATTATGAGACAAGTGTTTTCCTTGATGGAAAATCACACAGATGACAGATCATAGTGCAGCAGGTCAGCAGCAAGGATTTGATGATAAGACTACAAGAATGAAGAGAAAATATATATACGCAGGTTCATTGTGACCGAGCCACGTATACACGTGGGTTAGTCGTTGAAAAGATGCGTATGCGTATACACGCACTTTCATGCAAGAGAAGGCGCGTACATTGAGTTTTGGTCCATGGTATTTAGTCCTTGGTATTTGAACCTATGGTTTTGGACCATAGTATCTCGTCAGATGTGTTGATCCCAAGTATTGGGTCCATGGTATTGGTTTGTTATGGTTTTGGACCATGGTATTGAGTAGGGACTAAGACTATAAAAGGAGAAGAATATCATTAGGCAAGGGTATCAAAAAAGTCTTGAATATCTGATGAATGATGAGATCCAGTATGCAGGTTATGGGTTGATGATGCATTGCTTAATCTGAGCTAAGGAGGGATCTCACCAGTTGATGGAGAACAAGATCTAAGGATAGATCGGGATCAAATGGTTTGAAATGAGCTATCTCGATATGATTGATTATGTTTATTCTAGATCTGTATTCTGACGCATGTAATGATATAAACTGGGTATAACTTAAGTTTGAAATCGCTGCAAGTCATGATTGAATATTTATAGATCTGTACGTGGGTTGGCTTTGGTGTAAGCGCGTATGTACGCGGGTTTGGTTCATGGTAGTAGCATATACCATTTGAGCTATGATGTTTGAAGTTACAGGTGGTTCTGGTTGTTGATGAGTTCCGATGACAGTTTAAAGGAGTCAATATTCTGCATATCCTGTTTGGTTGATTGTGTTTAGCTTCAGTATTGATGGATGAGAGCTAATATTGGATCAGGATCATAATGACTCATATTTATGTGATCTGATGGACTAGATCTGGGTGCTAACACACATATTATCCTTTTATATGTAATAATATGGATATGTCTGAAGACAGGAAGTGCATCAAGTTATAAGTAAGCAATTGATGACATATACGCTGGTTCACCTTGGTGAAGTTGTGTATACACACTAGTTCAACACTTCCAAGTAGCGTATGCACTCTGATGCATGATTTTGATGATACATTTGGTTTTGAATATTGTTGCAGAGTTCAGTGTTCTACTCTATGTTCTGGTGACTGTGTTGTTGACAGGGTTTCAGTGTTTAAGTGATTCAGAAATTGATGATGCTAGCATTGACTGTTTTTGTGCTTCAATGATATTTATGGGTCCAGTATGAAAATTTGATGAAACGTAGCCTTCAGATTATAGTGTTGTGCTTCAAGAGTATCCAGTCTGAAAATGTATGAAATGTGGTCCCTGGAGGATGAAAGGAGATTGTAGGTCGGCGCCTACGTACTAGTACATTAGCTAGTACAGGAGCAAAGGGGGTGGTAGCTCCCTTCCAGTAGTAGCTAGAGAACAAGTGAAGATTGGAGCATTCAGTAGGCAAGCACCTACATACTAGTAAATGGATCAGCTAGTACAAGAGCTAAGGGAGTTGTAGCTCCCATCCAGGAGAGTCTGGAGAACAAGAGAAGGTTGTAGCCTTCTGTCGATAGAAGCCTGTGTACTGGTATAAGACTGCACCAATATAGAACTATTGTAAAATGAAGTTTCTTATTAAAAGAAGATAGAGACGACTTGCAACGGGTGGTTTTCACCCACATTGGGTTTCCACCTTATATAATGGTGTTCATGTGTGCTTCTTGTGTGTGATGATCTGTTCTGTTTTACTGCACCTGCTTACTATACATATGGTTAATGAAGTTCTGATGCACTAACTAAAGATTAACATTTAATGGATTAACTGAATCATAAGTATTCTGGATATACGCTAGTTGCACTAGACACAGTTGCGTATACACACAGGTTCCATTAACTGAAGTAGCATATATGTATCTAAGTATGGAAATGGAAAATTTTTATTGATTTGATAATATTGATTCACCCCCCCCCCTCTCAGTATTATTTCCAACACCATATCCTTAAATTATTGATCCCAAATCTCTAGTCCTAACTATCCCAAACCCTAGTTAAAAATTCCCAAACCCTAATTGTTGTCCCAAGAGCTTCATATCACCATTCAGCTGAGTGTAACATCATTCAGAGGGTTTTCATCATCATGTCATGTTCCAATGGGTCATTTTACACCTTGTTCATGCTTCAGTTGTGCTTAGGTACGGTTCATTTCCCTCTCCTAGGGTATTGAAGAAAATTTCTCTTGGATGGTCAAGTCATCAGAAAAAACTTGTATCTTGATGTTCATACACCTTCCCCTATCCTTAATGCACCTTATTAAACACTTCCCATCACTGATATCCCTTAAATTCCTCATTTTCCCACAAACCCTAGTTTCTTGCTACAATTTGGCAATTTTCTAGGCTACGCCTGTGTTTTGCCCTTTTGGACCCCTTTCCTTCACTCAATTTTTGAAATTCCACTTTCCCCTATTTCCTAACATCTCTCCCTACTTCCCAAAATTTCCTCAAGAATTCAGAAGCCCCTTATCTCCCTTCATTTCTACAAATCCCCTGTTCCACACATCAGGGTAGGTTTTACTCAAATGATGTTTCTGAGCAAGGAAAGATGAATTTAGAAACACTTAGAGAGGTTTTCTGTCCAAAATAGGCCAATGAAGAAAAAACTCCTTCACTTTTTACACATGTGCCATGGTTTTAGAGAAATGTAAAAAATACAGTTGCCTCAAGAGAATTGATGCACCTCTGAAGTGACTTTGGGAAAATAAGGATTTATCCTATCTTGGTTGGCCAAATGACTTTCTTGATGAGTCAAATGATAGGTAGACACAAATATATTTCCAATGAGCTATCATGAGCTCAATTTGGGGTTGAGGAAGACCTTCAAAAGTTGACTGCAACAGCACTCTGCCTTGAGGTAGCCTCATTTTGCACATTTTGACCAGTCTTGGGAGATTTGACTTTTGACAGGGAAAATGAACTCCAAATTAAAAAATTCAAGTTAGGTTGGAAAGTAGACTCAATAATATTTCCAAAGAGCTATTTTGCACCCAATTTTGACACTGGGAAGGCCCTCAAAACGGGTATGCAAAAAGGTGTTACGCATAGAAATTTTTAACACAAGGTTTTCTGCTCTATGCGTCGCGCCACCTGGCGCTTGCTTTTGATGGGAGCCTCCAAATGACAAAAACTCAACATTTTTGGATTTGGCATGAAAAAATATGCTTTCCTACCAATGTAAAAGAAATTTGAATAGGTTTTGAGCCCTAAAAAATATCAAAAACACTCAAAAAATGACCTCGCTGCCCCTATTTTGACACACAGGAAGCAGTGTTGGGAGAATTGAATTTTGGAGGGGTAAATGGAGGCAAAATTGGAAAATTCCACTTGGGTTGGAAAGTAAACAGGCAGAAATTTCCAACAAGAACACTTGGAGTGAGTTTGGACACCGGGAAGGCCTTCAAAAGAGGCTCCAAACAGGTGCTACGCATAGAGAATCAGGCGCGGGGCATAGAGGAAATTTGGTCCAGTTTGACCAAGAATGCTTTGTTTTTCACCCAGCTTTTGCCAGTTTGACTTTTTCACATGCTTAGTGTCAAATTTTTGATGTAATTAAATATGTATTGATGGATCATGATGTAAATATGTCAAATTTTTACTTATTGAGGTAGATTCATCAGTTTAAAAGTTGTTTGAAACTGAATGAATTAGTTCCCTTGTTTCTAGAGGCATGTTGTTCTGTTGCATGATTTCTAGTTCTCAGTTTAGAATTAGTTGAAACAGCTCCTAAAAATGTGAGATAGACCCCTAGAGGGTAGGATGAGCTATTGGTTGTCTATATTATTTTGTTTTTCAGTCATTAGCATGGTTGGACTCTTGAGAAAGAAAAGAGCTTCATTGTACACTCATATCAGTGTTTTGGCTAAGGAATTGAGATCAGGGTTTGCAACACTCTTTGGGATCCCTGTGGCATTTGTTTTGGTCTAGTGCTTTTATCTGTAATTGTGAATTTACTTATGTGTTATGTATGACATTATCTATCTTATTTCTTCCTAACTAAATCAAACAAGAGTGTAAGTAGAATCCATTGAAATTGCAGTGCTCTACTTGAGGTTTGCTTTAGTTTCTTGATGTTTTCAGCTGTTTGGAGAGGATCCATGGTTTCTCTTGCCCTCTTCAACTCCTCACCTGTCTAATCCTTCCACCTCATTCGATTTGAAGTGCCAAAATTAGTTTCCTACCTTGCCCCATTGAGATCTCTGCAAAGCTGAGCCTCATTCCCCGCACCCAAAATCTGCTTTCCCATTTGAGCTAGAAAAAACATCATTTTATTCAATCAAACCCTTTGCACATATACCTAGCCTAAGATCAGTATTTCTATCAGTCATCTCAAGCCCTCATCGATCATAATTTGCTGAGATTGACCTGGAGAGAGCCCTCTCCTAACCTGGTAGGGCTAGCTACCAGGTTAAGCGTGGTTTGATGTTGGCCCTGGATCCTACCTTTCTTAGCCTGAGGTAAATCTAGGCCCTAACAGGTATGGGTTAGATACAAAATTTTTCCTACAAGTTGATGGTATAAGGTAGCTATTGGAAATAATACTGGGGGGGGTGAATTAGTATTAGCAATTCAATAATTTTTCATTTCCATAATTAGATTTGTATACGCTACTTCAGTTAATGAAACTCGCGTGTATACGCAATTGTGTTTAAGGAAACTAGCATATATCTTGCAAACTTATGATTCAGTTAATTCATCATATGTTGATATTTAATCAATGCATTAGAACCATATAAATAGTATCCAGGTGTAGTAAAAACATAACAAACAATTAGACACATGAACACAAGATATAAGGTGGAAACCCAATGTGGGTGAAAACCACCTGCTGAAATCGTCTTTATCTTCTTTTAATAAGAAAATTATTTTTACAATTTTTGTGCTGGTGTAGTGTTATACTAGTACGTAGGCTTCTACCTGCAGAAGGCTACAACCTTCTCTCGTTCTCTAGCTTCTCTTGGAAGGGAGCTACAACTGCCTAGCTTTTGTGCTAGCTGATATGTTTACTAGTATGTAGGTGCTGGCCTACAGAAGGCTACAACCTTCTCTTTTATTCCAGGGACCATGTTTCATAAATTTTCAGACTGGATCCATTAATAACATCATTCAATCATCAAATATATCTACATCAACCAATCTCCTTTGCACCAACCACAACTGAATCAATCAAACACTTGAACCCCATTCAATGCTGTATCCAGGATACAGTAAACAAAATACAGTAACCAGAACCCAAGCTAGAACTCAGAACACTGCAACAGCAAACAAAAGCAGCTAAAACATATTTTATGAGATATACATTACTTCCATGTGTCGAACTTGCGTGCATACGCTCTTTTCTCAAGGTAAACCTGCGTATAGATATGCAAATCAAATTTAAGATATATATGCTATTTTGATATGCAGAACTAGTGTGTATACGTGCCTTTTCTAAAGTGAAACTGCATACAGATCTGTAAATGATGATTTAAACATTACAACAATTCCAGACTTTAGTTATACCTAGATCATCATATTTACAAACTATAACATGCGTCAGTTATTCAGATAAATGATCAAACCACAAAAAGATACTTCACTTCGAGCCTTAAGATCTTGACCCATCATTAGATCTTATCCTTCATCAAGCGCTAAGGTTCATCCTTGGTTCAGATCTAGCTATGCACCATAACCCAATAACCTGTATACTAGATCTTTGCCTAATGATCTTCTCCTCCTTTTATAGTCTTATGCCTTACTCAATACCATGGACCAAAACCACTTAGGAACAATACCTTGGACCAAATACCTCAGACCATATATCTTGGACCAATACCATGGATCAAAATACCATGGACCAAATACCTTGGACCAAAACTTAGTTTTCCAAGATATACGCGCCTTTCATTCTGTGAAAGTGCATGTGTATGTATATGTGCCTTTTGGTCTGTTAACCCACGCATATACGCTACTTTGTCAAGGTGAACTTGCGTATACCTTTCTTTCCTCATTCTGTGAAGTCTGATCTGTAACTCTGTGTTGTTAACCCGCTAAACTGTGATCTGTCATTTGAGTGAGTTGCCATCAAGGAAACCACCTGTGTCATAGTGCCAAATCTATGTCGTAATCCCAAAAATCTCCCCCTTTGGACTTGATGGCAACCCCAAGTCACTCTCCCCCTTTGTCATCAAAGGTAGAGGGTTATGCTCCCCTGAGTACATGTTGAATTCTCTGATATGCTGAAGTGTGCTGATTGTGCTCCATGATCGAGTCCATGAGGTGGGCTCCAGTATTGCAATAATAATGCTGCAACTCCCGGGGCTTCCTTCTTTACTTTTATCAACCTGGTAGTTCGTAACAAACTTGGAAGCGACAGTGCTGTATGCACAAGTACTAGCTCTTACTATAGACTGTCACTTGGTCAGCTGGTGCAAGTTCGCTAGGAGCTTAAGCCAACTTCTATGAGTTCTCAGATGAAGCTTTTAACTGTGATGGAAGAAATCTAACTCTACAGAGGCTACTCTATTTGCAGAAAGAGAATGAAATTTGAAATGAAACACAAACCGTAGCAAACCCTAACAAACCCTAGTTTACCTACTAACCCTACTTTTGTAAGAAAAGAGATGGAAACTAATGAAATGAGTGCCATTGACTACTGAAAAGGTAAATTGCATTTATTCAAGCTACTTCTGAAAAGAAATGAGAAGAAATCATCTTTTTGTACTTTTGAGTGTTTTTATGTGGAATTATTATGCTTGTGATTTATCTGGTTGTGATTGTGTAGAGGTTTGGTGGCAAAGGAAGAAGGAGTTGGCTTTTGTAGAGGGTGAGGAAGGTGTGGAGAGGTCCTAAGAAGCCCCTAATAGCCTTTTGAAGACTTCCATAGTGATCGGACTTCGAAAAATCACTCACAGGACGTTCTACAGGAGGCTGCAAGGGATCTACACGAGGATCTATAGGAGGAGGCCGAAAGTTTTTTTTGGAGTTTTGAAGGTGGAAAAATGATGGGAAAATGGAACTGAAGGCTAGATGAAGGTGTTGAGGTATCTAGAACTTGTCAAGGAAGATCAAGACAAACATGATGGTTGGATTTGTTTAAATGGCAAGAAAATAGGGTAGATTGGTGAAATGTTGTGAGAAGTGGGTTGGTGCTGGCTATTCTATGGGTGTATGGTGAGCTGATATTTCCTACACATTTACTTATCAAAACTGACCAAAGAAAGAACTAATCTATACCATGAAAATAGAACTTTGTCTAGCTTGACTTAATTTTTGACCTAAAAACAGAAAATGCTAAATAGTAACCTATGAGTAGAAAAGCATGCGAGAGAACTATCGTAAAATAATAGGAAATGATCTAAGCAATTGAATATGAACAAATATCAACCTTTCCAAATCAAAGTATCACACTAGCAGTTGCATGGAAGAGCAAACACTGTGTTTTTGGTGGCAATAGTAGTGCCTTGACCTCAAATCATAGTCCCAAGAAAGGAGAAAGGAGATCAAAACCTGTTGTTGGCCTTTTTGGATCTTATTTTATCACTGCAGTAACTTACTTAAGCAACTTGAAACAAAAAACTATACTAATCATCAAAGACAACCTAATCTAACAAAGTAAAATGAATCTATGCAATAGAAATTAACTCATGAATGGAAGCAAAAACATATAAGTACATAGTAGGAGGTGTTGGGCAGCTTGGGTTGGGCCCTAACGCAAGAGCTTTAGCCCTCTAAAAGAGATCAGTGTTTGCTCAAAAATTGTTTCATCTTCATTATCAAAAATAGTAGTTACATTACACAAGCTGTTCTAAAAAAGGAACTCGAAAATGAGCTGAACACATTGCTGCACAAAAGTGTGAAAATCTACTAATAACTAGCTAATCTACTGAAGCTCTAAGCCTCCTTATTTATACAAATGGGGACCTCCAACAATCCTCCTAAAATCAGGGAACTCGACTTCCTAGAATTGAAGATAAACAATAGTCCTACTTTACTTGCTCAGCTGCCCCTTGGAATCATCAATGTGGACCTTTATGCTCCGAGTTGCTGATGGAGGATTGGAGAGAAGGGGTCATAAATGAAGGAGACACCCCCCTAAAAATCCTCTTCCCTATTTTCCTCGAGTTTTGGTTGCCATTTGCTCATAAATTCATTGAATTTGTCCAAAATTGTCCAAAAGATCTGCATAAAACATTCATTAGACTACATGGCAAAGTGACTAACCCAATTCAATCTATTAGCATAAATATATTCAAAAAAATGCAACAAAATAATGAGAATGGTGGATTAAGTCGAAATAAGAGGCAGAATGAGCCCATATAATTACCCATTTCTAGGGCTCATCATCACCCCCCTGCTAAATGGGCTGCTCATCCTTTGAGCAACTATTCTAACCCTTCATCCTTAATGGCTCTGATAGATTCCATGAAATCCCAAGCCTTTGATGTGATGTCTTCCTCTCTATCATGGAAACCTATTTTCCTATCCACTTCTTCCCATTTTTTCTGTTCTTCCTCCTCCTTTACTCCTTCCAACAGTCCTAGCAACAGTGGAGGACTGAATTTAAGGCCAATCCAGTTTTCCTTTAAGCTTTGCATCAAGTGATTATATAGGGGCACTCTCCTCATGGCTTCCCTCATCCTGTTTGGGGAGTGATACTCTCTGATCCTTAGGCTATGTGGCAATGTATTCCACCTTCTCATGTAGGCATGAATGCAGTCATCGTCAAACAATCTCTCCATATCCTCGAAATGAGCAATAGCCTAGGCTTGCTTGTCAACATAGTTAGGGACAACTTGATGATTGGATGCAAGGTGTTGGTGGGCATAGATGAGAGCCAAGGGTTCTGCTCTAATCATCAGGTGCTCACTCAGCTCTTTTGTCATCGTTTTTCGGATTTCCACTGCCCTTTTCTCTTCATGGCTCATCCAAAAAGCCATAGCCATTAGCTTCAAATCTCCCAGTGTAGCATTTGGATCCCATAAATTCATGTCAGTAAGTGCCATGTTGTGCAGGTAAAATTCTGTTAGCTTTGCTTTATCCTCAGCTAAACTGTGATCACACAAATGCATAAATTGGCCATAATCCTGAAAAGGTATTATGCCCCTTTGGGCCAGTGTTTTAATCTGAAATTGGAGCCACTGATCTTTGAGGTATAGTGCATATGATTTGGTTGGCTGCCTGCACTGTAACCCCAGCTGGTTATGTTCATTAGGCTAGAAAAAGGTCTTTTTAGCAACCTGTCCTAGTGGTTTCTCTTCTTTGCTCCAAGGGAGCCCAAGTGGAAGACCTATAATTCTGCTGATGAATTCTGGTGTAAGTTCTATGGTTAGACCCCTAAAACTGACTATAGCATGGGTTTTTGAATGGGGTCTTAAAGACAATAAAAATTCCTCTGTAATTTCCTCATCGTACCCATGAAATTTCTCAAAGAAAGGAATCCAATTTGCCCTGGTAAAGAGGGCTACCACTTCTAGGTGTTCATGCAATTTGGTGGTGTTATCACTCAGGTTGTCCCTTGGCTCCTTAAGGGATACGACCGAGGTAACCACTAACCAATATTTGGATTGCAGGTCCTAGCCTACCTGCAATCAAAGAGGGCTCTCTCTTTATGATTTAGCTTTGTTCTAGGTTGATTTTAGGCTAGTTATGGTGTACATGGGTTTTGTTTTGATTTTGGTGGGAAGGATGATGTTTTCAAGCAGAGTTGGGATGTATAGTGTAAGAAGTTCAAACCATTGGGCATGGAGTCATGGATTAGGGCTTGCTGTTGCGTTTTCTTGGTCACAAGAGGAATACAGAGCAGGATAGCTACACATAGAACAATATCAGGCTGTAATAAAGATGGAATGAAGGTCAGAAATGAAAGGCAACTAAGAATCTTTCATTAGCTAACATAGAGGGAAGGTGGATGAAAGTTTGTCTAGGAGTAGTAAAGAATTCCTAAAAAACAATCATATATGAAAGAAACAGGGTAAACATGATCATTTAAGTATGCATATTCATAACCATTTCTGAGGAAAACATATAGAAATAACAAGAACTGAGCATAAGGTGCAGTCAAGCAAAGATTTAAGCTATTCTTTTTTCTTGTTATTTAGATGGTAACACAATTGTGCAAAAACATAATAAAATTGTAAATAGAGGTAGAAAAACTTATTGAGCCATGTAGTAGCACAGGAATTCCACAGTCACTCTTTAACCATTAATAACACAACAGTCAGTTCTTCATCCAACACATTCCAGCAGTCTTTGATTAAAGAGCTTTTCAAAAATACAGCGCAAGTACAACATGAGGAATATCAACCAACCAACACTCTAAATAGTGAATTAGGGTGGTTTATATAGAGAAAATATCAAAAAATATCTATTACAACAAACCTTAAACAGGTCTGGGGGAAACGAGTTTTTTTAACCTAATCTTGTCCTGAAATTAATGCAAGAAAATATCTTTGAGCTGCGCTGGAGGCAGCTGTATCAAAATGAGTTAATATGGTGTCCTTATGGCTCTGTGCTGTTCATTTAGCCATAACTGTGCTTTGGGTTTTGATCCCCTGCTCTTGAGTGGCTTTGATGTGCATTAACTGTGATTTGAGAGCCTTAAATGGCTTCACCGCTTTTTTTTTATTTTGCTTGGGGGCCTTTAATGTTCACCTGCTTTGGTATTGCCGATTTGATACTCTTTTTCGCTTCACTGATACTCTTTGATTTAATCAGGGCTTCATCTTTCCTCTGATACTCTTTCACAATTGAATCGGGTCGCCTTCTCTCCCTTGATGTGTTTGAAACTGCCAAATTGCCCATTTTCTGCCCTTTCAAGGCAAAAATGGCTGCTGCAAATGCTTTTCGTGGCCTCTGGAATGATATTTGCACTGGCCGATTTGAACATGAATATAAATGAAGAAATCCTGTCAAATTGTGAATTTTTGGGTTTTGAAGGTAGCCGAGCCATGAGAGGCCCTCCATTTTGACCAATTTTTCTTAGCGATGTGCAATTAGCGCTAAGCGCTAATCGCGCATCGAAAACTGCCTCAGTTTTTCCTTCCGGGCATCCTTTGCTGTGATTTTCGCCTTTCGTGCCTTTTTCGGTGATGACGTTAGTGGTGGGTCCCAATACGGCATGGTGACGTGGCAATACGGCAGGGTGATGTGGTGGCAGTGACACGTAACAGTGGGGGGCGACGCAGAAGTGTCGTGGCGCTGACCTGGTGCTGTCATCAGGGGAGGAGAGATAGAAGGCGGTTTGTGGTTTCATCAGACCGCCTTCTCTACGAGAGCGATAATTTTCTGAGCCCACTCGATGCAATAAAAGGCGGACACGCGTCCTTCTGTACGACGGAAAAACCGTCGTGCCATCGGAAGCTAACTGTCGAGTGACAGGGCGGCTCCGAAATCGCCGAGAGTCGTCAGATCTGGGAGGGTGGATCGGAGGGCTGACGGAGCGCGGAGCTAGCGGCAAGTTTGTGTGCGGGGCCTGCTAGAATATTCGAATAATTTATGCAATGTTGCGGGGGGTTTAGACTTTGGGTTTGTGGGTTTCATACATGGGTTATGCGCCAGGGGTAAAGTTTAATCAAAATATTTAAACAAAACCCAAAAATGTGAGTGCGCAGGGTAAAACATTAAGGTTTATGGGGAAGAGAGGGGAAGGGAATGGTTATTAGTTTAACCAGAAGTTAAGCTAACTCCTGGCTAAGATGCGGATGGGTTAATAGTAGCCCCAGGTGGACTATCATTTCCCAATACCATATATACATAGCTATAATGCTATAAGGTGGGATATGTATTATTTTTTTGGAATTTTATATAGTTTATGTATAATAGGGGATAAGGAAATGATCTAGGCAGCTAGATAGTAGAGTTAGGAGTTAATATGAATTTGTGAGGTGAAGTGTAGGGGAGAGGCTAAGTTTGTGAGCTAAAACTTAGACATAGGAAGTGAATGGACCGTGGAGACGTGATTTTTACACAAGAAATGTGGCTTTTTTCACTGAAGAAAGTCAAAGCTTGACTTGGTATTTTACAAAAATGAAGTGATAACAGGACTGGTTGGGAAGATCCCAAGGTCCTCAAGGGGATGTTAGTGAGTGATTTGGAGATTTAGAAGAAGGGGGAATTAGACATGCCTCGCTTGAGCTCCTACAAAGGGAAATTGCCTTGTACTTGTGATCTGAATAGATATAACACTTGAAAACATGAAATGGATCACACAGCTTGATTCTGCAACCACAAAACTACTTTCCCAGCCTACTTACCTAGCATTTTTTCTTCTCTTTGCATGGGTGCACTTGGACTTGCAGACCCTGGTTATCCTTTTTTCTTTTGACTGCCCTCCTATCTGAACGTACCCTTATATCTTCCAATGGCCCATATTAAGAAGTTGGGCTCGTTCATTTCTCTACCTAACTACTGATCTTCCAAGATAAAATAGTTTGGATAGATATTCATTCTCTATATTCTAAAACAAGAAATTGAAACCTAGGGAAGCCAAGATTAAGCTGTTTGGCTTTCCTTTAACTGAAAAATTCTTCAAAAATGGAATAACTTCATCAAAATTGGAATACAACAGTGGCATTTAGACTGGCACACTTTCATGGCCTCTTGTTTGTCCTTTTTCTGGAAAATATGGAACCTTGCAGCATGAAAATATGACATATTTGGCACTTTCAACTGTCAATCATGAAATATGAACACCTATTGCAATAGGAGGCTAATAGTGGCTCCACTTGGGGATGGATTTTCCTTGTGAAAAGCCAAGAACAGTAGGTTAGACTGCCTTAATCTTCTATTGTTGATGTAGACTAAAACTTCCCTTGTGTTGGCTGTCAAATGATTGAAACGTTGAAACCTGAACACAACATTCTCATAAACAGAATTTTTATACAATAGCAGCACCGCCTGCTTTCTTCTGTGTGCTCTACCATTACATGCATCTCTGCCTGAGAACCTCCCTTTGAAATAAACACAACATAGGGGAACAAAACTGGAGCACTTCCCTTGATTCTGTCTTGAAAATGGGTGCTGACGTAAACTGGAAATCCTCCTTTCTTTTGATACTATTTACTGAAAAACTGCTTGCTCTTTTTCTGAGATTAATGCAAATGACAGAGATCTGAATGGAGGACGTGCTTTGGTTCTGCCTTTAAAGAACTTTGCTGCGCTGTTCCATTATTCGGCCTACTATAAAATCAAAACAAAGTGCTGAAAATACAAGTATTTATGTACAAATATAATACAGTTGCGTTGTGTTCAACAACAGGGATCATGATAATGCTTTAACATTCGGCCATTAACAGGGCCTTCTTCAGTTGTGCCGCCCTCTACAGATTTGAGGAAATATGTGTTATTGCCCTGCATAGGGCTGATAACAAATGGACCTTTCCATAGAAAATCAAATTTTGCATGTTTGCCCTTGTCTTCTCTTCGTGAGTCCCACCTTAGAACTTTGTTGCCAACACAGAAATCCTCAGCCTTAGCTCTCTTATCAAACATCCTTTTGAGCTTCTCTTGCAAAATTTGAGCTGTGTCATAAACCTGCTCTCTTGTTTGCTGAAGATGAATGGTCTGGTTGATTCTTCATTGAACATCATTTGGTTCAGCTTGGATCTCTTATAATAGCTTGATGATAGGAATGACCAAGGAAGATGGAAATATGGCCTCCATGCCATACACCAGATCATAAGAGCTCATCCCAATGGATCTCTTTGTTGAAAATCTATCTGCCCATAGGGCATTTGTGAGCTTTCTATGCCAGTTCTTCTTGTTTTCTTCTAGCACTTTCTTTATGATGTTGATGAGGCTTTTGTTGGATGATTTGGCCAAGCCATTACCTTGAGGGTAATAGGCTGTGGAGTGGCCCATGGTAATGTGAAATTTATGGCAAAATTTGATCATCTTTTTGGATTTGAAGGCAACGGCGTTGTCAGTAATGATCTTCTCAGGGCAGCCAAATCTAGAAAGGATGTTGGTCTCAAGGAATTGGATAATGATGGAGTCATTGGCCTGTCTACATGGGATGGATTCAATCCACTTAGTGAAATAGTCGGCGGATGTTAGAATCTACTTATGCTTGCCTGAGGAAGAGGGATGGATTTCTCCAATGAAGTCTAGACCCCATTATTGAAAAGGCTTTTCGGTTGAGATGGGCTTAAGGGGCAAGGGCAGTAGCTTTCTTTTGTCCTCAAAGATTTGGCATTTGTGACATGAGATAGCAAACTTCTTTACATCTGCAAACAAAGAGGGCCAATAGAAACCATCCCTTAAAATTTTATCAGCAGTGGACTTCCAATATAGATGTCCTCCACAGTCCCCTGCATGGAATTCTTTCATGACATTGTTAGTTTCATCATGGTTATACAATTAAGCAATATGCCTTCATGATTTTTCCAAAATAATGCACCATCTAAGACACAAAACTTGGAAGCTTTCATCTTTAAAAATATTTTCTTGGTTCTGGACAATCCTAGGGGAGAAAATAGGTTTAACAATACAAAGCATATATCAGCATACCATGGGGATTGCAAAAAGTTTTCACTGATTTGTGGAGTCGCCATCTCCTGTTCATTGTCCAGTTGGTTAATGTCTAAGGCTTGAAAGTTTGTTTCGGACATCAGTTTGGCTAAACCTTGTCCCTTTATGAGCTTGGTTGGTTTTATTTCTATGTCATACTCAAGGATGTTAGAAATCCACTTGCCTCTTTTTCCTTCTAATCCCTCTTGAGTTAATATGTTTTTTACAACATCATTTGGCACATAAGCAATCAAATGTGAATATAAAATGTAAACTCTGAAGTCTTTGATTTCTTTAACAAGGGCATAGGCCTGCTTCTCCATGATTTGGTACTTCAAAGGGGCATCTCTTAAGGCTCGGCTGAAAAATGCAATTGGCTTTTCATTTCCTTGATCATCCTTTTGCAAAAGGACAGCGGCTATGGTGTGTTCAGATGCAAATGAAAAAATGATGAAATCCTTATCAAATTGAGGACCTGTGAGGATTGGGGCTTGGGTTAAGGCAGATTTAATACTCTCAAAGGCTTGCTTGGTTTCAAGAGACCATTTTACCTTGGCATCCTTTTTTAACATGTTGCTTAACAGTTTTATCAGCTCGGTTAGATTTGGGATAAATCTCCTTAGGAAATTGATCTTTCCAAGGAATGCTTGCAACTCTTTTATGTTTCTTGGAAATGGGATTTGAAGGATGGCTTGAATTCTTTCAGGATCAATTCTAATCCCATCTTTTGAGATGATATGGCCCAGTAATTTTCCTTCTTCTAGGCCAAAAAGAGACTTCTTGGGGTTTAGGGAAATGCCATATTTCCTACATGTTAGGAACACTTGCCTTAGGTGTTTTAGGTGGTCTTGATCAGATTTGGAGAAAGGGGTAAGGTCATCAAGATAGACAACCAAGAAATCATGGATTTCCTTGGCAAATGCAATGTCCATGGCCCTTTGAAAGGTAGCACCAGCGTTTTTAAGTCCGAAAGGCATCTTCACATATTTAAATGTTCCCCACGATGTGGTAAAGGCTCTCTTGTCTTGGTCATCCGGGTGAACCAGTATTTGATTAAAACCTGAAAAGCCATCTATCAAAGAGATTCTAGATGACCCCACTACTCTTTGTAGGATGTGGTCCATTTTTGGCAATGGGTAGTGGTCTTTTAGGGAGACTTGGTTTAAATTTCTTAGATCTACACATAGCCTAATCTCACCTGTCTTCTTTCTTATGGGAACAAGATTGGATACCCATTTAGAAAATCTGATGGGTGCTATGATACCTACTTCAAACATTCTTTTCACTTCCTTTTCAATCAAAGGGAGAAGCACAGGATTGATTCTCCTTAGTTTCTGTTTGAAGGGATTTTGCTTTTGTTTTAAGGGAATGGTGTGTTGGATCACTGAGGTGTTATAGGACTTCAAGTCCTCATAACTCCAAGCAAATACATCTTGGAATTATTTAAACAAATCAACATATTTGGGCTTTTGATCGGGTGGCAAACATTGAGATAGTTTGATCATTTTGGGCTTCTCTGCTGTCCTAATGTTGTGTTCTTCTATAACAGCGTTTAAGGGCTGCATTTTTGGCTTTTTTGGAACATCATTTGCATCAAACATATCTTCTAATGGAGTGAGTCCAGAAGGGAGAAAGTTATCTTTTAGATCAACGATCTCGGCCTCTATTTTGGCTATTTCCTCCGAATGCATCTTTTTCAGCTCTTGTATGTTTGCATTGTCAAAATAGTTGGGTTTAGCATTTGTTTGGCTATTACAGCCTGCTGATTTTCATTTGTTTGCTGTTGTTCATCCGTCATAGCATCCATGTCAATGTTAATATTTGAAAACTCATGCTCAAGAGTGAGGAAATTGTTAATCTGGGCATCATTTTCAAACACTTGCCAATCTTTAACATTATTTGGGACAATAGGCCTATATTTTATCTCAACAGTGAAATGGTGATTTGGCTCAAAGGGAAGCTTGCATGTACTAGCAAAAGTAGCTAGGCTGTGTGCATGAATGTTATGATTTCTTGAAATCTTGGCAAGCTTGGATTCAGTGAATGCATTGAGTATATTAGTGGCACTAGTCCTATAGGCCCTCATTCTATTGTCATTAGTAACAAATTTGCCTTTCATTTGCTATATGACTAAATCGGAGTCACCTAGAATGGATACTTTTGCAGCTCCTAGAGCTTTGAGTAGTCTAAGGCCTAAAAGGAGAGCCTCATACTCTGCCATGTTGTTGGTGCATTTGAAGTTTAGTCTGTAGGCATGGCCTTCTGCATGATTGTTGTGTGTATTGTGAATCCATACACCTACCCCTGCTCCTAATTTGTTAACAGAGCCATAAAACTCTAAATACCATGTGATTTCTTGCTTGTGGTTAGTATTAAGAGTTTCAATCATTCTTGAAGTGGGCAGATTTGAATTTTCTATTTGGGGAGGTTCTTCTTGTATGCTGGTTTCCTCGAATGTTTTGACAGTTTCATGGGAATGGGCAAGAAATTCCTCATTCATGCATGTTTCTTGTTCTAAAGCCAAAGGCTTATCATTAGTTGGAGGACTTGTTTCATCATTAAACAAAATAAAAGAATCCATATCAGAATGGATTGAATAGATAGGGAAGTTTTGGGGCTTTTCCTCACTACTTACCACATACTTCATCAGTGTTTTCTTATACAATCTCTTTGGTTGCCCAAAGACTGAAATAGTGGCATAGGAGAGGTCTAGTTGGAGAGATCCTTGGAGTTTTGCTCCCCATGATCTTGACAATAGCATGCCATACTTTGGTGGAATGTCAGCAACCACCATGTCCATTAGGATTGTTTTGTTGGGATATTGGACTAAAGACACACATAAGTCTTTGATTAAGCCTAAACACTTGACCTGACTTGAGTCAAAGGAGAATAAGTCTTTGTAGGGTCTTGTAACATCAAGGTTTAGCTTCTCCATTACAGCTTTGGGCATAAGGTTGTGTGAGGCACCTGAGTCAAACATAGCATTATGCAATACTTTATCATGAATGTGCAAACTGACATAGAATGGTAACACAACTCCATGTTTTGATTTACCATTGACTTCAGGACCGAAAAGGAGCTCAGGTTGATCATCTAATACATTCACATCATCCCTATTTTCTGGCATTTGCAGTGATCTTTTGATTTGCTGCCTATAGATATCATGTTTGGCAAGTTCAGATAAAGGGATGGATATCTTCAGTTTACCTATTTCTGCCTCTATATCAAAAGGATTTTCTAACTGTGTTTTAGTATTGTGACTGGCAAATTTTCCCTTTTCAATTGCACTTTCAACTATTTTCTCTTGTTCTTCATTGATTTCTTGAACTATTTCTGATTTGGAAAGGTTTTTAGGAGAGCTGTTCAAATCTTCTTTTGAGGAAGAAGGTGGCAGAGGCTGATCATTAGAGGGCTGCATGTCTGTGACATCCTCTACGGTGACATCTTTTGGACTTGGGACTATTTTATCAAGAGTTTCTATGAGGGAAACCTTTTCTTTGATCTTCTTAGGTTGTTTGGTATCACTTGGTTTAACCTTTTTGGGCACATCTATGGTTCTTGTCCTCAGCTTATACTGTTTGTGGACCTCATAAACAGCTGAATCATAACCATGCTTAAAATCAAAAGACTCACCTGACTTAGTCTAAAATTTATTTATCTCATGTTCATCTTGGTCTTCTTGGGTTAGGAAAATTTGTTTCTCACCCTTTAGATCCATCAAGTTCATGTGAGTGTCCTCTGTCTGCTCACTAGATGTGGATGCTTCTGTGTAGTTCTCTTGGAAAGGAGGCCTTATATCATGGTCTGGGCTAGACCTACCAGCATTTGTGTTCTGAGTTTTCCTAAAATTTGGGTTCCTTATGGTATTGGGCTGTTGTCCTTCCCATGTATATTTCCTTTCAACGCTTTCCACTCTATCTCCCAGCTTGTGCATTCCACTAATAATAGCATCCAGCTTTTGGTCTAAGGCTGGGGGTTCTTCCTTAAAGGTGGTTCTTCTCTCAGTTCTAGCTCTGTTTCTTTTGGCAATTAGATTTGCCTCTACGCTAATAGCAACATTTTGCATGTATTCTAGGCTTTGAGGGTCTCTTTCCCTTAACTGATAAGCCATGTCAGTATCAAAACCATCAAGGAATTTATACAAAGAAAGATCAGGTGGAGGTCTTAAGTTCTGTGGTATTGCATTATAAACATTAATAAATCTCGCACAATAGTCTAAGACATACTCTTGAGGGCCTCTTTTGATGGTGTCGTACTCAGAAAATATGTGCAAGGGGTCTTTCTTTTTCTCCCATCTGTTAATAAATGTTTGGTAAAGGGCCTCTGGGTTAGTTATGGAATCTGCAACAAGGCTTCTAAACCAGGGCCTTACATCTCCTGTTAAGCTTTGGACAAAAATCTTCATTCTCACGCTATCATCATCTATCTCGTAGTTCTCAAAATAGTCTTGCATCTTCTTGGTATGCGGAAGGGTTGTGCAAGAACTAGTACCATAAAAGTATGTGATTTTAGTTTGGTAATCCTGAGGCATAGCCCCTGGATTAGCAGGCAACTGTAACGGAGCATATCTATTCGCCATATTCATAGGGATAAGTGGAACAGCAGGGATAAATGGAACGACTGGAACAATGGTAATAATAGTGGTAATGGGAGTATGTGCAGTGAATGGAGGTGTGGAAGGAGTGCTTTGAGAGGTGGATGATGAACTAGGGGAAGTAGGGGTTGAACGAAATAAAACTTTGATAGGGGTTAGAACACAGCTTGGCTGGACTGTTTCAGGACTAGAATCAGCAAAATCTTCTCTTCGCTCTAGCTTCCTGAGGTTCCTTGGGATTATATTGGGATTTTCAAAAGCAGCTGGGGGATTTGGGTCTGGATTTGACCTTGTATAACATGAATTCCTTTTTGGAGCTAGCTTCTGAATTTGTTTTGGTATTTTATATGAATGTTTTTAGAATTAGCAAGGAACCGATCAAATTTTGGAATAGCTATCTACAGCTTAAAACTAGCATGAAGATTGACTGAAACAGCTTTTATTTACTCCTGTAAATGCAAAGCAAGAACAGTTTCAAAGGCTCCCTGGCTGACATTCAGGCTTCATCTGTAGTTTTAAGGAATATACAGTAATTGGAAAATTCATTCGTCCCCAGTGGAGTCACCATTATGTTATCACTCAGGTTGTCCCTTTTCTCCTTAAGGGATACAGCCGAGGTAACCACTAACCAATCTTTGGACTGCAGGTCCTAGCCTACCTGCAATCAGAGAGGGCTCTCTCTTTATGATTTAGCTTTGTTTTAGGTTGATTTTAGGCTAGTTATGGTGTACGTGGATTTTGTTTTGATTTTGGTGGGAAGGATGATGTTTTCAAGCAGAGTTGGGAGTTATAGTGTAAGAAGTTCAAACCATTGGGCATGGAGTCATGGATTAGGGCTTGATGTTGCATTTTCTTGGTCACAAGAGGAATATAGGGCAGGATAGCTACACATAGAACAATATCAGGCTAGAATAAAGATGGAATGAAGGTCAGAAATGAAAGGCAACTAAGAATCTTTCATTAGCTAACATAGAGGGAAGGTGGATGAAAGTTTGTCTAGGAGTAGTAAAGAATTCCTAAAAAACAATCATATATGAAAGAAACAGGGTAAACATGATCATTTAAGTATGCATATTCATAACCATTTATGAGGAAAACATATAGAAATAACAAGAACTGAGCATAAGGTGCAGTCAAGCAAAGCTTTAAGCTATTCTTTTTTCTTGTTATTTAGATGGTAACACAATTGTGCGGAAACATAATAAAACTATAAACAGAGGTAGAAAAATTTATTGATCCATGTAGTAGCACAGGAATTCCACAGTCACTCTTTAACCATTAATAACACAACAGTCAGTTCTTCATCCAACACATTCCAGTAGTCTTTGATTACAGAGCTTCTCAAAAATACAGCGCAAGTCCAGCATGAGGAATATCAACCAACCAACCCTCTAAACAATGAATTAGGGTGGTTATATAGAGAAAATATTCAAAAATATCTATTACAGCAGACCTTAAACAGGTCTGGGGGAAACGAGTTTTTTTAACCTAATCTTGTCCTGAAATTAATGCAAGAAAATATCTCTAAGTTGCGCTGGAGGCAGCTGTATCAAAATGAGTTAATATGGTGTCCTTATGGATCTGTGATGTTCATTTAGCCATAACTGTGCTTTGGGTTTTGATCCCCTGCTCTTGAGTGGCTTTGATGTGCATTAACTATGATTTGAGAGCCTTAAATGGCTTCACCGTTTTTTTTTTTTTTTTTGCTTGGGGGCCTTTAATGTTCACCTGCTTTGGTATTGCCGATCTAATACTCTTCGCCGCTTCACTGATACTCTTTGATTTAATCAGGGCTTCATATTTCCTCTGATACTCTTTTACAATTGAATCGGGTCGCCTTCTCTACCTTAATGTGTTTGAAACTGTCAAATTTCCCCTTTTCTACCCTTTCAAGGCAAAAATGGCTGCTGCAAATGCTTTTCGTGGCCTCTGGAATGATATCGGCGCTGGCCGATTTGAATATGAATATAAATGAAGAAATCCTGTCAAATTGCGAATTTTTGGGCTTTGCAGGTAGCTGAGCCATGAGAGGCCCTCCATTTTGACCAATTTTTCTTAGCGATGCGCGATTAGCGCTAAGCACTAATCGTGCATCGAAAACTGCCTCAGTTTTTCCTTCCGGGCATCCTTTGCTGCGATTTTCGCCTTTCGCGCCTTTTTCAGTGATGATGTCAGCATGACGTCAGCAGTCGGTCCTGGTACGGAAGGGTGACATTGTAGGGTGACATGGCAGTACGGCAGGGTGATGTGGTGGCAGTGACACGTAAAAGTGGGGGGCGACGCAGAGGTGATGTGGCGCTGACCTGGTTCTGGCGTCAGGGGAGGAGAGACAGAAGGCGGTTTGTGGTTTCATCGGACCGCCTTTTGTACGAGAGAGGTAATTTCCAGAGCCTGCCCGATGCAATAAAAGGCGGACATGCATCCTTCTGTACGATGGCAAAACCGCCGTGCCATCGGACGCTAACTGTCAAGTGACGGGGTGGCTCCGAAATCGCCGAGAGCCGTCGGATCTGGGAGAGCGGATCAGAGGGCTGAAGGAGTGCAGAGCTGGTGGTAGGTTTGTGCGCGGGGCCCACTGGAATATTCGAATAATTTATACAATGCTGCGGGGGGTTTAGACTTTGGGTTTGTGGATTTTATACATGGTTTGTTCACCCGGGGTAAAGTTTAATCAAAATATTTAAACAAAACCCAAAAATGTGAGTGTGCAGGGTAAAACATTAAGGTTTATGGGGAAGAGAGGGGAAGGGAATGGTTATTAGTTTAACCAAAAGTTAAGCTAACTCCTGGCTAAGACGCGGATGGGTTAATAGTAGCCCCAGGTGGACTATCATTTCCCAATACCATATATACATAGCTATAATTCTATAAGGTGGGATATGTATTATTTTTTTGGAATTTTATATAGTTTTTTGTATAATAGGGGATAAGGAAATGATCTAGGGAGCTAGATAGTAGAGTTAGGAGTTAATATGAATTTGTGAGGTGTAGTGTAGGGGAGAGGCTAAGTTTGTGAGCTGAAACTTAGACATAGGAAGTGAATGGACTATGGAGACATGATTTTTACACAAGAAATGTGGCTTCTTTTCACTGAAGAAAGTCAAAGCTTGACTTGGTATTTTACAAAAATGAAGTGATAACAGGATTGGTTGGGCAGATCCCAAGGTCCTCAAGGGGATGTTAGTGAGTGATTTGGAGATTTAGAAGAAGGGGGAATTAGACATGCCTCGCTTGAGCTCCTCCAAAGGGAAATTGCCTTGTACTTGTGATCTGAATAGATATAACACTTGAAAACATGAAATGGATCACACAGCTTGATTCTGCAACCACAAAACTACATACCCAGCCTACTTACCTATCATTTTTCTTCTCTTTGCATGGGTGCACTTAGACTTGCAGACCCTGATTATCCTTTTTTATTTTGACTGCCCTCCTATCTAAACGTAACCTTATATCTTCCAAGGGCCCAGATTAAGCAGTTGGGCTCCTTCATTTCTCTACCTAGCTACTGATCTTCCAAGATTAAACAGTTTGGACAGATATTCATTCTCTATATTTAAAATAAGCAATTGAAACCTAGGGAAGCCAAGATTAAGCTGTTTGGATTTCCTTTAACTGAAAAATTCTTCAAAATTGGAATAACTTCATCAAAATTGGAATACAACAGTGGCATTTAGACTGGCACACTTTCATGGCCTATTCTTTGGCCTTTTTCTGGAAATATGGAACCTTGTAGCATGAAAAGATGACATATTTGGCACTTTCAACTGTCAATCATGAAATATGAACACCTATTGCAATAGGAGGCTAACAGGTGGAATTCAGAGGCTCCTTTCTCATAAAACCCCCTGTCATGATGTTTAGTGACTGCTGGAAATTCTCAGGTGAAGAGGAAGGCAAAAAATTTTCAAACCCAAAAACAGAGGAACATTTGAAGTTTTTTTTCTGGAACCAGAGAGAGTTTTTTGTGTTTCCTCTTTTTAACAAAAACAAATTGTAATTTTCCTGCCTTTCAAACTCTGTTTTCAACCTTAATTTACTTCTCGGGTTGTTTGAGGAAATCAATATATATATATTTTTTAGAAAAACACAGAGGGCAAGACAATGTTTTTCTTTCACAAAATAAGCAGACCACCCAATTCAAATTCACTATTTTACATGCTTAATTTCCTATGGTTGCATCACTTCTTGATACAGGAGAATACCACGGAGGAGAAAGAGACAGACTTTTAGTGCAGAGAGTAAAATGGAGAGACTGTATATATTTCAGAAAAACACAGGCAAACTTTTGTTCTCACTTTCCCTTTCTTTTTCAACTCAGTACTTCGTTTCAAATCCACCACCTTTTGTAGATAATTAACATGCAGAGTGGGTTGTCTGAGCCTACCTTCTTTCGAGATCGAATTTGGCACAAAATCCCAAATTTTCCCTTTGCAGAGCTGCTCACTGGCCTTCCTATAGAAAAGCTCCTGTAGATTGTGTTTCCGCTCCTATAGAGTGTGATAATGCTCCTGTAGAGCCCGATAAGCGGAAGGGTTTCAAAACTGGCAGAGAGCGACTGTTTCGAGGTTCTGAAGGTGGTAGCTGAGTTGTTGCAGCTGAGAACTCGTTGATGCAAATGAAAACAAAGGTGGTGAAGGCTTTGATTGCAGCGTACTTAAGCTTATGGTGTGTTTTACGGTGGTGAGGAGAGGTGGCAAGAAGGGTATGTTATCCCCATTCGGACCGTTGGTCCCTAATTCAGTGTCATTATGATACTTCATGTCGCTTTCCCACAATCACTTCCATCATTCCCGTTATACGCCTCCACCACTATATGTTTTGAGTTTTTCTTCCTGAGTTGACTGCACACGTGTGCCAATTGCATCCACTGAATGATGTCTGAATTAGACGAGGCTTATTCGAACTAGACGAGGGTGGCCAGCTAGCTAGCCACCAATTTCATTTAATCATGACCATCTCAATGGTTCATGTAGTTTCTAAATCATATTCATGCAATAGAGGAATGAGTTTAGCCGCTTACCTTTTAGTCGCTATCGTGCTTTGCATGTTCAGACTTTGGCAATTTGTTCTTCGATTGCTGTTGTTGTTGGCCACTCAAGGCTTCTGAACTGGTGACAAGGCTAACTCATTCCTAATCAGGAATGACTCCTTGCGCGTTGTGTACACCTATGGCTGCACTGACCTTGCTTTTGGAGCTTGTTTTTTTAAGGGGATCAGTTGTTACAAGAATCTTGCAGGATTTCCTGTAACAGCTTCTCCCTCTGAAATTTATGGTTGAGGTTTGAGCATGGATTGAAGAGATAGCGAGGAAGGTTTTGAAGGAAAAACAACTGGTATGCACTAGGTAAGAAACATGTTAAGGATGCTGTTGTTTTATTCTTCAACATTAAAAAAAAACAAAACAAAAGAAACAAAATTTCTGTGTTTTCTGTGCAAGGAAGAAAGAAATGAGTGGAAATGTAATGTTACAGGGATGGAATGGAGGGTTAGGAGGATGAATGGTGGTAGTGAGGTCCACAGGTGTTCTGGAAAAATTTCTTGCCCTCTAATTCTTTTCTAAACTTGATTTCGAGCTCTCTGTGGTTTCTACAAGAGCCTCCTATAGAATGCATAGATCTTCCTGTAGGATGCAAAATTTCCAAAACAAGTGAGACCAGGACCTAGGAAAAGAAAATGGCGATGGAAAAATGAGCTATCAAGGGTGTATTCAGCCTGGCCATTTTCTTCTTTGACCCTCATGCAATCTGCAATGCATTCAAAAGAAGTTAGTTTTTCTTTGTTTTTTCCCTCTTTTTTCTTTTTTCTTTCATTTTTTCTCTCTTTTTTTTTTGAGACAGTTGGGGTGCCTCCAGGAGGTTTTCACCCAAGTATCTTTTATTCTCCTTTTTTGTTTTTTGTTTTTTTTTTTTTTTTTTTGCGTTTAGGGTATGGGTGGAGTGGAGGCAGAGACCTGCTCCACTACCAACACTGTTTTATTCAGATTTTCAATAAATTCTTGCTTGGAGAGGGGCTTCCTGTATATCTTCAACCTATGCCCATTGATGAGCATGGGGATGGCTTCCTCATCGATGGTCCGGATCAGGACTGAACCATTGTCATTGCATTTTTCTACTTTGTACGGTCCCAACCATCTTGTCCTCAGTTTGCCCTTGAAATCTTTATATCTTGACTCATACAACAGCACCCAATCTACTTCCTGGAATTGTTTTTCTTTGAGGTGTCTGTCATGCCATATTTTCCTTTGATGTTGGACTACCTCTAAGTGGAGAAGGGCCTGCAACCTCTGTTCATCCAATCCATTTAGATGAAGTAACCTTTCTTTTTGTGCATGGCTGAGATCTAGGTCTAGCTGAGCTGCCATCCTTAGTGTGTTATATTCAAATTCTATTAACAACAAAGCCTTGTTCCCATAGACCAGCTCATAGGGTGTGAACCCTATGGTGGTTTTCCAAGTGGTGCTATAAGCCCAGGTGGCCTCAACTAATCGATCTGCCCAATCTTTTCTGCTACTGCTCACTACCTTGGTCAAAATCCCTTCCAAAGCTCTGTTAGAGATTTCTACCTGTCCATTTCCTTGAGGATGATAAGGGGTGGAAGTTATATGCTTAATCTTGTGATGTGTGAGTAGGTCTTCAATTAGATTGGAGGTAAACTGACCCCCTTGGTCTGTGACTAATTCTCTTGGATATCCAAACTTCTAAAAGATATTTTCTCTCAAAAACTCAACTAAGTTTTCTTCTATTTCTACGTTGATCACCTTTGTTTCAGCCCATTTGGTGAGATAATCAGTGCACACAATGGTTTAAGATTTCTGTTTTGAAGGAGGGTTGATAAGACCCACAAAGTCCATGCCCCACTTCTCAAATGGCTCGAACGTCACTTGAGGTTGCAGGGGAATCTCATCCTTTTGGAGTAGGTTTCCCCATCCTTTGACATCAGTCACATTGGTTGATATATCTCCTGACATCTTGATGAAGAGTGGGCCAATAGTAACCTGCTTGCAGAATTTTGAAGGCGGTCCTCTTTGCTGCAAAATTCCCTCCACAGGGCCCAGCATGACAGGTTAGGAGAATGTCAAAAAATTCCTCCTCCCTCACACATTGCCTCAAAATCTGATCTGGGCCAAGTTTGAAAAGGTTGCCCCCAATCTAGGTGAATGGGGCACTTTTCCTCACGATCTTGCTCTTCTATTTTGAGGAAAGGTGTGGCGGAAACTGTGTTGAAACCAAGTAATTTGCTATATCAGCAAACCATGGGGAGAGTACTGAGATGAAAAATAGGTGTTCATCTAGCATTTGATCATCCACCATTCCTTATTCACCTGCAGGCAGATATAACCTAGACAGAAAATAAGCAACAACATTTTCCTTACCTGGCTTATCAACAATGGTTAGATCAAATTGCTGCAATAAAAGTAACCATCTAATAATATGAGCATTTACATCTAGTTTGTTCATTAAATACCTAATTGTAGCATGATCAGTGTGTACGAATGTTTGATAGCCGGTGATGTAGTGTCTAAACTTATTTAGGGAATGGACTACAACTAGGAGCTCTTTTTCAGTTACAGTGTAGTTTAAGTCTGCCATTGACAAGTTTTTACTTACAAAATATATGTCATAAGGCAGCTTCTCATCAACTTTCCCTAAGGCTGCTCCTATTGCTTTGTTCGAGGCATCTGTATGAATGTGGAAAGGTAGGGCCCAGTTTGGAACTCTCAAAATTGGGGCAGTCACCAGTTTACTTTTCAAGGTATCCAGAGCCTCTTGATAGTTTTTAGTCCATATGAGCTCAGCATCTTTCCCCAAAAGACCAAACAATGGAGAGGCTAGCTTACTGAAATCCTTAATGAATCTTCTATAATACCCTGCTAAGCCTAGGAAACTCCGAACATCTCTTACCTTTTTAGTAGGTGGGACCCTTTGTATGATGGAAATTTTGTTGGGATCCACCTGTAATCCTTGCTGAGAAATTGTATGACCTAGCATGGTCCCTTCAGTCATCAGGAATTCACATTTTTCAAGACTGAGGGATAGGTTCATTTCAATGCACTTGGCTAAAACGTTTCCTAGGTTAGTCAAAGCTTCTTGGAAGTTAGAACCATAAGGGGTAAAGTCATCCATATAGATTTCCATTGAATCATGAACCAGTTCAACAAATATATTCAGTACTACTCTCTGGAAAGTGGCGGGAGCATTGTACAACCCAAAGGGAAGGACCCGGTAGGCAAAGGTACCCCAAGGACAAGTGAAAGTGGTCTTATCTTGGTCTTCTAGGCTGAGTTGGATCTGGTTATACCCGCTAAACCCATCTAGGAAGGAGAAGAACTTCTTCCCTGCCAGGCCATCTAACACTTAATCTATGAAAGGCAAAGGGAAATGGTCCTTCTTGGTGGCCTTATTTAGTTCCCGATAATCGACACAGATTCTCCACTTCCCGTTTTTCTTTGGCACTAGCACCAAAGAAGAAACCCATTCGCTGTCAGAGATAGGGTAGATGAATCCTGCATCTAGCAACTTTTGCAGTTCTTCTTTGACAATGTCTTTAAGGGATTGATTCATCCTCCTTTGAGGCTGCCTGACTGGTTTACAATCTTCCTAAATGTAAATGTGATGAGTGCAAACTTAAGGGTGCACTCCCTTCATCTCCTTATAGCTCCAAGCAAAAGCATCCAAGTGGTTTTTCAATAAGCTACACAGTTCTTTCTCCTGAGAGGTGGATAGGGATGAGTTGATCTTCAAGGTTCTTTCTTGGCCAAATTCCACATTCTTAACTCGGAGAGAGGTTGGATCAGCCACACAAAGATCAACTAAGGGATTGGCTTGGGTTTCTTCCACTAACTCTTCTAATGGAAATACACTGGGGGGTGGATTCTGAATCAAGTTTTCAATAAGATCATCCTCGGTTTGTGGGCCCCCATGGTAGCTTCTACTGTACACAATGGTGTGGAATAGACTTCATCCTCATCTTCCTCCTCCAACTAGAGAGGTAAATCATGTTCTAACAAAGGTTGGGCATGAGGATATAGGACTAGCTACTTGGACATATGCCTATTGTTGATTGTCATGTTCCCAGCTCAAAAACTGATGTAGGCATCTGTAGTAACCAACCAAGGTCTTCCCAGGATGAGAGGATACCCAGCGAGCTTTGCCTTCGGTTGGAGAACCAAGAAATCAGCAGGGTACTGCCAAGAATTGATGGAGACCATTACGTCTTCCACAATCCCCTCAGGGGTCACAGTGGAGCGGTCTGGTAACTAAAGGTTGAGCTTGAGCATAGTATTCTTGGTCATCACATTAATGGCAACCCCTAGATAAATCAGGGTATGGGGAATTATAGTGCCATTGATGTGGACATCAACTATAGGACTCCCAGGGTCTAGATATTTTGGACATATTACCTGCCCCAACATCAGGTTGGACAGTTGTCCTATGACATTGATAGTTGGAGCATCTCTCTTGCACCTGCCTGGGTGCCTGAAGCACTTATCCTTTATCATCTTGTTGTATATAGGCACATCCTTTATGGCTGGGAGAAGTGGTATGTTTACAGATAACTGTTTCAATTCTCCTAGAAGTTCAGTTTCTTTTGGGGTCAGTTGTGTGGTTCTAGTTAGTCTCTCAGGAAAGGGTGGAATGGATTTTGGTTCACTTTCCAGTTTTTCTTCTTCATCCTCCTTAGGGGGAGGTTGGTTATCTGGGAGAACCTTCCCATATCGTAGGTTAATCTCTTGAATTTACACAACGTAGGTCGGGCATGATGTTTTTCGACTATATACCTATTGGGCCTATTTTTTATTGGGGTTCGGGTTCAGTTGAGCAGGTATTTAGGGTTGCCTTGGTCGAGTAGGAGGAAATGGTTGTGGTTGAGCAGGTGGTGGCGGCAAAAGAGTGGGAGGAGAATTGTATTGGGCCTCCACCCTTGATGAGGTGCATTCCACTGAGGCTATGGCTGAGCATAAGAGTGAAATGAATGAGCAACTGGTTGAGCATGGTATGGAGATGGATATGACCAAGGAGGGGGTGTGGACCAAGAAGGATGAGAAGGGGGACCCCAAGAAGGCATGGAAGTGGCTTGATTGGGGTTGTAATAGGTCTGGGATGTCCCTTGCATTCCCTGATGGTAAAGTCTGGACCCATGTGGCCTCCTTTGGTTCATGAAATAAAGTGGTTCAGTGGCTCCTTCGGCCCCCTGATATGCAGCTTTAAGTCTAGGCAAGGAAGGGCACTGACTCGTAGGATGGCCTTCTTCACAGACTGAACACATTTCTATAGAGTTTAATGGAAATTCATTCTGAGGGTGCCTTTTAGTGCTCCTAGGACAAAATATGGCCAAAGCCCTCTCGGCTTCCTCTTGTTTCCTTTTGATATGCAAGGTATCCATTTGCATGGTAAGAGTCTGCCTCATCTTGCTCTTGAAATATTCCAGTCGATTCTCAAATTCACTTCTAAGGGATGAACTAGATGAGGATGTACTGGCTAAAGGTTGACTTCCCCTACCTCTCTTTCTAGCTGACCTAGAATGGTTTCTAAACACAATCTGGATGTCATCATAAGGTAGTTGGTATGTGTCTCTCCCAGCCAGCAAATGGAGGGTATCTAGAAGGTCTTCAAGGAATCCTCTGAGCAGTACCAACTTCAGAGACTCGGGGTCAAGTGTGCACCTGGCCCTTTTATAACTGAGCTGAAACATCTCTTCATAGTCTTCTAAGGACTCATCATTTCCCATGGTTATTCGAAAGATTTCTTCCTTGGTATCCTTTGATCTAGAGTAGTCCCGATATTTGTTGTTAAAGGCTTGCTGCATTTGAGCCCAAGTTGTGATTTTGTTTCCAGGTAACCCCATGAACCAGCGCAATGCTGCATCCTTGAGGGTAGAAGGAAATAGTTTCAACTTCTGCTCATCTTCTGCATAGTCATAGGTTTGATAGAGAACAACAAATTCAAACAAGAAGGTGTCAGGATGTTCGGTAGTCAATCAATGGAAGTGAGGTAAGGCTGAAGGACTTATGTTTTTCATTTTACAGTCCCCATTTGCCTATCGAATAGGAAAGGCACCCTTTATTCTTTCCCCATTTCCTCTAACATTTCTGTTTTCAGCCATGCTCTTAGGAGGAATGGTTTCTTGCTCTTCTTCTGTTATAGGATCTTTGTATATCTCTAGAGGTTCACCTATAGGTTCTTCTGGATCACTGCCACCACAGAAGAGAGAACGGTGACTTGGTGATGTGGTGGGGTGTTGGGTAGGAATTTTCCTGAATTATCTCTGTTCCTATGAGGCATGAAAGGAAATCTCTTTTTGGATGATTTTTGTTTATTTGTTTGTTTTTTTTTTCCTACTTGTACCTGCAAAACTGAAATGGATTGAACAACGAATTGCAACTAATTGAAATGAATCTTGCTGAAATGGAAATTGCAGAATTGAAATGGAAGCAGGAAATGACTAATCTACTCTTGCTAAAATGGAAATTGCAGAATTGAAATGAAAGCAAGAAATGCCCAATATACGCTTGCTGAAATGAAATTGCAGCATTGAAATGAAACAACTACTCTACTTTTTCTGAAGTGAACTCCTTGGCAGAATGTCACAGTAGAAAATAGAAGAAAAGCAGTGATCACAAAATACTCTGACGCTTCCCCGGCAACAGCGCCAAAAATATGGTGGGCTCCAGTATTGAAATAATAATGCTGCAACTCCTGGGGTTTCCTTCTTTACTTTTATCAACCCGGTAGTTCATAAAAAACTTGGAAGCGAAGATGTTGTATGCACAATAACTAGCTCTTACTGCAGGCTGTCACTTGGTCAGCTGGTGCAAGTTCGCTAGGAGCTTAAGCCAACTTCTATGAGTTATCAGAAGAAGCTTTTAACAGTGATGGAATAAATCTAACTCTATAGAGGCTACTCTATTTGTAGAGAGATAATGAAAGTTGAAATTAAACGCAAACCCTAGCAAACCCTAGTTTACATACTAACCCTACTTTTGCAAGAAAAGAGATGGAAACTAATGAAATGAGTGCCATTGACTACTAAAAAGGTAAATTTCATTTATTCAAGCTACTTCTGAAAATAAATGAGAAGAAATCATCTTTTTGTATTTTTGAGTGTTTTTATGTGGAATTATTATGCTTGTGATTTATCTGGTTGTGACTGTGCAGAGGTTTGGTGGCAAAGGAAGAAGGAGTTGGCTTTTGCAGAGGGTGAGGAAGGTGTGGAGAGGTCCTAATAAGCCCCTAGTAGCATTTTGAAGACTTCCATAGCGATCGGAATTCGAAAAATCACTCACAAGACATTGTACAGGAGGCTGTAGGGGATCTACAAGAGGAGGCCGAAAGCTGTTTTTGGAGTTTTGAAGGTGGGAAAATGATGGGAAAGGGGAACTGAAGGCTAGATGAAGATTTTGAGGCGTCTAGAACTTGTCAAGGAAGATCAAGAATGAACGTGATGGTTGGATTTGTTTAAATGGAAAGAAAGCAGCTTTATGGAAAAAACGCAGAAATTAGGGCAGATTGGCGAAATGTTGTGAATGAGTTGGAAAATTTGTGAGAAGTGGGATGATGCTGGTTTTTCTATGGGTGTATGGTGAGATGAGATGTCTTGCACATTTACTTATCAAAACTGACAAATAAAGAACTAATCTATACCATGAAAACAGAACTTTGTCTAGCTTGACCTAATTTCTGACCTAAAAACAAAAATTGTTGAACAACAACCTATGAGCAGAAAAGCATGCGAGATAACTATGGTAAAATAATAGGAAATGATCTAAGCAATTTAATTTGAACCAATATCAACCTTTCCAAATCAAAGTATCACACTAGCAGTTGCATGGAAGAGTAAAGACCGTGTTTTTGGTGGCAACAGTAGTGCCTTGACCTCAAATCATAGTCCCAGGAAGGGAGAAAGGAGATCAAGACCTATTTTTGGCCTTTTCAGATCTTATTCTATCACTGCAGTAACTTACTTAAGAAACTTGAAACAAAACAACTATACTAATCATCAAAAGCAACCTAATATAACAAAGTAAAATGAATCTATGCAACAAAAATTAACTCATGAATGGAAGAAAAAACATATAAGTACACAGTAGGAGGTGCTGGGAAGCTTGGGCCCTAACCTAAGAGATTTATCCCTCTGAAAGAGATCAGTGTTGGCTCAAACATTGTTTCATCTTCAATATAAAAAATAGCAGTTACATTACATAAGTTGTTCTAAAAAAGGAACTCGAAAATGAGCTGAACACACTGCTGCACAAAAGTGAAAAAATATACTAATAACTGGCTAACCTACTAAGGCTCTAAGCCTCCTTATTTATACAAATGGGGACCTCCAACAGTCCTCCTAAAATCAAGGAACTTGGCTTCCTAGAACTAAAGATAAACAACAGTCCTACTTTACTTGCTCGGCTGCCCCTTGGAATCATCAATGTGGACCTTTGTGCTCCGAGTTACTGATGGAGGATTCAAGTAAAGGGGTCATAGATGAAGGAGATACCCCCCTTACAAATCCTCTTCCCTGTTTTCCTCGAGTTTTGGCTGCCATTTGCTCATAAATTCCTTGACTTTGTCCAAAATTGTCCAAAAAATCTGCATAAAACATTCATTAGACTACATGGCAAATTGACTAACCCAATTCATTCTATTAGCATAAATATATTCAATAACATGCAACAAACTAATGAGAATGGTGGATTAAGTCGAAATAAGAGGCAGAGTGAGCCCATATAATTACCCATTTCTAGGGCTCATCACCATGCTCCCCCTAAATATAAGCAAGGTCGGCAAAAAGATGTTCTACAAGAAGAACATGACTCTATACATACATCATAAATGACCTTCCTATCATCAATGAATCATACTTACATCCATCTCCCAACCAAGTGGGGATATACCAAGTTGGACTCATCCACCCAACCAAGTGGGGGTATACCAATTGTTTATACATGTCAAAACAAGAACATTACATCATCCATCCCATGCATAGTGGGGTAACAAAATGGGTCATTTCATGGCCTTTACAAAAATATATACATGACATGTATAATAGAGACCAAATATCTACAATAAGACCATGATAGTCATCAACAACTATCATTAGCAGCATCTGTCTATCAGAATCTATACTAGCAACCATGTTCTCCCTTTGAATCTGTTTCATGTAAATAAAAAACAACTGTGTGAATCTGTACCAAGAGCTTCTAAGATAATTCCAACAATGCATTATTAGAATTATATGCTCCCCCTAAACCTATGCTAGATGATCACTGTCAGATCTAATAATTTCATATAGTAGAAGAGTTATCAAGGCATCATCATCAATCATATATACATCAAGTTTTCAATAACTTATGAGAGCCAACATATTTCCACATGTCATCCACAGTCTGTAACCATCATCAAGTAGAGTAGATAATCCATATCAGACCCCTTTCATCCTGAGTCTAGTCCACTGCTTTTCTTCAAACCAACATATATGCGACTATATCCACAGAAACCAGTGTATGTATGCGACTATGCTTCATGAAAATCGTGTATAACCACCTTTCTCAGAAATAGATAAGTTTTAATAGCGGGATGATGCATCAACTACTCCCAGCTTCTGTCTGAGATATTCAAATGTCTCTCTGGGCAGTGGTTTGGTGAATATATCAGCAACCTGTTCTTTGGAGGGAACATACTCAAATTTGACCTTTTGTTCAAGCACTTGTTCATGTAGAAAATGATATTTGATGGGTATGTGTTTGGTCTTGGAATGCATGATTGGATTCTTTGAAATACTGATGGCACTTGCGTTATCACATAGAATGGAGATGGGTGGAGTACATGTGATTTGAATGTCTTGCAATGTTTGCATAATCCAAAGGAGTTGTGTGCAGCAATATGCAACAACCACATATTCTACTTCAGCTGTAGATAATGCAATTGAACTTTGTTTCTTGCTGAACCAAGACACTAATCTAGAACCAATATAGAATTCACCACCGCTAGTGCTTTTTTTGTCATCAATGCTTCCTGCCCAATCTGCAGCTATATATGCATGAAGTGTAAGATCTGTATCTCTAGGATACCATAAACCAAAGTTCTGTTTCCCTTGAAGATATTTGAAAATTCTTTTGACTGCCTGAAGGTGTGATTCCTTTGGATTTGCTTGGAATCTTCCAACTATTCCTACTACATGCATGATCTCTGGTCGGGTACCTGTTAGATAAAGCAGACTGCCAATCATGGATCTGTAGGTTGGTTGATGTATTACTGCTAATTCATCATTTGAGTTGAGACTGCATCCTGTTACCATTGGGGTACATACTGGTTTAGAATCTTCCATGCCGTATTTTTTCAAGATCTTTTTGAGATATTTGGTTTGTGACAGAAAAATACCATATTTATTTTGTTGAACTTGTAGACCAAGAAAATATGTAAGCTCACCAAGTAGGGACATTTCAAATTCTTGCTGCATTATCGAAACAAAATTCCGACTCATGGCTTCTTCATTGCTACCAAAAATGATATCATCAACATACACAACAAGTATTAGCAATTTATTATTGTCAATCTTTTTATATAGATTCCTATCAGCTGATCCTTTGGAAAAACCTCGTTGATGGAGATATTTGTCAAGATGGTAATACCAGGCCCTTGGAGCTTGTTTTAGACCATAGAGAGCCTTTTTGAGTCTGCATACAAGTTTTGCATCATTTCCAAGAATGAATCCATCTGGTTTCTCAATATAGACTTCTTCTTATAAGTCTCCATTAAGAAAGGCAGATTTTACATCCATTTGGTATACTTTGAATTTCTGAAAACTAGAAAGGGAAAGGAACATTCTTATTGCTTCAAGTCTAGCAACATGTGAAAAAGTTTCTTCAAAATATATACCTTCTTGTTGAGCATATCCTTTACAAACAAGTCTAGCCTTGTTTCTAATAACTTCTCCATTTTCATTCAGCTTGTTTTTGAATATCCATTTAGTTCCTATGATATTCTTATCATGAGGTCTAGGAACTAATTCCCAAATATTATTCTTTTCAATTTTCTCAATTTCTTCATTCATGGCCTTGACCCAACATTCATCTTTGCATCATTCATTTACATTTTGAGGTTCGGTGGAGGATAACAATGCTAGATAGCTTAAAGCTTTTGTAATAGTTCTTCTTTTCTGCACACCTGCCTCTTTCTGTCCCAAAATTTGAGTCTCTGGATGATTTTTCTAAACATACCTGGATGGAGTCTTTTCTTCTACCGTTATCTCTTCTTATGGTGCTTCATTGGTTTCTTCTTCAGAATTTGTCTGATTTGATGTGGGAGGATAATCCTAATCTTCTTTACAATCTTCAGTTTTTATTTGCTTTGGATTTTTGCATGCTTCATCAACCACAAAATCAATGCTTTCGATAATTTTCCCAAGTCTTTTATTATAACGTTTATATCCTTTACTTCGGGAAGAGTAACCAAGGAGAATACCTTCATCTTCTCTGGGTTCAAACTTACCAAGTTTTTCATTAGTCCTTTTGATGTAACATTTGCTTCCAAAAACTTTGTAGTATTTTACAGTAGGAGTCTTACCATACCAAAGTTCATGTGGAGTTTGAGTGCTGTTTACCTGAACATTTGCTTGGTTGAAAATAGTGACGACGGAGAATGCAGCTTCACCCCATAAGGTTGCAGGTGTTTCAGACTCATCTAGCATAGAACAAGCCATTTGTTGAACAATTTTGTTCATCCTTTCTACCACTCCATTTTGCTGAGGAGTCCTTGCAGTGGAGAATTGCCTTTTTATTCCATGTTCTTCACAAAAGTCAAAGAATTCATCTGAGGTAAATTCCCCTCCTTGATCATATCTGAGGCATTTGATTTTGCGATCTAATTCATTGTCAACCAAAGCTTTGAAGGATTTGAATTTTTCAAATGCTTCATCTTTATGCTTTAGAAGTCCTATCCAACACATTTTGGAAAAATCATCAATGAACAATATAAAGTATTCTTCTCCACGAGGTGACTTTTTTCTTGATGGTCCACATAAATCAGTATGAACAAGTTCAAGGGGCTTACTAGCTTATCCTTCTTTTTCGGGGAAGTGCGATCTGGTTTGCTTACAAAATTGACATGGTTTGCATATTGTATTTTCTGGAATGCTGATATCAGGAAGATCACGAACAACCCAGAATCTGCATACTTTTCTTAGATGCCCCAATCTTTTGTGCCATAGCCAGTGTTCATCATTTTTTCTTAGATAGCACTGTTGTTGTCCTCCCTTGAGTATGTATAAGTTGTTTTGAGTTCTTATGCCTTTGATACCAGTTTCTCTTGTATCAATCTCACGAGCAACGCATCTATTTGATTGAAATAATACTTCATTTCCTTGATCACACATTTGGCTGACACTTAACATGTTATGCTTTAGACTATCAACATACATAATATTCCCAACTTTAACTTTTTCTTTTAAGAGAACAAAGCCTTTACCTTTTATGATAACAGGAGCGTCATTTCCAAATGAGACCTTCTTTTCCTTTTCTAAGGCCTTATGTGACTGAATTTTTTCTTTGTCACCTATCATGTGTTTTGAGCATCCATTGTCGATGTACCACTAATTTTCTTGTCCTTATGCATACAAGTCTATACCACATCTTTCTGTTTGTGGCTCTTTATTTCTCCATATTTTGGGACTTAATGAAGTTTTCTCCTTCTGAGATGTTTGCTGAATTTTACTCCTGCATTCAGATTCTTCATGACCGAAGTTGTTGCAAATAGAGCATTCTATTTCATTTTCAAGAAGACAAAAGTTGTTGTAGGTCTGTTTCATGATCCCTGTCACATTTCTTTGATTTCGTGCTTCTCTAGTCATGATGGTCTTGTAGGCAATACATTGAGTAGCTTTGTGTCCAAATTTATGACATGAAAAACATTGGCCATTAAAGAAGTTCCTGCGATTATCAAATCTACTGACCTGGTGATTGTAGTTTCTATTGATATTCATTCTTGAAGCAGATTGAGTATGATTTACCTGAGGTTGGTTGTGGCTTCTATTCATACTTGAAGTAAATTGAGCCTGATTTACCTGGTGATCTGCTTTATGCCTTTGCTGATGATTGTCAAACTGTTCACTGCTCTTTGCTACATCAAGATAACTTTTAGTGGAGGTTGACGACTTCTGTGCTTGAGATGCTTCTTCAGTATATCCAAGACCTGTCTTTATCAGAGGAGAACGCTGCACTTTGATAATTTCATTTAAGGTTTCTGATCCTTTAGTAAATCTATGATTGAGAGCTTTTGTTTTCTCAATATCCTTTCTTAGACCCACAATTTCACATTCTAGTTTTTCATTGTGTTTTTCTCTTTCAACAAGTTGGAATGTCAAAGTATCTATAATCGTATTATTTTCTTCTAAACAGATTTTGAGTTTAGAGATTTCTTCATAAAGGTCATGTTCATCTAAAGCATCCAAGAAATCATCATCTTCAAAGGCCACCAGAAGTCTATAGTCATTACTATTTTCATCTTCATCACTAATTGATAAACCATTGCTATCTCCATGTGTATAGTAGCTCTTCTTACTTACACTTTGTTTTCTATTCCATTTTTTTGATTCCTTACATTTATCAAGCTTAGCTTTATGAGGAAATTTGGTAGCATAATGATCGACTCTTCCACAAGCAAAACATTTGAAAGGTAGTTTACCTCTGAATCTTCTGGAACCCCGTTGAAGGTTCTTAACAGAGTTTGCTTCTTCCTATCCTTCTGAAATATGTCCTGATTCATTGAGTTCTTCTCTTCCTAAGGCTTTAAATGTAACTTCTCTCATATCTGATGGACCTCCTTTTCTCATTTCGAAAGCAATTAAGATTCCGTGCAACTGTGTCATAGTAATAGTCTGAAGATCTTGCTTTTCTTCTATGGTAGATACTTTTGGTTCAAGCTTAGTAGACAAGGATCTTAAAACCTTTTCAACTAAAGTAACTTCTTTTATCTCTTCACCCAAATTATTCATGCAATTAACAATATCATCTATACGTAAGAAGTAACTAGCTATACTTTCATCATTGTGCATTTTGAGAGTTTCATATTGAATTCTGACAGTATGCAGTTTTGTACGTTTTACCTGAGAGTCTCCTTCATAGCTTAGAATGATGTTGTCCCATATTTCTTTGGCGGATTTGAGCTGCATAACTTTGACAAATTCTGATTGTGACAAACTTCCCAGTAATGTATTGACAACCTTGGCATTATTTTCATATTACTTTTTACTTGTCGCATCTGTAGGAATTGCTGATGGAAATGTATATCCTCCTTCCACGATTTCCCAGACATCTATTCCAAGAGATTGAAGATAGGTTGTGGTTCTTACCTTCCAATAAACGAAGTTGCTCCCATCAAATATTGGTGGTCTGATGGATACCTCTCTTTATTGGTTACTCATGATGATGGATCTTCCTTTAAGCGATCAAGATTCTTCTGAAGGACCTGCTCTGAAACCAATTGTTGGAAATAATACTGGGGGGGGGCGTGAATCAGTATTAGCAATTCAATAATTTTTCATTTCCATAATCAGATTCATATACGCTACTTCAGTTAATGAAACTCACATGTATACATAACTGTGTTTAAGGCAACTAGCGTATATCTTGCAAACTTATGATTCAGTTAATTCATCATATGTTGATCTTTAATCAGTGCATTAGAACCATATAAACAGTAACCAGGTGCAGTAAAAATAGAACAGGCAATCAGACACATGAACACAAGATATAAGGTGGAAACCCAATATGGGTGAATACCACCTGCTACAATTGTCTCCATCTTCTTTTAATAAGAAACTTCTTTTTACAATTTTTGTACTGGTGCAGTATTATACCAGTACGCAGGATTTTACCTGCAGAAGGCTACAACCTTCTCTCGTTCTCCAGCTTCTCTTGGAAGGGAGCTGCAACTCCCTAGATTTTGTACTAGTTGATATGTTTACTAGTACGTAGGTGCTGGCCTATAGAAGGCTACAACATTCTCTTTTCTTCCAGGGATCATGTTTCATAAATTTTCAGACTGGATCCATTGATAACATCATTCAATCATCAAATATATCTGCATCAACCAATCTCCTTTGCACCAACCACAACTCAATCAATCAAACACTTGACAACCATTCAATGCTGTAACTAGAATACAGTAACCAGAACCTAAGCCAGAACTCAGAACACTGCAAAAGCAAACAAAAACAGCTAAAACATATTTTATGAGATATACGCTACTTCCATGTGTCGAACCTGCGTGCATATGCTCTTTTCTCAAGGCGAACCTGCGTACAGATCTCCAAATCAAATTTAAGATGTATACGCTGTTTTGATATGCAGAACCAACGTGCATACATGCCTTTTCTAAAATGAACCCGCGTATAGATTTGTAAGTGATGATTTAAATATTACAACAATTCTAGAAAAGTTATACCTATATCATCATATTTATAGACTACAACATGCGCCATCTATTCAAATAAATGATCAAACCACATAAAGATACTTCACTTCAAGCCTTAAGATCTTGACCCATCATTAGATCTTATCCTTCATCAAGTGCTAAGGTTCATCCTTGGTTCAAATCTAGCTGTGAAACATAACCCAATAACTTGTATACTAGATCTTACTCTTCATTAGATATTCAATACTTGAGTGCATTTTCCTAATGATATTCTCCTCCTTTTATAGTCTTAGGCCTTACTCAATACCATGGACCAAAACCACTTAGGACCAATACCTTGGACCAAATACCTCAGACCATATATCTTGGACCATTACCATGGATCAAAATACCATGGACCAAATACCTTGGACCAAAACTTATTTTTCCAAGATATACATGCCTTTCATTTTGTGAAGGTGCATGTGTACGTATATGCTCCTCTTGGTCTGTTAACCCGCATGTATACACTACTTTGCCAAGGTGAACTTGCGTATACATTTCTTTTCTCATTCTGTGAAGTCTGATCTGTAACTCTGTGCTATTAACTTGCTGAACTGTGATCTATCATCTAAGTGAGATTCCATCAAGGACAACACCTGTGTCATAGTGCCAAATCTATGTCATAATGCCAACAGTAGCATCATCTTCAGGAGAAGTACAAGTGACTAAAAATTTTACTCCAGACTGAAAGGGAGAAGAGGTTGGTTTACAGTCTTCCATGTGAAAGTGACATAGAAGATCAAAGGCATACTTGGATTGGAAAAGGGAAATACCTTCCTTAGATTGCAAGACTTGAAGACCAAGAAAATAATGAAAGTGCCCTAAGTCTGTCATTTCAAATTGGTTTTTAAGGTTAGAATTCACATGGTTTATAAGGTTTGGATCACTACTAGTAAGGATAAGATCATCAACATAAAGAACAAGAATGATAAGAGACTTACCCACTTTCTTGGCGTAGACAGTATTGTTCGAATGACACCTAGAAAAGCCAGTATCTAAAAGAAAGCTATCCATTTTTGCATACCAAGCTCGAGGGGCTTGCTTGAGACCATAAAGGGATTTCTTAAGCCGACATACAAGGCTGGAGTCTGTTTGTATAAAGCTAGGAGGTTGTTCCATATATATTTCTTCATGTAAGTCCCCATGTAAGAAACAAGATTTAACATCCATGTGATGGACTTCCCATTTGAAAGAGGAAGCAAGGGAAAGAACAAGGCAGATAGAGTTCATTTTGGAAACAGGGGAGAAGGTTTTAGTATAGTCAATGCCTTCAACTTGTGAAAAACCCTTAGCAACAAGACGAGCTTTATGTTTATCAAATTTTCCATCTGGTGTAAACTTGGTTCTGTAAACCCATTTGCATCTAATAAGTTTTCGTCCCTTTGGAAGAGGAACAAGATCCCATGTATCATTTGCCAATAATGAACGATATTATTCATTCATAGATGCATCCCAATCTAGATGGCCTGAAGCTTCTGCAATGGTGTCAAGATCATAATTCACTGAAGCTTCAGCCAGTAAAGAAGAGGGTCTATCGAACTGAGAACATGTACGTCGCTGATCTATAGGATCCCCTACAAGAGCACCTGCTGCATCCCGAGTAGCACATATCCATTTTGGAAGTTTAGGAGCCGAAGGAGGATCTGAGAAGGTGGGGGAGGATTTTCATCCTTGCTGTCATCATCTCACGAAGAAATATTTTTAGAAGTAGAAGGGCTAGAGAGAGGTGGCACATTCGCCAAACTAAGCTCGTAGGCCAATATATTTTCAGCAAACTTTACATCTCGTCTAATGATAACATTTTTAGACTTAAGTGGAATAAGTCTATATCCTTTGACATCTTCAGAATATCCAACAAAACTACACTTTTCACTTTTAGGTTCTAAAGCTTTATGTTTCTCATATGGAATATGGGCCCATGCTTCACTTCCAAAAACATGAGAGTAACTTACATATGGTTTAATTAAGCTCCATGCTTCTTATGGAGTGATATTATTTAAAACCTTAGTAGGAGTGCAATTTAATAAGTAATTTTCACAATTAATTGCTTTTGCCAAAAAATTAAGACTAAGTCCTTTAAATTGAAGCATACAATTATCCATTTCCTTTAAGGTGCGATTCTTCCTTTCAGCTACACCATTTTGTTGTGGAGTATATGGAATAGTATGTTGCATTTGAATTCCATGCTAAGTGAAAAAGTTGATGAATTTGTTATTAACATATTCTCTGCCATTATCAGATCTTAGCTTAATAATTTGATGTCCATATTGTTTCTCAACAAAGGCCTTAAAGGCCAAGAATATGTTAAATACTCCACTCTTGAGTTTTAAGAAGTATACCCAAGTGCATCTGGAGAAATCATCAATGAAAGTTAAGAAATACTTGTAGCTAGAGAATGAAACAACTGGAAGTGGACCAAATAAATCACTATGCGCAAGCTATAAAGGAGCTGAGGCATGCCAAGAGGCACATTTTTCAAAACTATCCCGATGATGTTTTCCGAGTACACATTCGAAACAAACACCATCTCTGCAAGATACCATAGGAAGACTTGTCACTATATTTTCTTTACATATATTTTGAAGGGAGTGATAGTTTAAGTGACCAAATTGCTCATGCCAAAGTTTGCTCACTTCATCATCGTGAGCAACAAATACTGAGGGAAGAGTTGATGACCCAAAGTTGTTAAACTTATACAACCTTGTAGAATCATCAGCAATAACAGTAGCTAAAACATGTCTAGGATCTCTTAGGTCCTTAATTACAACATCATGAGGTGAAAATTCAACGATTTTACCTTCACCTGAATTAGTTATCTGATATTGAAATAGAAGGTTGCAGGATAAGGTTGGAACACATAATACATCATTAAATTGACAATTGTCTAGATGAATAGTTCCAGTCCCTACAACACTAAGAGATCTATCATCACCAACATATATATTTTTGGTGTTACAATCATTTAAAAAAGAAAACATGGCTTTGTTTTTGTTCATGTGATAAGAAGCTCCAGAATCAATGAGCCACTCATGAGAATTAGAAGAAGAAGATACATTTAGTGCATAACCAGACCAAGATGCTTGACAACCACATGTAGAAAGTGCTATTCCTGAAGATGAAGTTGAAGTTGAAGAATGCTCCAAATGGATGTTATGTTTCTTCATTGCTGCTTCCAAGGCTTCCATTTCCTTAAAGCATTTCGATTCTAAGTGGGCATCTTGATTACAAAAGTTGCAATGTCTATCAGTCTTCTTCCATTTGTTTTTATTTTCCTTATCATTTTGTTGAATTTATTTTTCATTTTGAGACTGAAATTTCTTAGGACCCTTGTTTGGTTTAGGATCATTCTTTTCAGGATACTTCTTCTTAGGATTCTTTGAATTTGGTTGTTGCCAGGCAACTAGCGCTTTCTTAGAAGAGTTTCCAAGATTAAGAAGACCAAGATGTAAGAGTTTTTCTTGTTCTCTTATTAAAGAATCACAAAATGCATCAAAAGAGGGGGGCTTGTAGTCTTGTCCTTTAGAAATAAAGGCTTCTCTATTAGAATGGAAGGTGGAAACAAACAAAGAGTAGGATGGTCCCAACTTAGTTAGAATGGAATAAACAAGGCTATCATCTTCTTTCTTAACCTTAACACCTTACAAGAGAAATCTAAGGGTCTTGAACTTGGACAAAAAATATTCTATGGGAGAAAAATTATTGGGGTCCAACGTAAGCAACTCATTTTCGAGTTTATGGGCTCTAATTTCATTTTTGATTCCAAAAACTCTAGTGAGCTGTTTCATTGCTTCATTAGGGGTATCAAGTTCTCAATATGGAATCTAAGGTCTGGAGAAATAGACATCCCTATTAACCCACGTGCTTGATCTTGACTATTTTACCATTTGGCTACCTTATCTTCATCTTTAGGTTTAATTTCTTGGTCTAAGGCTATTCTAAAGACCTTTACTTCTAAGTAAATCCATAATGTCGGACCACCATTGGAAGTAGTTGGTGATGTCAATAATAACTTGGCATGGAATTTCCATTTTAATAGAAATGGAAGCTGTAGATGCTGAAACTAAGTGTTCCATTGGAAAGATCTCGAAAAATTAGGCCAATTAAAAAAAACAACTCTAAAAATGGTTTCTGGATGAAGAATTTATGGATTTTTGAAGAAAAGTTGTTGAAGATGCTGACAAAGTGCGTGAATGTGCGGAAGTGAATGATAATGTTAGATTTTTTCAAAAAATCCCCCCCCCCCCAAACTTAATCTAATTAACTCACTTTAACATAAAATATTTTATGTGACCCACCTTTATAAATAAGTGAAAGTCACTTTTACAATGATACTTTATGAGCTACCCACTAAATTGTAACTTAAACAAAATATAAGGAGACTTTAGAATTATAAGTGACTCACTTTTTATAATGGGTGAGAACACTTTTATATAAAGTAAATTTAAAACATAAGTTGCATGAGATTTTTGAAAAGGTAATCAAACAAAAAGAAAGACTTGAACTCAAGACCTCTATTATTATACAGTAACTTTGGACCAAGTGAGCTAGTTTAAAAGGTTAGTAACTTTTGGAAAAGAGGAAAGGGGGTTTTTTGTTTTTTTGGTTTTTTTTAGTCATTGAAACTTTGGGGTGTGTGCTTGAAAAATCTCTTTTTGCCTACAAACAAAAAAACACACAACCCAACATGGACATGCAAAAAACAACGAAACTTTATGGATTGAGGTTAGCTTTTGTTGGAAACTAAATATTTTCCTCAATGTTTCTAATTTTCTAAGATGACACTAAGGAGCGGCAGAAAAGAGCATACACATGAGAAAAATCCTTCTTTTCTGTTTCTGACTTGCTCAGTGTTAGTGTTAGTATATGCATACTTCCATCAGGGATCAAATCTGCTCTTTGCATTTTCATTTTAGGTGTTTCATACTGAATTTTTGATCATTCCACTAGGTCATGCCAAAATGGTCCACTGATGGTTGTCTTCTTCTCAGAAAATCAAATTTTCCCTCATGAGGTACATTTGCTGACCCATCTCCATGTTTCATTCAGTTATGGTTTCAGTGATGTTATTTTTAGAGTCAAGGTAGTCATTTTTCCATTAGGTCTTAGGGTTCATTTCCAAGGTCAAAAGCATTCAAGTGTAAATAAAGGGAAGCAAAGGTATGAGGAATACTAATAAACAAAGAGTGATTGGTAGTAAGTCATGGTTATTGTACAAAGATCTTATTTCACTAATGTAATTTTCATCTCAAAAACATGTTTTTGAGATGAAAATAGAGTATTTTAGTTGATTCATATTTTATTTTGATGTAATTCAAGTCATTTCATGTAATAAGTGTTCCCATAAGCTGCCCAAGAATTTCTCCTTGCTGCAAGAAATGAAGCCACTGAAGAAATTAGTTCAATCAAAGCATCATCCACCTAAAAAGAGACAAAGAAAGAAAAGCATTAAACAAAGATTTGAAAGACAAAGTGAAAGTTCCAAAAACATTATAAAGTGGGTTTTTTCTAAGGAAAAATCAAAATCACCCTCTATATAAGATTTCAAAACCATTTTTCAAAATTCATCATACTCATTTGATAAAGAGAGAAAAGAGAGTTGAAAGAGAGAAGGGAGTTGAAGCGAATTGGTGGTTGAGCAAATCGTGGGCGCTGCGCATTGAGCAAGGAGCACTATGCATAGAGTAGGGAGTGCTACGCATACAGACAGAGCATTGCACATAGAGACTGTATGCCAGTGTATTTTTGCACGACTCTGTGCATACAACATAGTGTTGCACATAGAGACTGTGTGCCAGTGTATTTTTCCACGGCGCTGCGCATACAACAGAGCGCTGCGCACTTGTATAAGGTGCTACGCATAGGGCCAAAAAACACCAAGACTATCTTAACAACCATATAAATCACTCTTTTGCTACCTAGAGACTCTAAATAAGTAATTACACTCCTTAAACCATCCTCCCAACACTCATTTCACGATTTTGAAGTTTGTTTTCTATTTGAATTTTCAAACCCTAGGTTGTCTAAAAAACCCTCCCTGCTTACCATATCCCTTGTTCCCATATTCTGTTGTCAAATCCCTACACCTATCCCCTATACGCTAATCCACCAAACAAAATTCTTACAACTATCCCCTATACCCTAATCCACCCAAAAAAAATCCTTAATCCCCTATTTACTAAATAGTCCCTACCAAAAAATACCCTCCTCACTCTCACATCATACATATCTCATCCTACATCATACAAACTCCTCTCACCTTCCCCTATCCCTATTCACCATAACTCACTTCTTGATTACCTTCTGCAGGGTTTCTAAAGCTTCAAATTCAAAAGACATGGATAAATAAGTTAGAGATTATGGGAGGAGGAAAACAATGGCAGTGAAAGCATGGGAGATGAACCTCAGCATCAGAGAAATCACATAAGGGAGGTAGAATTATCAGAGATGAAACATCAAAAAATAGAGAGTTATAGGCTTCTCATATAACTGTCTCTTGTTTCAAGCATATAGCGTGTTATGAGTTTTATGAAAAGGCACAAAGAGTTCAACATCATCCTGAGCTAACCAACCTTTTTGTAGCCAATCTCCATGATAACAAGGTAAATCTTGCTGGGGTGATATTTATAGTTTCCTCCTCCATCATTGATGATGCTACAAGGATTCCGAATGTGGGGGAAAAAAGGTATAAAGCACAAGATTTGGATGAGCACTACTATGAGCCATACATCAAATCTAGGTACATGAATGGAAAGAAGAGGAACTTTCCTTTCAGGTTCCTTCATGACAAGTATGCCCCTATGATGAGGATCATTATGAAGTATTTTACATGTAAGGGAATATTTTCTAGATTGTACACCTATCATATTAGGCTTCTTATGCACTTCACAAGAGTGAAAATGATTAACATCCCATACTTCTTATTCAGGAACATTGAGAAGACGGCCTACATTGTATAGAAAAAGCCATACCCCCAACATATGAATAGTATTTATATATATTCCTTGAATAAGATGATTGTGCTACATCATCTCAACCTCCTCAACATCTCCTGGGATACATTTATTTCCAATGACATCTTCAATGGTCCTCAGATTCCTCCACCGGTGCCTTAAGAAGCAGAAAGGCCTTCCAACAGTGCCAAAGTAAAGAAAAGTAAGAAGGCTAAAAGAGACGAAAGTTGTTTAGAAGCCTGAAACTTACAAAACATGTCAAAGAGGGGCTAGAAATTTGTTTGTAGTGGATAGTCAAGTGTTTACTCCACCTGATGTGGAAGGGGCCTTGCCTTCTTCATCAACTCATAGGCAAATGTTTGATCCACAAACTATGGAAGGGGCTTTGCCTTCTTCATCTACACAACAGGTACAATAGGCGCAACATGTGCATAAAGGGAAAGAAAATATGATGGAGGAAAGCCTCAATGATGAAGAGGAAAGGGAATTTGATTTGATGGAACATGATGGACTAGAACAGCCACACATTCATCATGGTATTGAGATAGTCGACTTGGAGGCTCAAGATGAGGCAACAAATGAAAATATAACCATAAAGGAAAAAGATGCACAAATCCAAGCACTGATGGAAAACTTGGCAAGAGCTAAGTATGTAATTTCATAGCTTGAGCAAGAGAACAAGCATCTAAGTGACAAGAAAGTCCTCATGGAGCTAAAAATTCTCAAAGCAAAGAGGCAAGGTGACAAAGGCAAATCAGTAATGCCAGAAGAAGAAACTCCAGCCACCTTGATTACAAAACAAAGGATTGAAAAGGATATTGAGGAGGATAGAGAAACATGGCTTGACAGGGTCAATTTGCATTTGGAGAAGCTACTACAAAGGGCCAACGGGGACAATCAAATCATTAGGCACATGGCTCACCATTACAGGACCCGGAACAAGATTTGTAACATAAGAGTCAAGCAAATGAAGACAAGGCTAAAACAAGCACTCAAAGGCAAAAAGGAGGGTGATAGGCTTAGGTTTCTTGCTGAAGCTTCCTTGGCTAACCTAGACACTTGATGGTGGTGTTATCCACAAATTTTGAGTAAGTTTTGAGAATTTTTTCCTTTTTGAAGAATTTTGCAATTTTTGACTCAGAAAAATTGGCTTTATGCGCAGCGCCACTAGCACCGTGCTTTTCCTAGGGGAACCAAAACAGAAAATGGTCAGCATTTTTGGATTCAAAATGATGAGTACATGCACCCTGTACATTTTCTAAGCTTTTGGAGCAAAAATGGTCAACCAAAAGGTCAAAAAACACCCAAAACATGACCTTTCTGCCCTCTTTTTGACCATGGCGTTGTGCATAGAAGCAGTCTTGGGAGAATCAGCTTTTAAGTGGTCAAATCAACTCGAAATGGGAAAATAAAGGAATATTTGGAAAATAGACAGGACAAGCTTTCCAATGAGCTATCATGAGCTCAATTTGGACACCAGGAAGACCTCCAAAATGGTCCTGCAAAAGTGCTGCGCATAGAGCTTGGGCGCTGCGCATAGGACAATTTTATGTTGAATTTTCACTTCACTGTGCCATGACTGTAATTTTGGGTTTTCTCTCATGGATGATGTTTTTACTAATGTAAATGGTGACTAGGCATTGAGTTTGATATTAAATTTCAGTAGAGTTTATTTCATAGTAAATCTTTAAGTTGGATAGATCAAACAATTGTTGATTCCTCTATATGTCTTCATAACCCCATTGAAGATTTGTTTTCACGTAATAAATCAGGGTCACAACTTATTCACGCTCTTGATAATTTGCAGAAATTCTTTTCAAACTTAAACACTTGGGTGAAAAATAAGATTCATAAGCCATCTTTCGATTTTCCAAATCCTTCCATTGCATCTACTACCACTCAAACTATCCCTCGTCCTCCGCCTTCTTCTTCACAGATTGTTCACACCACTCAAACTATCGTTAATTCCCCTTTGATTGTACTGTATATCCCAATCCTTGTTTTAAATCCACCACCTCCCCCACCTACAATTATGGCTGCCCGATATGCACCCCTTGTTTTTCCTCAAAATCTTGGTGCCATGCCCCCTGATTATCAAACCAAAATACCTTTCTTCAACGACACTCAAACTATTACAACTCAACAACACGTAGAAAAGATGAATGATTTCTTTGACCTCCATGAAGTTGAAATTGAAGATGTGATGATGAGGCTATTTGTACAAAGTTTTGGAGGAGAAGTTCGGAAATGGTTCAGAGCCCTACTAGTAGCTTCTATCACTACTCTACCCGTCCTTCAGAGGTAGTTCCTAGATCGGTGGGAGGTGAAGAAGAATCCCCTTCAGATTTTGTCCGAATATGAGAACATCAAAAGAAATGTTGGCAAGAGTGTGCAAGACTATTGTGTGAGATTTAATGTAGTATATAATGCTATCCCTACAAATATCAAACCACCAGAGGGATTGGCTTTGCTTAAGTTTCCAGATGGATTTGATGCCGATATGGCATATCAGTTGCGTGAACATGATCCTACAACTCTAGAAGACATGCAAAAGAATGTTGTGAGTGTAGAAGCGAACTTGCTGGCCAAAAGAGCAAGAATGAGATCAGAGAAAAGAGTACTGTGAAAGAAGAAGCATCGACTTGAGATGTAAAAATGGATACATTGATTCGAACAATGGAAAGGATGATTGACCTGTTAAATTGGCAACTAGGGCCAAACTCCAAGTGGGTCAACTTATTTATGGCAACTAATATTTTTATTGGATTCCTCTTGTCGAGAGGTGTAGGATTGATCTAAATATCATCGCATTCCGATAATTATTTATGGAGATATGAATTTATTATTTTTATGTAATTATTATCAAGCTGACCAACTCTTATGTAGGCTCTAGAAGCCCAAACGTCATGTCTATTCATCCTATATGTTTTTGGTATAAATAGAAGAGGATTTGATGTTATTTTGTGACATATTCTTCATGTGATCTTCTGCTCACCACGTCTTTGGTTTTTGGTGAAGTAGAGACACACAAGGAGATACATTGGATGATGCCATAACTCATATGTGGATGATGCCCTAGCTATATACACAACAAACATGTTACACGCACAGCTAGCCCTACTACATGCAAGCATACAACGCAGAAAAAAATGATACATGCACAACTAGCCCTACTATACACAGGCATACAACGCAGCTAATATGGATCTATACGCAGTTATGAAGCCAATGTAATGAAGCAAAGGAACGCAGTCATATAATACAGATCTATACATAGTTATGAAGCCAACATATTGAAGCAAAGGAATACAGTCATATAATATGGAGATAGTGATATGCAGCAAAGACAACCCTATCAATATACGCAGTTCATAATAGATGAAATATGTGGACATTTCACGTTGTAGCATGTTGTCATGGGAATGACTTACACGCAGTCCATACAATGCACTCATGTAAACGCTGGACAATATACACTGCAATTCATAGGTTATATATATATTTTGGACTGTACATATGATGGGCAGTAATGTAAATGCTAGACAATATACACTGCAGTACCTAGGTTATATATATATGCTGGACTGTACATACGATGTGCAATAATGTAAACGCTGGACAATATACGCTGCAGTACATAGGTTATATATATACGCTGGACATGTATATACGATGGACAATCATGGTTATATATACACTAGTCAAGTAGTCATTAATGGACCACTGTCATCAAGCCGTAGTGATGAAGAAGTAAATGCAGTCACAACATTGGAAGAATGCCAATACGCTGTGCATAATGGGATTACATGGAACTATAGCCTAGCTGCTTTGCTAGGTTGCAAGCCATAGCAAGAAGCTAAGGCTGATATCAATAAAGGCAAATTGTTGTAGCATGATGAAGCAACAAGAAGGCAGAGGCAGCAGCATGGTGGGCAGCACTATGAGATCATGTGCATGGGCAGTACAATGATACATTAGCAGGGGCAGCAGCATGATGATGATGCACATTAGTTTGAGCAGCATTATGATGGATAAGATCATGGACATGGGCAACAACATGGTGTAGTATGCAGTGGTGCAACAAGTGGACCAGATGTAGCACTATGATAGGTGAAGCCGTCACCTTGGAGAATCAGTTGAAGTAGAATGTGTTCAACTGATCTCATCATTATACGAAATGATCTATGCTAGATCTAGAGAAGTCAAAGTGTTGACTTCTGTTGTAAATGTACCATCTCTCTCTCTCTCTTTCTCTGCTGAACTTTGAAGAACATAAAAGAAGAATTGATTAAGGGTTTCCCCACACATTGTGGGGTTTGTCCTTGGCTAGTGCCACATCTTTGTTGTGGGGAAAAGTATCCGATGCGGATGACCCTATCCCTACTCTAAAGGTGACAGTCTTTAGCAACAACTGAAAGTAAAGCTTTGATGTTTTCCTTTATGAAAGTACAGAGAGAAGGAAGAAAAGATTAACCAACCCGGTGTCTTTCGCTTAGTCGATCTTTGTCCTCTCTCTTTGTCTCTTGTTCCCAACTCCTTGCTCTCTTTGCCGGTCCAGCTACACACAGATCCTGCACAAAACAAGAGAGGAAACTACAAGATACAAGTACTCATAACTGATGCATGGATTAGAGTGACTCAAACATACATGTAAATACAATACATCAATGCAATACAAGTATATAGGAGAACATGCAAAACTTTATTGATAGAAGTAACAGGGTTCTGAGAAGGTTACAACCATAGATGGCTCCAATCCAGCATCACCTCCCCAGCAGCAAGAACTCTCCTCTTCACCTCTAGTATAACAATCACCCAATAGCTCTGACTGCAAACCACTAGCACCTCCTTGCTTTACACAAAATTCCAGCCTCCTTAGACCTCATAGAAGAGCTCTATATATAGGATAGAAGAAGAGAGGATGAGTCAGCTTGAAACTGACATGAAGCTACCTTGTGTCCTCTCCCTCTTCAGTTAATCTTCAGTTCTTGAGTCCACTTGGAGATCCTTGCTTACACATGGTGATCAAGTACCTCTTACTCATCACAGGGCGAATCTCATGAACCAAGTGTCAGTTTGGAAGCTTCCTGGGTAGTTGACACCTTGCAGAATGACTGTGCCACTTGGCCAATCTCGCCCAGCGCAGGTAGCCTTCATTAGTTTTGACTTCCAGCGCAGGTACAAAGAGGAGCAGTTGCATTCCAGCGCAGAAGCTCAGTGGAGCAGCTGACATGATCCAAAATAAGCCTGTTTTGAAGTGTTTTCAGGTGGAGAACTGATTGGAAGTGTTGTTGTTTGATGACCTTGCTCTTTTAGGGGTAAGAACAACATGTTTAGGGACTGAGGATCCCTGTAATTATTGACATTCCATGCTCCATGACACAAGGCACAAAAATGTCTATAACAGTTGCCCCCTAAAGTATGAGGCCGTTTATCGGGTGAAATGCTTTATCTAGAGGGTCCGAAGTTCATTCCAGTGCTGAGGAGGCGCCCTGTAATACAATACAATACAATACATTAGTTTTCATTCTATTTTCATGATCTAGCTGAGGCGGGATAATGTCAAGGAGAAATGGTTTACAGCAAGTACAATGACCAGCAAGCAATCAGCAAAAAATCAGTGAAAACAGGGCCAAGACACAATGGGAAAGCTGAGCAAGACAATGGCTAACTGGACCAGCGCAGGTTCTAGTCTGCCAGTTTGACTCTCAGCGCAGTTCCCGAAGGAAGCACCTGCGCTGTAATGCAGACTACCTGTGGACAGCCTGCACTGACACACGAGAGTTGCGTCTACAAAGTTTTCCGGGTCATAAAAAGCTCAAAAATGCACTGTTTTTGCTGAAATAAAACGCTATAGGTCAAGTACAGGCTAAGGGATGATCAAGAGGATGAAGATCTATCACAAAGAGTAAAGAGTCTTTTGTAGATAAGCTCTTCAAATCTTGAATTTTCTCAGCAAATGAGCAAGAGTAACAAACCCTCTACTTCGCTTTTGATATAGTCAAAAGCTTTTCGATTTGGTACTCTTTTCTTCAAGAAATGAATAGCAAAATACTACAAACACCAACAAGATACTAGGCTCCCCAGCGGAGTCGCCAGTTTGTTGTGGGGAAAAGTATCCGATGCGGATGACCCTATCCCTACTCTAAAGGTGACAGTCTTTAGCAACAACTGAAAGTAAAGCTTTGATGTTTTCCTTTATGAAAGTACAGAGAGAAGGAAGAAAAGATTAACCAACCTGGTGTCTTTCGCTTAGTCGATCTTTGTCCTCTCTCTTTGTCTCTTGTTCCCAGCTCCTTGCTCTCTTTGCCGGTCCAGCTACACACAGATCCTGCACAAAACAAGAGAGGAAACTACAAGATACAAGTACTCATAACTGATGCATGGATTAGAGTGAATCAAATATACATGTAAATACAATACATCAATGCAATACACGTATATAAAAGAACATGCAAAACTTTATTGATAGAAGTAACAGGGTTCTGAGAAGGTTACAACCATAGATGGCTCCAATCCAGCAGCACCTCCCCAGCAGCAAGAACTCTCCTCTTCACCTCTAGTAAAACAATCACCCAATAGCTCTGACTGCAAACCACCAGCACTTCCTTGCTTTACACAAAATTCCAGCCTCCTTAGACCTCATAGAAGAGCTCTATATATAGGATAGAAGAAGAGAGGATGAGTCAGCTTGAGACTGACATGAAGCTGCCTTGTGTCCTCTCCCTCTTCAGTTAATCTTCGGTTCTTGAGTCCACTTGGAGATCCTTGCTTACACATGGTGATCAAGTACCTCTTACTCATCACAGGGCGAATCTCATGAACCAAGTGTCAGTTTGGAAGCTTCCTGGGCAGTTGACACCTTGCAGAATGACTGTGCCACTTGGCCAATCTCGCCCAGCGCAGGTAGCCTTCATTAGTTTTGACTTCTAGCGCAGGTACAAAGAGGAGCAGTTGCATTCCAGCGCAGAAGCTCAGTGGAGCAGCTGACATGATCCAAAATAAGCCTGTTTTGAAGTGTTTTCAGGTGGAGAATTGATTGGAAGTGCTGTTGTTTGATGACCTTGCTCTTTTAGGGGTAAGAACAACATGTTTAGGGACTGAGGATCCCTGTAATTATTGACATTCCATGCTCCATGACGCGAGGCACAAAAATGTCTATAACAATCTTGTGTCCTCTTGTCTTGGCATGTCTTCTGCAATTTATATTTATGTTCTATCTGCAGTTTATCTTAATGCTGATGTGATTGCTAACTGTGAAAATTTAAATAAATTTCTATAGCATAGAACATACCTAAACTTAACATGGGATCAAAGCTGAGGTGAAGACAATGCCCAAGCAAGAGTGAAAGAGCAATCACCAAAGACAGTTGGGACAAGACGGAAGGGTCAATGGGTTCCTCATAATTCACATAGGGTGAATTCGAAGCATAGCATATTATCAGAATGGTGCAATGGAACTTCTGTTGGCCTACCTAAAGATCACTTCATTGGGAAGTTCGGATCTAAGGGTGGAAGAAAAGGAAAATGTATTGGTTATAAGTTCGGCTCTTATGTGAAGGAGTGTCTGAACGACAGAGATGTAGCTCATTAAGGACACGGCTGACTCTTCAAGGAAGCAAGGAACCCCGGGAATGGAAGTCGAAGTTTTTAAGGTGGCATTCGTCGATGGAAAGGTACGTGTTTGAAAAATAGAATTTTCAAAGATGCTTTTGAGTTCAGGGTTGTATTAAGTTACAGGAAGTCCACTAGGGACCATGTCCATTGACACATAGCACCAGAGGTTTGTGGGTCAGATGGTGATAGGGATGCCTGAATTCAAAAGGAGCATGAAGGTACATGTCTGAGATGTATCGAAGGAAAATCTTATAAGGGGACCATTCCCCTCATGCCACAGGTCCATAGGTTTGGAACAACTCAAGGAGTTTGAGATTCATGATCAGGAATCTCGCGTATGCAGGTGGTAGAAAGACCTCTACGGCTTGAAGCAAATCACCCTGGGCATAGTATGAGAGGATCAACAACTGTCTGATGAAGCTGAGATTCACTAGGAGTGAAATCGATCCAAACCTCCGAAGGTTGTGGATGACAAACCTCTCATACCGGCACCTATGTCTAACAAATGCAGACCCTCTCATTTGTAGAAGACAGAGGGAGTTGGATTCCGAATGTGGAAAGATAAATTGCAAACCTATGACTACCTCGAGGATATTAACTTTCAAAAGTTATATGGTAGTGATGTCGGACCAGATTTGGGAAATACGACTGAGTTTCATAAACTCATTCGCATTGATGTTCTTGGTGAACTTCCGTCCGGACATGTTTTTTGCAGTTAGCATGGTGAGCTCATATTTGGTTGAGCCTCACTGGATTGATGCCAAGAATATTCTAAGATATCTTTGGGGCACAATCTCTCATGGATTGAGATACACTGCTGGAAATATGAAAACTGCATGATTATTCGAATGCTGATTGGGTAGGCAATGTGGAGGATCACTAGAGAAATTTTTAGTGCTGGTTCTCTTTGGATTCTACTTCAATATCATGGATGAGCAGAAAGTAGAAGTTGGTTTTTATAAGAACCGCCGAGACTGGATACATATCTACGAGTATGATCTTGTATGAAGCTGCTTGATTGGGGAAAGCTCTTCAATGAGCTATTTGTACACATGATGAATACCATTTTGATTCTATGTAACAACTAGAGGACGGATTCGATTATTGAGGAATCTCATATTCAAAAATTGCTCCAACAGATAGACAACAGATACTACCTTATCCAAGATATGGTAAGTCAATGAGCAAGGAGGCTCCATCGCACTAAGATGATGTACAGGTTAGAGCCCCGAGGAAAGATCAAATTTGTGATTTTCCCAAACGACTTGGAGTCATCAAGAGACCTTTGTGAAAAGGTCTTGCATGTTGCATACATTGAGCTTTGGGAGCTCTAGGGCGCTTGCGGTTCTTACTGGAGCAACATACAACCGCATAGTGACTCACCCTCCCCTGGTGGTGCGCATTGGAACAAGATGATTCGCTCTCTTGTGGAATAGGATGATTTTCTCTCCTTTGTAGCAGGATGATTAGTTCTCCTGTGTGGCCTGGATTGATGTGTTCTCCATGGTGATTGTAGCAGGATTGATGTGTTCTCCTGTGAGGCCTGGATTGATGTGTTCTCCATGGCGATTGTAGCAGGATTGATGTATTCTCGTGTGAGGACAAGATTTATTAGTTCTCCTGTTGAGGAATCCTACCCATGCAGTTTGGGACTCATGGAAAGTACCTCTCATCTGATCAATGAGGAGGGAAATGAAGTTAGGGACCATAGTAACTGTACCGATGGATGCATCGTTCTATCGTCCGTACTCCATACGGTAGGATGACCTCCATTAATTTGGGATCAATGATACTGGTCTAGGACCAGTGGTAGGAGTTGTACCATACTATGACACTGACTTCAGGTCGGTTGAGACTGCTCTGGGACCAGTGGTACACACTCTGAGACTGACTTTGTGTCATTGCAGGATTGATTTGGGACCAGCGAGAGTGGTACATGCTATGACACTGACTTCGGGTCTATTGAGACTGGTCCGGGACTAGTGGTACACTCTCTGAGCCTGCAATACTGGTCTAGGACCAGTGGTAGGAGTTATACCGTACTATGATGCTGAATTCAAGTCAGTTGAGACTGGTCTAGGACCAGTGGTACATACTCTAAGACTGACTTCGTGTTAGTACAAGACTGGTCTGGGACCAGTGGGAGTGGTACATGCTATGACACTGACTTTAGGTCGGTTGAGACTAGTCTAGGACCAATGGTACACTCTCTGAGCCTGCGATACTGGTCTAGGACCAGTGGTAGGAGTGGTACCCTCTATGACACTGACTTTGGGTCGGTTGAGACTGGTCTGGGACCAGTGGTACGCACTCTGAGACTGAATTCGTGTCAGTGGATAATGGTCTGAGACATTCTTGATCAATTCTTCTTCTTCATGGTTCAATAGAGTAGAGCAGAGCCAGCAGAGCTGAGCAGAAAAGAGCTAGCAGAGCCAACCAACAGAGCTAAGCAGGGAAAATTTTAAGAACCCCACCTAAATTTACATGTATAATAAATGGGTGAATCTCCATGGTATATAGGAAAAATGGAAGGTGATTTTATCAATAATATGATATGTATATATAATTTTTTGGCAAATCCCTCACCAGGCATGGCGAATATTTTACTCAATTATAAAATCTTGTGTTTATTGAATACACAAATGAAATCATTACATTTCTTTAAAATATCTTTTGAAATCAAAATTACGGAAATTACATATCGATAACCTAGTGGGTGTAGGATAAAATTCACCCGTTCCATTCACAGAAAGCATGAGAAAAAACCTAATACTATATATAAAACCAAGAAAAATTCAAATTCATCACTCTAGGGACCTCGTAACCACCCTGCCAATACACAAGTATGTTCCTGTTTGCAATTAGAAAAATTACCCAAATTACAATCTGTTTACTCCAGCATATGTTGGAAAGTTATAGAAGGATGACTAGTGCAATCAATCCATTCCTTTTAGACCTGGATTTGTTTAATAGAAGTATACAAATATACCTGTCCAATGTTTATGCTTTAACCATTCACCTTAAGATGTTTTTACAATATAATTTCCTAAGTTTATTTAATATCTTCATTATCATAAAAACCAACCTATATCCATCTTAACTCCACATCTACCACTCTTAGGGGATGAAATCTATTTATCCTTCTGAGCACTTGGTAGACCCAGAATTAAGATGGATCTAAGATGATAGAATTTCCCCTTTAAATAATCTATGCTCACATGAATACCATGGTATTACCACGGGTTATCATAAACCTGGAGCTTAAAATTTACTATTAGTAATTTATAAAAATTAATAAAATTAATAGTTGATTTTTATTTTATTTTTTATTTTAACCAAGCTAAAATGTTTAACATACATTAAATTACAACATCCATTTTTACTCTTGATCGGATCAAATATTTTTTCACTCTATGCTAGTTTGCATATCACAATATTTGATACCTCTCGGGGGTTAGTAGATTCAGAGTAAAGATGGATCTATGTTGGTTTAATTCCCCATTTATATAGGCTACATTCCAGGTGAATACCATGGGTCAATACCATGTGCCATTTTCGTGAATACCATGGGTCAATACCATGTGCCATTTTTATTTTTATTAATACTAATATTAGGGTTAATAATGTTTTTTTGCATGGTATTAATAACAATCTAGTCCATGGTATTTGTCCCATAGTATTTTGCCCATAGGTTTCACCTAAATATAATGAATTTTTTGAGTGTCCTTAAATATAAGGTGACCTATGGAGTAAATATAAAAAAATGTTTCATTTGTTTACCATACCTCTCATTTATTTATATTTTTATTAATTTACCATACCTCTTTTACAAATATGGTATTTGGCCCATAGGATTCACTTAAATAAAACCTCTTTCTTGAGCCTTCATAAATAGAATGAGGGTTATGGACCATGCATCTAGTTTTTTTATATTTTTATTTATTTACCATACCTTTATAAAAAGACGTTTTATTTATTTACCATACCTCCACTTTACTTATATTTTTATTTGTTTACACCCTTGCATGTATATAAGGTGACTTATGGAGTAAATATAAAAAATGTTTTATTTATTTACCATACCTCTCATTTATTTATATTTTTATTAATTTACCATACCTCTTTTATAAATATGGTATTTGGGCCTTTAGTCCATAGGATTCACTTAAATAAAACCTATTCTTGAAAATGGGCAAATGGAAGGTTGTAACTCCTAATTTCAAGGGTTAAATTTACCTTTTTTACCCTCTCCCTTAAAATAAGATGGGCTCTTTGAGGTGATCTATAAAAATGTACTATGATACAAAATATTCGCCCATTAAAAATTTAAAACCCCTTAATTTTGCCAAAGGGCGAACATTCGCCCCTAAAATTTTGTATGGAGCTAAGAAGAGCAGAGCAAAGCTAGCAGAGCTAGCAGAGCCAGCAGAGAATAGCAGAGACAACAGAAGCTGAGTAGAGTTGGGCAGAGCAGTGCAGGGCATTGTTGGCAGAGATAGTACAGTCAGACTTATGGATCACTGGATGGAGTTCTACCTAGTTGAGAGGGAGTGTTAAATTGGAAACTAGGGCCAAACTCCATGTGGGTCAACCTATTTATGGTAGCTGATATTTTTATTAGATTCCTCTTGTCGAGAGGTGTAGGATTGATCTAAAGATCATTCGATTCCGATAAGTATGTATGGAGATATGAATTTATTTTGTTTATGTAATTATTATCAAGCCGACCAGCTCTTATGTCGGCTATAGAAGCCCAAACGTCATGTCTATTCATCCTATACGTTTTTGGTATAAATAGAAGAGGATTCGATGTTATTTTGTGACATATTCTTCATGTGATCTTCTCCTCACCACGTCTTGGGTTTTTGGTGAAGGAGAGACACACAAGAAGATACATTGGATGATGCCATAGCTTATACATGGATGATGCCCTAGCTATATACGCAACAAACATGTTACACGCACAACTAGCCCTACTTCACGCAGGCATACAACACAACAAAAATGATACATGCATAGTTAGCCCTACTACACATAGGCATACAACACAACAACCTTGTTACACGCACAACATGCCCTATAATCTACACGCAGGCATACAACACAACTAATATGGATCTATACGCAGTTATGAGGCCAGGGTAATGAAGCAAAGGAACGCAGTCATACAATATGGATCTATATGCAGTTACGAAGCTAACATAATGAAGCAAAGGAACGCAGTCATATAATATGGATCTATACGCAGTTATGAAGCCAACATAATGAAGCAAAGGAATGCAGTCATATAATATGGATCTATACACAGTTATGAAGCCAACGTAATGAAGCAGTCAAGGCAGCACATAAATAAAAGGAACGTAGTCATATAATATGGAGACAGTGATATGCAGCAAAGACAACCCTATCAATATACGCAGTTCATAATAGATGAAATATGTGGACATTTCACGCTGTAGCATGCTGTCATGGGAATGACTTACACGCAGTCCATACAACGCACTCATGTAAATGCTGGACAATATACGCTGCAATTCATAGGTTATATATATATGCTAGACTGTACATATGATGGGCAGTAATGTAAACACTGGAAAATATACACTGCAGTACATAGGTTATATATATATGATGGATTGTACATACGATGGGAAGTAATGTAAACGCTGGACAATATACGCTGCAGTACATAGGTTATATATATATGCTGGACATGTATATACGTTGGGCAGTCATGGTTATATATACACTAGTCAGGTAGTCATTAATGGACCATTGTCATCAAGCCGGAGTGACGAAGAAGTAAATGAAGTCACGGTATTGGAAGAATACCAATACGCTTTGCATAATGGGATTACGTGGAACTATAGCTTAGCTGTTTTGCTAGGTTGCAAGCCATAGCAAGAAGCTAAGGCTGATATCAATAGAGGAAAATTGTTGCAGCATGATGAAGCAACGAGAAGGTAGATGCAACAGCATGGTGGGCAACACTATGAGATCATGTGCATCGGTAGTACAATGATACATTAGCAGGGGCAGTAGCATGATGATGATGCACATTAGTTTGAGCAGCATTATGATGGATAAGATCATGGAGATGGGCAGCAGTATGGTGCAGTATGTAGTGGTGCAACTAGTAGACCAGATGCAGCACTACGATAGGTGAAGCCGTCACCTTGGAGAATCAGTTGAAGCAGAATGTGTTCAACTGATCTCATCATTATACGAAATGATCTGTGCTAGATCTAGAGAAGTCAAAGTGTTGACTTCTATTGTAAATGTACCATCTCTCTCTCTCTCTCTCTTTCTCTGCTGAACTTTGAAGAACATAAAAGAAGAATTGATCAAGGATTTCCCCACACATTGTGGGGTTTGTCCCTGGCTAGCGCCACATCTTGTGTCCTCTTGTCTTGGCATGTCTTCTGTGATTTATATTTATGTTCTATCTATAGTTTATCTTAATGTTGATGTGATTTATAACTGTAAAAATTTAAATAAATTGCACTAGCATAGAACATACCTAAACTTAACATGACCAGTTGTCCATCACAAACAGACCTGAACCGCAGATCAGAACCCAAACTTTAGAGGGTAGCAATAGCCCCAATTCTGAATCAAGAAAAGAGAGATAAAAGAACTAGAACAACCAATACAACAACAACAATAGATCAGAACCCCGTTACAGTCGAATTATGTTCAAGGAGTGGAAGAAGAGGAGGAGGAAGATTCGATATTTGAAAAAAATCACTTCTTCACTGCAGATGGTATGCCTATATTTCTAACCAAAGATGAGGAGTATGCAGAAAGTTCTGACATTCTAAAGGATAAGGACTACATCTGAGCAAATGAGGTTGTTTTGGAGGCCGAATCTAATGATTATTAGCGTGGTTACATAAATGCTTTGAGCGCACAACAGAAACAATATTCTTTGAGCAGAGATGTATTGGTCAGTCCTATTCAGAAGAGGAAGGATGTTTAGTCAAAGAATGATCTCTCAAACAATCAAAAAAAAGGAAAGGAGCATGCCGATCAGAATCCTAGCTAGGTAAATCAGTCATCAACAAGTACAACTGCGAAAGAGAAAGACAATCAGAAAAAGGATAGTGCAACGAAGGAGCAAACAAATAAGAGGGACATCAGTGTCAAAGAGGTAGAAAAAGTCACATATTTTAATTTAGAAAGTGATATTGCTAAATTGAAAGTGTCTATGCCTTTGACGAAGCTTGCTAAAGATAGCCATTAAAAACACCATGAGTCTAGAATACTGCAAATTGATCCTTTTTCCAATATGGTGAATGTTGAGGATGGTCACCATGAACTTATTTTTGGTCCAACTATAAAAGGTTAGGTAGAAGATAGCGAAATCCCGCCCTTTTATTTGAGTCTTAGACTGCATGAGTATATTCTTCATAATGCTATGCTTGATTTCAGAGCTTCCCACAATTTGATGCCCAAGGCTATCATGGAAAAGCTGGGCTTGGACATCACCCAAAAATATCATGATTTGTATTCATTTGATTCTGGTAGAGTTCACTGCATTGGTCTCATCAAAGATTTAGTGGTTTCCTTAGATAAAATCCCAGCCAAGAATGTTTTGATGGACGTGGTAGTAGCTGATATACCACCTCGATTTGGTATGTTGTTGTCTAGATTGTGGGGATCCAAACTCAAAGGAACTTTACCACTTGACTTCTCTTATGCTACAATCCCTGTTTTCAGTCAATTGAGGAAGTTATACCGGGAAAAGAAGATGAGATATATGATCACTAGTAAAGGGAAGCCCATAAATCATCTGATAAATGTTGTACATACAGATTTAGAGTCTTTTGTTTTGTACACTGATAGTGAATTGAATGATGTAGATATTTAGCTCGTAGAAGTAGATGATGTACTAGAAATTTCCGAGGGTTTTAGAGAATTTCTTAATCAAGAAAAGAAAGAAGTGGCAATTCCTTCTAAGCAGCCTCCATAGGAGCAGAAAGTCAATGAAGAACAGAAAAATGAAGCAACTAGCAAAGGTAAGATTGAAACAAAAGTAGAATTCCAACATCTGTAAGATGAAGACGACCTTTGGAGCATGGACTTGAATGGTGCTTTGGGTAACGATGGTGCGGGTATTGGAATTTGGATTCAAAGTCCTGTTTTTCAACCAGAAAAAGTTCCAAGTAATGTTAGAGTGTGTTCTTATAAATTAGCTTTCGATTGCTCTAACAATGAAGCAGAGTATGAGGCATTGATTACAGGTCTAAAGATTTTGAAGAAGCTGGGTGCGAAAAGGATTTCTGTTTATGGTGATTCATAGCTAGTGATTAAACAAGTCAAAGGAGAATATCAAGCCAAGAATTTGCGGATGAGAGCTTATAGGAACGTAGTCCAAGATACCTTGAAGATGTTTCCAGAATACACATTGACAGCGGTGCCGAGAAATCAAAACATCATTGCTGATTCACTTGCCAAAGCAGTGAGAAATCTGAAAATTCCAATGAATTCTAGCAATAAATTTGAAATTCATGTCAAACATAGCTATACTATTCCCGATAATTTGAGATATTGGCAAGTTTTCTAGGATGACAATGAAATTAATTCCTTTTTTCAAAATGAAGGGAAGTTTAAGGATGCTTTCATTGATGATGTTTATGATTCTGATGAACAAGACATTGAGGTAAATCAGATGGAGGTTTTACAACTGAAGGATAATGTTATTCCTAGAGGTATTATACCTTTAGAGGAGTTGTTTGATCAAGATGATGTGGCGAGAAAACCAACCTTGGTTCCTACTAACAAAGGAGTTGAAGATTTAAAATTTGGGACAATGGACCAGTTGAAGCTTGTTAAGTTATCAAAAACATTATCTCTCGAGTCAAACGCTAAGCATGTTAAGTTGCTTTCTGAACTTTCTGATGTTTTTGCATGGGATTACTCAGATTTGAAAGTGTTGTGGAGCTGTAACAAGGGTCTTTTTCACCTCTAGTTATCTCACATTACAAGTCAATCCGGGAGCGTTTTGTTATTGTAAAGGACATCTTAATTTGAGGCTATTTGTCAGGATAATGCTTCATAGTATAGATCTAAGGAATACAAGAGTAAACGGATGCTAATGCTAAATTACTTTTGCATAAAGAAATCACACACGCAGCAACTTCGTCGGTCGAGGGTATGGAATTAGTAACCTATCCCCCTAGAAACTGATGAAGGAGTATGGATCATGATCTGGGAGCATTATAGCGTCTGCTGTATCTCACAACAATCTTGAACCTCCTCTCATGCCACTTCAATAAACGCAAGCGAAAGGAACAGCAAGAAAACAGAATGAAACAGCAACTTCAGAAATGGAACAACAATAAAAGGAACGGCAGTAAATGGAACGGCAGTAAAGAAACTAAGTCTCGCGAGGTCAACACTTCCAATCCTTGGCACACACTTACATACAAAAAGGAAAGCAATCATTTATACAGGTTTGCAGCTTAATCAAATGGAACAGCAAATTATTAAAGACAGGAAACGTCAATCATATATATATATATATCAAATGGAACAGCAAATCATTAAAGACAGGAAACGTCAATCATATGTACACGATCTGCAATAGTCACCAACAATCCATTAACCCCAATCATCTGTAGCTGAAATATTCTACTTATGAATTCCGTAATTGATGCAAACAACTCAGATCAACAGTATACGAAGAATCCGGAAAGTATGATATGAACTTGTTACAGAGATTTATAACAGGAAAGCTACAGATGAATAAATATGAAACAACATGCAACCATAACAGATTATGAGAAACAAACCACACAAAGCAGAATTGTAATGGTACAATCAGCCAGTGTCCGTTGGAGCCGGGCCCAAAGCTTCCAATGGCGCACTGCCGTAAACTACTTCAGACGCACGGAGAAATTAACACCAAGATATTATATTAACGCATCAATGAGAGTACAAAACTAAGTCTCAGAGAGACTCAATAGTCTGAGTTCAACTGACAATAAAATTCGTGAACAGAAAGTTAAAGATACCAAAGTAAATCCTAGTTTCCAATGCTACCCTCCTTTTATACAATTAACGGCGGAGTTCATCGGTCGACAAAACGATTGATCGTAGCGATCCCTCAGGATCGAAGATCCTGAGGGATCCGCTAAACTGTTAACGCTTTCCTTTACTCGGCCTGTATTTCCGAACTGGCAGTCCTTCATCTCGTTCCGGACTGATCTTCCTTGATTTACTCGACCTGGTCTGAACCTTATTTAGAATTGGAGGGACAGCCGTTATCTTCTCATCAAATCCTCGTTTTGCATTGCGCCTTCCTGCTTTTACCTTTCCCTGCGTAGAGAAGACAACTGTTAGTGATTGGATCGTTTTAGACTCGTTCTCGTTGCATTTTCCCTACTTTATAATAAAGAAAAGATTACAACTATTGCTTAAAAAATCACTAAATTATTTATTAAAACATACCTTCCCAATGCTCTACACACCCCCCGACTTACTCTGTTTCATGGCCTCATGAAAACGTTATAATTAACATGGAGAGCAGTAAGAGAATAGGCTGGAGAGGGTACTTCATGAGGGGGTCTGCAACCATGATAGGCAACCAGATTATCAAAGAAGTAATGCAACTGATCTGCAGGCATATCATACAAGGCCTGGCACCCTGGTGCAGGGTGCCAGATAATTGGGCTACGGAACCGATATCCTAACCATGATGGTCCAGCTTGCAGAATGCACTGGCCATAAAAAGGCAATCGTTCAGCAGCCAGCTCAAAGTTCTCATATCTGAAGGGCTCCCTAAGCTGGATGCTTGGGGTGGAAATCCGATAACGGAATTTGGCAGCCTCCAAAGCGGAATCTTTAATAACCCGGAAGTATTCTAAGCTATTTCGGATCAACTCCTCATGCATGGGTCCTAGTAGTTCTATAACGCCAGGGTTTCTCATAAGGCTTTTGTGTGATTTCCATAGGCGAACCGGGTCTTGAGGCTCAGCCCTGACCCATAGATCTAGGCTGTGCTCCTACCTCTGAAAGGCATTGTAAGCCCTGAGCCACTTTAACTGATTGACCCCGAATGAAACAAAGGCTTGCAGTTGTATATCCCCCACAAAGGGGCCAGGGTTTAGATCAGTTTCCTGCTCAAGCACCATATTGTGCAAATAAAATTCGCATAATAATCGTTGGACCTTAACCCCATAATGTTTGCAACAATCAATAAAATCATTAACAGTGTTAATCTGAATGGGGGCACCTGCCCTGACAGCTTTTATTTTCAATCTTAAGTATCTTTCAAGGAGGAATAAAGCATAATTCTTCGCCGGGGCCCTGCAAGTCAAAACATCATCATACAGCGAACATACAGTGTCCAATTGTTTAATAACAGCATCTAGTCGACGTGTTACCTTAGCAACCTTTTCCTGTTCCTTCTGCCATCCTTCAAAAGCCTGACTCTCCGATTGACTCATGTTTCTCAGCTGTTGTTGCAGTTCTTCATATTTTTCTCGAGGAATCCTCTGCTCAACCTCCTGTTGCAGCTCCTCATATTTCTCTCGAGGAATCCTCTGCTCAACCTCCTGTTGCAGCTCCTCATATTTCTCTCGAGGGATCATTTGTTCCCGTAGCTGTTCAGCCTCTTGTTGGGCCTGTCTTATCTCGTGGCGCAAGGCCTTGGTTTTTGGATCCCTTTCCCATGATTCCCTGGAGGCAGGAAGTTTCGCCTGGACCTTTACATTTCGTCGCTTAATTTTCCCTGAAGGTGGTGTCTCAGTGTGAACTGCTCTATTTTCCCCTTCCTTCTTGACATGTATAAAGGGGTACGGTGGTCCCTCTGTAACTGGGATGTCGTCTTGTGGCTCAGTTTTAATTGGAACGACAGTTGGTTCTAATGGGCTGTTAGGAATATCAGCCTGCTCCTCTATGTCAATAGGAACGACATTTTGGTGCTCTGTTCCAGATGGAACAACATTTTGTTCCTCAGTATTAATTGGAACAGCTGCAGGTTTGCTAGCAGAGTATCGACCTACTAGATGCCTATAGGTGCTCTGTCTTCCTCTCTAAGAGGACCCATCTATATTTGTCCTTCTTTTTCTTCTTACAGTCCTCTTTATTCTCAAACTGGCTTTCAGACTTCGAATTTTCTGCCGAAGCTGGGCTATAATATTCAGCAATTTCTGCTGTTTTCTTCTCAACTTCTTAATTTCTCTTGCCTCGGCTGTGGGAACATGGGCGGCCCTCAGTTCTGCTCCTCTTTCATCGAGGGTTTCTTCTATCATTCGGGGAACGTCCTGTTCCTGACAAACATTTTCATCCCCCCCGCCATCAGCGGGTGGACTTCCTTCTGATGTTTTGGGAACGGCTTGTTCCTGATTGGTATTCACATTTTCTTTGTCGATGACAGGGGGGTTTTCTTCCCCTGCCATTCCATCATGCAATTCGTCACGCGTCTCTTCCTCAGATGGTCCTTCGGGAGGCTCTGTCGGACTGGAGGGTGAAGGATAACCTCTAAGGCTGGCCAAGATGGTGGCCAGCTCTTCTTCCTCCACAGGGTTTTGTGGATGGCTACCCCCCAATTGTTCCATCTCCTTCTCCCGAATTGGCTGCTCAGTAGCTGCCTCTGGATAGCTGGTCTCGGCCGCAGATTCGTCATCCCTATCTCCTTCTTTAGCTCCTACTTCATTCTCTGTTTGTTCCAGGTTTTCCCCAGGTATTTGTTCTGGCGCTGGAGGGTCCTCTATTATTTCAATCGGCTGGCCAATGTTTGGCTGGATTTTTTCCAGCCTACCTCTTATCTTTGCCAACCGAACTGACTTTCTAGGCCTCCCGGGCTGTTCAGGTGTGCTGACCACCTGTTCTTCCACCTCCACCTTTCTGCATTTTTCAACCTGTTCTTCTGTGCCAGAGGAATACCTTCGCTTTAAGGTAGCACGTATTTTTGCGACCAATTCCTTACGTTTTTCTACATGTCTAGTTGCTTCAGGGGTGCATTTTTGTTTCCCTAGCTTTATGCGTTTCTTCGCTTGCTCGGTTGTGCCCGAGGGTTGCTTAGGTTTTGGCGATTCTCTGGGTTTTTTAGGTGTTTCGGAGCTGCTAGCGGGGTGCTTCGTCTTTGGGGATGGTGATGCTACTTCCCCTCCAATTGCTGTAATAAGTTCCCGCCAGCTAGTCTGCTGCCGAGCGAGACTGTATGTCACTATCAGGCGGATCAACCCGTTGTGGCTAACCACTGCGTCTTCATGGTGTGCCTTTTTCAGGCTCTGAGAGGTATCATGCAGCAATGAATTTAACAATGCAGGGAGATTCACAGCACATTTTCCTTTTAACACAGCTAAGAGCTTAAGGTGACGCGGCCTTACCACATCTTTTCGTCCTTCGCAGGTGATGTAGCTCTGTACTACCTTTGCCAGTTCGCTCCAAGGTTCTCCCAGTGTTGCCGGCAGCACTCCTTTTCCCTTCACTGTCAGCTTCTGCCCTTCATCTTGGAAGAGTTCTACGATCTTTTGCAGTCTTTCTTTATTTGTCGTCCATATTGGACCTAAGTCTGGTAATCCGGTTACTTCCGCGATTATTTCCTTCGTGACTGCTATCTGCTTCCCACCTACCACTGAGTGTTCTTCCTGCAAATTTTGCAGGAATTCCATGGCCACTATTTCGTTTGATTTGCGCAGGCGGCCAAAATAAGTTAACCACCCTACCTTTTCTAAGATCTTCTGAGCGACTTCGGAGACTATAAGCTCGCTCGGCTCGCTTCTGATAGACTTTCCTCCCATGGTTCTGTTTCAGGGTCTAGATGGAACAACAATGCAAAGAACGTAATTGCGGCAAAAAAAGAAAAGACACAGAGCATGCATGAATAATTGATCATAAATAACAACTTTTGCAAAAAATAGCATTGTCATGCCGTTAACGCATATCGTACCTTCGTATCATATCATTTCCAAATGATGTGTTAACACATGGCCGGCGGAGTAATGAAGTCACCTCCCCCCCGTGCGAAATGATAGGCTGCCTCAGCCGTCAAATAGAAGAAGGCGGTCATCCCATCACCGAGTCATAATGGAACAGCTTATAAAGTTTTTCCATTTTTCAGATTAGACAAAGAAATACCGAGATCGATGCGACAGATAGATCGCGTTTAACATAAGCCTTCGTGATGTGATGCAGATCATAAGGATAGGACGTCTAGCACTCATGGAAAGTCTGAGATAGTCATAGTCAATACCTTTGCCATAATTGGTAATGATAAATGTTCATGTGACGTATACATTAAGGTGTAAGATATAATTATTATGAGGATAGAAAGAAATATTTAATAAGATCCAAATTGGTGTATATGTTTTGACTCCGATACCATTAACAGAGCTCTGCTGCCGACCGGTGTTTATAACCGTGGCAGAGTTGTTTATTTCACCCCGGAACCATAGTCCTTTGTGTAGTTTTGAAGAGCAATTCTTGTCAACATGCAGGCCATCATGTTGGCTTGGTAACCAGATAACCATGACGCCATTCACCAGAGAGGCGCGAAACGTGGGCAGGCTGGCTCGTGATGAGACCCCCTGTTCCAAGGTTTGTTTATATAATGAACCTGTTGGACCATATCCCTGGTGTGGTGGCCATGATGGGAATGCCACTTCGCTTCCAATTTTTTGATCATAGTAGGCTGGTTCTTTAATGAAACCCCCTATCCTGCATTTGACAAATAATTTCTTTTGGTTCTGCTTTTGCTTCTTTTTTTTTTTTTTTTTTTTAGATGGACTTTTGCTCTTGTATAGTTACACATAAGGGTGGTTCAGCCCTCCTTAAGAGTGGGAATGGCGGAAGAAGTCTTGTTATCCCAATAGGAAGATATAAATTTTCTATTCTTATTTCCAAGTAATAATAAAGAAAATTGTAGGAACGTAACATGATGAAGTTTTCCAATAGGGCAGAGGAGGTGAGACTTATGGCTGAAAGAATGATGAGTGTATGGTTCCCTCCTTTGTTGCATCAATACTAGGGCTGTTATAGATAGCGATTTATGATGTGCTGATCTTGATATATCATGCCTTTTATATTTGTTGCATAAATATATAGCTGCTACTTATGGCTTCGGGACAATGTTTTCTTCTTATAGAAAGGACGAGGGCATACTATTTCTTTCTTACAAGGGAGGGTGGGAGGGTTATTTTGATGCAATGTCCTAAGATAACAAAAGCACTCAAATGCTGCTTGCTAAAAAAAGAATTGAAAAAAACACACAAATGTTGCTCCTTCTAAAAAGGGATAAAAAAATTCAAAAGTGTTGTTCCTTTTGAAAAGGAACAGCAAAAATTCAAAAGTGCTGTTCCTTTTGGAAAGGAACAACAAAAATTCAAAAAGTGCTGTTCCTTTTGGAAAGGAACAACAAAACTCAAGGGTGCCGTTCCTTTTGAAAAGGAACAGCAAAAATTCAAAAGTGCTGTTCCTTTTGAAAAGGAACAGCAAAACACACAAGTGTTGTTCCTTTTGAAAAAGAACAACAAAACACACAAGTGCTGTTCCTTTTGAAAAGGAACAGCAAAACACACAAGTGATGTTCCTTTTGAAAAGGAACAGCAAAACACACACTCAAAACATATATACAAAATTTACAATCTTATATACAAAATGTGGTAATAAAGAATGAACTTCTTACCAATCTATAGGGGAGGAAGTTTTTGCTTCCTCTCCCATAATCTTGATGTTAGTATCTTGGCGTAACTGCTGGCAAAATGATTCCCGAGTGAGCGGTTTGTGATACAGACGAACTCGGTGGCCATTTACCTTAAATGTATATCCAGATCCATCGATTGTAATCAAAGTAAGGGTCCCATTGTCATGGACTTTTTGAATCTCGTATGGTCCCAACCATCGAGTCTGAAGCTTCCCCGGGAAATCCTGAAATCTAGAATCATATAACAGAGCCCAGTCTCCTTCGTGAAATATCTTGTTTTTGATGAGCGCATAATGCCATTTGGCTCGCTGCTGCTGGATGAGTGCTGTATTCTGTAATGCAGCGAGCCTTCTTTCGTCCAACTCATTAATTTGCTGTAATCGATTTTTCTGTGCTTCACTTAAATCCAATCCGACTTCTTGGGCAGTTCGCAGGGTTTGGATCTCAAATTCTATAGGAAAAATGGGTTGCTTTCCAAACACTAAGTGATATGGTGAATAGCCAGTGGTACTTCTCCATGTGGTTCGATAAGCCCACAGTGCCTCCGGTAGTCGGGCGGCCCAATCGCGGCGGTGTGAGGCAACAGTTTTTGTCAAAATTGACTCTATTATCTTATTACTGTTCTCGACTTGCCCATTTGCCTGCGGATGGTATGGGGTAGTAATTTTGTGATGGATGTGATGGTTATTGAGTGTTGCAGCTAATTTATGTCCCAAAAATTGTGGTCCTCCATCTGTAACCACTTCCCTTGGAAGACCATAACGTACAAACAAATGGAACAAGAACTGAATTACCGACTCCTCTGTAGCTCTGGGTAATGCCTCCGCCTCAACCCATTTGGTAACATATTCAGTTGCCACCAAGATGTAGGTTTTTTGGTTTGATGGGGGGTTGATGGGTCCGACAAAGTCCAGAGCCCAGCGTTCGAAAGGTTCGATCACTAATTGAGGCCGCAAAGGCATTTCGTCTGCTGGGCCAGGTCGTCCTACACGCTGACAACTATCACAGGCCTGGACAAATTTTTTTGCATCTTTGAAGATTGTAGGCCAGTAATATCCCATTTGTAATACTTTGTGTGATGTCCTTCGTTCAGCGAAATGTCCTCCACATGGCCCGTCATGTCAGGATTTCAAGATATCAAAGATTTCGTCTTCTCGAATACATCTTCTGATTTCCATATCTGCGCCTGTGTGAAACAGATAGCCCCCAACCCACGAAAATCGATTGCTTTTTGCGACGATCTGTTTCCGTTCATTGAGAGTTAAATGTTTTGGAAGCTTACCTACTGCAAGATAATTAGCCACATCAGCGTACCAGGGAGTCTGAACAGCGACTGCAAATAAGTGTTCATCTGGGAATTAGTCCTCAACTGCTGTTGTTTCAACTGATTTTGGTATTCGTGAAAGAAAATAAGCTACGGGGTTCTCCTTCCCTGGTCGGTCTCTGATTGTAATGTCGAATTCCTGCAACAAGATCAACCACCTGGTTATTCTTCCATTTGTAACAGGCTTATTTGCTAAATACCTAATAGCAGAATGGTCTGTATACAAAATAACGGGATAGCCTGTAATATAGTGTCTAAATTTATTAATAGCATGTATCACAGCTAAAAATTCTTTTTCGGTGACAGTGTAATTTAATTCAGCCGGAGCCAAATTTTTGCTGATGTAATAGATAGCGTATGGTCTTTTCTCTTCTTCTTGGCCCAACACTGCACCGATTGCTGTGTCTGAGGCGTCGGTTGAAATTTGGAATGGTAAGTTCCAATTAGGTCCTCTGAGAACTGGAGCTGTAGATAGCAACTTCTTTTATTCTGTGAAGGCTCGATCACATTTTTTTGTCCACAAAAAATCAACATTTCCAGTTAATGCATGTAGAGGTGCGGCAATACGTGAGTAATGTTGTATAAATCGTCTATAATACCCAGAAAAACCAAGAAAACTGCGTACCTCTGTTTGATTAGTGGGGGTTGGGATAAGCATGAGTATTTGAATTTTAGCCGGGTCTACCTGAATGCCAGCTGCTGAGATGTAATGTCCCAGAATGAGTCCTTCTGTCATCATCATGTAACATTTTTCGTGACTCAAGCAAAGCCTGGTAGCGATGCAACGCTCTAGAACTTTTTCAAGAGTGTCCAGGGCTGGATCAAAGTCATCTCCATATGGTGTGAAATCATCCATATAGACTTCCAATCCATCATTAATGAAATCTGCGAAGATGATAAGAACAGCCCGTTGGAATGTGGCCGGAGCATTACATAATCCAAAGGGTAAGACTCGGTAGGCGAACGTTCCCCAGGGGCAAGTAAAGGTAGTCTTGTCCTGGTCTTCAGGGGCAATCTGAATCTGGTTATATCCGCTGAAGCCATCCAAGAAAGAAAAAATTTTCTTGCCTGCTAAGGTGTCCAATACCTGGTCTATGAAAGGGAGAGGGAAGTGATCTTTTTGTGTAGCTTTGTTTAATTCTCTGTAATCGACACAGATCCTCCATTTCCCGTTCTTTTTAGGTACTACCACAAGTGGGGAGACCCATTTGCTGTCAGAAATAGGATAAATAAAATTAACGTCTAATAATTTCTGTAGCTCATCTTTTACAACATCTTTTAAATGGGGATTGAGTCTTCTCTATGGTTGGCGAACCGGTCTTGCATCTTTCTCGATATAGATACGATGTGTACATAGCTGGGGATCAATCCCCTTCATATCGGGATAGTCCCAAGCAAATGCCTCCTGATACTTTCGTAGGAGCTGGATGAGTTTGGTCTCTTGCTCAGGTGTCAAATTAGCGTTAATGTTTAAAGTTTTGCCCGGTTCAATTTGTATTACTTTGCTGTTAGCAACAGAGGTTACAGGTATATTTGGGTCATTGTCATATTTTATAGGATCTTCCTCTAATTCGTTATCAAATGCCGCTTTTATCATAAAGCATTGTGTATATGATGTGGATTCTGTTTGATTAATGAATTTATTGATGGCATCATCTTCTGTTTGATCTTTAAAATCTAGCGCTTCTTGAACTGTTAATGGTGGTCTAATATTATCAGTAATATATGAGGCAGGGCGCAGATTGGTCAGCGATATATGAGGTGTGATGCTTGGCTGGGTTGGCGGGTACAAGATTAAATTTTTGATATCCGGTCCTCTGGTTATGGTCATGTTTCCCTGCCGACATCCAATGTAGGCGTCAGCAGTAGCGAGCCATGGTCTCCCTAGAATTAGCGGATGTCCATCTAGTCGGGTTTTTCGATTAATCACCAGAAAACCAGTCGGATATTCCCAAGAGTCTACTGAAACCATGACATCATACAAGGTGCCTTCTAGTCTTATTACTGATCGGTCAGCTAGCTCTAGTAAAGTGGAAGTAGGCTCTACCGATGTGATTCCAAGCTTCTGGCAGGTTGATGTTGTCAGGATATTAATCACAGCCCCTAGATCTACTAAAATGTTGGTCAGGGTCTGCCCACGGACTTGAACAGTGACAATTGGGTTTCCAAGATCCTCATATTTAATTGGTGTTTCTTTCCCCGATAAGAGGTCGGATAAGGTGCCGACTACCTGGAATCTAGGGTTAGGGGTTATATTTCCTTTTGTTTTTCTGCTACACAGGTCTTTTATGGATTTTGCATATATGGGGATATCCTGTATAGCCTGAAGAAATGGAATCCTTATATACAAGTTTTGGAGTTCTCCCAGAATATCAAAATCCGGATATTGCATTTGTCTCGGAATGGCCAGTCATTCTGGGAAAGGTGGAGAAGATGTAATTACTTGCTGATGAACCTGGTCTTTACTTACTTCTTCTTGCTGTGACGGTTGTCTATCGGTAACTGGTTTTCAATATGAGCGGTTCTAGGTCCCTCAGTTTCTATTATTCGCCTAGATCTCAACTGAAGATCATTGCACTACTGCAGAGCAGATTCAATCTCGGAAGATTCTATAATTTGAAGAGATTGAACTAGTCGATTATTTGGGTTAGGGTTGGGTTGGGCTGGGAGCTGCGGTCTTAGGTTGGGCTGGGGATTTTGTTGCAAGGCTGGCAGAGTTGGTTGAGGGAGTGGAATTGATCCTGGTGTTTGATATGTCGATCTTGGCCAGTTGCTCTGCCAAGGTGAACTTTGCGAAGTGGAAGGGGTCCACTGCGGAGGATATGAATTATTTGGCCAATATGGCGGAGGATAGGGAAAGTTTGGCCAACCAGCTTGGTTCATCCAAGGGTTCGGAGTAGGAAACATTTGAGGCGACCAATTTGAAAACGGGTGCTGAGAATGATTTTGCCACATATTCTGTTGCTGAGCATTAAATTGCGGAGATTGAAAAGAAGAGGAGGGATCTTGAAACATACCAGGTTGCCTAGGTTGCCATTGACGACGTTGGTTAATAAAGTATGTTGATTCTGGTTCCTCTTCTGCTTCTTTGTACACTGCCTTCAAACCAGGGAGCGAGGGATATATTTCAGTCGGATGGTCCTTGGTACAAATAGCACATATTTGAACTGTATCGAGCGGGCATTCTTTCTGGCTATGTTTCTTCCTGCACCGCGGGCAGAAAATTGCCAGATTCTGTTCCGCTTCTGCTTGCTTCTGTTTAGCCTGCACAAGATCAAGCTGTGTAGTTAATGTCCCCATGATATCAGTTTTAAAATTCTCTAACAGATTTCCAAGTTCCACTCGTGATACTCCTTCTGTTGATGTTCGATTGTCTCTAGTGAAGCGACCATATTCTGCTGGTTTTATCCTTGTGCTGCCTCTTGAGCTCCTGATACACAGATCAATGATGTCAGCAAAATTTTCCTGATAAATGTCTCCTTTTCCCATAATATTCAACGTTTCAATCCATTGCTCCTTCATACCTCTAATCAATGCAGTTTTCAACACGTTATCGGGCAGAGGTAACGATGCATATGGAGATCTCTGCAAGTTATATTGGAAACGTTCTACATATTCTTCTAAAGTTTCATTTGGTCTGGCTGACATTTGAAAGATTTCATCCTTTAGTTCTCTTGATCTACAGTAATCCTGATATTTTTTTAAGAAGGCCGCTTTCATTTCTTCCCAATTGTTTATGACTCCACCACCTAAACCCATGAACCATCTCAGAGCTGCTCCCTTCAAAGTAGAGGGAAACAGTTTTAGCTTCTGGGGATCAGTGGTGTAATCGTATCCCCTGCATAACACATCAAATTGGAATAGAAACGCATCGGGGTCTTCTGATGTGAGTCCATGAAACGTCAGGATATGTTGAAGCGGAATTGCCTTCATTGGTGCATTCACAGCGGAATCTACTATGGGATATTGCAAAGTAGAGGTTTGGGTATTTGGCTGATTCTGCGCCATGGAATCAAATATATGCCAGTAATCTTCAGGAATTTCCAAGAGAGTATTCCTTGGTTGAGGAGGGGTAATCTTAGCAGGAACTGTTTTTACAGCACTCCCTTTATTAGGGATAATGATGGCCCCTACTGTCTGAGGTGAATGAATTCCCTCAACGAGGATTTTTGCAGCGCTTCCTTTATCCGGACTATTTAAAGGCTAGTTTGGTTCAATAGGAGATCTAGGTTCCTCGATTTCCCCTGTTTCTCCTTCTCCTTCACAAAGGTTGCTACAATTTCCTTCGTGCACTGGTCCAGGAGTCGAATTGTCAAGTTCTTGAAAGTCCTGCTCCTCTGTCTGACTGTGCACCTCCGTAAAGGCTTCAGATGGTGATTCTGAGGCCTGAAGGGAACTAGCAGGTTGTTTAGAGTTTACTTTCCTATAACCTACTGATGGCGGAGATCCGACTTTCTTGTAAATTTCATCTATAAAGGTCTTTCGTCCAAGGGTCGCCGACCCCTTGGATTTTTCGGTTTTGGATGGAGGCTTTTGATTCTTTTCTAGATTTTTCTGCTTAGTCATGCACTCCAATTAAATTACTAAATCAATTCTACTAGGAAAGCGGATGGTGGAGCAGGGCTTTTACATGCTCCGCACGCAGGTTCTTACCTTCCGTTTTTAAAATCCAGTTCTCCCCTAACAGATTCACACACTACCCTGTTAAAAAAACAAATGGCTATGCCCCTTCCCCGACAACGACGCCAAAATGTGGAGCTGTAACAAGGGTCTTTTTCACCTCTAGTTATCTCACATTACAAGTCAATCCGGGAGCGTTTTGTTATTGTAAAGGACATCTTAATTTGAGGCTATTTGTCAGGATAATGCTTCATAGTATAGATCTAAGGAATACAAGAGTAAACGGATGCTAATGCTAAATTACTTTTGCATAAAGAAATCACACACGCAGCAACTTCGTCGGTCGAGGGTATGGAATTAGTAACCTATCCCCCTAGAAACTGATGAAGGAGTATGGATCATGATCTGGGAGCATTATAGCGTCTGCTGTATCTCACAACAATCTTGAACCTCCTCTCATGCCACTTCAATAAACGCAAGCGAAAGGAACAACAAGAAAACATAATGAAACAACAACTTCAGAAATGGAACAACAATAAAAGGAACGGCAGTAAATGGAACGGCAGTAAAGAAACTAAGTCTCGCGAGGTCAACACTTCCAATCCTTGGCACACACTTACATACAAAAAGGAAAGCAATCATTTATACAGGTTTGCAGCTTAATCAAATGGAACAGCAAATTATTAAAGACAGGAAACGTCAATCATATATATATATCAAATGGAACAGCAAATCATTAAAGACAGGAAACGTCAATCATATGTACACGATCTGCAATAGTCACCAACAATCCATTAACCCCAATCATCTGTAGCTGAAATATTCTACTTATGAATTCCGTAATTGATGCAAACAACTCAGATCAACAGTATACGAAGAATCCGGAAAGTATGATATGAACTTGTTACAGAGATTTATAACAGGAAAGCTACAGATGAATAAATATGAAACAACATGCAACCATAACAGATTATGAGAAACAAACCACACAAAGCAGAATTGTAATGGTACAATCAGCCAGTATCCGTTGGAGCCGGGCCCAAAGCTTCCAATGGCGCACTGCCGTAAACTACTTCAGACGCACGGAGAAATTAACACCAAGATATTATATTAACGCATCAATGAGAGTACAAAACTAAGTCTCAGAGAGACTCAATAGTCTGAGTTCAACTGACAATAAAATTCGTGAACAGAAAGTTAAAGATACCAAAGTAAATCCTAGTTTCCAATGCTACCCTCCTTTTATACAATTAACGGCGGAGTTCATCGGTCGACAAAACGATTGATCGTAGCGATCTCTCAGGATCGAAGATTCTGAGGGATCCGCTAAACTGTTAATGCTTTCCTTTACTCGGCCTGTATTTCCGAACTGGCAGTCCTTCATCTCGTTCCGGACTGATCTTCCTTGATTTACTCGACCTGGTCTGAACCTTATTTAGAATTAGAGGGACAGTCGTTATCTTCTCATCAAATCCTCGTTTTGCATTGCGCCTTCCTGCTTTTACCTTTCCCTGAGTAGAGAAGACAACTGTTAGTGATTGGATCGTTTTAGACTCGTTCTCGTTGCATTTTCCCTACTTTATAATAAAGAAAAGATTACAACTATTGCTTAAAACATCACTAAATTATTTATTAAAACATACCTTCCCAATGCTCTACAAGTGTATGACAAGAACATCATTCAGCACACCATTCCTAACAAGCCAGATCAAAAAATCTTTAGACAAAAGTTGAGGAGGATCAACCCAAAGCTACTGCCATCCATCGAGAAAGAGGTAAATAGATTTTTTAAAGCTGGCATCATTGTTCCAATTAGATTCCTTGATTGGGTTTCAAATTTGGTCTCGATACGAAAAAAACCGGAGAGATAAGGTTTTGTATTGATCTCCGGAACCTAAATAAAGTATCCCTGAAAGATAATTATCCTCTTCCTAAGATGGACCATATTTTGCAAAGAGTAGTTGGAGCATCACGGATGTCACTAGTAGATGGCGACTCAAGTTACAATGAGATTTTGGTGCACGAAAAAGACAAAGACAAAACTGCCTTCACAACACCATGGGGGACTTTTTAGTATGCCAAGATGCCATTTGGGCTGAAGAATGTCTGGGCCACTTTTCAGCGGGCTATGGATATAACTTTTGTTAACGATAAGGACATTTTCTTAGTTTTTTACTTAGATTACTTGACAGTCTTTTTTCGTTCTGATGATGAGCATTTACACCACTTGAGGATTGTTTTTCAAAAATGTAGGGAGTTCGGGATTTCTTTAAATCCAAAGAAGAGTCTTTTTGCCATGGAGGAAGGTAAGCTCCTCGGTCATATAATTTCCAAATATGGTATTCACATTGATCCTTCTAGGGTGGAGGAAATTCAACAAATAGACTTTCAACACAACAAAAAGGAGATCCAAGCCTTTAATGGTAAGATGAACTTCTTACGCAGATTTATACCAAATTTGGTTGAGCATTTGTGTGAGTTAACTAATATGTTGAAGAAGGATAGCATTGTGAAATGGACCAAGGATGCCATGAAATATTTTAGCTTGGTAAAAATTTCTTTGACCACAGCCCCTGTTTTGATCAGTCCCGATTATACTCATGATTTTATTATATTTTCATTTGCATCTGAGCACACTTTGGCTGCGGTGTTGATGCAAAAGAAGGATCAGGTGGAGCAGCCCATTGCATTTTTCAGTCGGAATATCAGAGATGCTGCTCTGTGCTATAACATTATTGAGAAATAAGCTTTGGCCCTTATAAAGGCATTAAAGGATTTTCGAGTTTACATTCTGCATTCGCATACCATAGCATATGTTCCCAACGCGGTTGTCAAAGATGTCCTCATGCAAACTAATCCAGAAGGAAGAAGAGGTAAGTGGATAGCAGCGATGTTAGAGTATGATCTTGAGATTAAGCCCATGAAACTGATCAAAGGTCAAGGCTAGGAAAAATTCATGGCTGAGTCAAATCTTCATGCTCTGGACATAAATCTTATTGCAGCAATGTCAGATGAAGAAGATGGTGGCACACTCATTCAGGTATTATAGATGTTTATCAACTCACCCTGGTATTTCGATATAGTATATGTCCTTCAACATCTTTCTCCTCCCCCTGGAATGTCAAAAAGTAAATGTAGATCACTAAAGTTGAAGTCGGTAAAATTCTACATTTTAGATAGTGCTCTCTATTGGAAAGATCTGGGAGGGGTTCTTCTTAATTGTTTGGTTGAAAATGAAGCTCAACAGGGAAGGAATGATTTTCATCAAGGAGATTGTGGGGGTCACCTGGTTTGGAAAACAACAACTAATAAAATCTTGAGAGTAGGGTATTATTGGCCATCTTTATTTTCATATTTATATAATACAATCATGAGCTGCCACGAATTTCAAGTTTTTCAGGGAAAAAGGAAGCTGCTTCCTCTTCCTTTGAAACTAGTTGTAGTTAATGCACCATTATAACAATGGGGGCATGATTTCATAGGAGAAATTCATCCTACATCATTAACACAACGCAAATGGATTTTGATAGCTACCGATTACTTCACCAAATGGATTGAAGCCATTCCGACAAGGCAAGTTACAGACACGGTAATCATTCAGTTTTTAGAGTCCAATATCTTGTATTGTTTTGGTTTCCCTCACAAGATTATTACAAATAATGTAGCAGCATTCAAGTCAAATAAAATGGTTGAGTTTTGCAAAAAAAACAACATCACATTGGGTCATTCCACGACATACTATCCGCAGGGCAATGGACTAGCTGAGTCTTCAAATAAATCCTTTGTAAACATCATTAAGAAGATGTTGGAGGCAAACAAAAATAATTGGCTTCGAAAGCTTGTCAATGCTTTGTGGGATGAAAGAGTGAGCATTAAGAAATCAATAGGTATTTCATCTTTTGAATTGGTTTATGGTACTGATATAGTGTTTCCTACATCCCTTGCAATCCCAGTCATGAGATTATTGCAAGAAGTCGGAGGTGAAGAAGATGATATTCAATGCCGGATCAATCAAATGATTCACCTTCAACAAACAAGGGAAGATGTTTCTCAAAATACTTTTTGAATGCAAGAGAAGATAAAGAAAATTTATGATCTCAAAACCAAGGCAGAAAAGTTTTAGCTAGAAGATGTAGTGCTGCGATGGGATGCACGAAATGAAGAAAAAGGGAAACATGGTAAGTTTGAGAATCTGTGGAAAGGACCTTATAAAATCTCAGCCTATCAAGGACAAAATGCATTTTTATTAAAGGAAATGGATGGTAAAGAATGATCAGGAGGACGAGTGAATGGTAGGCTCCTAAAACACTATTATTAATGATGCAACTTGCTGAAGTTGTTTCACTGTCATTGTATATATCAGTTTACTTTCCTTGCAAGATTTGAAGTACATGTCATTTGAGCTTGGGGCCCGAAGTGAAGGCTATAAAGCTTAGATGCTTTGTGCTATTTTTAGTTGGCTTTTGAGTCAGTGTAGAGTCGAATTTGAGTCAGTTTTCAGTTTGTATCAAGTCTTTTTTCAAAAATTTCAATTTTTTTTTTAATATTTCATTTGTTTGACCGTATTGGCCTAATTAACTAGGCACTTGGTCTACAGTGTTCTTGACACCTCCAAGGAGCTGGCATCCCCAATAAGGTTAATGTTAGTGTCAATATATGCATACTTCCATCAGGGATCAAATCTGCTCTTTGCATTTTCATTTTAGGTGTCTCATACTTAATTTTTTTATCATTCCACTAGGTCATGTCAAAATGGTCCACTGATGGTTTTCTTCTTCTCAGAAAATCAAATTTTCCCTCATGAGGTACATTTGCTGACCCATCTCCATGTTTCATTCAGTTATGGTTTCAGTGATGTTATTTTTAGGGTCAAGGAATTCATGCTTCCATTAGGTCTTAGGGTTCATTTCCAAGGTCAAAAGCATAGTTTCAAGTGTAAATAAAGGGCAACAAAGGTATGAGGAAGACTAATCAACAAAGAGTGATTGGTAGTAAGTCATGGTTATTGTACAAAGATCTTATTTCGCTGATGTAATTTTCATCTCAAAAACATGTTTTTGAGATGAAAACAGAGTATTTTAGTTGATTCATATTTTTTTTGATGTAATTCAAGTCATTTCATGTAATAAGTGTTCCCATAAGCTGCCCAAGCATTTATTCTTGCTGCAAGAAATGAATCCATTGAAGAAATCAATTCAATCAAAGCATCATCCACCTGAAAAGAGACAAAGAAAGAAAAGCATTAAATGGAGATTTGAAAGACAAAGTAAAAGTTCCAAAAACATTATAAAGTGGGTTTTTTCTAAGGAAAAATCAAAATCACCCTCTAAATAAGATTTCAAAATCATTTTTCAAAATTCATCATACTCATTTGACAAAGAGACAAATGAGAGTTGAAGGAGAGAAGGGAGTTGAAGCGAATTGGTGGTTGAGCAAATTGTGGGTGTTGCGCATTGAGCAAGGAGTGTTGCGCATAGAGCAGGGAGCACTGCGCATAGAGAAAGGAGAGTTGTGCATAGATCATGGAGTACTGCACATAAAGCAGGGAGTGTTGTGCATACAGACACAACGCTGTGCATAGAGACTGTGTGGCAGTGTCTTTTTGCATGGCACTATGCATACAACAGAGTGTTGTGCACCTATACAAGCCGCTGCAAATAGGGCCAAAAAACACCAAGACTATCCTAACAACCATCTAAATTGCCCTTTTTCTACCTAGAGCCTATAAACAAGTAAGTACACTCCTTAAACCATCATCCCAACACTCATTTCACAATTTTGAAGTTTGTTTTCTATTTGAGTTTTCAAACCCAAGGTTGTTTAAAAACCCTCCTTGCTTACCATATCCCTTGTTCCCATATTCTGTTGTCAAATCCCTACACCTATCCCCTATAACCTAATCCCACAAACAAAATCCTTACACCTATCCCCTATACCCTAATCCCCCCAAACAAAATCCTTAAACCCCTATTTACTAAACAATCCCTACCAAAAAATACCCTCCTTCTCACTCTCACATCATAAATATCTCATCCTACATCACACAAACTCCTCTCACCTTCCCCTATCCCTATTCACCATAACTCACTTCTTGATTACCTTCTCCAAGGTTTCTAAAGCTTCAAATTCAAAAGACATGGATAAAGAAGTTAAAGATTATGAGGAGGAGGAAAACAGTGGCAGTGAAAGCATGGGAGATGAACCTCAACATCAAAGAAAACCACATAAGGGAGGCATAATTATCAGAGAGGAACCATCAAACAACAGAGAGTTATAGGATTCTCATATGACTGTCTCTTGTTTCAGGCATATAGGGCGTTATGAGTTTTGTGAACACGTACAAAGAGTTCAACATCATCCTAAGCTAACCAGGATTTTTGTAGCCAATCTCTGTGATAACAAGGTAACTCTTGCTGGGGTGACATTTACAGTTTCCTCCTCCATCTTGCTAATGCTACAAAGATTCCGAATGTGGGGGAAAAATGGTATAAAACACAAGATTTGGATGAGCACTACTATGAGCCATACATCAAATCAAGGTACAGGAATGAAAAGAAGAGGATCTTTCCTTTCAAGTTCCTTTACGACAAGTATGCCCTTATGATGAGGATCATTATGAAGTATTTTACATGTGAGGGAAAATTTTATAGATTGTACACCTATCATATTAGGATTCTTATGCATTTCACAAGAGTGAAAATGATGAACATTCCATACTTCTTATTCAGGAACATTGAGAAGATGGCCTACATTGTACAAGAAAAGCCATACCCCTACTAGATGAATAGTATTTATCACTATTCCTTGATTAAGATGATTGTGCTACATCATCTCAACCTCCTCAACATCTCTTGGGATACACTTATTGCCAATGACATCTTTAATGGTCCTCAGATTCCTCCACCGGTGCCTCAAGAAGTAGAAAGGCCTTCTAGCATTGCCAAAGTAAAGAAAAGTAAGAAGGCTAAAGAGACTAAAGTTGTTGAGAAGACAAAAACCTACAAAACATATCAGAGAGGGGCTTTGCCTTCTTCATCAACTCATAGGCAAATAGGCAAGTGTTTACTCCACCTAATGTGGAAGGGGCCTTGCCTTCTTCATCAGCTCATATGCAAATGTTTGCTCCACAAACTATGGAAGGGGCTTTGACTTCTTCATCAACACAATAGGTACAACAGGTGCATAAAGGTAAAGAAAAGATCATGGAGGAAATCCTCAATGATGAAGAGGAAGGGGAATTTGATTTGATGGAACACGATGGACTAGAACAACCATACATTCATCATGGTATTGAGATAGTCGACTTGGAGGCTCAAGATGAGGAAAAAAATGAAAATATAACCATAAGGGAAAATGATGCACATATCCAAGCACTGATGGACAACTTGGAAAGAGCTAAGTATGTCTTTTCATATCTTGAGCAAGAGAACAAGTAGCTAAGTGACAAACAAATCCTCATGGAGCTGGAAATTCTCAAAGCAAAGAGGCAAGGTGACAAAGGAAAATCAGTAATGCTAGAGGAAGAAACCCCAACCACCTTGACTACAAAAAAAAGGCTTGAAAAAGAGATTGAGGAGGATAGAGAAACATGGCTTGACAGGGTCAATTTGAATTTGGAGAAGCTGCTACAAAGGGCCAATAGGGACAATCAAATCATTAGGCACATGGCTCGCCATTATAGGACCCGGAACAAGATTTGTAACATAAGAGTCAAGCAAATGAAGACAAGGCTAAAATAAGCACTCAAAGGAAAAAAGGAGGGTGATAGTCTTAGGTTGCTTGCTGAAGCTTCCTTGGCTAACCCAGACACTTGATGGTGGTGTTCTCCACAAATTTTGAGTAAGTTTTGAGAATTTTTGCCTTTTTGAAGAATTTTGCAATTTTTGACTCAGAAAAATTGGCTCTATGCGTAGCGCCACTGGCACTGTGCTTTTCCTAGGGGCATCCAAATAGGAAATGGTCAGAATTTTTGGATTCACAATGATGAGTACATGCACCCTGTGCATTTTCTAAGCTTTTGGAGAAAAACTAGTCAACCAAAAGGTCAAAAAACACCCCAAAAATGACCTTTTTGCCCTCTTTTTGACCATGGCGCTGTGCATAGAAGCAGTCTTGGGAGAATTAGTTTTTGAGGGATCAAATAAACTCAAAATTTTCAAAATAAAGGAAGATTTGAAAAATAGGCAGGAAGGACTTTCCAATGAGATATCATGAGCTCAATTTGGACACCGGGAAGACCTCCAAAATGGTCCTGCAAAACGTGCTACACATAGAGCTTGGGCGTTGCGCATAGGACAATTTTATGCTGAATTTTCACTTTATTGTGCCATGAATGTAATTTTGGGTTTTCGCTCATGGGTGATGTTTTTACTAATGTAAATGGTGACTAGGCATGTAAATAGGATGGATAGTAGTTACTGGAGTGTAGATTCATTAGATCAAAAGTTATCTTGAGGAAAAATGAATCAGTTTCCTCCCTTTTAGAGGCAAGTTGTTAGGTTGCCTAGATTCCAGTTTCTTGTTAAATTTTTGATGGATTAGTTCCTCATCTTATGGATTCAACCCCTGAGGATGGGAGGAGGTTGAATTAATGTCTATATCTTCTTTTTCTTTCTCATTTTAAAGGGTTGGATTCAATGGGATGCTTATGCTTTGATAGACATCAATTTGTACCAGTTACAACAGAAGATTAATGAAAAATTGCAGCTATTTCTTTGGGATCCATGTGGTATGATCCTCAGTTCATTTTTTATTATGTTTTCATGTGTTAAAATGTATTTTTGACTCCATTTCATCATTTCATACTATTTATGTGAATGTATAAAAGTCTGAAAGGCAGAATCCATAACTTTTATGCTTTGTTTAGGGTAGACATTTCAGTCTTTGTTTTCTTCAGTTTAGGAAGAATCCATGAGGTTTACATGCTCTTCCTATATCCTCACCTATATTTTCACCTCATCCATCAAACCCTAAGGTTCTGATCATTGTGCCTACCTTGGCCCATTGAACACCCTGCGATTTTGACCTAATTTCCTTTGCCCTAACTATTTGGCTCCTCTTGATCCATAAAAACCCTTCAAAATCAAATCAAACCTTGTACTACTATACCTAGCCTAATATCAGTTTCTAGATCTAGTCAATTTGGCTAATATCCTTATGAAGAGAGCCCTCTCCTGGCCTAGTAGGGCTAGCTACTTGGCTAAGCGTGGTTTGTGGTTATCTTGGCATTGCCTTCCTTTAGCCTGAGGTTCAATCTAGGTGCTAACACCCAGATCACACAGAGTCATAGGACAAAGAGCATACACAAAAATGAAAGGTATAGATCCGGTAATAAAAAATAGAGAGCTAAATAAACCGAAATAAACAAAGAGATGAATAACTAAAACTGCACATAAATATTGTATACCTCTAGATCTTAAAAATGATGTAGCTAGGGCTACCGAAAACCTTTTCATGTGAAACGAAAGGGGTTCCTCACTGGAACATATGCTCCTAACACAATATAGTAGTACTCTCGGACCAAAATCAATCAAAAATAGTAGATCTAGGAAACAATAGTTGGATGCAGTTCTCCCGACTTTGGCTTTGGATCACCAACGTATATGGCCCTCAAATAGCTCTGATACCATGTAGGAATTTACAGGGTAAGTTCCTCAGATAAAACACCAAAGGACACTGCTCAAAAAAAGATCATAGATCAATACACCAGTATTCTTGACGTGGTTAAAACCCTCAAAGAGGGAAACAATCCATGGCCCGAGCCAACATGGCCACTTCAGGAGATTTATTAATAAAATAAAGAAAATTTACATAGGCTTCTCTCATGAACAGTGACCCTAAAATGACCCTCCATGATCTTTAAATAGACATCATGGATCAATCAGGTGTTAAGCCATGGATCAAGTGTCGGTAATACCAAGGAGAGAATGAACCATCAGATCACTTCATGTCTAGAACATATCGTGATTGTCAGATTGTAGGTTACAAATGTACATAGTAAAGAAACACACTTTACCTAACTCTACACTAGACCAAGTTATACTTAACTATTCCCCATGTGCCGAAATATCCTAACACTAGGGAAAAAACCAGAAATTAAACATAACTTCTACTGTCATATCAGTTTCCTAATGGACGGTTTAGATTGACTATGAAATTACAATATTTTACAAGGAAATTATGACATCTATTTTTAGCTTTGGAGGCATTGCCCCTGAACCCCCCCTAGGGGGGGCTCATAAAATTTTCGTCACCCCACAGACCCCCATGACGATAATCAAACAAGTGGCGTTTCTGCCCCGTTATGAACTGGGGTCCAATGCGATGATACCTATGAATAAAGAATATAATCAAGCTCCACACATAAAAATATCCCACTTAGAGATTGATGATTCCACTTTGGACCTGACTATTTCTCATCTTAATCATCATACTTTAAGACCAATTGAAATCGAGCAGAATCTTAGTTTATCTTGGGTTAAACCTTTTGTTAACATATATGAATGGTTTTGGCTAGTGCGTATCTTTTCCATATTCATCTGTCCATCTTCCAACACTAATCGTATGAAATGGTACTTGAGTTGTATATGTTTAGTCTTGGAATGAAATGCTGAGTTATTTTCCAGATGAATGGCACTTTGGCTGTCACTATATAACCTGCCCAACTCCTACTTCTTACCCAATTCATCCAGAAACATTTCTAACCTAATCATTTCTTTACTAGCCTCTATAGTAGCAACATACTCTTCTTCCGTCATTGAGAATGCAACAATACTCTGCAATTTTGAAACCCAACTAATAGTTGTTCCACCTACGGTAAATACATACCTTGTGGCGCTCTTGTTATCTCTATCACCCACCATAACTGCATCAACATATTCCTGTAGAGAAATGTTCTAACCACCAAAGCATAATACCTTCAAATACCTGAGAATCCACTTCACTTCTATCCATTTTTCTTTTCGTGGATTGTTCATGTACCTACTTACAACTCCCATTGCATGTGAAATATCAGGCCTTGTGCAGGCCATTGCATACATTAAGCTTCCAACTGCTAATGCATATGTAACTTTAGACATATAGTCCATATCTTCTTGAGTCTTGGGACACATCTACTTCCTTAGCTTGAAATGGCTATACAAAGGTGTAATAACTAGTTTTTCATTTTGCATATTAAATATTTCTAACACCATTTGTATGTACTCACTCTGAGACAATGTTAATTTGTGATTTTTCTCTTCTCTAGTTATTCTCATACTAAGGATTTGTTTTGCAACACCCAAATCCTTCATTGCAAATCAATTTTCCAATTTTCCTTTGAGCACATTTATTTCTTACATGTTAGAACCAACAACAAGCATGTCATTGAATATTACATATCTGCTCCTAATGATTTTTTTATTTTCATAATCATAAAAGTGATAACCAAAATCGTTAACACCATATCCAATAAAGGTACATTTCTTTAATTTTGTCTCAAGCTTTGTTCTATTTTCTTTATTAATGTGGACAAAGGATTCACAACCGAAAGTGTTTAAAAATGAGTAGCTTAACTTTTTACCTGCCCATGCCTCCTCTAGAATACACCATCCAAGGAACTTGAAGGCCCTCTATTTATTAGATAAATAATAGTATCTACAACATCTGCCCAAAATTGTAATGGAAATCCTGCATGCAATCTCATGCACCTTTCACACTCCATGATTGTCCTGTTCATCCTTTCTGACACACCATTTTCTTGTAGTGTTCCTGGAATTGTCTTCTCTCTATGAATTCCATGCTCTGAATAGTACTTATCAAACTCTTTGCTGAAATATTCACCTCCATTGTTTGATCTGAGACACTTCAACCTTTTTCCTGTCTCATTCTCAACCAAATATTTCCATTTCTTGAAAGTATAAAATACATTAGATTTATTTTGAATACAACAAATCCAGGTTTTCCTAGTTGCATCATCAATAAAAGTAACATAATAGCGAGAGCTACTGAGAGATGATAGATGAGAAGGTCCCCATACATCTGTATGCACAATATATAATTTTTTGTTCTTGTTTTCTTTCCCAACTCTGAGAAATATGACTCTCTTATGTTTTCCATAAACACAATTCTCACAAAATTCCAAATCAACATGCTTCAAACCTGGAAACAAATTTCTTGAGTGAAGAATCTCCATCCCCTTATCACTGATGTGCCTGAGCCTATGATGCCACAATGCTGTATCTACTCCTATAGAGGTTAAATCATTTCCATAATTAGAAATACCATTGCATAAATACAATGTACCAACATTTTCTCCTTTTTCTATTATGAGGGATCCTTTAGTTACATTCCAGGTTTTATCTGTAAAAGTAGTTACACAACCTTGACCTCCCAACTGCCCTATTGAAATTATATTTTTCTTCAGATCTGGAAAATTCCTTACCTCCTTCAATAGCCATTGGTTTACATTTGGTTGTTTTATGAAAACTTTACCCATTCCAATGATTTTACAGGGTTTATCATCACCCAAATGAACCTGTCCAAAATCTCCTTGAACACAATCATCAAAATGTTTCTTATCAGGCATGGCATGGAATGAGGCCCTTGAATCTACCACCTAGGCATCAATACTATTTTATAATGAAAGAATCAATGCATCTTGCAACACATCATCTGTCACATTCGCTTCATGATTGTTTTCTTGTTGTGCATCTCCTTCTTTTCCCTTCCGAGACTCATAGTATTTCTTTAGGTGTCCTTTCTTACTGCACTTCTAGAACACTATCCGTGATATGGAATTGGATCCACCTTTCCTTGAATTACTACGATATCCTAGGCGCTTTCGTCTTTCCATTTTTCTTCCCCTATTCTCTACAGTCAAATCATTACCTAATGTCTCAGTGGAGCTTTTCTGCCACATTTCCTCACTAAGGATTGCACTAACAACATCATCAAAATTTAAAGTACTAGATCCAGAGAAAAAGTTACTAATAGCCATAACTAAACCATTCCAAATTTCTGGAAATGAGCACAAAAATAACAAAGCCCTAACTTCATCATCAAAATTTACCCCTACAAAACACAACTGACTGGTAACTGTCTTAAATTCATTTAAATGATCGGCAATAGATCCACCTTCTGACATCTTCATATTAAATAAACGCTTCATAAGAAATACCTTATTTGAGGCCGAGTGTTTTTCATATAGTTTGGCCAATGTTGACATTAAACCCTTTATTGTCATTTCCTTTGAAATATTAAAGGTTACTAACATTGTGAGGCACAACCATATTGTTCCAAGTGCTTTTCTATCAAGAATATCCCCTTTTGTGTCTAACATACTCATCGGCTTCTTTGTCTTTCCATTCAATGGTAGGTACAAATCTTTTTGATATAGATAATCTTCCATCTACATCTTCCACACCTGGGAGTTTTTGCCGTTAAACTTTTCGACCCTAAACCTACCATCTTCCACCACTGCTCCCACTTGAACCAAGAACCCTTCTCTCTTGAGATTTTATTAGCCAAATAGACATTCGACTCAAATGCCAGTTGTTAGAAAATTATATATTACAGAGCAATGAAACACATAAAATATTGCAGAAACACAAACGTAGAAAATTCATAAAATAAGAGAGGGACACACACACACACACACACACACACATATATATATAGGGGTATGTCCATGGAAAAATAGCTAGTCATTCCTTTTATATTATTTAGCAAAATGAAGGGATACAACCTACAAAAAATTCGTTTTAATTCCCTCTGTTAGAGTCGGTCTGGTCATCCCCCCGTCAGAGATCAAAACTCTTTTTGCATTTCATTTTTAGGTGTCCCATCCTGCTCAATCACTTGCATTCCACTAGGAGCATGCCATAAAATCTGTCAGAAGGGCTTGGTCATTCATTCCCCTCATGTCTTGTACCTGCTGGCTTAGGTCTTTTCATCAATTTTTATTAAAAGCCCATGTCAGTCAATGTTTGATCTTTTAACGAGCAAAGAATCATGTCAATCATAGGTCTAGGGTTTCACAAATTGAGTTGTTAACATGTCCATATGCCAGTAGGCCAGAGGGAGGTTCTTCACATGTTTTGTATTTCACGAATTTCATCATTATATCGATGGATTACGACTGTTCTTCAAAACTTTGTTTTGAAGAAAAGTCAACATCTTCTCCTTTGTAAGAATTTTCAAAAGTTTTCAGTTTTTGAAATCTTCAGGCGTAGCCCTGGTCTCCTTTGCCAAATTCCATGTCAGCTATCCCTACAAGAATTTGCCAAGAATATCATTGTTTTAGTCAAAAAATCAAAAGGAAATTCAAAAACAGATTTGTATTAAAATAGAAAAAGTGCCAATGTCAAAACATTATAAAGATGTGTCTTGGAGAGTCAAAAATTAAATCCTTGCCTTTATAAAGACATTCTCATGAAGATCAATGTTATTTGCATGCCAAGGCCAAGGAGAAAGCCACTCAAAGCAAATTGGTTGCGTTGGTGTGTGATTTGGGGAAAGTTAGAGGAAATTTGGCCCGCGCGGCGCACAGAGTAGGTGGCGCGGCGCACTGGGGAGGCCCGACGCACTGGGAGAAAATTTCCATTGTAAATCTGAACAGGCGCGGCACACTGGCACGACGTAGTGTGTTGGGTGAGTGGCGCGACACACTCAGCTATTTGGCCCAAAATTTTCAGAATGGCCTCCAAATGCCAAAATCGTGCCATGTCCACTTGAATTCAAGTAGGTTGAGTTCCTTCTTCATTGTTCAACATTCAAATTTATGATGTATGTTATGGTTGATGTTTTGAGCTTCCAAATAAACAATCAAACCCTATCATTTGAATGCCTCACATCTAAATTGCTGCCTAGGGTTTCAAAACATGTTTGCCACCAAGGTTACTCTCTTCCATTAGTTCTTTGTCCTTAAATCCCTTTGTTCCTTGACTCCATTCTTTCCTCTGTTATCATTGTTCCTCATCCCCTAAAGTTATTAAACCCCTATCCTAAATTCCCTTTCCCAAAACTGTCAAATGTGAAAAACCCTAAACCCTATTCCCATACCTAAATTACTAACCCCCTCCCATATTTCCCAAATCCAAAATCTCTCCCAATAATTCCTAATCCCTTGATATTATCTCCCTTTCCTAACAGTCCCTGTTTCATTGGCTTTCCCCTTTGGTGGCAGAATTGGCACACATTACAAAAAGAGCAATCTAAACAGTTTTCATACATATGCATTTTCATCTTCAAGGCAGTTTGAAAAACAGCAGTCATGGCATCTGAGCATTCATCCGACTATGAAGTGGAAACTCAAAGTGACTCATCCTTGGAAGAACAGGCACCTCGGAGGCCTCATAAAGGTCTCAGACATGTTAGAGAAGAACCGACCACCCTTACAGAATTTGCAGGCCTGTCCTCTTGCCATGTTTTGTTTTCAGCATCAGTCATGCTATGAGTTTTGTCAAAATGTGGTTAGTGTTCAATTTCATCATGAGCTGCCTCGTCTTTTTGTGATGCACTTACATGGAGATCAAGCTATCTTAGCTAGTTTCACCTGAACACTTCACCAGAATCTATCTCATTAGCAACCGGCATACCGAACATTGGTGAACCATGGAACAAGAAGTAGAAGATTAACCGGCAGCATTATGAGCCATACATTAAAACCAGTTTCTTGAGGCAGCTCAAGAGAGTGTTCCCATTCCGATATTTGAAAGATGAATATGCTCCACTAATGAAATTGATCATGAAATATTTCAGCTGTGAGGGACGGTTCTCTCGTCTCTATGATTATCACATCAGGTTGCTCATGCATTTCACCAGGGTACGGATGATGAACATTCCGTATTTCATTTTCCGGAACATAGAGAGGATGACCACCCTTGTGCTGCATAAAACCCCTTAGCAACAACTTAACAATGTCTATCATTTTGCTCTTATTAAGATTTTGGTGGTTCATCAGCTTGAATTACAGGGCATCACTTGGGATGATTTCATCTCCCGTGACTTCTTCAGAAATTCACAGGTATTATCAGAGGTTAAGCATGAAGGTGGACCTTCTCATCAGTATGAGCACCATGAGACTGCTAGTGTGTCGGTATTCATCACATATCACAGAGGTACCAGACATTTGTTTGCAGCGGCAAAGCGAGTGTTATCTCCACCCAGGGTCGAAGGGGCCTCGCTTCCTCCATCAACATCACAGATATAGGACAAAGTTAAGAGGTCAATGTAGGATGAGGGGCCTTTAGGTGAAAGAGAGACCGACTTCATTCTCATTCATGATGATGATATAGATACGGGCCCACAAAGCGCCAAGCTTAGGGAGATCATCTAGGAGCAGCAAACAGAGATCGAAGCCTTATCCCTTGACTTGGAGAGAGCTAAGTGGACCATGAAATATTGGAGCAGAGGAACAAACAGCTTGAATATCATAAAGCAATCATGGAGCTACAGAACATCCGCGAGAATCGTCAAGCTGCACAAAGGAGAAGGATTGAGCTCACGTCATTGGAGCAAGAGATTAATGAGGATCGGGAGGCTAATCTTGAGAGAGTTAACATGCACTTAGAGAGGTTGTTGGACAAGGCTGATAAGGATCATGCATTGCTGAGACACATGGATTTCCACTACATGGCACAAAACAAGGTCTGCAAGGCATGAATCAGGAATTTAAAGGCAAAATTGAGGAAGGCAATAAGGAAGCAAAAGAGGAAAAGGGAGCTTGATCGTCTTCAGATATTGTCCAAAGCCTCTTTAGCCCAACATAAAACTTAATAAAGAAGCTCCAACCCAAATTTCAAGAAATTTGGGGCATTTTTGACATTTTGACAAATTTTGGTACAAAAAACAGGGTTTTTCTCCCTGTGTGTCGCGCCACCTGGCGTGCGCTTTTGCTAGGGAGCTCCAAACTACAAAAAGTTTATATTTTTGGATTTGGAATGAAAAATCATGACTACTGGTGAATGGCCAAGAAGTTTGGGCAAGTTTTGAGTCTCTAGGAGGTCAAAAACACTCAAACAATGACCTCTTTGCCCCTATTTTGACACACAGAAAGAAGTCTTGGGAGATTGAAGTTTTGGAGGGGAAAATGACATCCAAATTCAGAAATTCCACTTGGGTTGGAAAGTATACAGGTAGGAATTTCCAACAAGCACACTTGGGCTAAATTTGAACTTCAGGAAGTGCCTCAAACTCAGCCTCAAAGTGACGCGATGTATACAGATTTTGGCGCGGTGCATAGAGGAGTTTTGCTCAATTTTTCACCTTCCAGCTCAGAAATTCGACCATTTTGACTAGTTTTGCTTTGTGATGTAATTTTTGATCTATCTTGATGTAATTGGATAAACATGATGTAATTTTGGCACTTATTTACTTGTTCTAGAGGATTCATTCACCAAAAAGTGAAAATTTAATGAATGAATCAGTTTCCTACCTTATAGAGGCAAGTTGTTTTGATTGCCTAGATTTTAGTGCTTTGTTTAGAATTGGTTGAAACAACTCCTAGAATGATGAGCTCGACCCCTAGAGGCAAGGGAATGGGTTGGGCTAGTCTATATCATGTAATTCCTAAGTTGGACACTTGGGAATTGCTTTGGCATATCATTGTACATTCTATCTCTGCATTTTTGGCTAAGGAAAGACTAGGGTTTTGCAGCACTGTTTGGGATCCATGTGGCTTTATGTTTTGATGGTGTGCTTCTCTAAGTAATTGTAAGTTCATTAGTGTTATGTGTATCAGTTTCCTCTACTTTCTTTTAATTTGAACAAAAGAGTGATTAAGGTGGAATCCATTAACTGTTATGCTCTGCCTTTGAATTTGTTTAAATTTCCATGTTTTCCTCTGTTTAAGGAGAATTCTTGAGACTTTCTTGCTCTCCTTAGCTCCTCACTAGTCTAATCTATTCATTCACTCAATTTAAAGCATCAAAACCACTGCCTTCATTGCCCCAATCAGAACTCTGCAGAAACTGTGCCTCATCCCCGAGCCCAATTTTCCTTTCCCTATTTCCAACAAAAAACCCTCAAAAACTCAAATCAAATCCTTTGCACTTAATACCTAGCCTAAAATCAGTTGCTAAATCAGTCATCTCGAGCCCCATCGCTTGTCGTTTTTCGAGATTGACCCGGAGAGAGCCCTCTCCTATCATCGTAGGGCTACCTACAAGGCTGAGCGTGGTTTGATGTGGGTCTAGAACCTTGTCTTTTCAGCCTGAGGAAAATCTAGGCTCTAACATAGTGGCGACTTCGCTGGGGAAGAAAATGGTTTGCTTGTTGATGTAATTGGTTTTATAAGCTACAGACGGAGCCTGAAGTTATGCCAGGAAGCCTTCGAAATGCTTTTGCTTTGCATTAGCGCAAGTAGATAAACGCTGCTTCAGTCAATCTCCGGTCTAGCTTGTAATCGTGACACTCGACTTGTAAATCACCCCAGTTCGTTTGAGATTTCTAATCTTTTGGATGATAAGTTTAGAATTTGAAAGGCTGAACAAGTTGTTTGTGTTCCTTTGATTTCTTGAAATTAACACGCTAGCTTCAAAGAGATATACCAGAGCTAATCCAGATCCAAATCCTCCCCTGTTTTACGAGAATCCCAATTTGATTTCAAGAATTGTTCGTCAAGAGAGCTTTGTGACTCCCGTGTTCAAATCCCGATCTTTCCCTACAATTTTAAAGTATCTTGAAGAGCTTGATTTTGATGAAACATTTGAATTGTCATTGTTTAAAACCAAATCCGAAAACGCTCTTGAGTCTATCGGCCCTAATCTGGACTTTCTTGCTGCTCTAGAAATTGAAAAATCTAATAAATCCATTGACAATTTCATTCTAAGACAGCTCCAAACTAACATTGAGGCTGAAAATATCATTGATTTCCTAGAATATGAATTTGCAACTCTTGGAGCTGCTGCAACTCCATCTAGCTCAAGGGTTCCCACGGAGCCGCCTTTCATTCCCACCCTTCCCCCACAGCCTACTATTGTTGATCAAAAGTCTGTTGTAAATTCACCTCCATCTACTCCTTCTACATCCAAAATTGCTTCACCTTCGCATACACCTCACACATCAGCTGCACCTTCTCCCCGAACATCTCCAAGGTTGATTGCCAATCCACCGAGAGCAATGGCTGCTCGATCTGAACCTCTTGCGCTGCCTCAAGTTTTGGGTGACATGCCGGTAGATTATCAGAGTAAAATCCCTTTGTTTAACGACACTCCTCAAAGAACCACGGCCTAGCAACATGTGTATAAGATGACGGATTTCTTTGAGCTTCATGAGATTGATGCAAAAAACGTGACCATGAGATTATTCGTGCAGACTTTCATAGGTGAGGTGAGAAAATGGTTCAGAGCTTTGACAGCCATAAGTATTCCCACATTAGAAGAGCTTCAAAGATAGTTCTTGGATCGCTGGGAAGTCAAGAAAGATCCTTTTCAGATCACTTCTGAATATACCAAGATCACGCAGAATGCTAGTGAGTCGGCGCAAGACTATTGTACTAGATTCAATGCGGTTTATAATGGAATTCCTGATGATTTAAGGCCAACTAGAAAGTCAGCTTTGCTAAAGTTCCCAGATGTTTTTGATCCAGACATGGCTTATCAATTAAGAGAGAGAGATCCAGCTACCTTAGAAGAAATGCAGAAAATCGCCGTTAGTGTTGAGGCAAATTTGAATGATAAGAAAGCTAGATTGAAAACCGAGAAGAGAGTTTCAATAAAGGAAGAAGCTTCTACCTCGGATCAGGTGCTCTGCAAGGTAGAAAATATGATTGAAAGGTTGACACTTGATAAGCTTGAAATGTAGATCCAGAATCCTAGTTTCCGTGGATAGCAGCAACCTCAATTTAGGATCAAACAATGTGAGAAGCGAGCACAAGAACCGGCATCACAACGGAAGCAAGTAAAGACACCTGTTCAGCAGAATTTTGTTGGTCCTGAATCTGATGATGAAGACCATGTAATAGGGGAAGAAAATCACTTCATTACCCCTGATGATATGCTAACTTTTATCACTAAAGATGATGAATATGGAGAAAGTTCAGCTGTACAGCAGGATGCAGATTTTATCTTGGCGAATGACACATCTCTTGAAGAGGAGTCAGATGAGTATGAGAGAGGGAATATGCATTCCATGTCCACCCAGAAGCGTCAATATTCATTAAGAAACAGAAATGTCCCCATCAATCCAATCCAGAAGAGAAAGGAAGGTCCAACATCTAAGAATGAGCCACCTGTTGCACCAAATAAAGGAAAAGAAGTTGTTGATCCAACTCCTAGCAAATCTCCATCAGCAAATGAAAGAGTTAATCAGCCAATTGTATCAAAAGATAAAGCTGAGAAGAAAGAGGTTCCAACCAAAGAGGTAGAGAAGACTTCTGCTTTTAGTTTAGAAAATGAAATTTCTAAATTGAAGGTATCCATTCCTTTGATAGAGCTGATGAGGAACAACGGTTATAGAGGTCAGGTTTCCAAAATTTCGAATTTTGATCCAATGTATGATATGGCGAGTGTAGAAGATGATCAACATGAACTGATTTTTGGACCAGCATTGAATGGTGAGTCTCCAAAGAGTGATGTGACTCCTTTTTATATCAGTTTGAGAGTGCATGAGTTTGTGTTGCATAATGCTATGTTCGATTCCGGCGCCTCCCACAATCTTATGCCGAAGGCTATCATGGAAAAGTTGGTTTTGGACATTACCAGGAAATACCATGATCTTTATTCATTTGATTCTAGTAGGGTGAGATGTATTTGGCTTATTAAAGGCTTGGTGGTCAGTTTGGATCAGATTTCGGCAAAGAACGTTTTGATGGATGTGGTGGTGGGGGATATACCTCCTAGATTTGGAATGCTCCTTTCCCGATCTTGGGGAGCAAAGATTAAAGGAACTATGCAGCTTGATTTCTCCTATGCAACGGTTCCTATGTTTGGCCAAATGAGAAAACTTTATCGGGAGCAGAAAATGAAATACATGATTACAAGCAAGGAGAAACCAATTAATCATCAGATTAATTATGTACATACATATTTAGAGTCTTTTGTTTTGTATTCAGATAGTTTCAATGAGATTGATAGTCAGTTAGTTGCGGCAGATGATATTCCAGAAATAATAGAGAATTTCAGAGAAGTTTTGAAGAAAGAAAGTCAAGAATAGGGCAATACCATTCAGTGATCAGAAAAGGGTAATGGACAGCAAGCAGAAAAAATACAACAAATAGAGTTTCAGCACTTAAAAGAAGAGGAAGATGGCCTCTGGACTATGGATTTTGATGGAGCAGTGGGAAATGATGGTGCTGGAATTGGAATTTGGGTATGCAGTCCTTTTTCTGCTCCAAACAAAGTGCCAAGTAATGTGCGGGTGTGTTCCTACAAACTTGCTTTTGATTGCTCAAACAATGACGCTGAGTATGAAGCTTTGATCGCTGGCCTAAAGATCCTAAGAAAGCTTAATGATAAGAAGATTGCTATATGTGGCGACTCCGAATTGGTGATTAAGCAAGTTAAAGGCGAATATCAAGCAAAGCATCCTCGGATGCGGGCATACGGGAATGTTGTTCTAGACATTTTGAAGTTGTTTTCAGATTACACTTTGACGTGTGTGCCTCGTATTCAAAATAGTATAGCTGATGCACTTGCTAAGGCAGAAAGTAATTTGAAGATTCCTATGAATTCAAGTAATAAATTTGAAATCCATGTGAAACACCGTCTGACTGTCCGAGACAATCAGAGATATTGGCAAGTTTTTCAAGATGATGAGGAGATTGATGATTTTCTGCAAAGTAAAGGTAAGTTTAAAGATACCTTAATTGATGTAGAATATGATGACGGAAAAGATGATGTGCAGATCAATCAAATGGAAGTGTTGCAGCTCGAGGATAATGTGATTCCTAAAGGCTTGATACCATTGGAAGAACTCTTTGATCATGATGATGTAGCCCGCAAACCAACATTACAGCCAACAGAGAAGGGAGTCGAAGAGGTGAACATTGGAACAGCGAACATCCGAAGATGGTAAAGCTGTCCAAAACATTGCCACCAAAGGTAAAGGCCAAATATATTAGTTTGTTGTCATCCTTTGCCGATGTGTTTGCTTGGGACTATTTTGATTTGATCAGGTGCTCCGCAAGGTAGAAAATATGATTTAAAGGTTGACACTTGATAAGCCTGAAACACAGATCTGGAATCCTAATTTCCGTGGACAACAGCAACCCCAATTCAGGATCAAACAGCGTGAGCAGCGAGCACAAGAGTCGGCATCACAATAGCAGCAAGTAAAGACACCTCTTCAGCAGAATTATGTTGGTCTCGAATATGATGATAAAGACCATGTAATAGGAGAAGAAAATTACTTCTTTACCCCTGATGATATGCCCACTTTTATCACTGAAGATGATGAATATGCAGAAAGTTCAGTTGTACAGCAGGATGCAGATTTTATCTTGGCGAGTGACACAGCTCTTGAAGAGGAGTCAGATGAGTATCAGAGAGGGTATATGCATGCCTTGTCCACCCAGCAGTGTTAGTATTCATTAAGAAACATAAATGTCCCCATCAATCCAATCCAAAAGAGAAAGGAAGGTCCATCATCTAAGAATGAGCCACCTATTGCACCAAATAAAGGAAAGGAAGTTGTTGATCCAACTCCTAGAAAATCTCCATCAGCAAATGAAAGAGTCAATCAGCCAATTGTATCAAAAGATAAAGCTGAGAAGAAAAAGTTTCCAGCCAAAGAAGTAGAGAAGACTTCTGATTTTAGTTTAGAAAATGAAATTTCTAAATTGAAGGTATCCATTCCTTTGACAGAGCTGATGAGGAACAACAATTATAGAGGTCGGGTTTCCAAATTTTGAATTTTGATCCAATGTCTGATATGGTGAGTGTAGAAGATGATCAACCTGAACTAATTTTTGCGACCAGCATTGAATGGTGAGTCTCTAGACAGTGATGTGCCTCCTTCTTATATCAGTTTGAGAGTGCATGAGTTTGTGTTGCATAATGCTATGTTCGATTCCGACACCTCCCAAAATCTTATGCCGAAGGCTATCATGGAAAAGTTGGGTTTGGACATTACCATGAAATACCATGATCTTTATTCATTTGATTCCAACAAGGTGAGATGTATTGGGCTTATTAAAGACTTGGTGGTCAGTGTGGATCAGATTTTGGCAAAGAACGTTTTGATGGATGTGGTGGTGGCGGATATACCTCCTAGATTTGGAATGCTCCTTTCTCGATCTTGGGGAGCAAAGATTAAAGGAACTATGCAGCTTTATTTCTCTTATGCAACGATTCCTGTGTTTGGCCAAATGAGAAAACTTTATCGGGAGCAGAAAATGAAATACATGATTACAAGCAAGGAGAAACCAATTAATCATCCGATTAATTATGTACATACAGATTTAGAGTCTTTTGTTTTGTATTCAGATGTTTCAATGAGATTGATAGCCAGTTCATTGTAGCAGATGATATTCTAGAAATAGTAGAGAATTTCATAGAAGTTTTGAAGAAAGAAAGTCAAGAACAGGGCAATACCATTCAACGATCAGAAAAGGGTAATGGACAACAAGCAGAAAAAATACAGCAAATAGAGTTTCAGCACTTAGAAGAAGAGGAAGATGGCCTCTGGACTATGGATTTTGATGGAGTAGTGGGAAATGATGGTGCTGGAATTGGAATTTGGGTACGCAGTCCTTTTTCTGCTCCAAACAAAGTGCCAAGTAATGTGCGGGTATGTTCTTACAAACTTGCTTTTGATTGCTCAAACAATGAAGCTGAGTATGAGGCTTTGATTGCTGGCCTAAAGATCCTAAGAAAGCTAAATGCTAAGAGGATTGATGTATATGGCGACTCCGAATTGGTGATTAAGCAAGTTAAAGACAAATATCATGCAAAGCATCCTCGGATGTGGGAATACCGGAATGTTGTTCTAGACATTTTGAAGTTGTTTTCAGATTACACTTTGACATGTGTGCCTTGTATTCAAAATAGTATAGCTGATGCACTTGCTAAGGCAACAAGTAATTTGAAGATTCCTATGAATTCAAGTAATAAATTTGAAATCCATGCGAAACACCGTTCGATTGTCCCAGACAATCAGAGATATTGGCAATTTTTTCAAGATGATGAGGAGATTGATGATTTTCTGCAAAGTAAAGCTAAGTTCAAAGATACCTCAATTGATGTAGAATATGATGACGGAAAAGATGATGTGCAGATCAATCAAATGGAAGTGTTGTAGCTCAAGGATAATGTGATTCCTAAAGGCTTGATACCTTTGGAAGAACTATTTGATCATGATGACGTAGCCCGCAAAACAACATTGCAGCCAACAGAGAAGGGAGTCGAAGAGGTGAACATTGGAACAATCGAACATCCAAAGATGGTAAAGCTGTCCAAAACATTGCCACCAAAGGTAAAGGCCAAATATATCAGTTTGTTGTCATCCTTTTCCGATATGTTTGCTTGGGACTATTTTGATCTGATCAGGTGCTCCGCAAGGTAGAAAAGATGATTGAAAGGTTGACACTTGATAAGCCTGAAACGCAGATCTAGAATCCTAATTTCTGTGGACAACAACAACCTCAATTTAGGATCAAATAGTGTGAATAGCGAGCACAAGAGCCGACATCACAACAGCAGCAAGTAAAGACACCTCTTCAGCAGAATTTTTTTGGTCCCGAATCTGATGATGAAGACCATGCAATAGGGGAAGAAAATCACTTCTTTACCCCTGATGATATGCCCACTTTTATCATTGAAGATGATGAATATGCAGAAAGTTCAGCTGTACAGCAGGATGCAGATTTTATCTTTGCGAATGACACAACTCTTGAAGAGGAGTCAGATGAGTATCAGAGAGGGTATATGCATGCCTTGTCTACCCAGCAGCGTCAGTATTCATTAAGAAACAGAAATGTCCCCATCAATCCAATCCAGAAGAGAAAGGAAGGTCCAACATCTAATAATGAGCCAGCTGTTGCACCAAATAAAGGAAAATAAGTTGCTGATCCAACTCCTAGCAAATCTCCATCAGCAAATGAAAGAGTTAATCAGCCAATTGTATCAAAAGATAAAGTTGAGAAGAAAGAGGTTCCAGCCAAAGAGGTAGAGGAGACTTCTACTTTTAGTTTAGAAAATGAAATTTCTAAATTAAAGGTATCCATTCCTTTGACAGAGCTGATGAGGAACAACGATTATAGAGGTCAGGTTTCCAAAATTTTGAATTTTGATCCAATGCCTGATATGGTGAGTGTAGAAGATGATCAACCTGAACTGATTTTTGGACCAGCATTGAATGTTGAGTCTCCAGACAGTGATGTGCCTCCTTTTTATATCAGTTTGAGAGTGCATGAGTTTGTGTTGCATAATGCTATGTTCGATTTCGGCGCCTCCCACAATCTTATGCCGAAGCCTACCATGGAAAAGTTGGGTTTGGACATTACCATGAAATACCATGATATTTATTCATTTGATTCCAGCAGGGTGAGATGTATTGGCCTTATTAAAGACTTGGTGGTCAGTTTGGATTAGATTCCGGCAAAGAACGTTTTGATGGATGTGGTGATGGCGGATATACCTCCTAGATTTGGAATTCTCCTTTCCCGATCTTGGGGAGCAAAGATTAAAGGAACTATGCAACTTGATTTCTCCTATACAACGATTCCTGTGTTTGGAAAAATGAGAAAACTTTATCGGGATCATAAAATGAAATACATGATTACAAGCAAGGAGAGACCAATTAATCATACGATTAATTATGTACATACAGATTTAAATTCTTTTGTTTTGTATTTCGATAGTTTCAATGAGATTGATAGTTAGTTAGTTGCAGCAGATGATATTCCAGAAATAGCAGAGAATTTCAGAGAAGTTTTGAAGAAAGAAAGTCAAGAACAGGGCAATACCATTCAGCGATCAGAAAAGGGTAATGGACAGCAAGCAGAAAAAATACAACAAATAGAGTTTCAGCACTTAGAAGAAGAGGAAGATGGCCTCTGGACTATGGATTTCGATGGAGCAGTGGGAAATGATGGTGCTAGAATTGGAATTTGGGTACGCAGTCCTTTTTCTGCTCCAAAGAAAGTGCTAAGTAATTTGCGGGTATGTTCTTACAAACTTGCTTTTGATTGCTCAAACAATGAAGCTGAGTATGAGGCTTTGATCGCTAGCCTAAAGATCCTAAGAAAGCTGAATGCTAAGAGGATTGTTGTATATGGTGACTCTGAATTGGTGATTAAGCAAGTTAAAGGTGAATATCAAGCAAATCATCCTCAGACGCGGGCATACCGGAATGCTGTTCTAGACATTTTGAAGTTGTTTTCAGATTACACTTTGACGTGTGTGCCTCGTATTCAAAATAGTATAGCTGATGCACTTGCTAAGGCGGCAAGTAATTTGAAGATTCCTATGAATTCAAGTAATAAATTTGAAATCCATGTGAAACATTGTCCGACTGTCCCGGACAATCAGAGATATTGGCAAGTTTTTCAAGATGAGGAGGAGATTGATGATTTTCTGCAAAGTAAAGGTAAGCTCAAAGATACCTCAATTGATGTAGAATATGATGACGGAAACGATGATGTGCAGATCAATCAAATGGAAGTGTTTCATCTCAAGGATAATGTGATTCTTAAAGGCTTGATACCATTGGAAGAACTCTTTGATCATGATGACGTAGCCTGCAAACCAACATTGCAGCCAACAGAGAAGGGAGTCGAAGAGGTGAACATTGGAACAACCGAACATACGAAGATGGTAAAGCTGTCCAAAACATTGTCACCAAAGGTAAAGGCCAAATATATCAGTTTGTTGTCATCCTTTGCCGATGTGTTTGCTTGGGACTATTCTGATCTGAAGACATATGACACCAATATAATTCAACACACAATTCCTATTAAAGCCTAATCAGAAACCTTTCAGATAGAAGTTAAGGAGGCTTAATCCAAAATTGCTGCCATCAATTGAGAAGGAGATCAATCGGTTGTACAAATCAGGAATTATTGTTCCCATCCGATTTTCTGATTGGATATCTAATTTGGTGCCCATATGAAAGAAGACAGGTGAGAGTCACTTGTGCATTGATTTTCAAAATCTCAACAAAGTTTCATTGAAGGATAATTATCCGCTGCAAAAAATGGATCACATACTTCAGCGAGTAGTTCGATCATCTCGCATGTCACTACTCGATGGATCATCTTCTTGGTTGTGTACCATGATGATTTGACCGTGTTTTCCAAATCAGATGAAGAACACTTGTATCATTTAAAAATTGTCTTTCAAAAGTGCAAAAAATATGGTGTGTCACTGAATCCTAAGAAGATCTTGTTTGCCATGGATGAAGGCAAATTATTTGGGCACATTATCTCAAAGGATGGCATTCGTATTGATCCATCACATGTGGAAGCGATTTAGCAAATTGACCTACCCCGGAATAAGAAGGAGATTCAATCGTTTAATGGTAAGATGAATTTTTTGCGCCGCTTTGTTCCTAATCTTGCTGAACATCTAAGGGAGATTACAAACATGCTTAAGAAGGAAAACCAAGTGACATGCTTAAGAGGCTCTTTCTTCAGCCCCGGTTCTAATCAGCCCGGATTATACTCAGGATTTTATATTGTTTTCATTTACTTCAGAGCATACTATGGCAGCTGTATTAATGCAGAAAAAAGATGAGCATGAAAGACCCATTGCTTTCTTCAGCCAGACTATAAGAGATGCTGCTTTGAAATACAACATTATTGAGAAGCAAGCTCTAGCACTTGTAAAAGCACTGAAAGATTTCCGCGTGTATATTCTGCATTCCCATATTTTAGCTTATGTTCCTAACGCTGCTGTCAAAGATGTTTTGGTCCAAATAGATCCTAAAGGAAGACGTGGCAAGTGGATTGCAGCTTTGCTGGAGTATGATGTGGAGATAAGGCCCACGAAGCTTGTTAAAGGACAGGGATTGGCAAAGTTAATGGTTGAATCAAATCTGCACGTCTTAGACATAAATCTGATTGCTGCTATGTCCGATGAGAATGAGGAAAGTTCATCCATTCAGGTAGCTGAAATCTTTGTTCTTTCTCCATGGTATTCAGATATCATATATGTACTTCAGAATTTGTCCACGCTGCCGGGTATGGCTAGAAACAAAGCTAGAACTCTTAAGTTAAAGGCTGCCAAGTTTTGTATTTTGAATTCTGCACTTTATTGGAAACATCCCAGTGGCGTTTTGTTAAATTGTTTGGTGGAAGAAGAAGCAAAGCAGGTCATGGAGGATTTCAATAAAGGAGATTGTGGCGGTCACCTTTTTTGGAAAACAACGACAAATAAAATTCTTAGGGCTGGATACTATTGGCCGACATTGTTTGTTGATGTGTTAAAAACTGTCAAGAGTTGTCATAACTGTCAGATTTTTGAAGGAAAGCAAAAATTACAACCCTTGCCACTTAAGCCCATTGAGGCGAGTGCTCCTTTTCAGCAGTGGGGGTTGGATTTCATTGGTGAAATGCATCCTTCTTCTTCAGGACAACATCGATGGATCCTCACGAAGTGGATCGAAGCAATTCCTACTAGGCAATCTATGGATGCGGTAATAATTTCATTCCTTGAGAATAATATTTTGTCTCGTTTTGGTTGCCCGAGTAAGTTAATCACTGATAACGCAACAGCTTTCAAGTCAAAAAAGACGGTTGAGTTTTGTGATAAATATCACATTACTTTGGGGCACTCAACTGCCTATCATCCACAAGGCAATGGATTGGCGGAGTCATCCAACAAATCTTTGGTTAATATCATTAAGAATATGCTAGAAATCAACAAGAAAAGTTGGCATAAGAAGTTGGTCCATGCACTTTGGGAAGATTGAGTGAGTGAGAAGAAATCCATTGGTATGTCCCCCTTTGAGTTAGTTTATGGAGTTGATACCGTGTTCCCTACCTCTCTTGCAGCTCTGGTAGTCAAACTTCTTCAGGAGGCTGGTAGTGAAGAGGACCCAATGCAGAGAAGACTAAATCAAATGATCCACTTGAAGTAGACAAGGGAAGATGTTTTTCAAAACACATTCAAGTTGCAGGAGAGAATTAAAAAGATTTATGACAAAAAGCAAAGGCGGACACATTTCAGTTGGATGATGTGGTTTTAAAGTGGGATGCAAGGAATGAGGAAATGGTCAAGCACGATAACTTTGAAAATCTTTGGAAAGGTCCTTTTAAGATTGCAATGTATCGGGGTCAGAATGCCTTTCTTTTGAAGGAGATGAACGGGGAAGATTGTCCCAGAGGGCCGATCAATGGTCGGCTACTCAAGCGGTACCTTTTCTGAGTTATTTTTGTTGTTATCATTATCATTGTAAATAACATTTTATTTCAGTTTCATTGCAAGTGTGTGCTGTGATCTTTTCTTTAGTCTGGGGCCCAAAGTGAAGGCTATAATTCTGAAGAAAGATTTTAGTTTTGAGTTCAGTTTGTCGAGTCAGTTTTTCAGTCATTTCAGTTTCATAATTGAGTCGTTTTGCGTCAAGTTTCAGTCACATAAATTGAGTTAGAGTCTTGTGTTGTTTATCGAAATAATGAATCCATAGCCCAATGGACGAAGGCACTGTCTAGCTCTCTTAGAGGTCTTCCGTTCTTGGCACCTCCAAGGAGCTACCATCCCCATTGGAGCCAATGTTAGAGTCGGTCTGGTCATCCCTCCGTCAGAGATCAAAACTCTTTTTGCATTTCATTTTTAGGTGTCCCATCTTGCTCAATCATTTGCATTCTGCTAGGAGCATGCCATAAAATTTGTCGGAAGGGCTTGGTCATTCATTCCCCTCATGTCTTGTACCTTTTGTCTTAGGTATTTTCATCAATTTTTATTAAAATTCCATGTCAGTCAATGTTTGATATTTTAACGGGCAAAGAGTCATGTAAATCATAGGTATAGGGTTTCAAAAATTGAGTCATTAACGTGTCCAAATGCCAGCAGGCTCGAGGGAGGTTCTTCACACGTTTTCTATTTCGCGAATTTCATCATTATATCGATGGATTACGACTGTTCTTCAAAACTTTGTTTTAAAGAAAAGTCAACATCTTCTACTTTGTAATAATTTTCAAAAGTTTTTAGTTTTTGAAATCTTCAGGCGCAGCCTTGGTCTCCTTTTCCAAATTCCATGTCAGCTATCCCTGCAATAATTTGCCAAGAATTTCATTGTTTCAGTCAAAAAATCAAAAGGAAATTCAAAAACAAAGTTGTATTAAAATAGAAAAAGTGCCAATGTCAAAAAATTATAAAGATGGGTCTTCGAGAGTCAAAAATTAAATCCTTGCCTTTATAAAGACATTCTCATGAAGATCAATGTTATTTGCATGCCAAGACCAAGGAGAAAGCCACTCAAAGCAAATTGGTTGAGTTTGCATGCAATTTGGGGAAAGTTAGAGGAAATTTGGCCGGTGCGGCACACAGAGCAGGTGGCGCGGTGCATTGGGAGAAAATTTCTAGTGTAAATCTGAACGGGCACGGTGTGGTGCGTTGGGTGAGCGGCGCGGTGCACTCAGCTGTTTGGCCCAAAATTTCCAGAACGACCTCCAAATGCCAAAATCGTGCCATTTCCTCTTGAATTCAAGTAGGTTGAGCTCCTTCTTCACTGTTCAACATTCAAGTTTATGGTGTATGTTATGGTTGATGTGTTGAGCTTCCAAATAAACAATCAAACCCTATCATTTGAATGCCTCACATCTAAATTGCTACCTAGGGTTTCAAAACATGTTTGCCACCAAGGTTACTCTTTTCCATTAGTTCTTTGTCCTTAAATCCATTTGTTCCTTGACTCCATTCTTTCCTCTGTTATCATTATTCCCCATCCCCTAAATTTTTTAAACCCCTGCCCTAAATTCCCTTTACCAAAACTGTCAAATGTGAAAAACCCTAAACCCTATTCCCATACCTAAATTACTAACCCCCTCCCATATTTCCCAAAACCAAAATCTCTCCCAATAATTCCTAATCCCTTGATATTATCTCCCTTTCCTAACAGTCCCTGTTTCATTGGTTTTCCCCTTTGGTGGCAGAATTGGCACACATTAGAAAAAGAGCAGTCTAAACAGTTTTCATAAACAGGCATTTTCATCTTCAAGGCAGTTTGAAAAACAACAGTCATGGCACCTGAGCATTCATTTGACTATGAAGTGGAAACTCAAAGTGACTCATCCTTGGAAGAACAGGCACCCCGGAGGCCTCATAAAGGTGGCAGACATGTTAGAGAAGAATCGACCACCCTTACAGAATTGCAGGCCTACCCTCTTGCCATGTTTTGTTTTCAGCATCAGTCATGCTATGAGTTTTGTCAAAAGGTGGCTAGTGTTCAATTTCATCATGAGCTGGCTCATATTTTTGTGCTGCACTTACGTGGATATCAAGCTATCTTAGCTGGTGTCACCTTCACACTTACACCATAATCTGTCTCATTAGCAACCGACAAACTGAACATTGTTGAACCATGGAACAAGAAGCAGAAGATTGACCGGTAGCATTATGAGCCATACATTAAAACCAGTTTCTTGAGGCAGCTCAAGAGAGCGTTCCCATTCCAATATCTGAAAGATGAATATGCTCCACTAATGAAATTGATCATGAAATATTTCAGCTGTGAGGGATGGTTCTCTCGTCTCTATGCTTATCACATCAGGTTTCTCATGCATTTCACCAAGGTACGGATGATGAACATTCTGTATTTCATTTTCCGGAACATAGAGAGGATGACCACCCTTGTGCAGCATAAAACCCCTCAGCAACAACTTAACAGTGTCTATCATTTTGCTCTTATTAAGATTTTGGTGGTTCATCAGCTTGAATTACAGGGCATCACTTGGGATGATTTCATCTCCCATGACTTCTTCAGAACTTCATAGGGATTATCAGAGGTTAAGCATGAAGGTGGACCTTCTCATCAGTATGAGCACCATGAGACCGCTAGTGTGCCGGTATTCATCACATATCAAAGAGGTACCAGACATTTGTTTGCAGCGGCAAAGCGAGTGTTATCTCCACCCAGGGTGGAAGGGGCCTCGCTTTCTCCATCATAATCACAGGTACAGGACAAAGGTAAGAGGCCAATGCAGGATGAGGGGCCTTCAGATGAGCCTTTAGGTGAAAGAGAGACCGACTTCATTCTCATTCATGATGATGATACAGATACGGGCCCACAAAGCGCCAAGCTTAGGGAGATCATCCAAGAGCAGCAAACAGAGATCGAAGCCTTATCCCTTGACTTGGAGAGAGTTAAGTGGAACATGAAATATTTGGAGCCTCAAAGTGGCGCGATGCATACAGATTTTGGCGCGGCGCACAAAGGGTTTTTGCTCAGTTTTTCACCTTCTAGCTCAGAAATTCAACCAGTTTGACTAGTTTTTCTTTGTGATGTAATTTTTGATCTATCTTGATGTAATTGGATAAAAATGATGTGATTTTGCACTTATTTACTTGTTCTAGAGGATTCATTCACCAAAAAGTGAAAATTTAATGAATGAATCAGTTTCCTACCTTATAGAGGCAAGTTGTTTTGATTGCCTAGATTTTAGTGCTTTGTTTAGAATTGGTTGAAACAGCTCCTAGAATGATGAGCTAAACCCCTAGAGGCAAGGGAATGGGTTGGGCTAGTCTATATCATGTAATTCCTAAGTCAGTTTCAGGGTTGGACACTTGGGATTGCTTTGGCATATCATTTTTCATTCTATCTCTACATTTTTGGCTAAGGAAAGACCAGGGTTTTGCAGCACTGTTTGGGATCCATGTGGCTTTATGTTTTGATGGTGTGCTTCTCTAAGTAATTGTAAGTTCATTAGTGTTATGTGTATCATTTTCCTCTCTTTTCTTCTAAATTTGAACAAAAGAGTGATTAAGGTGGAATCCATTAACTGTTATGCTCTGCCTTTGAATTTGTTTAAATTTCCATGTTTTCATCTGTTTAAGGAGAATTCTTGAGACTCTCTTGCTCTCCTTAGCTCATCACCAATCTGATCTATTCATTCACTCAATTTAAAGCATCAAAATTATTGCCTTCCTTTCCCCAATCAGAACTCTGCAGAAACTGTGCCTCATCCCCGAGCCCAATTTGCCTTTCCCTGTTTCCAACACAAAACCCTCAAAAACTCAAATCAAATCCTTTGCACTTAATACCTAGCCTAAAATCAGTTGCTAAATTAGTCATCTCGAGCCCCATCGCTTGTCTTTTGCCAAGATTGACCCAAAGAGAGCCCTCTCCTGTCCTCGTAGGGCTAGCTACGAGGCTAAGCGTGGTTTGATGTGGACCTAGAACCTTGTCTTTTCAGCCTGAGGCAAATCTAGGCTCTAACACCCTCTTCACTCTAAGTCACATAATCTCATGTCTCTTTCTTTTTCAGAATACACATATATCCAACCACAATACAATTCCTTCATGTATAGTGAGGGGTTTCCTTCTAGGGGAAAAAACCCTAAATTAAACATAAATTCTACTATCAGATCATTCACCTAATGAATAGTTCAGATCAACCGATTTCATCCCCCCTAGACCCCCTTGACAGTAATTAAATCCCCCTAACAAACTAGGGTCCAATGTGGTGATATCTATTACTAAAGAAGATAATCAGGCTCCACACCCAACATGCATCATATCTATATGGAAGAAAATGCCAGACTAGTTTGACAACCCCAAAGGAGGATGAATCCAAATTTAAGGGACATTGTTAAAGAGGAGTTATAAAAATGTTGAATGTGAATTTCATTTACCCAATATCAGATAGTTAGTGGGTCTCACCATTAGTGATTGTTCCAAATAAAAATGGAAAATGGAGAGTATGCATCGATTATAGGGAATTGAATAAAGCTACCTTGAAGGATCATTTTACGCTTCCCTTTATAGGTCAAGTCCTTGATACATTCTTAGGGAAAAAATATTTTGCATTCTTGGATGGTTTTAGTGGATATAACCAAATCCAATTACCTTCGGAAGATCAAGACAAAACAACTTTTACCTGTCCATGCGGAAACTACACTTACCGAGTACTTCCTTTTGGATTATGTAATGAACTTTCAATATTCCAAAGGGAAGTTCTAGGCATTTTTTCTAATATAATTCATGATTGTGTGGAAGTTTACATGGATGATTTTACTATATATGGTAATTATTTTGAGGAATTTCTTGAAAATTTAGAAAAATTTATCATTATATGTAAAGAAACAAATCTCTCATTAAGCCATGGAAATGTTTTATGATGTTCAGTGAGGGAATTGTTTTAGGCCACCACATTTTAGGAGATGGAATTAAAGTGGATGCATCTAAATTAGAAGTTATTTCCAAATTATCAGTTACTTCTTGTCAAAGAGATGTTAATTTTTCTTGGTTTTACTAGTAATTACATAAGATTCATAAAAAACTTCACAAAGGTAGCCTCTCCACTTTTCAAATTACTTACAAAAGATTGCAAATTCATTTGGAATTTCGATTGCCAAAAATCTTTTGAAACATTGAAAGAAAATATTTATGAAGCACCCATCTTAAGAGGACCAAATTGGAGTATTCCTTTTCATATTTCAACTGATGCTTTAGATACAACCTTAGGAGTTGTATTGGGACATAAATATTTGACTCCTTATGCCATTTATTACACAAGTAAAAATTTGACTCCTGCAGAGTTAAATTATACTATAATAGAAAAGGAGTTTTTAGTTGTTGTACATGCCATTAATAAGTTTCGACATTATATCACTGGTTATGAAACTTTTGTTCACATAGATCACTCTGCAATTAGATACTTAATGAATAAATCAATTACTAATGGTAGAGTTACAAGATGGTTATTTTTATTACAAGAATTCAATATTACTATTTTGGATAGGCTTGGAAAGGAGAATACAGTTGTTGATTTTCTATCTAGAATCCAAAATGATAATAAGGATGTTCTTGTAAAAGATAATTTTCCTGATGAATATATTTTTGTAGTATCTATTAAATCTCCTTGGTTTGCATATATTGCTAACTATTTGGCCACAATAAAGTTACCTTCACATTTGTCTCCTCCGGAGAAAAGGAAATTTATTCAAACCAATGCACCTTATTCACGAATAAATGGAGAATTTTACAAAATAGGGATTGATTTAATCATTCAAAGATGTGTCACAGAAGATGAAGTACCAGAAATATTAAATGCTTGTCACGATGAACCATGTGGGGGACACTTTGCTGATAAAATGACTACCTATAAAACCCTTATCTTAGGATATTATTGGCCTTCTCTTTTTAAAGATTCCAAAGAATATGTTAAGATATGTGGTAGTTTTTACAGAATGGGAAAGCCATTTCCTTTAGATGATATGCCTCTACAACCTCAGGTAGTTATTGAACCCTTTGAAAAGTGGGCTCTAGATTTTGTTAGTCTAGTCAATCCACCATCAAGGAAAAAAAAGGTACATTTTTTTTTTTGTATAGATTATGTCACAAAATGGGTAGAAGCTAAAGCACTTCCTTTTGCTACTGAAAATGTTGTAGTTTCATTTCTTTTTGAGGATATTTTCACTCGTTTTGGTGTTCCAAGGGAAATTGTGACAGATCAAGGTACTCAATTTATATCCAAGTTGGTGCAAAAGATAATGGAGGAATACAAAATCAAACATCAGAAATCCACTCGATATCATCCACAAGGAAACAGACAAGTTGAAGCTACTAATGAAGTACTTGAAGCAATTCTTACAAAGACTGTACATTTTCATATAAGGGAATGGGAAGAAAGGCTTCCAGAAGCTTTATAGGCATATTGTACCACATGTAGAATCTACACAATGAGACATATTCCTTATGAACTTGTTTATCGAAAGCAAGTCCTGTTTCCTATTGAGTTCCAAATAAAGACATTCAAGATAGTAGTCAATTGCATCTTGATCTATCAAAAGCCCAAAAACAAAGAATGGAGCAATTGAATGAAATTGATGAGATACGACAAGATGCTATTCACATAACCAACATAGTTTAATAACAAAGATCCAGATGGCATGGTAAGTTTATCAAATATAGGAAGTTCCAGTCGGGTGATTGGGCATTTTTTTTAATTCTAAATTTAAATATTTTCATTAGGGAAAATTTTAGGGGCTAATATTTACAAGGGCCTAATTTTATATATTTTTTCCAAAATATTGATTCGCCAATTTCCATTTTTCCTAAAAATGATTCCCCAAACTTTATATCATAAAATTATTTTACCTTGAAAATCACCAAAGTTTTATAGAGACTATATAAAATCATTAGTAATTTGAATATTTTTACAAACCTATTGCTAAAGATTTTATGCTTTGCATGTTAGGGACTAGTAATATTCGCCAAGGTTTCTAAACTTTAAGATAAATTTTCATCCTTAAAAGTTTTCCTGATTTTCGTGGAAAAATTTCAAACTCATTGGCTTGGACCTTATGAGATTGAAACTGCCTTTGATAATGGAGCAGTCAGAATCAAAACCATTGGTGAAGAAAAAGTAACTTTCCTTGTAGATGGTCATATATTAAGAATATATCATAAACCATTAACAAAGGAAGAGTTCATAAGGGATATGAAAAATAATCTTGATTTGAAGATGATTAAGGAAGAGTTTTCTTCCTCCCCAACTTAGCCTTCAACTTTCTTTTTCAAGAAAAAATAAAATAAAATAAAATTGTATAAACATGAAAACCAACATTGTTGGCATGTTTATATAGAAAATCTAAGTTGAAAACCAAGAATTATTGGTAGCCTAGATTTTCTTTCAATTTCCCTATTATTGTCCCATTTCTTTTATTCCTCTTTTGGAGAAATAATACAACTACAAAATTGTCAATAATTTGCAGCTCTCATGAAATTCTGCAACTAACTTGAAAGATTACAACCAAAGAAAATGAATATTATGGTCTAAGCAACCTGAATGGAGGTCACAATGAGAGGAACCTACAAAAAGACAAATTAGTAAGGAAAAATAAAAAGGCATCTAAATATTAGTTAAATAATATAGGAAAAAACATTGATTTTGAATATAAATAAATGATTATTTGTAGATAACCATTTCCCCCACCTTATGCAATGATTACCTTTGACACAATATTGGTTTTTTCCATTCAATGCATGAATTTTTTGTAATCATCACAAGATGTGAATGACACTAAAACATTTCTATTGTTTAAATTCATTCACCTTCATCGGTATATCATCCCATTTCATTTGCATTATATCCCACTTCCTTCAACTTTGTTTCATTTTTCTTTGTTGAAGACTCTCAACCGCTACCCAAATTTTGTTCTCATCCTTGCTACACTCCATAATCCCGTAAAAAAGGGAAATTAAGGATTGAAGCTTCCTCAACATGGGAGTTATTGTGTGTTCTGAGCTGAATGGGACTAAGTTTCTTGAAGCCTATCCATAGGTGAAGCAACAACTACAATAGGCACAATGGTTACAATTCTTTGAAAAGTTTGATGGGCATGACAAGGAGGTTACACATTTGTTTTCTCAGGTCTCTGATGGGATAGGAGAAGAAATTGGAGATATTAGGCTGGTCTTGATAGAGTCATTTATGGCAGAAGCTATAGGATTACTAAGAAATGGGGAAAATTGGTTTAAGAACCGAAAAATCATAGAGAAATAATTGAAATATTCCTTAAAAACCCAAGTATGGACATCTCCATTTTTAAGAAAAGAATTCCAATAACAACTATAAAAATTAAATGGAGAAATTTTTTGTTAATCATTCAGAAGTTTATAACCTGTAAGGGTGGGTTTGGAAATATGTTCTTTTATCATGCTTAGTTGATGATGCATTTTGTTGATGGAAATGGAATCAATTGCCATATTTCCTTCTCTATAGTTTAAGAAAAATGTCGGCTAATATCTAAAGGAAAATAAAGTCTATTCATAGTGCTCTGTATCATCACAGGTTAGTAAAATTTTTAATTAAATCTCATTTTAGGATTAAAGGGGATAATTGGGAGGATTTTCTGGTTTGAAATCATTTAAAAGAAGCTGAGCATGATGAATTTAGTTCCAAAATAAGAACTATTATAAAATTATATATTACAAAGCAATGGAACACATAAAATATTCAGATATATAAACACATAAAACACATAAAATAAGAGAAACACAAATATATGTGGTTCACCCAATTTGGGCTATGTCCACGGAGAAACAACTAGTCCTTCCTTTTATATAATCCAACAAACTTAAGAGATACAACCTACAGCAGTTCCGTTGTAATTCCCTCTTTGCTTTCACACAATCTCCTCTCTCTTTCTCACTCAGAATACATATCTACATAGAAGAAATACAATTCCCTCATATATAGCAAGGGATTTCCTTCTAGGGCAAAAAACCCTAAATTAAACATAACTTCTACCATCATATCTCCGCGTAATGAATGGCCCAGATTGATTAAGAAATTACAAAATTTTACAAGGCAATTTTACATCTATTTTTAGCTTCAAGGGCATTGCCCCCGATCCCTCGCTGGGGGGGGGTCATAAAGATCACCGCTGCCTCCCCCTGGACCCCCCTTGCAGTGCAAATATTACGGGCGGCGTTGTTGCCACATTACGATCTAGGTTCCAATGTAGTGATACCTCTGAATAAAGAAGATAATCAGGCTCCCCACCAAACAATCTCCCACTTGGAGAATGATTATAACAACTCCACCCTTGCTTCATTTGCTGGACAATGAATCCACTTTGGACCTGGTTGTTTCTCATCTTCTTCATCATACTTGAAGAACAATTGAAACTGAGTAGAATCTTAGTTTCTCCCTGGTTACAACTTTTGTGAACATATCTGCAGGATTCTGGATAGTGTGTATCTTTTCCAGCTTCAACTATCCATCTTCCAACACTGACCGTATGAAATGGTACTTGAGTTGTATACGTTTAGTCTTGGAATGAAATGCAGATTTCTTTACAAGATGTATGGCACTCTGACTGTCATTGTATAACCTACCCAACTCCTACTTCTTACCCAATTCATCCAGAAACCTTTGTAACCAAATCATTTCTTTACTAGCCTCTGTAGCAGCAACATACTCTTCTACCATTGTTGAGAGTGCAAAAACACTTTACTATTTTGAAACCCAACTGACAACTATTCCACCTATAGTAAACACATACCCTATTGTTCTCCTCTTGTTATCTTTATCACCCACCATATTGCATCAACATATCCCTGTAGAGAAATGTTTGAAACACCAAAGCATAATGCTTGATTTGTGGTACCTTTCAAATACCTGAGAATCCACTTCACCACCATCCAATGTTCTTTTCTTGGATTGTTCATGTGCCTTCTTACAACTCCCACTGCATGTGCAATATCAGGCCTTGTGTAGACCATTGCATACATTAAGCTTTCAACTGCTGATGCATATGGAAATTTAGACCTATAAGCCATTTCTTCCTGAGTCTTGGGACACACCTCCTTACTTAGTTTGAAATGGCTAGCCAAAGGTATACTAACTAGTTTTTCATTTTGCATATTAAATATTTTCAACTCTATGTACTCACTGTTGGCATTATGAGATAAGTGTTGTCCTTGATGGCAAACCTTACTGATGACAAATCATAGTACAGAAGGTCACAGCAGCAAGGAATTCATAGTACAGAAGGTCAGCAGCAAGGAATTGATGATCTGACTATCAGAAGAAGAGAAAGTTCATACACGCAGGTTCTTTAAGCCCAAGTCGCGTGTACACGCAGTTTGGCTTCAGCAAAAGCGCGTGTATGTGGAAACGTACTTTTGGTCCATGGCAGTTAGTCCTTGGAAGTTGTGCCTATGGTTTTCGGACCATTGTGTCTCGACGGGCGTGTCGATCCCTAGTTTTGAAGTTGATGGTATTGAGTTACTATGGTTTTGGCTCTTGGTATTGAACAAGGCCTAAGGCTATATAAGGAGAAGGAAATCATTAGGCAAAGGTATCTGAAATGTCTTGAATATCTGATGAAGCATTAGATCCAGTATACAGTGTTAAGGGTTGATGATGCATTGCTTGATCTGAGCTAAGGAGAAGATCTCACCGGTTGATGGAGAACTAGATCTAAGGATAGATCGGGATCTAATGGTTTGGAATGCACTATCATGATATGGTTGATTATGCGTATTTCTAGATCTGCATATTGTCGCAATGCTATGTTCTGGGTCTAACTGATGTCTGGTACAGCTGCAAGTTGAGAAAGTTTATTTTTAGATCTGTACGCAGGTTGGTTTCGGTAAAAGAGCGTGTATACGCGGGTTTCACTCATTGAAGTAGCGTATATCTCTTGAAGCTTGATTTTTGGATTTGCAGATTGGATCTGACTGTTATTACAGAGTTCTGCAGACTGCTCTGTGTTCTGGTATCTGGTGATTGACAGGGTTCAGTGGTTCAGTGATTCAAAGTTTGATAATGCTAGTATTGGTTGTTTTATGCTACAATGATCTGTTGTGAAAGTTGAATGAATTGTGGTCTACAGATAGTAATGTTGTGCTTCAGGAATATCCAGTTTGAAAATATATGAAAGGTGATACCTGAAAGGAAGGAGATTGTAGGTCAGCACCTACGTACTAGTATCTTAGCTAGTACAAAAGCAAAGGGGGTTGGAGCTCCCTTCCAAGGAAGTTTGGAGAACGAGAGAAGGTTGTAGCCTTCTGCAGGTTGTAGCCTGCGTGCTGGTATAAGGCTGCACCAGTACAAAAGAATTGTGATTTGAAGTTTCATATAAAAGATAGAAACAACTTGCAGCAGGTGGTTTTCACCCACATTGGGTTTCCACCTTATATCTTGGTGTTCATATGTGTGATTCTGTGTGATCTGTTCTACTGCATCTGTTTACTCTTAACATGGTGAATAATGTCCTCATGCACTTAACTGAAGATAAACTGACTGAATTATAAGATTTCTAGTTATACGCTGTTTTCTTTATTCACAGTTGCGTGTACACGCTGGTTCACTTAACGAAAGTAGCGTATCTGTTTCTGAGCATTGAAAAGTTTTTATAGTTCTGATAATACTGATTCACCCCCCTCTCAGTATTATTTCCAACAATTGGTATCAGAGCAGGTCCTTCAGAGAAGCTTGATCGCTTGAAGGTAGATCGGTCATCATGAGCAACTACGAGAAAGAAGCATCAGTCAGGCCACCCGTTTTCGATGGGACAAACTTCAATTATTGGAAGGTAAGAGTTACTGCATATCTTCAATCTCTTGGTACAGAAGTTTGGAACATTGTAGAAACAGGCTATGCCTTTCCTTCAGCTACTCCTACAGATCCAGCTGAGAAAAAGCAGTATGAAACAAATGCAAAAGCAGTCAGTACTCTATTAGGAAGTATATCCCAAACAGAATTCATGAAGGTCATGCACTTCAAATCAGCAAAAGAAATATGGGACAAAATGATCACTAGCTATGAAGGAGATGAACAGGTAAAAGAAGCTAAACTTCAAACTCTCAGGATTCAATATGAGACTCTCAAGATGTATAATGATGAAAGTGTGGCTAATTATTTTCTTCGGGTAGATGAGATTGTTAATTGTATGAAAAATTTGGGTGAAGAAATAAAAGAGACTATAGTAGTTCATAAGATTCTAAGATCATTATCCCCCAAGTTTGAATCTAAAGTATCTGCAGTAGAAGAAAAGGAAAATCTCCGTGTTCTCACTATGTCTCAGCTGCATGGAATTCGAACTGCTTATGAAATGAGAAAGGGAGGTCCATCAGACAGAAGGGAAGCTGCTTTTAAGGCATCAAGAAAAGAAGATTACTATGAAGCAAGCCATGTTCCAGAAGAAGAGGAAGAAGAATCAAATTTTGTCAGAAATCTTCAAAGGGGTTCTGGAAGGTTCAGAGGTAAGCTACCTTTCAAATGCTTTGCTTGTGGAAGAGTAGGTCATTATGCTGCAAAATGTCCTTATAAGGATAAAGGAAAAGAACCTGCTAGATGGAACAAGAAACAAAGTACAAATAAGAAAAGCTACTACACCCATGAGGATAGTGATGGCTTATCAAACAGTGATGAAGATGAACAAGGTAATAAATATAAGTTGTTAATGGCATTTGAAAATGAGGATTATGAGGATGCTGTAGATGTGGATAATCTCTATGATGAAATTACTAGACTCAAGAGATGCATAGAAGAAAGGAATGTGATCATTGATACTTTGCAATTTCAAATTGATGAAAAGGAAAATCATCTTGAAAAACTAGAAGGTGAAATTGTTGGTCTCAGAAAAGAGATTGAGAAAACAAAAGCTATTAATCTTAAGTTTGTCAAAGGATCTGAAACTTTGGATGAGATTATCAATGTGCAGCGGTCTCCTCTAAATAAAACAGGTTTGGGCTATAATGGAGAAACCACTCAAGCCTCTACCTCCAAAAGTTATCTTGATGCAACAAGGAGAAGAGAGCAAAGGCCAAATAAAAGTCATCAGGTGAATCAGGGACAGTTTATCTCAAGAACAAATAAAGACCATCAAGAAATTCAGAGACAAACAGCCTTAAGGACAAACAGAAGCTACAATCAGCCACAGGTAAAATCTTCCCAATTTGCTCCAAGAATGAATAGAAGCTATAATCGGTTGGATGATAGATCTGATTATCGCAGAAGTTTCTTTAATGGCCAATGTTTTTCTTGCCATAACTTCGGTCACAAAGCAGCTGAATGTGTTGCCTACAAAACAATCATGACTAGAGAAGCTCAAAAGCAAGGGAGAAGGACTGGAATCATGAAGAGGACTTATAACAGTTTTTCGGTTCTTGAAAATGAAGTTGAATGCTCTATTTGTAATAACTTTGGTCATGAAGACTCTGAATGCAGGAGCAGATTCCGGAAGACAACTCAGAAGGAACAAACCTCAAATGTTAGAACATGGAGAATAAAAGAATCACAACCAGAAAGATGTGGGATAGCCTTGTATGCAGAAGGTCAAGAAAATCTATGGTACATCGACAACGGATGTTCGAAGCATATGACAGGGGACAAAGAAAAGCTTGAGTCATATACCGCATTAGAAAAGGGAAAGAAAGTTTCTTTCGGGAACGATATCTCTGCAGCCATAAAAGGAAAAGGTGTTGCTCCGTTGAAAGAAGAGGTCAAAGCAGGAAATGTTTTATATGTTGATGGTTTAAAACATAATCTTCTCAGTGTCAGTCAAATGTGCGATCAAGGAACTGAGGTAATATTTAGATCAAATGGATGTTGTGTTCGAGATCTTGATACAGGTAAAACAGTGATCAAAGGAAGAAGGACTCCAAATAATCTATATATCTTTGAGGAAAGACAACAATGCTACTTGAGCAAGGATGATGAACATTGGCTATGGCATCGGAGGTTGGGGCATCTAAGCTTTTCACAAATAAGGAAAGCATGCAAATATCAGGCAGTTCGTGGTCTTCCAGATATCAAAATTCCAGACAACACCATATGCAAATCTTGTCAGTTTGGAAAGCAAACCAGAACTAACTTTCCAGAGAAGGAAGGATCAGCTAGCTTGCCTCTTGAGCTAGTCCATACAGATGTATGTGGTCCATTTAGGAAAAGAACACCTCGAGGAGAAGAATATTTGATATTATTCATTGATGATTTCTCAAGGTTTGTTTGGTTAGGACTTATGAAGCACAAAGATGAAGCATTCGAAAAATTCAAATCCTTCAAAGCTTTGGTTGAAAATGAATCAGGACACAAAATTAAGTGCCTCAGATCTGACAGAGGTGGGGAGTTCACCTCAAATGAATTTTTTGATTTCTGTGACGAACATGGGATAAGAAGAGAATTCTCTACAGCTAGAACTCCTCAGCAAAATGGGGTTGTGGAAAGAATGAACAGAACTATCCAACAAATGGCTCGTGCTATGCTCGATGAATCAGGTACTCCTGCAACCTTCTGGGGTGAAGCTGCACATGCTGCTGTTATTATTCTTAACAAAACAAATGTCCGAGTAAACAGCACTCAAACACCTCATGAGCTTTGGAGTGGTAAGACTCCTTCCGTGAAGCACTTCAAAATCTTTGGGAGCAAATGTTATATTAAGAATACTGATGAGCAACTTGGCAAACTTGAACCAAGAGCAGATGAGGGCATTCTTCTTGGTTATTCTCCACATAGCAAAGCATACAAGTGCTACAATAAAAGGCTTGGCAGAATTGTTGACAGTATTGATATAGTAGTTGATGAGAAGGGATATATTCCTAGGCAAGTTCATCAAGAAGACATTGAAGAAGATGAAGGTTACTCTCAAAGGCGAAATGATGAAGAAGAAGAACCTCAAGAAGAAGAAGAATCTCAAGAAGAACCAGAGGAGCAGACAAGAATAGAAGAGAAGACTCCATCCAGATATGTTCAAAAGAACCATCCAGAAACTCAGATTGTTGGGCAGAAAGAAGCAGGAATACAAACAAGAAGGACACTTGCAGAAGCTTCAAGCTACTTAGCATTACTCTCCTCCATTGAACCACAAAATGTGAAAGAGGCATGCAAAGATGAATGTTGGGTCAAAGCAATGGATGAAGAACTTGAGCAAATCGAAAAGAACAACACTTGGGAATTAGTTCCTAGACCAAAAGATAAGAATGTAATAGGAACAAAATGGGTCTTCAAGAATAAATTGAATGAAAATGGAGAAGTAATTAGAAACAAGGCCAGACTTGTTTGTAAGGGGTATGCACAGCAAGAAGGAATAGATTTTGAAGAGACCTTTGCTCCTGTGGCAAGACTTGAGGCCATCCGAATGTTTCTTGCCCTCTCAAGCTTTCAAAACTTCAAGGTATTTCAAATGGACGTGAAATCAGCCTTCCTGAATGGAGACTTAGAAGAAGAAGTATATATTGAGCAGCCAGATGGTTTCATTCTTGGGAATGATCCAAACCTTGTATGCAGATTGAAAAGGGCACTCTATGGACTCAAACAAGCTCCAAGGGCTTGGTACTATCGGTTGGACAAATATCTTCACCAACAAGGCTTCTCAAAAGGATCAGCAGATAACAATCTCTATATAAAAGTTGAAAATAACAAATTGCTAATTCTTGTTGTTTATGTAGATGATATTATTTTTGGCAGCAATGAAGAGACTATGAGTCAAAACTTTGCCTTGGTTATGCAGAAAGAATTCGAAATGTCACTTCTTGGAGAATTGACATATTTTCTTGGATTGCAAATCCAACAAAATGAAGGAGGTATCTTCTTGTCTCAAACTAAATACCTCAAGAAGATCTTGAAGAAGTATGGCATGGAAGAGTCAAAGCCAGTATGTACACCCATGATTACAGGATGCAGCCTCAGTGCAAATGATAAATCAGCAGCAGTTCACCAACCCACTTATAGATCTATGATTGGGAGTTTGCTTTATTTGACAGGTACTCGACCAGATATTACACATGCAGTAGGAATGGTTGGAAGATTTCAAGCCAACCCAAAGGAAACTCATCTTCAAGCAGTCAAAAGAATCTTCAAATATCTTCAAGGGACCCAAAACTATGGCTTATGGTATCCCAGAAATACAGATCTCACTCTTCATGCTTACACAGATGCAGATTGGGCTGGAAGTGTGGATGATAGGAAAAGCACAAGTGGTGGTGCTTTCTTCATGGGTTCCAGATTAGTATCTTGGTTCAGCAAGAAACAGAGTTCGATTGCCTTATCTACAGCTGAAGCAGAATATGTGGCTGCGGCATCTTGTTGCACACAACTTCTTTGGATGATGCAGACTTTGCAAGACTTCCAAATCACTTGCACTCCACCCGTTTCTATCTTATGTGATAATACCAGTGCAATCAGCATTTCAAAGAACCCAGTCATGCACTCAAAGACCAAGCACATACCAATCAAGTATCATTTTCTCCGGGAACAAGTACTTGAGCAAAAGGTTAAGTTGGAGTATGTTCCTTCTAAGGAACAAGTTGCGGATATTCTCACAAAACCACTGCCCAGAGAAACTTTTGAATATCTCAGACATAAGCTGGGAGTAGTTGATGCTTCATCCTGCTGTTGAAGCTTGACTGTTCTACAGAAAAGATGGTATACGCAAGTTACGAAAGGTGTATACGCGTATACACGCCGATTTATGCGGAGAAAGTTGTGTGTATAGAGTACGCATGTTGCAGAGATTATATCCGCGTATATACGCTTGTTTAGGTGGATGCAGACGCATATATGGAATTTTTGAAGGAAATCAGCAGGGACAGATGTTGGTTGCAGAAAGTCTGATATGGGTCTGACAGAGACCATCTGGCACAGGTTCAGGGGGAGCAGATAATCTTCCAATGATGCATTTTTGGCATAATTTTAAAACTTTTGGTTCTATGTCATATATCTTTTTGTGGTATCTCTTTCATGGTGTCAAGGTCATGTAACGGCCTATTTTGGTTTCCCCACTATGCCTAGGATGATTGGTTGTCATATGTAAACTTTTGATGTATCCCCACTTGGTCGGGTGGATGAGTCATTTTTTTGTATATCCTCACTTAGTTGAGAGATGGATGTATGTATGAGTCTTTGGTGATAGGAAGGTCTTTTATGATGTATAGAGTCATGTTCTTCTTGAAGAACATTTTTTGCAGATCTTGCCCACAGACAGGAAGAGCATGAACAGCACACTTCAGCAGTACAGAGACTTGGCAGGTACTCAGGGGGAGCATTGACAGATTTGTACACCTTGGCATCTACAAAGGGGGAGATTATTCAGAGACTTCAGCAGGTACTCAGGGGGAGTATGGACAGTGGAATGATTCTACAAAGGAAGAGAACATCTTGGTTTACCCTTTGCCCTTGATGTCAAAGGGGGAGAATGATTTGGTATTGTTGCCATCAAGTCCAAAGGGGGAGATTGTTGGCATTATGAGATAAGTGTTGTCCTTGATGGCAAACCTTACTGATGACAAATCATAGTACAGAAGGTCACAGCAGCAAGGAATTCATAGTACAGAAGGTCAGCAGCAAGGAATTGATGATCTGACTATCAGAAGAAGAGAAAGTTCATACACGCAGGTTCTTTAAGCCCAAGTCGCGTGTACACGCAGTTTGGCTTCAGCAAAAGCGCGTGTATGTGGAAACGTACTTTTGGTCCATGGCAGTTAGTCCTTGGAAGTTGTGCCTATGGTTTTTGGACCATTGTGTCTCGACGGGCGTGTCGATCCCTAGTTTTGAAGTTGATGGTATTGAGTTACTATGGTTTTGGCTCTTGGTATTGAACAAGGTCTAAGGCTATATAAGGAGAAGGAAATCATTAGGCAAAGGTATCTGAAATGTCTTGAATATCTGATGAAGCATTAGATCCAGTATACAATGTTAAGGGTTGATGATGCATTTCTTGATCTGAGCTAAGGAGAAGATCTCACCGGTTGATGGAGAACTAGATCTAAGGATAGATCGGGATCTAATGGTTTGGAATGCACTATCATGATATGGTTGATTATGCGTATTTCTAGATCTGCATATTGTCGCAATGCTATGTTCTGGGTCTAACTGATGTCTGGTACAGCTGCAAGTTGAGAAAGTTTATTTTTAGATCTGTACGCAGGTTGGTTTCGGTAAAAGAGCGTGTATACGCGGGTTTCACTCATTGAAGTAGCGTATATCTCTTGAAGCTTGATTTTTGGATTTGCAGATTGGATCTGACTGTTATTACAGAGTTCTGCAGACTGCTCTGTGTTCTGGTATCTGGTGATTGACAGGGTTCAGTGGTTCAGTGATTCAAAGTTTGATAATGCTAGTATTGGTTGTTTTATGCTACAATGATCTGTTGTGAAAGTTGAATGAATTGTGGTCTACAGATAGTAATGTTGTGCTTCAGGAATATCCAGTTTGAAAATATATGAAAGGTGATACCTGAAAGGAAGGAGATTGTAGGTCAGCACCTACGTACTAGTATCTTAGCTAGTACAAAAGCAAAGGGGGTTGGAGCTCCCTTCCAAGGAAGTTTGGAGAACGAGAGAAGGTTGTAGCCTTCTGCAGGTTGTAGCCTGCGTGCTGGTATAAGGCTGCACCAGTACAAAAGAATTGTGATTTGAAGTTTCATATAAAAGATAGAAACAACTTGCAGCAGGTGGTTTTCACCCACATTGGGTTTCCACCTTATATCTTGGTGTTCATATGTGTGATTCTGTGTGATCTGTTCTACTGCATCTGTTTACTCTTAACATGGTGAATAATGTCCTCATGCACTTAACTGAAGATAAACTGACTGAATTATAAGATTTCTAGTTATACGCTGTTTTCTTTATTCACAGTTGCGTGTACACGCTGGTTCACTTAACGAAAGTAGCGTATCTGTTTCTGAGCATTGAAAAGTTTTTATAGTTCTGATAATACTGATTCACCCCCCCTCTCAATATTATTTCCAACACTCACTCTGAGACAATGTTAATTTTTTATTCTTCTCGTCTCTAGCTATTCTCATACCAAAGATTTGTTTTGCAGCACCCAAATCCTTCATTGCAAATGAGTTCGCCAATTTTATTTTGAGCACATTTATTTCCTTCATGTTAGAACTTGAAACAAGCATGTCATCTACATATAATAGCAATATAATATAGCTGCCATCATTTTTTATTTTGAGATAAACACAATGATCAGTGTGACATCTAGTATAACCTTGTTCAGACATAAACTTGTCAAATTTTAGATACCACTACCTTGGGGCCTATTTTAAGCCATACAAGCTCGTCTTCAACCTGCACACTAGTTTCTCCTTCCCTTTTACCTCATATCCTTGTGGCTACTGCATATATATCTCTTCCTCCAAATCCCCATGGAGAAAGGTTGTCTTTACACCTAGCTACTCAAGATGCAAATCTTCAGCTACTACTAGACTTAAAATAGTTCTGATTGAAGTCATTTTAACAACATGAGAAATTATCTCATCAAAATCTATACCCTTTTTCTGTGCAAACCCCTTCAGCACAAGTTTAGATTTATACCTTTTTCTACCTCCATCTTCTTCCTTCAAATTGTAAACCCATTTATTCTGCAATGTTGTTTTACCTACAGGCAACTTGACTAAGTCCCAAGTCTGGTTATGTGCTAAGGAGTCCATCTCTTCTTTCATGGCTTGCTCCCTCTTCTTCTTGGTTAATACCTTCAATGCTTCTTCATAACATTCTGGTTCACCAGAATCAGTCCACAATACATAATATAATGAAGGAGAGTATCATTCAGGGGGTCTACTTATCTTGGTAGATCTTCTAACACCACTTTCAGGTGTTTGAGGTTCTTGTTGCTGTTGTGGTCATTGTATTTGTTCTTGCTATTGATCATTATGATTTTCAGGCACCTTCACTTTTACTGTGATTTCATCAAGCACTGTGTATTCTTTGTTTTCTTTTTGCTGTTTCTTTTCCTACAGTTGACCCTTATATAAAACCTTTTCATTGAAAATGACATATCTTGTTCTAATGATTTTGTGTTTTCCATAATCACAAAAGCGATAACCAAAATCATTAACACCATATCCAATAAAGGTACATTTCTTTGATTTTGCCTCAAGATTTGTTCTATTTTATTTATTAATGTGGACAAAGGCTTCACAACCAAAAGTCTTTAAAAATGAGTAGTTTACCTTTTTACTTATCCATGCCTCCTCTAGAATACCACCATCCAAGGAAATTAAAGGCCCTATGTTTATTAGATAAACAATAGTATCTACAACATCTATCCAAAATTGTAAAGGAAATCCTGCATGCAATCTCATGCACCTTGCACACTCCATGATTGTCCTGTTCATCCTTTCTGACACTCCATTTTCTTGTGGTGTTCCTGGAACTGTCTTCTCTCTATGAATTCCATTCTTTGAACAATACCTATCAAACTATTTACTGCAATATTCACCTCCATTGTTTGATATGAGACACTTTAACCTTTTTATTGTCTCATTTTCATCCAAAGATTTCCATTTCTTGAAAGTATCAAATGCATCATATTTATTTCGAATACAATAAATCCAAGTTTTTCTAGTTGCATCGTCAATAAAAGTAACATAATAATGAGAGACATCGAGAGATGATACCCGATCAGGTCCCATACATCTGTATGCACAAGCTCTAATTTTTTGCTCTTCTTTTCTTTCCCAACTATGAGGAATCTGACTCCTACTTTCCATAAACACAATTCTCACAAAATTTTAAATCAACATGCTTTAAACCTGGAAACAAATTTCTTGAGTGAAGAATATGCATCCCCTTCTCACTCATGTGCTCAGCCTATGATGCCACAATGTCGTATCTTCTCCTGTAGAGGTTAAAGCATTAACAGAATTAGAAATACCATTACTTAAATACAATGTACCAACCTTTTCTCCTTTTGCTATTATCAGGGCTCCTTTAGTGACCTTCCAGGTTTTATCTGTAAAAGTAGTCACATAACCTTCACCTACTAACTACCTTGTTGAAATTAGATGTTTCTTCAGATCTGGAACATGACTTACCTCCTTCAATAGCCATTGATTTCCATTTTTCTATTTTATGAAAACTGTACCCATTCCAATGATTTTATAGGGTTTATCATCACCCAATCGAACCTCTCCAAAATCTCCTTGAACATAATCATGAAAATGTTTCCTATAAGGTGTGGAATGGAATGAGGCCCCTGAATCTACCACCTAGGCATCCATAATATTTTCTAATGAAAGAATTAAAGCATCTTGCAACACATAACCTGTCACATTCGCTTCATGATTGTTTTCTTGTTGCACGTCTCCTTCTTTTCCCTTCCGAGACTTGCAGTCTTTCTTCAGGTGTCCTTTCTTCCCGCATTTATAGCATACTATCCTCGATCTGGACTTGGATCTACCTTTCCTTAACTTACTGCAATATATTGGGCTCTTTCCTCTTTCCATTTGTCTTCCCCTAGTATCTGCAGTCAAAGCATTACCTGATGTCTCACCAGAGCTTTTCCGTCGCATTTACTCGCTAAGGATTGCACCGACAATATCATCAAACTTTAAAGTACTAAATCCACAGACAGAGTTACTAATGGCCATAACTAAACCATTCTAGCTTTCTAGCATTGAGCATAGAAATAAAAAAGCCCTAACTTCATCATCAAAAGTTACCCTTACAGAATTTAACTGACTGGCAGCTGTATTAAATTCATTTAAATGATCAGCAACAGATCCACCTTATGACATCTTCATATTAAATAAACGCTTCATAAAAAATACCTTATTTGAGGCTGAGGGTTTTTCATATAGTTTAGCCAATGACTTCATTAATCCCTCTATTGTCGTTTCCTTTGAAATATCAAATGCTACTGATGCCGCTAGGAAAAGCTGTATTGTTCCAAGTGCCTTTCTGTCGAGAATATCCCATTATGTTTCTATCATACTCATCGGATTCTTTGCCTTTCCACTCAATGGTTGGTATAGACCTTTCTGGTACAAATAATCTTCCATCTGCATCTTCCAAAGCTGGTAGTTTTTGCCGTTAAAGTTTTCGACCCTAAACTTACCATCTTTTGCCATATCTCCCACTCGAACCAGGAACCCTTCTATCTTGTGAGTTTATCAGCCAAATAGACCTCCGGCTCTGATACTAGTTGTTAGAAAATTATATATTACAGAGCAATGGAACACATAAAATATTCAAAAATATAAACAAAAAAAACACATAAAACAAGAGAGACACAGATATACATGGTTCACCCAATTTGGGCTACGTCCATGGAGAAACAAAAAGTCCTTCCTTTTATATTATCCAACAAACTTAAGTGATACAACCTACAATAGATCCGTTGTAATTCCCAACTTTCTCTCACACAATCTCCTCTCTCTTTCTCACTCAAAAAACAAATCTACATAGACACAATAAAATTCCCTCATATATAGTGAGAGGTTGCCTTTTAGGGCCAAAAACCCTAAATTAAACATAACTTCTACTGTCAAATCTCCGCCTAATGAACGACCTAGATTGACTATGAAATTACAACATTTTACAAGGCAATTTTACATCTATTTTTAGCTTTGGGGGCACTACCCCCGATCCCTCGCCAAGGGGGGGCTCCTAAAGATCACTGCTGCCCCCCTTGGACCCCCCTTGCAGTGCAAATATTATAGGCGGCGTTGCCGCCACATTACGAACTGGGGTCTAATGCGGTGATACCTCTAAATAAAGAAGATAATCAGGCTCCACTCCCAACAAGAACAAGCCACCAGAAACTTCCCTCAAACCCTAAGCTTCAAAATGAAGTACCTACACAAGAAATAACACAAGATGAGCACACACAAAAAGATTTTATGATGAAATCTCTCTTGCACATGTTTTAGAGAATCTTAGCAAGAAGAAATCTATGTGTACACATAAATTCCCATCAAAAGAAGGAACATAGAAAGACAAAATTAACAAAATAAAGCGTGCTCTCACTGCTAAAAAACCATTAAGAAGAAGTGCGCGACTTATGAAATCAACTGTTAAATAGTATCTAGGTTTTATTGATTTAGAAGAAGAAGTAATGAAAATACCATCACCAATTGCAAGTCCAACAAGAAAGACCTTAGAAATTGACCTTGTTCAATAGGAAATCTATGACTATATAGAATCTCTTAAACAAATTACCCAAGGAAAAGATGTTCATTTATCCTCAAATCAAGAAGAAATTATGAGTGAAGAAGTTTATTTCATCCCTCTAGAAGAATCCATAATTGAAAATGATTTTAAACATGAAATTTTTGAATTAGAAGTGTTAAACAAGTTTATGAAGCAAGAACATGAAGCAATGAAGGTACAAAATGACATTCAAAGGACTCAAAACGACAATATTCTCTTACATATTTGCCACTGGTATAAGAAAAACAAGAAGTTAAAGGCTAAAAACAAACTTCTCAAAATCAAAATCAAGAGTTTTCAATGCAGGATTTTAATGAAGAAATCAAGGATGGAACCAGAAAAGCAAAGAATACTAATCTAGATGTTCTTGCTCAAGCCTCTGACATAGCTTAGTGATAGAGAGGGTCACAAAATTTTGAAATTTTGTGCGTGAGGACATGCAATATCTTTTGTGTGGGGGAATGTTGAAAACCAAAATTGTTCCTTTTTGACACCTTAAACTCCATTCACTCCATTTCCTTCCTTTTTGACTATAATAATCTCAATAAGGTGTCATATTGTAAAGCTATTGGAAAAAGTAGGTACTTAATCATATTTTATTCATAGTTTCATTGTTTCCTTATTACTTTATTTAATATTTTCATAAGCTACAAAATTGCATCAATTGTGAAACTTACTTGAAGAATCAATAGGTTCCAAAATACCAGTTGAGGAACGAAATGTATGGATAGGTAGCCACAACTAGCATAACAATATCAACCTATCTCCATGATCCAACGAGATGATAAGGATGCCGTATGAGAAGGTCAATGTGGAAGTCAACCCAGTGAAAAGGGAACCAAAGACGAATCAAGTGAGCAAGGAGATCAATGATAAGGATGAAGCTGATATTTTTCCTTGTGATTTTATTCTTCGATAGAAAATCATGAAGAATCACTATTTTGTGTTATCTTATGTCATTTTTAGAGTTTCTGTCAAGTAGGATAGGCTTAGAAATCTCCAAACAATTTAATGAAGGAGGTTATAAAACCTGTCTCTCAGAACGATAATGACAGGCTGGTTATTATTTTGAAATACTCTTTGCAATTATTAAAGTGAGGTTGCTATTCCTCAGTGTGTTGTGTTTAAATGTGTCTTTAGTCTCTATTGATCACTGTGTACCTACAACTCACAAGAGAGCCCCCTGGGAGCTGTAAGGTTTCATTTCATTTTTAGTTAATATTTTAGTTTTGTAGCATTAGATTATCATAGCTAATCTTTCAGTTTTGACTATGATAGTGTGAACAGAGTTTGCTGAAGATTTATTTCATAGTTCTAATCATTTTATTGAGTGAAGGATGAAGAAAATAAATCAAAAGGGATATATTATGCACATGTAAATTTTGAGGAGTAGAATCATTTAATTTCAAATTTCTATTAGGAGTATAATTCTTCCAAGGATTTATTAGTGTGATTCAGATTTTCCAATGTGATATTTTATTTCTATACTTAAGGTTAGTTTCATTTATGTTAGTAAGAAGTAGATCTAATTTTGTTGGTGTGATATTTATTTCTGAAACTTTAATTAGCTTTCTTTTCTACAAGCGTAAATAAAATTTCAATTTGATTATGTTATTTAATTTTTCACTTCAGTTTGAGATTTATTTCTATCAGTGTGATATTTTCCTTTCCTGCAAGAGTGAGAATTTCTTAGATAAAACATGTGCACTAAAACATCCTAATTCAATTTTAGAATTTACTCACCTAATAAATAATTCTGGCATAACTGGTGCACATACACTTTATCAGTTTACAAGCCCTTGTTGATAATTACTGGCCTAATTTAATCTCAATTAAAAATTACCAAACATTGCCTCATAGGGAAATGGACTTTTATATTGAGTTGGTACCAGGAGAGACACCAACATCAAATGCACCTTACACAGTGAGCACTCTAGATTTAGTCAAATTGAATTTGCAGCTTAAGGAAATGCTTGATGAAGGACACATAAGGCCAAGTGTGTCACCTTGGGGTGAAATAGTGTTGTTTGTGGAGAAGAAGGATGGTACCCTTAGGTTGTGTATTGATTACATGTAGTTGAACAAGGTGACGATCAATAATAGGTACTCTTTGTCGTGGATTAATGACTTGTTTCATCAGTTGAAGGGAACATTAGTGTTCTCATATATTAAATTGAGATCAAGATATCATTAGATATGCATAAAAGAAGAGGACATCTACAAGACAACATTCCATACCAGGTATGAGCATTATGAGTTTGTAGTGGATCCATTTATTCTTACTAATTCTCCAACTACTTTCATGTGTTTGATGAATAATGTGTTTCATCCTTATTTGTATAAGTTTGCGAGAGCATTCATTGATAACATATTGATATATTCTAAGAATGGGAAAGATAATGAAAACACCTCGCAACATTATTGAGACTGTTGAGAGAGCATCGGTTGTATGCCAAGCTTAGTAAGTGCATTTTCTTTTAGACAAAAGTTCATTACTTGGGACATGTTGTTTCCAAGCAAGGTGCAGTGGACCTAGAAAAATCATAGCTATCATGGAGTGGGTAGCTCCTAGGAATGTGGATGAGGTCAAATCTTTCATGGGACTAGCATTTTATTTCAATAGGTTCATCAATAACTTCTTATGGATTTCCTATCCTATTATAGATTTGCAGCGAAAAGGGAGGAAGTTTGAATGGATTGAGGAGTGTGCAACTAGTTTTGAGCAATTGAATCATTTTCTTACAAATGATCCATTCTTGAAGATTACAGATGCAGGTAAAGAGTTCGTGGTATGTACAAATTCTTGCAAGAGGGGACTTGGTGGAGTCTTGATGTAGGAGGGACAGATGGTATGCTATGAGTCAAGGAAGTTGAATGAGCATGAGAAAAAAAATGTGACACGTGATCTTGAGTTGGAAGCTATCATTCATGTATCGAATATGTGGAGATATTATCTCCTTGGTAGGAGGCTTATTCTAATGGGTGATCATAGTGGAATGAGGTACTTGTTTGACCAACCCAATCCAAATACTAGAAAATATATATGGTTAGCTACCCTTAGTGAGTTCGACTTCGAAGTTAGGCACATTATGGGAAAGGAGAACAAGGTCGTAGATGCTCTGAGTAAGAGAGTGCATGTGAGTCATATCAGAACAATTAGTTCTTATGGGAAAGACTTGTAGTAGTGGATCTTGCAGGAAGAAAAACATGATGATAGATACCAATAGTTGAGGCACAGATTACAACAACAGGGTGAAGGTAAAAGGGATGAGGGGTATCATCTCACAACAAATGGCTTGGTCATATTTAGGAACAAGATTCATATATTAGGTGACAGTGAGTTCAAGAATCTTTTCTTGAGGAATTTTCATCTTTAGCCATATTCATGAAATCCAGGATATTAGAAGATATTGATAACAATTAAGAAATTATATCATTGTTCAAATTTGAAGAAAGAGGTGGCTAAGTTTGTTGCGAGATGTTTGGAATACTAGTAGGTAAAATCAGAGTGTAAGCATCCAGGTGGTTTACTACAGCTAATTTTGATTCCAAAGTGGACATGGGAGGTCGTTTCCATGGAATTCGTTACAGGTTTACCAAGGACATTGAGATAGCTTGATTCTATCATGGTTGTGGTTGAAAGGTTAAGTAAGGTAGCTCACTTCATTGCAGTTAAGTCTACAAATTGAGCTAGTGAAATAGCTTAGATTTTAATCAAGGAGATAGTGAGGTTACATGGTATTCCTAAGAATATCATATGAGACAAATATGCCAAGTTCACTTCCATGTTTTGGAAAGAGTTGGCTGCAAGTTTGGGGGCATATTTGGCTTTAAGTACAAATGATCATCCAAAGATAGATGGACAGACAAAGAGGGTTAACAAGATTATTGAAAACATGTTGAGTATGTATGTCATGAATTAGTAATGGAAGTGGGAGGACCATCTTCCACTAGTAGATTTTTCTAATAATAATGGGTATCAGGAGAGCTTGAAGATGAGTCCATTCGAGGTTCTTTACAGGCGAAGTTGTAATACACCTATTAGTTGGAGTGATCTAGTTTACAGGGTGTTGATTGGACTAGATATGTTGGTAGAGACGGAACAAGAAATGTAGGTTATTAAGACGAATTTGAGTGCAACACAATATAGGCAGAAGAGTTATGTAGATCAATATAGGTTATTTAAGGAGTTTCAGGTTGGGGAGCATGTGTACTTGCACATCAAGCATAAGAGGAGCTCCTTGAGGATTGGATCATGTGCCAAACTGGAAACTTGGTATGGAAGGCCCTTCGAGATCCTTGAGAGGATTGGACCAATGGTCTACAAATTTGCATTTCCTCTAATTGTGAAATTCCATAATGTATTCCTTATTTCATTGCTTAAGAGATATGTGTAGGATGTTGATCATGTAGTTGAATGGTCTGTATTATAGGTCGAACTAGAGGGAGAATTCCAACCAAAACCACAATGCATATTGTAGTGGAAACAATTCATGCTCTAGAATTGAGCAATAAAGCAAGCTAAAGTGCAGTGGAAACACTTTTGGCCCAATGAAGCTACATGGGAGATGGATTATTAAATGCATGCTATGTATACTTCATTATTTGTTGGGTCAAGAAAATGAGTTTTGGTATATGTATGCATATATGTGTATAGTTGTAGATAATGCGATCATATATGTTATAAAGCTCCAATACGTAGTATGATTGTCATGTTTGTCATGTTGGTCATGTTTTTAGGAGTTTTTCATTGTAAATATAGCATCGAGCTATGTTATAAAGCTCCATGGGCAATATGTTTTATTTTTAGTGGTTTGCTGGTCATAGGTGTCATAAAACACTGAGGACATTGTTCCCCTAAGGGGGAGGGGTTTGTAACAATCTCAAGTTAAAAGTTCATGTAATAAAGGTTAATAAAGGAAAAATAAGACCAAGGTTATGGGACATGTATTACAAGATGAAATTTGGGCAAAGCACTATAGTGGGCATCACTTTTGGTTTATTTATGGATAAGGAAATTGGAGAAGGCATTGGCAAAGGAAAAGAGGCATTAATTGGAATTTATTTATGAAAATAAAGGAAAATAGGAGAAAAGGAAGGTGAAGAGACACAAATTTCCATGAGAGGGAAATTAGAGGAAAATGAAGAAAATAAAGGCCTCAATGATAAAAAGGCTTATGAGGATCAATTCACAACTTTTGTCAGTTTGGATTTTGAATTAGTTTCAGAGAGAGAAAAGAAAAAATAGGAGAAAGCAAGAAAGCAAGCAAAGGATGGAAAAGGAAAGAAAAGGAAATTAAGAAGGAGGTTGGATCAACAACTTCAACATGAGGATTTTGTAGGTAACAAGCTGCATGTGTGATTTCCTAGCTGAGGTGTGAATGCATGGTACATGCATTTGCGTATTTGGTTCATTTATTATCATTAATGGCATGGGTTTTTCGTTTTTGGACAGTGGCTTTAGCCTTGCCTTTTCATTTCCTAGATAGACATGGTGTGATGGGATTCATTTCTTGGTTGAGCTTTGGATTGACAAAAGTTTTTGGAACTGGGTGAGGTGGTCTTAGGAAATTGCCCAAGGGTTGGGGGTGGAGATGGTTTTATATAGGAAGCCCTTGACAAGTGGGTGGAGATAGGAAAATTCCTCAAGGTATGGTGAAGAAATTCTGAGGCATCCACCTTGTTTTGGTTTTGTGATCTCTTGACTGGTTTTGGAGAGATCATGGTAGTTTTAGGGTGGAAGTGGTTTAACCTCTGGATTGCCTTGGTTGTTTATGTCTTGGTTTATCCCATGAGATCCCACATTTTTTTATACAATAATTTGTCACACTCCCTGTCTCATACCCTGAGTTGTCGAACTTTTCTCAAATTGTTGCAAAGCGACAAAAGTTGTCAATGAATTCACCATGAAAAAATTGATCAGATCATCCCTGAGAAAAGAAGAAGAAATACCTAGAAGTAATTCTCGAAGAGCTTGTCAAAAAAACCTATTTTCAAGACCAATGCTACTTTTAGCAACTAAACCTGTGCTGGTACCCTTTGGTCTAACTAGTGACTAGCGCTGGCAACATGACTTTAGATAGTAAAATCTGCACTGGTCCTCTTCAGGCAGTTTCTCCAAAAATGGAGCAGAAGCTTCTCTTACTAGAAGCCTTGAGAACGACGAGATGGTTATTGTTGAATAAGGATATAGTCAAGTTCTCCCTTTTTTATTCCTTGATCCTACCTTTAGGGATCTTCCCCTTAATAAGTGGACCTTCTTCCCCCTTTTGTGGATCCCTAACTCCCTCTCCTTCTCTATAAATTCATTCCCATACATCCTCAAATAGTTGGTCATATTAGAATGGTCATGTTGTTTCTAAATTGTTCCTAATTATTGCCAGTTTGTGAAGGAGAAAGGAGATCTTGAGAAGTCTTGTCTTGGACTTGGAAACCCATTCTGAAGGAGGCTTCTGACATTAAGGCAGTATTTGTATGCTTCCCTATTATGTTTATTATTAAGACAATGCACATTTACTTTCCATAAGCATGTAAATGACTACTTGCTTAGTATGATGCTCCTTAAGATGTCATATGGATTACATTAGAATGCATATGCTATGTTTTTCCTTTTTTATCTTTGTTTTATCTCTCTTGTAGGTATTTGTTCACAACAGAATAACGAGGATCGAGCTTGGAAGTGAGGAGATCGATATTGACATCAAAAATTGAACATATAGGAGTGAGGTAGGCCATATTTACTCTCTCATGCCATTTTGATTTAAACTAGGAGAGTTTTGCATGGATTTGTTTCAGTTGTTACTAGATCCACTCATTGGAATAGAGGGATCGCTTATATCCATAGAAGGGATTGCCTAGTTAACACATTCATGCTTGGAATATGGCATGGGGGTGATTGTTTGAAAGAAATATTTGGTTTAGCTCAATCTATGGTAAAGTAGTACATGGAAGTCCCTAACTTGGTTGGAATTTTCATATGTTAATAAGAGTTATTTTCCTATTGTGATTTATGAGCATTTCTACTTTTTATTATGTTTCTTTAATGGTGGTTCTGTCATGGTTAATATCATGGTTATATGTTGGTTATAAGCATGGCTTATGATGAGCTCCAACTATGGCTCTTGTTATGCTTTGATAAGTTAATGAATGATTGATGAATGCATGAGATAACTAGTGGTGTTGCAATTACTTGAGAGGGAATTAGAACTTCTTAGTGATTCTCAACAGAAGTAAAAATATGTACACTCAAACATAAAATCATGACCTATAGCTTACAGGTTTACCATGTGTTTGATATAATGTCTAATATGTTATAGTTAGTCTAGGTTAAGTTTTGGCTTCAAGTTTGAATTATTAGCATTGTTGTTATGAGAAATATGGTTTTGGAATGTTACAGGAAGTTTTGGGTAGTGGTCTGGAGGCTACACTAGAAAAGTGGCTCAAATCTCAGGACCACAAGCACAAAACTAATGATCTGGGGTCATAACCACATGACGCAAGGCTTATGAGTGCAGTTGGAGGCTCACAAATGCATGTAGGTAGTGTCAAGGGTGCAATTGTATGTCTAGGTATAAGTAAAAGGGCTCTAACTTAGGGATTGGTTGCCTGAAGTGGTTTTCATCCTCTGAGTGATCTATGGTTCTTGAGGAAGGTAGGTAAGTCTCATTTGTGGACCTCACTTCCTTAAGTGGAACTAGGAGGTCATGTCATATCATAGTAGCACTTTGATTCACATTACCTACAAGGCTTGTGAATTTGGGTAAATGTGGGGTGGCACGTTACAATTTTGCGATTTGGGGTTGCTCTTGCACTACTTCAAATTCAAAAATCCAAAGTCTTGCTTCTTTTGTTTACTTTTTTGTTTAATCTTTGCAGCATATTGATATGCTACAACAAGCGAGGAGATGTCCAGGAACTCCATTTCTTCCTTAATGTATTTGTGTAAACAACCGCAATACTTGAGCATTAGATGTTGCTCAAATTCTTTGATACCCAACTTTGTGCATAGAGTATGGAAAATATTTGTGATCTCATGCACATCATGGTCCCTTTGTTGTCATAGTGTGGTCCATTGTATGTACTTATGTTCATAGCTCCCAACAGAGTAATATTATTCCTTGATAGCATCTGGGAAAAATTTCCAAGAAAGTGTGGTTGTAAATAGAGAGGGTTCCTTGACCCTTTTCTCACAGAAAGTTTCCCACTAGTCCTTGACATGGGGGGTGACCTTAAGCAATGAAAAATTAATATTTTCCCTATCGAAGAAACTATGGATCGAACAGTAACCTTCCAACATACTTAACCATTTATCTACAACGTCTGCATTTATATAATCCAGGTGGATATTGGTGGCCACCCACCTATCCCACTTGGACCCCCACCATTTTTTTTTTGAGTTTCCTTAATTGTAGCACAATTTACTATTTTTTGCAGTTTTTCGGGTCCCAAACTTTGAGAGCCGTTTTGAGGCTGTAAATGATCTTTTTTTGGAAAACAGGAAAACTTGTATGTTAAAATAAGGGTTTGTAGTCAAAATTTGTAGTCCTCAGATAAATAATTTTAACGAGGTATCCTATGCGTAAAAAAAAGATCGTATGCTAAAGTTACAACAAGAGGAAGTTGATGTACCAATTTATCCCAACAGGGCCCACAGACTTTTGGCGCTTCATCTCCTAGGGTTAGGTTTTTGGATGTTTAGGGTTTTCCATTATTTCTCAATAATAAATATTTCTTCAAACCTCATTGTAACATTGTTCAGAAGGCATGTAGCCATAACATCTATTCTTAGAGATAAGCTACCATCACATGAGCTAGATTATTCCATTCTGCATGTAAACATATTTCATTACTTTTCTATTAATGAATTGAAGTTCTGTTTTCATTGTTTCTCTTCATATTTGTATTTCATTTCGTTCCTTCATAAATATGGATTAGTGGTATCATAATTGTCCGTTATTTCTCTATTTTTCTATGCATGTCCCCAATGAGGTCGAGGTATAAGGAGTTAGGGCTCAAATTGGTTTAACCTTTGCAAGACGGCCCCGATAACTCCGACGACCTCCCATCGTGGAAGTAAAGAAAGACGAGGGAGCAGGAGATCCTTTCAAAATATTGGTTAAATAATCCCTCAAGCAACAAAGGAATGCAATGATGGAAATATTTGACCAGATCCTTCAGTGGATGCCCATTGACGATGCATCTTCATCCAATAATCACTTCGGAGGCATCACCCCCCCACTTCAAGTTACAAGTAAAATTCGATATCCCTATATTCTAAGGTCAAATAAATGCATATTTTGTAGATAAAGGATTGAATTTGTTGGAAGGTTACTTTTCGATCCATAGTTTCTTTGATAGGGAGAATATTACTTTTGCACTGCTCAAGGATGCTCCTCACGTCAAGGACTAGTGGGAAACTTACTGTAAGAAAAGGGTTGAGGAATCCTCTCTATTTACAACCACTTCCTCTTGGAACTCTTTCTGAGATGCTTTCAAGGAACAATATTACGTTGTGGGGAGCTATGAGGACAAGTACATATAATGGACCACACCACGACAATAAAGAGACCAAGATGTGCATGAGCTCACAAATATATTTCATACTCTACACACAAAGTTAGGTATCAAAGAATCTGAGTGACATCTGGTTCTCAAGTACCATGACTATTTGTACAAATACATTTAGGAATAAATGGAGTTCCTAGACATCTCCTTGCTTGGTGCAAAATACTGATATGCATCCAAGGTTGAACAAAAGTTTAAACAAAAGAAGCGTGACTTTGGATACGTAAATCAAAATTAGGGCAAGAGCACCCCCAAACCGAAGAGAAAAGGACAAAGCCAAGGTGGGGTGACCTAGGATAAACCACCAAAGATGCAAGAAAAGAAAAAAACCATGAAGATAAAGGACACAGGAAAGTGGTGTGAGTTCCATAAGAGCCCAACTCACAATGAAAGTGAGTGTCGAGCCAAGAAATCATTGGTGTCTGAACTGAAGGCTTCGGAGTCAGATGCATGTTCCGACTCTGAGTCAGAACCCGACAAGGGGATTGAAAAAGGGAAGAAACTTATTGATGTGGATCCAAATGCCATTTTTTCCACCATCAACATCCAGAAGATTAAGCCTAAAGATCTAGAGGATGGGGAGTGTCTCTTCCACTCACAGATGTGAATGAAGGGTTCTATATTGCAGTTTATTATTGACAACGAGAGCCAAAAGAAGGTCATTTTAGAAAATGTTGTGAAGGATTTGAGCTTACCGACCACACCACAATCACATCCATAGACCATTGGGTGGCTCCACCAAGGTCGAGTTTTTCACATCAAGAAACAGTGTTTCCTTCCTTACAACATCAAGCCCTTCGCAGATGAGGTACTATGTGATGTTTCTCCTCTTGAAGTTTGTGATGTATTATTAGGCCAACCATACTTGTGGAAGCATCATGCTATATATGATTCTAGGCCTCACACTTTTATTATCATTTTGGGAAATAAGTTATACATGATATTAGAGGTAGCCCTACCTACCGCCATATCTTTGATCTCTGCTAAGAAATTCAGTAAGATCATCTCCCAGACCAGGATATTTGTTTTATTTCTGATTCAATCTCAAAGTAAGGGGAATATCTTGGCCACATCCGTGGTCATGGGAAAGGTTCCTCCATGCAGCAAAATTAGGTGAAGAAGGTCGTGGAAGAATACAAGGACGTCTTCTCCTCACCCAAATGGGTACCTTGCACTGTCAGGTCAAGCATTCAATCAATATGACTCTTAGAGCACCCCTACCCATGGGACGATATACCACCCTTCGATTCTAGAAAATGAAGAGACCAAGGAATAGATCTAGGTATTGCTGCAAAAATGGCACATACGATAGAGTTCCTCACCTTGTGGGAGCCTGATTGTACTTTTATAGATGAAGGATGGGACCTGGAGGATCTGCATTGATTATCATGCACTAAAAAAAATCATAGTGAGGAAAAACTACCCAATCCAATGGATTGATGATCTTTTGGACTAGTTAAATGGGGCCAAGTATTTCAACAAGATCTATTTGAAGTCTGGCTATTAGCAGGTTTCAATAGAGCCTATAGATGTATGGAAGACCAACTTCAAATCCAAGGAAGGATTTTTTGAATGGTTGGTCATGCCCTTCAGGTTTATAAATGTCCCTTCTACTTTATGAGGTTGATGGCTAACATATTGCGGCCCAACATGAACTCGTTCATGTTTTTTAATCTAGACCACATCCTCATCTTCAGCAAGAGTTGGGAAGATCACTTGCAACATATTCAACAGGTCCTTCAAACCTTGTGGCAACATAAACTGTGTGCCAACTTGGAAAGATGCACATTTGGCATGAGCCAGGTACAATGTCTAGGTTACATCATAGATGAGCGAGGCGTGCATGTGGATCTGGCTAATATCCAATTCATTTAGGATTAGTTAGCCCTGACTAGTCTCACAGAGTTTCACAAATTGTTGGGCCTTGAATTTTTTTATCAGAGGTTCATGTTGGGGTTTGTAACAACCCTAGTGAAAATTCCATGTAATAAATTTAACAAAGGAAAAATAATCACCATGATCATGGGACGCATATTCCAAGCTGAATGTTGGGTAAACAAATGCGTTGGGGATCACTTGTGATTAATTAATGGCTATGGAAATTGGAAAAGGAAATGACAAAGGATTTTGAGAGGCATGAGGCTTTAATTGGAATTTTAATTATGAAAATAATGGAAATTATGAGAGAAGGAAGGTGAAAGGTCACAGGTTGCACGTGAGGAGAAAAATTAAGAAAAGTTTTGGAAAATTGAAGAAAATAGAGGCCTCATTAATAAAAAGGATTATGAGGGTTAGTTGACAAACTTTTGTCAGATTAGTTTTGGAGCTCTCTCTATTCTCTCTCTTTCATACTCTTGGAAACTTAAAGTTTTCTTGTAGAACTCTTGGAGGAGTGTGGCATACTTTGAGTTTTGGAGCAAGAAGACAAAGGAAGAACAGGAAAGTACAACAGGACATCAAGATTAGAAACTACATCGAGTTTTTCTTGTAGGTACAGAGTTGCATGTGTGATTTCCTTGCTACTTTTGGCATGCATGGAATATGCCTGTGGTTTATTGGTTATGATATGTCATTGGCATGGAAGAAGCCTAGATTGATGGTGGATTTCTTAGCCTTTCAATTTCTTAGCCATGGTGTTGTGGGTTTATTTTTGTTTGTTTTCTGGTTGGTTCTCATGTTCCTTTGACTTTGGGTTGAGTTACTAGTCTTAGAAGCTCTGGTTGGACAAATGCTCTGGAATCTTGGCGGAAATTATAGGTTGAGTTACTATTCCTAGAAGCCCTGGTTGGAACAAATGATTTGGAGCCCTAAACAACTTGGATAGAGACCAATCTGGTGATGGTTAGTGATTTCTGACATGAGGTGGAATCATTGGTTGAGGGTTGAGGTAGTTTGGCCTCTGGAAGCCTTGGTTTGGTTTTGTTGGATGTGTTCCATGAGATCCCACATTCATTCTTGGAATATGGCACGGGGGTGATTGGTTGAAAGAGAGATTTGGTTTAGCCTAGTCTATGATTGGGTGGTTCGTGGAAGTCCTAGAACTGGTTGCATTTTTCATATGTTAATAAGAGCTTCTTTCCTCTTGTATTTAATGGGTAAATATACTTGTTTATATGTGGTTTTTATGGATGTTATATTATTTCTATTTTTGTTGATTATATGTTGGTTATGAGCATGTTTTATGACACTGACGATGTATGGATCTCATCATGTTTTGATTTGTAGATGAATGAAAAATGAATGCATGAACTAATAGATGATAATATAGCTAGTGTGATAAGGCATCAATGTTTCTTAGCAATTTTCAGATAATTATGAGACCCCTATGCTCAATATTTGTGACTTTTTGACGAAATTCTTGTAAAGATAGTAGGGGTCTAGTTGAGTACTTGTTGAAGTATTTGCATTTATATCATTTTTTTTATGATACTTTTCATTTCTGGAAGTTCCATGAAGTTCTGGGCAGTGGCCTAAGACCTGGCCTTGAAAAAGTGGCACAAAATTCAGGGTCATTAGGTTCAAACTAGCTGAAAAAGATCCCAGTGGATCGCATGCCCTTGCAGTGAGAGCGACTGGAGGGCCCCAATCACATGCATGTCCATGTCATGGGAGCAACTAAGGCTCTAGGGTATAGAAGTGTCAAGTTGCCTCAGGGGTTGATCACCTGGAAGGGTTGGTTGGCTCTTGTAGGTTCTGCAACGTGCAAAAGTTCAGATTGGTTATGTTGCGTCGATTCCACTTCCTTAACTGTACATGGGGAGTTGAATAAAATTGTAGTAGCCTCTCGTCGCATGTTTACCCTAGCGTACTGGTTAAATTGGGTAAATGTGGGAGGAGGGTGTTACAAAGTGGTATCAAAGCATGGTTCACCCTTTGGACGGGATGGTTGGTTTGTTGGTTATGCATTCATGTCAGTTGCATATATGTGTTCCTTATGCTCATGGTCTATGTGCTCGTTGAATATGTATGGAAGTGGTCATAGTTGCAGTGATGTCGCCATGTGGAAGTTGATGGTGTTGTTGTTGTATGTGGTCATCATGAGTGTATGTTAGTGATGCATTGGTTATGAATGTCAGTGCTTATATATTGTTGTGCACACATTTATATGGTTGTAGTTGTCATGCACGAGGTCATGGTATGTGGTCGGTGTGGTCATGCATTGATGATTGGGTAATGATTAATATGATGATTATATATTGATATGACTATGTTTATATATATATATATATATATAGATATATATATATATATATAATTTGGTTGGTCTTGCAGATGAGAGATCTTTCCTTGAATTAAATCGAGGTATGTTGGTTTGTTTATGATTTGGTTTAGCTGACATGATATACCTTGCAGGAATAAAACAACAAATATGACTAGAAATATGGTAGAATACAATTCTTGAGACTCTACCTATGGATTAGATGAGCAACATGGTATTGGGAATTCTTTTTACTCAGCAGACACATTCAAAAGTTTAAAGGTAGAAATAAGAAGATGTAAAGAAGATAATGACAAAATCATGCAGGCACATGAGAAACAAGCAAAGGTTAATGCAATAATACTTCAGAGTTTGTCAGAATTGTAGAGACAAGGACCACTCTGGATCAACCATGGCCAGGAGGACATAACTAATGGGGCATATGGTAGTAGATCTCATGGTGGGCATAGGTCGGATAAAGTTGACACGATTAGAGATGGTAGGTTCTTGGATACTCTAGATAGGAGAGGTGATGGATAAAACTACTATTCTAGTTATGGTTTTGACAGGTATCATGGTCATCATCGTTATCATCCTTACAGGAGGAGTGACAAGGGATATTTTCCAGATGAGTTCAATAAAGCAAAGCTGCCTACATTCGATAGGGAAATGAAGAAGTCACAGGATGCAAAAGCGTGGTTTCTTGGTATGAATAAGGTTTTTAGATTGCATGATTACTCAGAAAACATGAAGGAAAGAATAACAACATTCAGCCTTAAAGGTAAAGAAGATATCTGGTGGGAAGATGTAAAGAATATCAGAAGTAGTGATGAATAGGAGTTGACTTGGAGTGAGTTAGAGAGACTATTCAGGAAGAAGTATCTATCAGAGAGATAATATGATGACAGGGAAAAATAATTTTATGAGATGAAAATGGGATCTATGACCGATGAGGAGTATACTAGAAAATTATTGGAGTTATTGAGGTATGTGCCTTACCTCAAGGAGGAGAAGGCCAAGATTCATATATTCATTAATGGGTTTTCGATAGCATTCAAAGACACGATTGAGTTTGATGAGACTAGATCATTGGATGAGGTCATCCAAAAGCTAACATATTGTTTTGAGAAATTAAAGCACAGATATGAGACTAGGAAAGATTGGAAAAGTAATGATATGAATAAAGGAAAATGGGACAAGAAGCGATCTAGACCTCATGACACAACTAAAAAATAGAATGTAACCCCACATAAGAAGTTCAATGCATCTAATAGAGGATAGGGATTTCAGTTTGAGGAATAGAACATAGGTGATGGTTGGAAGCCCTTCCAGTGTTGGAATTATGGAGGAGAACATTGCAGGAGAGATTGTCCACAACATCAGGGTGGTAGGTCTAATATTTATAATGCACAAGATGCACATACAGTTGGGGATGTTGGGCAAATCATTCCATGAATCTATGCAACATTGGAGAACAGGCAGGCAAATCACCAGGCATCTATTATTGAGATGGATGGTAATATTTGTGATACAGTTGCTTCTATTTTAATTGAACCTAGATCTAATTATAGTTATGTTAGTCCCAACCTAGTGGCTAAGTGTGGTTTTAATAAATAAGTGCGGGTAGAATCTTGGTTAGTGTAGTTAGCTACAGGTACAAAGAAGAGAGTTCATCATTGGGTAAGATCTTGTGCATTTGAGTTGAAAGGCATGCCTACATCAGCACATTTGAATGTACTTGCATTGGGATCATATAGTATGTTGTTGGGTATGGACTGGTTATATCTTTAGAACTAAAGTGGACTATTATGATAAAGCCATTGAGTGTTTGGATGAAAATGGAGGACATAGTGTCTTACAGGGTAAGAAGAATGTAACATCAGTTAGAATGGTTACAACTATGTAGGCGAAGTGCAGTTGTAGGAAAGGGTGTGTGTTATTTGCAGTGCATATTTCTAGTGAAAAAAATAAGGAATTTGAGGATGAGGATGTCTTGAGCAGGTACCCAGTTATACAAAAATTTCAGTCTTAGAGTTTCTACCTCACATGGAAGTAGAATTTTCTATTGAATTGGTACCAGGGGCAACACCAACATCAAAGGAACATTACAGGATGAGCTCACCGGAGTTGGTGGCGTTGAAGTTGAAATTGAAGGAAATGCTTGACAAGGGATACATTAGGCCAAGTGTATCACCTTGGGGAGCACCAATGTTGTTTGTAAAGAAGGATGGTACTCTCAGGTTATGCATTGATTACATATAGTTGAACAAAGTGATGTTCAAGAACATGTATCCTTTGTCGAGGATTGATGACTTGTTTGATCAGATGAAGGGAGTGACACTATTCTTGAATCTTTATATGAGATCAGGATATCATCAGGTACGCATTAAAGAAGAGGGCATATACAAGACTACTTTTCGGATTAGGTATGGGAATTATGATATTGTTGTAGTTCCATTTCGTTTGACAGATGATCCATATAATTTTATGTGCTTGATGAATAGTGCGTTGTATCCTTATATGGAAAAGTTTTTTATTGTGTTCATTGATGATATATTGGTATATTATAAAAATGAGGAAGAACAAGCTGAAGATTTAGTAGCAGTATTGAGATTGCTGAGAGAGCATCAATTGTATGCTAAGCTTAGTAAATGTAGTTTTGTTTCAGACAAAGGTACACTAATTGGGGCATGTGGTATCCAAGGAAGGCATATTATTGGATTGGAAGAAGATACAGGCCATCATGGAATTGGTAGATCCTCGGAATGTGGATGAGGTAAGATCATTCATGGGGTTCGTAGGTTATTACAGGAGGTTCATTAGGAACTTCTCTCACATTTCTTATCCTATTACATCGTTGCAAAGGAAAGGTAAGAAATTTGAATTGCCAGAGGAATGTGTAGAAAGTTTTGAACAATTAAAGGAGTTGTTGAAAAATGATACAGTGTTAAAGATTGTAGATTCGGATAAAGAATTTGTGGTATGTACAGATGCTTGCAAAAGAGGAATTGGTGGAGTCCTTATGTAGGAAGGACAGGTAGTATGTTATGAGTCAAGGAAATCGAATGAGCATGAGCAGAATTTCCTGACACATGATCTTGGGTTGGAAATGGTCATCCATGCTTTGAAGATGTGGAGACACTATCTTCTTTGAAGGAAGTTCATCTTGATGCGTGATCATAATGGATTGAGGTATCTATTTGACTAATCGAATTTGAATTCCAGGAAAGCTAGATGGTTGGCCTGTTTGATTGTGTTATACTCTTTCCACGACTAGCCCACATAGTTAACCGGGGGGTTAGAAAGGGGGGGATGGGGAGCCCCCATTTCGTTGCGCCGATTGCGCAGGTCACCCCATCCTATGGGGCCTAGGGAAGTACCCTCAAAAATTTTGTTTTTGGACTCTATATTAGGTTGGACGGACCTACCTATGGTTTTGTGCATAATTGTTTACACATGGTTTTGGATGCGATGGTTTTCAGTCCATGGTTTTGGACGCGATGGTTTTCAGCCCATGGTATTGGATGCTTCGGCATGTATAAATATGTATTGTAATATTGAAAGGAATATAATGAAAAATAAAGCTGGTAGTCCCAATTTTGGGATCCACGGGAAAATCTTTGTGTATATTTGTTTTATGTGTTATGCTCTCGCATTGTTTATTTTCTGTGTTTTAGAATTCGTATGTAGGTAATTTCTATATGGGGTTAAAACCTACATTTGGTATCAGAGTTGTTTTGGCTTCAAGGGGATGCCTTTGCTACTGATGGGTTTCGCTCGGGCCTGTGGTAGACCTTGTTCAATGGAGATCAGCGGGATCGATTTTAGTGGTGAAAGAAGATGGCGAGCAGTGGAAAGATAGAGATAGAGAAATTTAATGGTAAAAGTTTTGAGTTATGAAAACTCAAGATGGAGGATCTATTGGTGGATAAAGATCAGTGGATCACAGTAGATCCAGGTACTAAAACAACGAGAGTGTCTGATGAAGAATGGAAGAAGTTGGATCGGAAGGCAAAGAGCACAATATGATTGTGTGTCTCAGATTCTGTATTGTTGAATGTATCAGGGGAAGCTATAGCGAAGGATTTGTGGTAAAAGTTAGGGACTTTGTACCAATCTAAGCCTCTGGTGAATAAACTATTCCTACTGAAAAATCTATATAACCTGAGGATGAAAGATGGAGACTCGGTGATAGAGAATATGAATGCGTTTAATACTGTGGTAAGTCAGTAATCATCTGTTGATATAAAAATTTCAGATGAAGATAAGTGCATTAGTTTGTTGTGTTCTCTACCAGATTCGTGGGATAATCTGGTTATTGCAATAGGTAGCAATGCAATTACCTTGCATTTTGATGAAATAGTCTCACCCTTGCTGATGGAGGAGATGAGACGGAAAAATATGGAGAGCCAGAATGGTGATGCCTTGTCTATATGAGGATAGTCCCAGAACAGAAACAAAAATAAGTCATCGAGTGGGAGATCTAAATCTAGAGGGAGATCTAAATCTCTAGGAAAACCTGTAAAGGTGGTGTGCTGGAAATGCGGAAAGGAAGGGCACTACAAAAGGGACTGTAAATCTAAAGCTCCTGACAAAGGAAAGGGATCTGATGATGCTCCTTCTATAGAGTTGAAAACCACCTCAGATGAAGGTGGGGATGTGTACTTGGCTTCTTCAAGTACACATCTAGATCATGAGGCATGGTTGATTGACACAGGTTCATCCTTTCACTTCACTCCCCATGGAGAGTGGTTTTGTGAGTATGAGAAATACAATGGTGGTGATGTCTTCTTAGGGGATGATAGGAAGGATAGAAACATTGGTTGTGGAAAAGTAAAGTTTAAGTTGCAAGGTGGAAGGGTTAGAACACTTCTGAGTGTTCTACATATTCCTACATTGGCCAGAAATCTGATTTCTGTAAGCAAGTTGGATGATGTAGGTGTAAAAATAGTGTTTGAGAAGGATACCTGCAACATGGTTTGGGGAGTACTGGTATTGATGCGGGGAGTTCGGATTGAACTATGTACAAGCTGTAAGGTAGCACTATTATTGATGGGTGCAACAGTTATGTGGTTCCTGAAAGTGGAGCAAAAAATCTAGTGGTCTCTGGAGAGAAGACCATGCTGTGGCATCAAAGGCTTGGACATATTGGAGAGAAGGGCCTTCGAATACTTTATGGTAAAGGTATGGTAGAAGGTATGAGTAATAGCTCTCTAGATTTTGATTTCTGTGAAAACTGTGTATATGGGAAGTAGAATCGGGTGAGTTTCCCCTCTGGTGGTAAGAGGATGAAACATATATTAGAACTTGTGCACATTGATGTGTTTGGACCTATGAAGGTTCCATCACTAGGTAAGTCTATGTACTATGTATCATTTATAGATGACTTCCCAAGGAATACATGGATATATATCCTTAAGAATAAATCTAAAGTCTTTGACAGGTTTAAAGAATTTAAGGCTCTGGTGGAAAACTAGACAGGGAAGAAGATAAAGGTGTTGAGGACAGATAATGGTGGAGAGTTTTGAAGTAAGGAATTTGAATAATCTCGTAAAAAGTGAGGTATAGCATGACAGAAGACTACTCCATACACACGTAAGAAAAATGGAGTTGCAGAAGGAATGAACAAGACATTGATGGAAAGGGCAAGAAGCATGCTCAGTGGTGTTGGGTTAGGACAGGAATACTGGGCAGAGGCAGTGGAGACAGCATGTTACCTGGTCAACAGATCACCTTCATCAGTGTCAGAGGATAAGACTCCACAAGAGGTATGGATTGGTAACAAACCCTCTCTTTCACATGTGAGGGTATTTGGATGTGATACATATGTACATGTTCCAAAGGAGAAATGAACCAAGTTGGCTAGTAAATCGGAAAAGTGCATCTTTATTGGGTATAAGGATGGTTTAAAGGGTTATAAGCTTTGGAACCCAGTAACAAGGAAGGTTGTGTACAACTGAGATGTGGTGTTCATAGAGGTAAAAGATGTTATTAAACATGAAATCCAACCAAAGGAACCCGAGAAGATAGAGTTTGAGCTAAAGCGGGAAGAATCAGACTCTATAGTAGAGGAGGAATCAGAAGATGAAGAGCCACAAACTCCGGGTGTGAGAAGATCAGTCCGAGAAAGAAGGCAACCAGAAAGGTATATTCCATCTACTTTTTGTTCAAATTTTGCTTTATCTGTTGCTGATGATGATCCCATAACTGTGAAGGAAGCAGTAGATTCATAGGATGGAAAACTCTGGAAAGAGGCCATGGTTGATGAAATGGCATCTTTGCACAAAAATGAGGCTTGGGATCTGGTGGAGTTGCCAGTTGGAAAGAAACCCATTGGCAACAAATGGGTGTTCAAGAAGAAGACAAATGCAGAAGGAAAGGTGGAGAAATACAAATCTTGGTTGGTAGAAAAAGGTTATTCCCAGGTGTCAGGAATTGATTTTGGTGATATTTTTTCTCCTGTTGCCAAGGTAACTTCTATTAGATTAATTTTATCTGTTGTTGTTGCTTTTGATTTTGAGGTAGAACAAATGGATGTGAAGATAACATTTCTTCATGGGGATCTTGAAGAGGAGATCTACATGAAGCAACATGAAGGCTTTGCAGTGAAGGGAAAGAAAGAACTAGTATGCAAGTTAAAGAAGTCTCTGTATGGGTTAAAATAGTCACCAAGGATGTGGTATCAGAAATTTTATACATTTATACAAGGACTTGGCTTCACCAGAAGCAAAGCAAATCACTGTGTGTATTTTAAATTAATTGGTGACTATGTTATTTATCTGGTCTTGTATGTGGATGATATGTTGCTGGTTGGAAATGACAAAGAAATTATCCAGGATTTGAAGACCCGTTTGTCCTCCAAATTAGACATGAAAGATCTTGGTGCTGCAAACTATATTTTGGGCATGGAAATTAAAAGAGATCAGACAAAGAGGAAACTCTGGTTAAACCAAAGGAAGTATGTCGAGACAATATTACAGAGGTTCAATATGCAGGATAGTAAATTGGTGAAGGTTCCTATTCTTGTAGGTGTAAAGTTATCTGATGAACAATGTCCCAAGACACACGAAGAGGAAGAGGACATGTCCTGTGTTCCATATGCAAGTGCAGGCAGTAGCCTGATGTATGCGATGGTCTGTACTAGACCAGACATTGCACATGCAATGGGAGTATTGAGTATGTTTATGTCAAAACCAGGGAAGGAACATTGGACAATAGTGAAACGGGTTTTTGGGTATTTGCGTGGCACTAGTGATTATGGTTTTTGCTACCTAGGAAGACCAGGATTGGACAAAGTGTTGGATATTCGTGGCTTTTTTGATGTAGACTAGGCTGGAGATTTGGATCAGAGAAGATCTACAAGTGGGTATGTGTTTAGCCTATTTGGAGGTGCAGTCAGTTGGATGAGTAAGAAACAATCTGTAGTGGCACTATCAATTATAGAGTCAGAATACATGGAAGACACTCATGAAAGAAAGGAAGCATTTTGGTTGCAGAGATTGTGTTCAAGTATGGGGTTAGTACAGGGAGCTATAAGGATAGACTATGACAACCAAAGTGCAATTTTCTTGGCAAAGAACCCTGCATATCATTCAAAGACAAAGCACATTGATGTTCAGTATCACTTTATGAGGGATATGATAGAAGACAAAAAGGTGTTGCTAGTAAAGGTGGACACTTTGAAGAATATTGCAGATGCATTGACAAAATCTAGGAGCTCTGAGGATTTCTCTTGGTGTAGAGAAACAATGGGCATTTCAGGGTTGGATAAATGACTAAGCTCTCTTGTGGCCCCTTGTGGAAAGAAAACAACAAGTGGGAGAATGTTGGGTTGTGTTATATGTAGGTTTTAACCCCATACAGAAATTACCTGCATACGAATTCTAAAACACAAAAAAATAAACAATGCAAGAGAATAACACATAAAACACATATACACAGAGATTTTCCCCTAGATCCCAAAACCGGGACTACCAGCTTGATTTTTCATTATGTTCCTTTCAATGTTATAATATATATTTATACATGCTGAAGCATCCAATACCATGGACCAAAAACCATAGCGTCCAATACCATGGACCGAAAACCATCGTGTCCAATACCATGGACCGAAAACCATCACGTCCAAAAACATGTGCGAAAGTCATGCACAAAACCATAGGTGGGTCCACCCATCCTAAAATAGGGTCCAAAACCATAGAGTGGGGTTATGGGTACCCCTCAAACCCCCTATGACCTCCCCCCCTCTAACCCCTGGGTAACTACATGGGCTAGTCATGGAAAGAATATAACACAACCCAACATTCTCCCACTTGTTTTTTTCTTTCCACAGGGGGCCACAAGAGAGATTAGTCATTTATCCAGCCCTACAACGCCCATTGTTTCTGTACATCAAGAGAAATTCTTAGAGATCATATATTTTGTCAATTCATCTGCAGTATTCTTCAAAGTGTCCACCTTTACCAGCAACACCGTTTTGTCTTCTATCATATCCCTCATAAAGTGATATTGAACATCAATGTGCTTTGTATTTGAATGATATGTAGGGTTCTTTTCCAAGAAAATTGCACTTTGGTTGTCACAGTCTATCCTTATAGCTTCATGTACTAACCCCATACTTGAACACAATCTCTGCAACCAAACTGCTTCCTTGCTTGCATGAGTGTCTGCCATGTATTATGCCTCTGTAGTTGATAGTGCCACTACAGATTGTTTCTTACTCATCCAACTAACTACACCTCCAAATAGGTTAAACACATACCCACTTGTAGATCTTCTCTGATCCAAATCTCCAGCCCAGTCTACATCAAAAAAGCCACGAATATCCAACACTCTGTCCAATCCTGGTCTTCCTTGGTAGCACAAACCATAATCACTAGTGCCACACAAATACCTAAAAACCCGCTTCACTGCTGTCCAATGCTCCTTCCCTGGTTTTGACATAAACCTGCTCAATAATCCCACTACATGTGCAATGTCTGGTCTAGTACAAACCATTGCATACATTAGGCTACCGAATGCACTTGCATATGGAACACAACACATGTCGTCTTCCTCTTCTTTTGTCTTGGGACATTATGCAGCAGATAACCTCACACCTACAAGAATAGGAACCTTCACTGATTTACTATCCTGCATATTAAACCTCTGCAATATTATCTCGACATACTTCCTTTGGTTTAACCAGAGCTTCCTCTTTGTCTAATCTTTTTTAATTTCCATGCCCAAAATATAGTTTGTAGCACCAAGATCTTTCATGTCGAATTTGGAGGACAAATGGGTCTTCAAATACTGGATAATTTCTTTGTCATTTCCAACCAGTAACATATCATCCACATACAAGACCAAATAAATAACACAGTCACCAATTAATTTAAAATACACAAAATGATTTTCTTTGCTTCTAGTGAATCCAAGTCCCCGTATAAATGTATCAAATTTCTGATACCACATCCTTGGTGACTGTTTTAACCCATACAGAGACTTCTTTAACTTGCATACTAGTTATTTCTTACCCTTCACCGCAAAGCCTTCAAGTTGCTTCATGTAGATCTCCTCTTCCAGATCCCCATGAAAAAATGTTGTCTTCACATCCATCTGTTCTACCTCAAAATCAAAAGCAACAACAACAGATAAAAGTAATCTAATAGAAGTTACCTTGGCAACAAGAGAAAAAATATCACCAAAATCAATTCCCGACATCTGGGAATAACCTTTTGCTACCAACCGAGATTTGTATTTCTCCACCTTTCCTTCTGCATTTGTCTTCTTCTTGAACACCCATTTTCTTCTAATGGGTTTCCTTCTAGCCAGCAACTCCACCAAATCCCAAGCCTCATTTTTGTGCAAAGATACCATTTCATCAACCATGGCCTCTTTCCAGAGTTTTCCATCCTCTGAATCCACTGCTTCCTTCATAGTTTTGGGATCATCATCAGTAACAGACAAAGCAAAATTTGAACAGAAAGCAAATGGAGTATACCTTTCTGTTACACTAAAAAATGTCACCTTGACTACTTACAGTTAGTATGGCTCAAAATCAACAGTCATGCTACCCTCTTAGGCAAGTCTTATGCCTCTGTTATCCATCTCAAACTCAAAGAAGAGAGAAAGTCTTGTAAAAACTATGTTTATCTCTGGGGTCGCAGGTTCTCTCTAGCCTTACCTGCGGGGACGCAGGCCATGTTCACAAAACCTGCGTCCATGGACGCTCTGTATGTTAAAGGACAGGTGCGTCCTCCTGTAAAAGGCAAAATGCGCAAGTTTTATCTTGAGAAAGTTACTTGTGGTTACTTCTAGAACATTCTAGAGGTCGGTTTAATGAAATGGATGCGCCTCCAGTTGGTTCATGTATCTCTATTAAGAGGGGACTTATCCCATCAATAAGGGAACTATCCCACCCATAGAGGGGAATGATCCCATTGATAGTGGACCTGAATAACCTCTTTACAGCACTATAAATGAAGGCATTGAGCCAGAAGGAGGAGAGGTTGGAGCTATACATTTTCTTTGGGTAAATGCTGCAGGATTTAGGTCTTCCATTAGAACCTTTGTAAGGAGAGATTGTCTTTACATGATTCTACTTGGAAGTGGGTGAGCTTTGTCAAGGTAGAGGAAAACACTTGATGGACCCTGGGAGGAACTTGCACAACACCAAGGCCAGGTTGTAAGAGTTTCTTTGTTTCGTTATTAATACAAACTGGTTTATTTCTCTCAATAGCTTGTGTTAATGAGTTATTTCATGTGTTCCTTGGTCTGCATGTTGAATGTATGTTTTATTATATGAAATACAGGTGCTTGGTAATTGTTTGATTGTTTGTGGTTGCAGGAATTGACTTGAAGGAGGGGCTCATCCGGATTGGCAAGGACGAACTACAACAACAGCGTTTTGGAATAAGGTAAGCCTAAACACTTGTACTTTTCATGTCATAAAAGGTATATTTAGAGAAAGATCATTCCATTTTGTCTTGTTTGTCGCTAGAGAGTGTAAACTCCTAGGGAGGTCAGTTGTGTCAGCCCAAATGACTTTTTCCGCCACGACAAATTGGCGACTCCACTGGGGAATCCATTAATGGATAAGTCTTTTCCTTTATATGAACTTTGCCTTGTGAAAATCATTTTTATTTTCTGATTTTTGATTGTGAGAAATAGTATTTGGGTGGTGTAGCTGTAAATTTAGTTGCCTTTAGTTTTTCTTCCTTTTTCCAAACGGACGCAGTCTCTGTGTGCTGCACAGTGCGTCTTTGGACGCATTGTTGTTGACTGCACAGTGCGGGGCCGCACCTGTGACAACGGGTGGCCTGCGTCTTCCTGTAAAAGTCAAGAAAATTCCATTTTGCTTTAAATTGCTTTTAGATTTTGTTTTTCCTTAGTATTTTCTGCCCAGATCCTTTAGTACCCTGTCAAGAATTCTCACCTGAACTGGTTTTGTGAGCTTTGAGTGTTTTAGTGGATTTCAACGAAGTTTAGACCTAGGGTTTGATTTTTGAATAGGTTCTGTAGTGACTTTGAGCTTAGAAAGTTGTCCAGCTTTAGATATCTCTGGTTAGTCAACCTTCTTAGAAGTCGAGCCTATCGTAAAGTCTCCTTGTTTGAGCAACTTGTCATTTGAGTTGTTTTGGGTCAAATTTCGCATTGCTTGTTTTTAAAGTATTGATTTCCATTTTCAAAAAGAACAAAAAGATTAGAATTTTGTTTTGACTAGTTTTTGGTTCTGCGATAAGCTAGTCCTTGATTCATTTATAATCAAGTAAAACACCTCAGAATAATCATTGTTAGTTTTGGCCTTGTTAGGATTACTTAGAGTAAATTTATTTTTAGCTTGCTTATGAGTTCATTTTCATAGATTTTGATAGTTGTCAAAGATTGCTTTTTGGTTATATTAGTTCTATTTGCTTTATTAAAAGAAAAATACAAAAATATCTTCTTTAAAAGTCTTGTTTCAAGTAGCTTTTTGTTTTTCAAAGAAGAAAAGAGTTTTTTCGTGCATGTAAAGAGAAGTTATGTTTTTATGCTTGGAAAAGAAAATCGAATAGTTTCTTTGATTGTCTTCAATTAAGAAGTTGGTTTTATAAAGATTGCATTCTCTCAACTTTTTAGTTAAAACAATTCATCGAAAAAGCAAAAGTAGTGGATAAATCATCCTAGGTGCATTTTGTAGTGGTTTCGAGTCGAGTCAACACACCACTAGTTTCACTTCCATCACCTTTTGACTTAAAGAAAAACTTTAAAAGTAACGCTTAAATTAAAATTGATCTAGTAACTTTTATTTTCTAGGGTTCTGAAGCACCAACATAGCTTAGGCTAGGGTCTTGGAGTAGGTGAGTACTTAACTCTCCAAGACTACAAAACCAAACAGTTAGTCTATCTTGAGTAGAACAAATCCAATTGTTTCAGTTACATTCTGGGAAAGCTCCTCTTAAAGGAGAAGCACGAGCTCGTGTCCGAACCAGTGAGGGGATCATTCCTCCCTCGTTGGGAACGACGCCAGGCAGTACGTATTAAAAAAGGTAAACCTCGGATTAACCATTGTCGAGGAGCCAGGGGTCACTTATCGGTAAACCTTGGATTACTGTCAAGGAGCCGGTAAGGGGATTGGAGCTTGTTACTCTGCCCTTGCGTGCTGTCGGAGTTTAGACTGTTCCCCCAGGTGTAATTGTTGTGATTGGTAACCTTAGTGGCCATAATATCTAGGATTCTACCCAAGGTGACGGTGGAGGGAAGGTCCCACTGTACCTGGAGCAGACGTCAGCTATACTCACTTGGATTTTCTGGGGGGTACGCTTCACTTCGAGACGGTTAAAGTGGAGGTGCTTGGTCCAGTCTATTCATTAAGCAGGTTGTCGGCGTAACTGTTCCACCCGCCATTTCTGTACTGAATCCTGCGAGGTTGGGCCTAATCACCAACTAGCGCTTTTGGTCCGGAAGATACTGTTTGTGTGTGCTTTGACACTCTAGATTATTTAGGCGTATGCTTCAAATTTGTTTGGTTCTTTAGAAGACTTAGGTGGTTTGATTTGCAATTTTTTACTTTGTTTTCGTGTGTTGTAATTAAAATCTTTAATTGTGGCGGAATTACCGAGACGGTCCCGTCGCATTGCGGGCCAGTCTCCTGAAGTTGTTTCTGTGGCCGACTTGTTGAGAAGATCCCGTGAACTTCGGGGTTCACCTCCTCGAGACGACCCCAGTGTTTTAGAAGGTTTAAAGGTCCTTGTATCACCTAGTGGCAGTAAAGTAGGTTCACCAGAAGAAGGAGAGTTTGCCTTGATAGTCCATCCAGATTACCAAAGTTTAGAAACAGGTTACAATCCCGAAGCTGTTACAGTTTCCGAGCTTACTGGTAGTTTTTCATCTGCCAGTGAAACAGGCGAAGAACCTGAAATTTCCGAACCTGTTACTCCAACTCCTAGTGTCCCTGGTTCACCAAAAATAGAAAGAATTATCACCGAAAATCTTCCTGTTGGGTTAATTGCTATAGAAGAACTTGTTCCAGAGGAAGAAATAGGCGTTTCTGATTCTGAAGATCTAATTACCCTTGATTTGAGGGAGCGTGAATCCATCTTTTACAGTCCTCCTAGAAGTGAACCTTGGTACCTTGCTTTAACCCATTTTTTAGACAACGCAGTAGGTTTTTCCACACCTCGTACTCCTTCTCCACCCGGAGGCATACATAATCCTGTAAATATGTCTGGTCCGTCATCTGTGTTTACGCAAAGTCCTGAATCATTTTTACATGGTGGTCCTTCTGTTCCTGCTGGGTATCAATCAGTTTCTGGTACTTTTTCAGGAGCATCTCCTCGACCCATTGAGCATGGGTTATTCGTTGGAAACAGTGGTAATGTTCCATTGGGTGTAGGTGAAGTTTATATGATGTCAGGTTCAACTCCCGTTAACCAACCTCAAGGTGGCCAATTACCGCCTGGGGGGCAACCTTCGTTAATGCCTGGGGGGCAACCTCAAGGTACTTCATTCGCGTCTGGGGGGCAACCTCAAGGGTATCAACCTCAAGGGTATCAACCCCAGCCTCAATATGTACCCCAAAGTCAACCTCAGTATCAATATCAACCTCAAGGATGGCACCCTCAAGGATGGCAACCTCAAGGGTATCAACCCCATGAGTATCAACCTCAAGGATGGCAACCTCAAGGTCAAGGTCAACCCCAGTACTCGTATTTACCTCAAGGTTATCAACCTGCGGGTCAATACCCTGGTCAAAGTTATCAACCACCTCAAGGGCAATCATATGGGACCGCACCTTACAGTTATCAACCCTATCCTCAATACGGCTATGGGTCTCAGTATCCTCAACCTGTTACGAGTCAGTACCCTGGATTGTTAACCTGGGATCCTTCACAGGGTCAACAAATGTTGCAGCCAAGTATACCGTCGGCACCTCAAGCAGGACAACCTGCAGTTCCTGGTCCATCCCAGCAACCGCAACCTGTCCAGTCAAGTGTTCAGACCCCTGTAACTTCGGTAGTTACTCAGCCGCCAATTGCACCTAGTACTCCACCTCACACGGCTGCAGCAACTACCGCTACATCTACCATGGTTACTTCTGGAGTATCGGTAGCTCCAGTTTCTACAGTCCCTGTAACCACTCCTCAGACATCTGTACCGTTGTCTGGATCTACAGTCCAAACCACAGTCCAGATGCCTGTAGGACCGCCTGGTACAAGTACGGTTGTTACTTCTCAACCTCAATTTGTTCAACCTCCGTACCAGGGACCGTATCGACCTGGGCCAGCTGCCCAACAACCGGCTTACCAGTATCAACCGTATCCTGGGTACACTTATCATCAACCTCAACAACCCCAGTACGGTCCGGTTAATCCTGGTTTTCCAGGAGGATATAATATCCCAAATGCGATTCCTGTTCCTAGTTATCCTGGATATCCTCCTCCTGGGGCTGGTCTTGTGACTCAGAATTTTAGAGATCCTAACCGTCAGTTACCATTTATTGCAACTTTAGATTTACCCGACTTGACGCGCCTAACAAATGATCCAATTCAATATCAACCGTACTGGCCGCCAATGCCAAATAAGTTGCCCAGCGACATACCTAAGTTCGAAGGTAAGTCTGGAGAGGATCCATCCAATCACGTGATGACTTACCACCTCTGGTGTGCATCAAACTCCATCTCAGATGATTCCACTCGCTTACGTCTTTTCCAGCGTACACTCATTGGTCTCGCGGCCAAGTGGTACATTGAGTTGCCACGGGCCTCTTTTTACAACTTTAGCCAGTTAGCTACCTCGTTCTTAACTCATTTTCAGTTACCAGTCAGATATGATAATGGTACGGAATTATTAACTTCGCTAAAACAATCGACATCCACCTACATTTCTGACCACATCCATGAGTGGAGACGTCGAAGAAGATTAGTAAAAGTTTTTATCCCGGACCAAATCTTAGCTGAATGGTTTGTAAAATCATTACTACCACGAATTACTGAAGATGTAGCTAAGGCCGGAGTAGTTACTGAGGAGCAAGTCATTGCTCAAGCACAGTACCTTGACTTAGTTTATACTCAGTCGGGTACGTTACACGAGAAAATACCGGATCTTCCCAAGTCAAACCAAATCGCTGCTGCTCCTTCGGGATCTCATGCCGCTGATGGTATGATTGGTATCGTGACTACAAAGAGCAAAAAGAAGTCTTCCAAGGCTTCAACTACTCCAATTATCACTTTGCCTGATTCTCCGACAGGAGAGTCTTCTCCCGAACTGACTGCCGACATTCACGCCGTAGAGTCATCTACGGCCAAACCAAAAAACGGTGGAAAGAAGAAAGGGAAGAAGAAGACTAAAGCAGATAAGGCTCCAAAGGAGAAAGTCGAAAAATCGGAAACCAATGACGAAAAACGCAAACCTCGTTATCCTTGTCTCATTTGTGAAGAAGATCATTTTACGAGAGACTGCCCTCATCGGGCCGAGGTAGTAAAAATCGTTAAGGGTTCTTCCACTCCTGCTGTCTTAAAGAATCCATTTCCCGAGCAGGAAAATAAGATGATAGGTTCTTCTTCAAATGCCAGTGAAGAACCCATTTTGATGATGTCTCATGTTAGGATTGCGACTCGATCGCAAGATTATGGTAGTAAGGCTCCTGTTGATGGTAAAGAAGCAGAATCTTCTCACTCTAACCCATCAACCTCAACTCCTGGTTCCGATCCACTACAGATCGAGAAACCTAACCCAGACTTAGTGATTAAGCCGCCCGCCAAGGGTGTACTTCGAAGGTCTGCTTTCAATCCACATGCGAGAGCAGCCCAGAATTACAATATTGTTGAAGACTTAGCTGTTTCACCTTCAGCAATGTCGGCACTCGAAGTGCTGCAATCATGTCCAGCACAACGAAAATTGCTTTTGTCGGCTATTGGAGCTGTCGATGTTCAGGACCCGAACCTAATGATCTTTGATCTAGAAAATAGTACACCGCGTCTCCCCCATCAAATGGCTTTCCAAATCCCAGTGATAGTCAAAAACAGGCCTATTCATCGGACTGTGATTGATGAGGGAGCTTCTACGTGTATTATGTCAATTCAATGTTGGAGATCTCTTGGTTCTCCTTCATTAAACCAATCCCCCACCATCCTTAAGGCCTTTGATGGCCGTGGGTTCCGTCCGTTTGGTATTCTACAAGAATTGCCTATAGGGGTCGAAGGTAAAACCGTTAATCTGGATGTGGAAGTGGTTGATGCCCCTCTAGATTACAACCTTCTTTTGGGTCGAAGTTGGTCATATGCTATGACAGCGGTCGTTTCATCGGTCTTCAGAGTCATTAAATTTCCACATAACGGTAAGATCGTGACTATTGACCAGCTGACATACTTTTCATCCGACCCATCCTCTTCCGAAACTATCCAACATGTTGGTAAAATGTCAATCCCTTACAAGGACATTGGTGTCGGTTTAGTCAAAGATTCCGGTTTGCTGGGAACTTTTCCTCTCCCTCCACTCAATGTAGATCCTTCATTTGCGACGATTCATATGATCACGTCAGAAAACATTATTCACGCTGATCCTTGGTATGTTCCCTCTGACTCTGAACTAGATTCACTCGGTGATGTTATGCCGTTGAGTCCGTATGAAATTGCTTATGAAGCTCTTATGTCTTTTACTGATTTTCATTCAACCAAACCCGACCAAATGAATGTGGTCAGTGAAGAGTCACTTTTCACCTCGCCTTTAGAACGGATAACGTTTCCCGAAGAAGTCTCATCTGATGAACGACTTCGCGAAATCCTAAGTGTAGATGATCTACCATGGGAAGATCTCCATCACAGATCTTCGTTTTTACCTAAGGGTGATGCATTTGAAAATGATTTTTCATCTATCTTTACCGCTGATTATGTCAAAGACGCTCAGAATCCAACGAAACATTCTGATTCCGAGCTGAATTTAGGGAATATTTCTCGTACTGTTCCCATTGATATATCAGTGAAGCCCGGAATTGAGGAGAACATTCATATAGGTGCCGCTTGTACTAAAGAAGAAATCCAAACTTACAAGGCCCTATTCCAAGAATTCCGCGACGTGTTTGCCTGGTCCTACGAAGAAATGCCAGGAATCGATCCTGCGATTGTTGTTCATGAAATCAAAACCTACCCGGATGCTAAACCCATTCGGCAACGGTTGCGTCAGATCCACCCTCGAAAAGCAGCTGCAATCAAAGCCGAAGTCGAAAAGCTGTTGAAAGCAGGTTTCATTTATCCGATCCCGTTAACGGATTGGGTATCGAATATTGTTCCCGTCAATAAAAAACAAGGAACAATAAGAATCTGTATCGATTATAGGGATATCAATCGAGCTTGTCCAAAAGACAACTATCCTACGCCTTATATCGATCAAATAATTGATGATTGTGCCGGAAGTGAGATGTTTTCCTTCATGGATGGTTTCTCAGGTTATAATCAAATCAATATTCTACCTGCCGATCAACCAAAAACGGCATTCATTTGTCCATGGGGGACATTTGCTTATTGCAAATTACCTTTTGGCCTTAAGAATGCTGGCGCTACTTTTCAAAGGGCCATGTCTTATGCGTTTCATGACATCAAGCACATTGTGCAGCCCTATCTCGATGATTTGCCTGCTCATTCTTTACGTCGAGCCGATCACCTTGTCCATTTACGAGCAATCTTTATGAGGTGTAGGCATTATCGAATTCGGTTGAATCCCCACAAGTGTGTTTTCTGTATAGAAACAGGTCGATTGTTGGGGTTTGTTGTTTCCAAAACCGGCATTCGCGTCGATCCCTCGAAAGTCGAGGCTATCATCCAATTGCCTCCTCCTTCGAGTTTGCGCCAACTCCAAAGTTTGCAAGGGAAAGCGAACTTTTTACGCCGATTCATCCCTAACTACGCCGAGGTCACTAAAGGTTTTACACGGTTGTTGAAACAGAACATACAATTCTTTTGGGACGAGATTGCCCAACAATCTTTTGATGCATTGAAGCACGTGTTAACCCATGCACCGTTATTGCATCCTCCCAACTACAACCAGGACTACTTCTTATACCTCGCCGCTTCGCATTCCACCATTGGAATGGTGTTAGTTCAAGAGGACGAATTCAAGGCAGAGCATGTGATATATTATCTTAGCAGAACCTTAAATCCAACTGAGTTAAAATATTCACATGTGGAGAAATTGGCCCTGGCAGCCGTTCAAGCTGTCCAGCGTTTCCGTCACTACATTCTTCTCCGCAAAACTACTGTTGTTTCAGATTGCAACCCTATGATTTATATATTGACAAAACAACTGCTAGGGGGCAAGTACTCTAAATGGATTGTCATCCTGCAAGAGTTCGACTTGGAATTTGAAAAGTCCAAGTCTAAGAAATCTTTAGTCTTTGCGGAATTGATGTGTGATTTCCCAAGTGCTGACACAGAGACTGTGGCAGAGGAGTCCATTGCGGACGAATCTTTGTTTCTCATTAGCACTGTAGATCCGTGGTATGGGGATATAATCATCTATCTCCAAACCCAAACCTTTCGGCCTGAAGCTTCCAAGGAAGACCGTCGAAAAATTCGGTTTCAATCCCAGCGGTACAGAATTATTGGAGATACACTTTATCGCCTGGGGGCAGACTTAGTTTTTCGACGTTGTTTAACTCACGAAGAGGCTGAGAGAGTTTTGAATGATTGTCACTCCGGAGCATGTGGCGGTCATATGTCTGGGTATGCCACAGCTCAGAAGGTGTTGCGCGCTGGCTATTTCTGGCCGTCTATGTTTAAAGATTGTATCCTTGCCGTCAGAAAATGCCACAACTGTCAAGTGTTTGATCGCAAGATGCGCGCTCCACCTGCTCCTCTCCACCCTATAATTGCCGCTGGTCCATTCGCCAAATGGGGCATTGACTTTATTACTTGTAACCCTCACTCGGCCGGGGGGCATGCGTATATCATCCTTGCGGTTGATTATTTTACTAAGTGGGCCGAGGCGATGCCTACATTCGACGCGAGCGGCAAGACAGCTGCACTTTTCGTATTCAATCATATCATAACTAGGTTCGGTGTCCCACAAGCAATCATTACTGACCATGGGAGCCACTTTCGAAACGTCATGATGACTGAGCTTACAAGCCAGCTTGGTTTGCGCCACGATAGCTCTACACCTTATTATCCGCAAGCCAACGGTTTGGTTGAATCAATCAACAAAGTTCTAGTCGTCATGATTCGACGGATCATCGGTATCCATCGAACGAATTGGCATAACATGTTATTTTCGGCACTATGGGCATATCGAACTTCAGTGAAAAATTCAACAGGTTTCACCCCTTTTCAGCTAGTTTATGGCTTGGAAGCTGTGTTACCTATTGAATGCGAAATCCCATCACTTCAAATGGCTGTCGAATTACTTCCAGCTACTTCCGAAGAGGAGAAACGGTTGTTATACTTGGCTAAATTAGATGAGACTCGGCGTGATGCTACTTTAGCTATCGAGACTCATGCAAAACGAATGAAAGCCCAGTACGATAAAAATGTAACTCCTAGAAGTTTTTCAGAAGGAGACCTAGTACTATTATATGATCAAGCAAACGATAAGCTAGGTGCTGGAAAATTCGTTCCCATGTGGCATGGGCCCTACATTGTAAAGCGAAAGCTAGCAAAAGGGGCTTATGAGTTAGTTGATTTTGATGGGGACTCTTTGGGCAAACCCAGAAATGGACTTTACCTAAAGAGGTATTATGCTTAAAATGATGGATGGAGAAATTTTTAGATAGGTTAGATTTCCTTTCTAGCTAGCAAGTGTGTTAGTTCAGTTAGTGTGCTTAGTTTAGCAAGTGTGGTTTTCGTCATTATCCTGGCTTATCTTGGTTTTACTCTTTATATTGTAGATGTCGACGCCTCTCCAAACATACATTGGATTTGCTGATGGTGCTTGTCGTAGTACACGGAATATCTCTTCCGCAGCTTGGGTTATCTATTCGCCCTCTGACGAGTTAGTTTCTATGCGTGGGGTAAGCCTCGGTCAAACAACGAATAACATTGCAGAATACAGTGCAGTGGTTGAATTATTATCCGAATCTATTTCATTTGGAATTCGACGTTTGATTGTGAGGTTAGATTCTGAACTTGTTGTATTACAGCTTAATAGAATTTATGCCATTAGAAATCCTGTGTTGTTAAGGTTGTTTTTGAGAGTGCGTCTCTTGGAACGTGAATTTGACTACATTGAATATCAACACATTCCAAGGTCCCTGAATACATTAGCAGATGCAATTGCTTCTCGAGTGTTGGACAGACATTTATAATAATCATGCAAGTAAATTTAAAGACATTTCATCATACATGTTAAACAAGATAAGCCGGTAATAGTGATATATAGATATAAATAGAAGTGTGTCCAAAAAATATATACATCGTCTTCGATCATAGGTTTAACACACCTTATGATCGGCAAAATGATAGTACAAAAAGTCAAAAATGTCACATGTGACTACAAAAGTGACTAGTCAATCACTGGTGGTGCTCTGTATACGATATCACTGCGCGGGCTACCTTGCGCAGAAATCTCCTAAACGGTCCAGGAACCGCGACTACAAAACGTTGAAGCCTGATAGGAATATCGTCCATAGAAGTCTCAGGTATGTCTACCGTAAGACGATCTAGGTCATGCTCCAACTCAGCTAGTACGTCCGCAGCCGCGTCCTGTGGGGCCGGTGCCGGTGCAGCTGGATGTCGTCTGTCGTAAGGTCGGAGATTGGCTGGACGCTGTGGTCCAACATCTGCATTTTTAAAATTTTTACTGTTAGTTTGAGACGATATATATATAAAAATAAAAAATACATAATTAGAAAACTTGTGAAAATGAAAGTACCTCTGTCATCCCATTGTTCTCCCTGTGGAAGAACCATGTCCGGATCACCTCTGAAATCCATTCCGGCATAAGGAAAATCCTGTATCACAAAAAGCTGGCCCTCTAGCCAGTCAAAGTAACTGTCCGAGAATCGAACCACTGTAGCACCCTCGTCAGGATGCCGGGCCATCACCGCAACCCATCGAACCAGCTTTGGCTCCCGAGGACCCAAGTCATCAACAGTGAGTTGCTGAGGGATCAGCATAGGAACTCTCTCCAAGGCAAAGCTCACGACTATAGGCCCATATCCAAAGGTCTTAAGTCGCCCGTTCTTTGCCTTGGTCAGTTGGCTCTTCATGTGAGCCGACACAGCTTCGCACCAGTTGAAGATGGTGCCTTGGTAACAGTCAACTGCCATCCGCATTTGGGATCCGGAAGCAATGTGCAAGGCGGCCGCGCCACAAATCCTGGTAACTGTAAATGCAATAGTTCTAAGTTCCGCCAAAGCGATGTGTTTTATCTCCACACCCTTCTTATGGCGAGTCCCACGTCTGCACCACTCCTCGCGGAGATCCTCAAGGGATTAGCCACCCGGCCGGGTCCCCGCGAGGTTGAGTTGCTCACCTCTGTTTGGCAAGCCAGTGAGAAAGTATACATCGGCGGGCTCTATCTCGAGCTGGTGCCCTCCAATGTAGAAACATTGATCCTGAACGTTCCATCGCTGAACCAGCCATTCCAAAAATCTTACCTGGCCCCTCATGCCCGGTATGGTCCAATACTTATACAATCCACATGTTCGTAAAGCATCCAATGAGGGCTAGTGGTTAATCGCAGCCTCATCGTCGTCTACGTGCTCTCTCTCTCTCCAGTCTAGCATGTTTGAAGCCCTGCACACCAATAGAAACAATTAGAAATTGATTTGACTCATTTTGGTGGTTTTTTGATAAGTTTTGGGTTTTGAAATCCGCCCTCGGCGGAGGACGCACCCCGGCTTTACAGCACAGGGTGTCCGGACGCAGCTTGCCTGAAGGCGGGCTGCGTCCCCCGACCTTTTTCCCGTGTGAGAAAAAGTCGGGGGACGCAGGTCACCCGAAGGGCACCTGCGTCCGCCGAAGGGCGCATTTTTAACCTAAAAACCTCCCAAAAAATGAAACAGGGACAAAAAACAAAAAACTAAACGGATAGAAATGAAGAGGGGGATGTGTAAAATACCTCGGTGAAGCGGCGTTCGATTCCGACGGTCAGATTTTCCGCAGCAACCACGGGAAGTTTTCTTGCCAAAAGCTCCTTTTTCAAACTCCAAAGTCAAACGGTAAAAATGACATGGTAAAAAGTCTTTTTATAGGTTTTTTGGGTGAATTAGTTCATTTTTTACCATGAAAAGATGTTTTTCGATGAATTTTTGCCTATTTTAAGCAGGTATGAGTAATGTGTTGCTTTTGTGCAGGACAAAGGGATTTCAAGGGAAGTTGTAATTTTCACAAATTAAACTATCAGAGTCATCTTTTAAGCCCTTTTCTGACTCCGTAAAACATGAAAAGATCGCCGAGTGTTTCTTTTTCACTCGTTAAAATGGAATTAAAAGACGGTCCCATTTTAGCTCTTTTCTGACCGTAAAATCAGGAAAAGATTGCCGGGTTTTTGTCGTTTCAAACTCGATAAGGAACTAAAACGACGTGTCTTTGATCGCTTTTTACTTTTCAGGTTAATGACACTATTATGAAAGTACTCCTTGGTCGCAAGATCAAGCGGTTCCCCCAGGTATTATTTTATACTTTTTCGGGCTTGAGGGACACAAACTTACGAAAAAGTTCAACGTGGAGTCTCCTTAAGTTTTTCAGACTCTCTAAAATTGAAAAACACCGAGTTTCTCCTATACTGGACTCGTTAAACTTTTACAGTAAAGGACCTGTTCAATTACAAACGGGAACGAACCACTCCTTCCTAGGGTTCGAATTTAAACTAGGTTGGACTCATCCAAAGGATGAGCTTATAACCAAGCATATGTTATCCTCCTCAAGCTTGTTAAAAATAAAGAGGTACTTGCCAGAAATGGTGGGGGAAAAGAGAGAAGAATGAACCTATTTGTCACCTTTTGTCTCAAATGAAACTTTATCACCACTCTTGGACACGACACTTTTTGCATTTCATCTGGGTTGGGAAATCTTTTACCTCACAGTTGACTAAATCACTTTGAAAATCTTTAACCAGGTTCAGGGGTTAACTTTGAGTTATTCGTCACCAAACCATTTGTCGTGTCGTTATGTGTTCAAGAGGTCTGCAAACAAAACTTTCATCTGCAAAATACTTATCATCCATTTGACCATCCCTGAGTCAGTCCTTACAGCAACATTTCTTCAACTTGAACAATGATTTCGTGTTGCGGGCTTGCCTGCAACGAGTCGCTTTCTATCGACATCGACACATTATCTAGAAAGATGACTTAGGAATCGACAGTACCTTGGAGTCTGCATGCATCAATGGCAGGTTTCTCGCCTTTGACGACAGTTTACATCATTGACTTTCGATCAAAGGATTCCGTGAAGTGTTCGACATCAAAGCATCTATTCACATTTCACGGGTTGTACTTGGTACTTTGAGAACCATTGACATTACTGGTGGTCTCTCTCACGCTTGTTAACAGTTCACATCATCGACTGGTAATCAAGTGGTTTCTAACATGTTCGACATCGAATCATTTAATCACATGCTTAGAATCGTACCAATTCGGGAAGTAGAAGTGAAGACCCTGGATCTAGTTTCTACCATCCAGGCTGCGAGGAGTTTTGTATTCATTATCTATGTAGACTAATCATAAACAGATGGCTGCGTCCATACTGTGTCTACAAAAGTCTATAAAAATGATGTACTGCAAGATCATTCCTGTATCAGAATAGTTAGTCCATTAGTTAAAGTTTTGAATCTGAGTATGGGAATGCCTACCTCAGTGATGATATAATCTTATACATGTATTTTGTGTTGAAAATTGCAGGTTCCAACCAGGTCATCCACAAGTCGATCCTTGAAATGATAAAGCGCTTCACCCTTCCTAGAATTACAAAACACCAATCTATTCCAGGCTTCGCACTTTAGGGGGCAATCTGTTACACTAAAAAATGTCACCTTGACTACTTACAGTTAGTATGGCTCAAAATCAACAGTCATGCTACCCTCTTAGGCAAGTCTTATGCCTCTGTTATCCATCTCAAACTCAAAGAAGAGAGAAAGTCTTGTAAAAACTATGTTTATCTCTGGGGTCGCAGGTTCTCTCTAGCCTTACCTGCGGGGACGCAGGCCATGTTCACAAAACCTGCGTCCATGGATGCTCTGTATGTTAAAGGACAGGTGCGTCCTCCTGTAAAAGGCAAAATGCGCAAGTTTTATCTTGAGAAAGTTACTTGTGGTTACTTCTAGAACATTCTAGAGGTCGGTTTGATGAAATGGATGCGCCTCCAGTTGGTTCATGTATCTCTATTAAGAGGGGACTTATCCCATCAATAAGGGAACTATCCCACCCATAGAGGGGAATGATCCCATTGATAGTGGACCTGAATAACCTCTTTACAGCACTATAAATGAAGGCATTGAGCCAGAAGGAGGAGAGGTTGGAGCTATACATTTTCTTTGGGTAAATGCTGCAGGATTTAGGTCTTCCATTAGAACCTTTGTAAGGAGAGATTGTCTTTACATGATTCTACTTGGAAGTGGGTGAGCTTTGTCAAGGTAGAGGAAAACACTTGATGGACCCTGGGAGGAACTTGCACAACACCAAGGCCAGGTTGTAAGAGTTTCTTTGTTTCGTTATTAATACAAACTGGTTTATTTCTCTCAATAGCTTGTGTTAATGAGTTATTTCATGTGTTCCTTGGTCTGCATGTTGAATGTATGTTTTATTATATGAAATACAGGTGCTCGGTAATTGTTTGATTGTTTGTGGTTGCAGGAATTGACTTGAAGGAGGGGCTCATCCGGATTGGCAAGGACGAACTACAACAACAACGTTTTGGAATAAGGTAAGCCTAAACACTTGTACTTTTCATGTCATAAAAGGTATATTTAGAGAAAGATCATTCCATTTTGTCTTGTTTGTCGCTAGAGAGTGTAAACTCCTAGGGAGGTCAGTTGTGTCAGCCCAAATGACTTTTTCCGCCACGACACTTTCTGGTTGCCTTCTTTCTCAAACTGATCTTCTCACAGCTGGAGTTTGTGGCTCTTCATCTTCTAATTCCTCCTCTGCTGTAGAGTCTGATTCTTCCTCCTTTAGATCAAACTCTATCTTCTCAGGTTCCTTTGGTTGGAATTCATGTTTAATAACATCTTTCACCTCTCTGAACACCACATCTCGGTTGTACACAATCTTCCTTATTACTGGGTTCCAAATCTTATAACCCTTTAAACCATCCTTATACCCAATAAAGATGCACTTTTTAGATTTACTATCCAACTTGGTTCATTTCTCCTTTGGAACATGTACATATGCATCACATCCAAATACCCTTAGATGTGAAAGAGAGAGTTTCTTACTAGTCCATACCTCTTGTGGAATCTTATCCTCCAACACTGATGAAGGTGACTTGTTGACTAGGTAACATGCAATATCCACCACCTCTGCCCAAAATTCCTATCCTAACCCGGCACCACTGAGCATGCTTCTTACCCTTTCCATTAACGTCTTGTTCATTTTTTTTGCAACTCCATTTTGCTAAGGTGTATATGGAGTAGTCTTCTGCTATGATATACTACACTTCTTACAAAATTCTTCAAATTCCTTGCAGCAAAACTCTCCACCATTATCTGTCCTCAGCACCTTTATCTTCTTCTTTGTCTGATTTTCCACGAGAGCCTTAAATTCTCTAAACCTGTCAAAGGCTTCAGATTTCTTCTTAAGGAAATATATCCATGTATTCCTTGAGAAGTCATCTATAAATGATACATAGTACATAGACTTACCTAGTTATGGAACCTTCACAGGTCCAAACACATCACTGTGCACAAGTTCTAATATCTGTTTCGCCCTCTTACTACTAGAGGGGAAACTCACTCAATTCTACTTCCCATATACACAATTTTCACAGAAATCAAAATCTAGAGAGCTATTACTCATACCTTCAACCATACCTTTACCATGAAGTATTCAAAGGCTCTTCTCTCCAATATGTCCAAGCCTTTAATGCCACAACTTGGTCTTCTCGCAAGAGACCACCAGATTTTCTACTCCACATTCATGCGCCATAGAACTGTTGCACCCATCAATAACAGTGCTACCTTTCAGTTTGTAAGGAGTTCCAATTCGAACTCCCCGCATCAATATCAGTGCTCCCGGAACCATTTTGTAGGTATCCTACTCGAACGCTAATTTTACACCTGCATCATCCAACTTGCTTACAAAAATCAGATTTTTGGCCAATGCAGGAATATGTAGAACACTCGAAAGTGTTCTAACCCTTCCACCTTGCAACTTCAACTTTAATTTTCCGCAACCAACGATTCTAGCTTTCTTGTCATCCCCCAAGAAGACATCTCCACCATCGTATTTCTCATACTCGTAGAACCACTCTCTATGGGGAGTGAAGTGAAAAGATGCACCTGAGTCATTCAACCATGCCTCATGATCTACATGTGTACTTGAAGAAGCCAAGTACACATCCCCACCTTCATCTGAGGTGGTTTTCGCCTCTAGAGAAGGAGCATCATCATATTCCTTTCCTTTATCAAGAGCTTTAGATTTAGAGTCCCTTTTGAAGTGCCCTTTCTTTCTGCATTTCCAGCACACCACCTTTACAGGTTTTCCTGGAGATTTAGATCTCCCTCTAGATTTAGATCTCCCACTCAATGACTTATTTTTGTTTATGTTCTAGGACCGTCCTCGTACAGACAAGGCATCACCATTCTGGCTCTCCATATTTTTCTGTCTCATCTCCTCCATCAGTAAGGCTGAGACTATTTCATCAAACTACAAGGCAGTTGCATTGCTACCTATTGCAATAACCAGACTATCCCACGAATTTAGTAGAGAACACAACAAACTGATGCACTTATCTTCATCTGAAATTTTAATATCAAGAGATGCTAACTAACTTACCATAGTATTAAATGTGTTTAGATGCTCTGTCACCGAGTCTCCATCTTTCATCCTCAGGTTATACAACTTTTTCCGCAGGAACAGTTTATTCACTAGAGACTTAGATTGGTACAAAGTCCCTAACTTTTCCCACAAAGCCTTCATCATAGCTTCCCCTGATACATTCAACAATACTAAATTTGAGACACACAATCATATTGTGTTCTTTTCCTTCTGATCCAACTTCTTCCATTCTTCATTGGACACTCCCATTGGTTTCGTACCGAGATCTACCGTGATCCATTGATCTTTATCCACCAACAAATCCTCCATCTTGAGTTTCCACAACTCAAAAATCTGACCATTAAATTTCTCTATCTTTATCTTTCCACTGCTCGCCATCTTCTTTCACCACTAGAATCGATCTCGCAAATCTCCCACTGAGCAGGGTCTACCACAGGCCCAAGTGAAACCCCTTAGCAACAAAGGCGTCCCCTTGAAGCCAAAACTACTCTGATACCAAATGTAGGTTTTAACCCCGTACAGAAATTACCTGCATATGAATTCTAAAACACAGAAAATAAACAATGCGAGAGAATAACACATAAAACACATATACACAAAGATTTTCCCCTGGATCCTAAAATCGCGACTACCAGCTTGATTTTTCATTATGTTCCTTTCAATGTTATAATACATATTTATACATCTTGAAGCATCCAATACCATGGACCGAAAACCATCGTGTCCAATACCATGGATCGAAAACCATCGCGTCCAATACCATGGACTGAAAACCATCACGTCCAAAAACATGTGTGGAAATCATGCATAAAACCATAGGTGGGTCCGCCCATCCTAACATAGGGTCCAAAACCAAAATTTTCTAGGGAACTGCCCAGACCCCATAAAGTGGGGTTACTGGTACCCCTCAAACCCCTTATGACCTCCCCCTCTCTAACCCCCAGGCAACTACGTGGGCTAGTCATGGAAAGAATATAACACAACCCAACATTATACTCTTTCCACAACTAGCCCACGTAGTTAATTGGGGGGTTAGAAGGGGGAGGTGGAGCCCCCCCTTCGTTGTGCCGATTTCATAGCGGATGGAGTCATAGGGGGTTTGAGGGGTGCAGGTCACCCCACTCGATGGGGTTCAGGGCAACGCCCCTAAGAATTTTGTTTTTGGACTCTATATTATGTTGGGTGGACCTACCTATGGTTTTGGACGCAATGATTTTTGGCCCATGGTGTTGGATGCTTGGGCATGTATAAATATGTATTGTAACATTGAAAGGAATATAATGAAAAATCAAGTTGGTAGTCCTAGTTTTGGGATCGAGGGGAAAGTCTCTATGCATATGTGTTTTATGTGTTATGCTCTCACATTGTTTATTTTCTATGTTTTAGAATTTGTATGCAAGTAATTTATATATGGGGTTAAAACCTACATGGCCATGGTCAGTGAGTTTGACTTCAAGATAAAGTATATTGAAGTTAAAGAGGACAAGGTTGCAGATGCTCTTAGTAGATGGGTACAGGTAAATCACATAGAAACTATGAGTTCTTATGGGACAGATTTACAGGATCGGATCTTGCAGGCAGGTCAGTAAGATGATAGGTACAAGGAGCTTATGCACAAGTTACGATGGAGTATAGGTATAGGTACATGTGTAGGTACTAACATACATGATGTGCACTATCATCTCACAATAGATGGCTTGGTCATATTTAGGGATATGATATATGTGTCAGACAACAGTGAGCTCAAAAATCTTATCTTAACGGAATTTCACACTAAGCCATATTCAGGTCACCCAGGATATCAAAAGACAATGACAATGGTGAATAAGTTTTACTATTGGCTGAACTTGAAGAAAAAGGTGGCAGAGTTGGTGGCTAGATGCTTGGATTGTTAACAGGTAAAAGTAGAGTGTAAGCATCCAGGTGGCTTACTTCAGCCTATTCTGATTCCAGATTGGAAGTGAGAGGTCATTTCCATGGACTTCATTACAATTTTACCAAGGACATTTAGACAACATGATTCTATCCTGGTTGTTCTAGACATGTTGACTAAGGTAGCACACTTCATTCCAGTGAAATCTACTTATTCACTTAGATGATGTAGCACATGTATTTATCATGGATATAGTGAGGTTGCATGGTGTACCATTAAAAGGATCATATTAGACAAGGGTGCCAAGTTCACTTCTAGGTTCTGGAAAGAGTTATTTGTAGGCTTTGGTACAAAGTTGGCCTTTAGCAAAACTTATCATTCACAGATAGATGGAAAGATAGATGGAGTCAATAGGATATTGGAGGACATGTTGAGGATTTATGTAATGCATCAACAACAAAAGTGGGAAGAGTACCTTCCACTTTTTGAGTTCGCTTACAATAACGGGTATAAGGAATATTTGAGGATGAGTCTGTTTGAGGCATCGCATGGGCAGAGTTGTAATACTCCCATCAGTTGGAGTGATCCAGTGAACAGGGTGTTGATTGGACCAAACATGTTGGCATAAATGGAACATGAAATGTAGGTAATTAAGAAAAATCTAAAGACAATACAAGATAAACATAAGAGTTTGTTGGGAGCAAGCCAACTTGGAAAAATTTTTGGCAAGGAATCTGAATTTTGTGGGTAGAGCACGTCATAGAAAGGATGTTGTGGAGTGTGAAGTGGACCACATAGAAGAGTAGCAAAGCACACCAAGGACCACACAACAAACTTACCGCGTAGTATAGGGGCTTGGCAGTGAAGCCCTTCCCTTTTTGTAAAAGCATATAATTGTAAAAGTTGAATGTCTCTGGACCATAGTCCCTTGTATTTTGGAAACCATGGTATTGGGTCCATGGTAATGTAGCGATGTAATCCTCAATGTAATAGTATATATAGCGATGAATAATAAAGAAGGAAGGAATCTAATATGATGAATTCGATCCAGATCAATGTTTATGGTTGTATTTTTGTGATCTGTACCTCAGAGAAAGGTGCAAGGCTCCATAGCTGAGTGCGCGGAGGCCTAGGTCTATAGCGTTGTGCATGAACCATCTATAGCTTAGTGCAAAAACAACCTATAACTATGTGCGTAGGTGAAGAACTGTTTATTATACCAAATTCTATATTATAAGAAAAATATCTTGTGGATGTGTTGGCTTGATTGGCCTTGACCCAGGTTCAGCCTTAGTTAGCCAAGAAAATCCCTACACTATTGGCCCTTTCGTCATCAGTCCATAGAGCACGGACCAAAGTCTCACCCGAAGTAATATGGGGGGATGCAGGAACCAAATTTTGCACACCCTAAAATGGTTGTGATGTTGGTTTTATACCTTAAAACCTTCCTTCGTGCAGATTGATAAGCCTTTAGGGATTATCGATGTGCTTTCTCTTTTGTCTCTTAGAACCTCCATGAAGGTATACAATCGTCCTTCGCGCAACCCTAACCAGTGGCTTAGGTACTTACATGCCTTTGTTACTGCATTATTGTGTAATTTCCTGAATTATCTTAAGTGTTCGCCAATTTCACCATGCAATTAATATTATCTTCACGTAAACGTATATCCTTATTTGAGTTCATATAACATATAGAAACATATACATCCGCGCATCAAATTAGCATTATAACATAAACCCAAAACTTAAAAAAACATAATTGCATGTGATCCATAGAGGTAAAATACACAGTAATTTCAAAATACTTCTCTTTATTGATGATTTAGATTCCCAATACAGACTCTATATTCCCTGTGCACACAGCTGCAGGGGTCCATGCACTCAGCTACAGACTTCTACCCTAGGCCTCTGTGCACTCAGATGCAGAGACTCTTACTATGTTAAGACTCTCGCTCTTAGCTCTTCATAGACTCATCAAGCACTTAAACTTAGTTAGAAATCCTCTTCTAAGACTCCCTTTTTATACAATCCCATGGTTTGTGAACCAAGGGTAGATCTCTAAAGTTGACACAAGCTATCTAAACTAAGGGTGGAAACCATTTTTGACTCTTTCTATCTTCGCACTCTACAACCACAAAATGCAGAGACATTACATTCCTTTGTACAAAGTTCGGGATTTCTACCCAAACTTAGGCTTTTAGTCCCAAAAATGACCCTAGGGGATTCGTTCCCAACAGGTCCCCAACAAAAACATGGTGACTCGTTCTCGAGTCACTTAGCTGGTGCAAAGATATTTTCACAAAGAACTCCTAGCTCGACTTGAACTACTGCAACTTCGACAGTACATTGTGCTGCCACTTGCTTCATCTGTTCAACCAACTGCTCTGTTGTTGGCCCTGGGCCATTTGACTGAATCTTCTGCAGACTAGCCAACTTGCCTTCAATTGTGGTCATGATAAAATAGGCCTCATCCAACCAAGGTTGTAAGCAAGCCTCCAACACTACTTCCTTGTGCTAAGTTGCATCTACTTGCCCTTTCAAAGCCTTGGCCTCCTGTAGCTTTGCCAACCTTTGCGTGATGGCGACAGTGTGGGTCATCGCTTTAACTTCATCGTAGCATTGTTGCAGCTCCCGCACTTCTGTTTCAAGCCTTTTCATAGTGGGCTCTTCTTGCAGGCTGGTGACCACCTTGAGCTACTACTCAAAGAGTGTTGTGCAATCCTTTACTGTGCTGTCCACTGCTACTACGAAATCTTTCATAGTTGACTCACATTGTTCTTTGATTTAGGGCAAAGTTGAAGGCTAGGATTTCAACTACAACTATGTGATTTTGAGGTTCAATTCCAACTGGAAATTTGCTAATTATGTGCATACGTCACATACTCCAGCAGTGAGCTTCCAAACCTGCATATCTACTACCTCATCCTCGAGAATGTCCAGCTCCGGGACAGATCTGCGTGCTTTAGCCACGACCTTAGCTATGTGTTGATTCTAGTCCGTAAGGTCTTTCACAAGGTCAATGGAGGAGCTCGTTGTACAACCATCTAGGTTTTGTTGATCTTCTGCTCATTGATTACCTGTAATGCGTTCTATTCGTGGGCCTATAGTTCCGCAATCACGCCATCCTACAAAAGGTGAGGTGCGTCACTGGGAAGCATGGCCAAGTTAAGTCCAACTCCCTTGAGGGTATTGACAGCGGGCCTGTCAGCTTCTATCTCTGTAGTTTGTGCTCCATCCAACATCACTATTTCTCGGGGATCCCATGTGCGCAGCATCCCTGCAGCTTTTGATGTGCCAGGCGCTAAACTGGTTGACGCCACGCCAGTCTGTACCTGTGATGCGTGGATCTAACACTCACATAGAGCCGCCTGGATAGAACCCAAAGCCTACTTCTATTGCTACTCGAACTACTACAACAGTTCCGCAGTGGCATCCCTCACCATATCACCTACGTCATTCAATTCCCCCTCCATTAGGGTGATCGGGTCAAGAGATGTCTTTCGAACCTTGGACTTCTTCCGTAGCCATACTTTTTTTGGATCTCTATTGTGCTTGGCGTGAAAAGGAGTTGTCTCCGGGTCTGCTCCTCCCTGCTTCGTCTGTTTGTCCTTTTCTTCTGGCCCCAGGGAAGACAATTTCTAACTTCGGTTAAAACCACGCTCCTCTTCCTCCGCTTTCCCACCCATCTACTTCATGGCAGTGCACTCTGCCTTGGCCTCCTTTCTTTTCTTTGTGGCCAAATTTTCCATCTTTAGCTTCGCTTCTTCCTTCTTTCGTTGTGCGGAGAACTTGCTAGATCCCACTATCAAGTCTGTGGCATTGTGCCAACCTACTGGCCAGCGGTCGAGGACCTATGCAATCGCATCATCTATGGCCAAGTATGGCAGGTCATGCCGCTTTTTTTTAGGGTCTTTTCACGCACGTATTGAGACATGGTGGAAGTCGGCCTTGAATTCCACGTACTCCTGCAGCTTATCAAAATTTGTTGGTGATAACCGTGGCTTGCAATTGAAGGCCATATGGATGCTCATCTCCATCAAGATCCAAAAGATCTTATTGTCCTTGATCCACTGAGGATCCTTCATAGACCACAACAAAGCGAACTTCACTACTTTCGGTAGGTCTAGCGCGATCGGAGGAAACTAAATATCCTAGGGTAGCTCCCACGCAAATAGAACTATGGATAACAGTAGCCATGCGTAGTGGAATTTCTTACTATGATCCTATGCCTCGCGTCAGTTTGTGAGGAACTCACCGTAGAGGTAGCGTGCCTAGTTAAACTATACGCCCTTTGTGTACTGGGTCACCAAGGCTATCACTAGTTTCGGCACTTCATCTGTGCAACACTTACTCATGACCTTTCCTACCAAGATTTGCATTGCCACTTTGACTGTGGGGTCACAGATACTCGTGATGGCATAGCCGTGCAGCTTCTTTACTAGCTTGAATTTTTCCTTCATCACCTCAACAAGGGAATGCTCGCCAGCCTATCCGCCAAATTCCATGACCGGATTTTCTCTCGAGTGCGGTAGCCACGAGATCCTATGGATCAACATGTCATTGATGGGTATCAGCTCCTCCAGCCACAGACACCCATCGTGCGCCAAGCACAACAGATGCTTGATCACGATCATCATGATGGGTGCGCGGTTGTAATGCGGCACCCACAGTAGGTTTAACAGGCCTGTCTTGTCCATGCCTTTCAGTCACTTCCTCGTCTCCAAAGCGGTCACTCCAATGTTTTTGTGGAAGACATGGTGCATAAGTTGGTCTATTGCTAAATGAGGGAAATGCTCCATGTCAGCTAAATCCAAGTCTTCCAATTTTAAAAGGGGGACAAGCCCCAAGCACGGTCCCTCAAAGACAATTTTCTTTGGTAGTAGGGGTGTGTGTAGGGTGATCTTACTCTCATCAATATCCTTCGTCACCTTCTTTTTCCCCTGTGCAGAGCAATGTATTTAGGTAGCTTAGAAATGGGATCAGACCCCTCAACCTCAACATTCTTCATTTCCATCACAACATCCTCATCATCCATGGGGATTTCTTCGACCTCTTCTTTCGACTCTAAGTCAACTGCCTTGCTCATTTCCTGTGTGATGGGCTTATCCTTCTATGGATGCTTTCTAGGTGATGTGTGCACCAGCTGTGGTGTCGTGACCTGCTTGCCTTTCTTGTTCTTTGGAACCTCCTTGGTCGGGGTAGGCCTCGGCGTGGGTGATCGTGGTGACTTAGGTACTTTAGCTAGTACTTCCGCAATTAAAACCTCCGGGGCAGCTCCCTCAGCTTCCATGTCTACCCCTGGAACAACTCCTTCGGCTGTCATTGCTTCCCCAACACTTACAATCTCAGCTGACATTGATATGATGCTATTCAACAACTCCTGTGTCTCCTTTGGCAACTTCTCAAGTGCTGAACTCGCTATAAAAGCTTCAAAGTTTTCATGGTTTATTTGCACATGAGAGCTCAATGCCTCAATTCTCAAAATGCCAAGTGTTTTCTACTGCGCAACCTTGTGTAATTTATAGGTATTTTCGAATTCAAATCTCACTGTTCCCCCCACAATCAGTTCATTAATGCTAGATTGGCAGAAGGTTTTCAAAGATCTGGTCCATAAATTCTGACTTAAGTGCCTCCCCCTCCCTCCATTTGGTCATTTTTCATCGTCAAGTCATGAACAATGACTTTAACAATCACTTTCCAACTGTCATGCACGATTTTTCCTTTGGTATCGCAGCTCCTTGTGGGATTTGTGACATTTCTTCATTCTGCGAAGTTCCCCAATCGCACAGCTCTCCGCCTTGGGCAGTGTAGTTTATAGTCTCACGCTTCCTTTTAGCTACCTGGAGTGCTAAGATTGTGCTTCCTTCATATACCTAGTTAGGTCACTGGTGTATGGCTTCAATCAACTGCCATTCACCTTCCCCAAGAAGGGATCTCCATTTAATTTGACCAACTGAACTACCCCACCATCTGTAATTTCCTTGATGACATACGACCCTAGCTAGTGCATCCTGATTTTCCCTAGAAATTTATCAAACTTTCTGTCAAATAACAAGACTAGATCAATTTACCTTGAAGGTGTGAAGTTTGATGTGCCAATCATGCCATGCATTTTCGTGCTCCTTTTAAACTTGTTGATAAAATCTAGCTAGAAATCGGTCCTCCTCCGGCTCCGCTAGTTGTGCGAGCCTCTCTTCCTGGGCTCCATGATCCACCATTGTTATGAATGCTGCTATGCGCAGACTAGGTACAATGTATTCCAATGGCATCACAGCTTCTATGCCATACAGAAGTCTGAAAGGCATTTGTCCAGTCATCTTCTTGGAATTCGTTATGTAGGCCGATATCACCCCATTGCCCACAAAATCCTACTAGGTCTATTTGGGAATTTGATCAAAGATTCAAGATATTATTAGATTATGTGAGCTTTTAAATAGGTCTACAACAACATAAAGAATGGTTTATAGCTACACTACTTCCACATATAAGATTTCCTTTATCACAACAGTAGATAGAAACTCAAGCTAAAGCTTTAGAACTTGTTATGAAATTAGAAGCTTCACATATAAGGTATACCAATGTAGGTATGTAACAAATCTAGAGTCAACCGGAAAATTTGACTCTGTAGATACAATATATGAAGAAAAGTAAGGAAGTTCACGAAGATGTCTGGTGTACAAAGTGAAAATCAGAAGACCACTCTAAGGAACAATGCCCTCTCATTAGAAACTACATGGCTAGTGGAGCACCAAATCATTTGAATCCTGTATCCAGCTTATGGTGTGAGATATCTAAAACTAGAGGCGAACATTGAGCATCAGATTGTTACTTGTTAAAAATATATGTGCAGACCCCCAGGAACATGTATTGCAAGCTCTGCAAATCAGTGGGACATGATGAAAATAATGTTATAGACATTTTTGTGCCTCGCGTCAAGGAGCAAGGAATGTCGATAATTACAGGGATCCTCAGTCCCTAAACATGTTGTTCTTACCCCTAAAAGAACAAGGTCATCAATCAACAGCACTTCCAATCAGTTCTCCACCTGAAAACACTTCAGAACAGGCTTATTTTGGATCATGTCAGCTGCTAAACTGAGCTTCTGCGCTGTATTGCAACTGTCCCACTCTGTACCTGCGCTGGAAGTCAAAAACTATGAAGGCTACCTGCGCTGGGCGAGATTGGCCAAGTGGCACAGTCATCCTGCAAGGTGTCAATTGCCCAGGAAGCTTCCAAACTGACACTTGGGTTATAAGATTCGCCCTGTGATGAGTAAGAGGTACTTGATCACCATGTGTAACCAAGGATCTCCAAGTGGACACAAGAACTGAAGATTAACTGAAGATGGAGAGGACACAAGGCAACTTCATGTCAGTCTCAAGCTGACTCATCTGTTCCTCTTCTACCCTATATATAGAGCTCTTCTATGAGAGCTAGGGAGGCTAGAATTTTGTATAAGCAAGGAGGTGCTGTTGGTATACCGCCAGGATTATTGGGTGATTGTTTTACTAGAGGTCAAGAAGAGAGTTCTTGCTGCCGAGGAGGTGCTGCTGGATTGGAGCCAACATCATTGGTTGTAACTTCCTCTGGAACCCTGTTACTTTCTATCAATAAAGTTTGCATGTTCTCCTATTCACTTTTTTTACATAGATGCTTTGTGTTTACATGTGTATTTGATGCAATCTAATCCATGCTTTGATTATGAGTGCTTGTATCTGTTAGTTTTCTCTCTCTTGTTGTGCAGGTCTTGTGTGTAGCTGGATCGGCTTGGAGAGCAAAGAGCTGGGAGCTGGATACAAAGGAAGAAGGATAAGGATCAATCAAGCGCAAGACACCAGGTTGGTTGACCCTCTTTCCATTCTATCTGTATACTCATAAAGAAGAACATGAAAACTTTATCATTCAGTTGTTGCTAGATACTGTCACATCTAGAAAGGGTTAGGGTCATCCGCATCGGATACTTTTCCCCACAACAAACTGGCGACTCCGCTGGGGAGATCCTAGTATCTTGTTGTTGTTATTTGTAGTATTTTGCTATTTCTATCTTGAAGAACCGAGTACCGAATCGAAAAGCTTTTGACTATATCAAAAGCGAAGTAGAGGGTTTGCTACTCTTGCTCCTTTGCTGAGCAACTTCAAGATTTAAAGAGCTAATCTACAGGTAGATCTTTACTCTTTGTGATAGATCTTAGTCCTCTTGATCATCCCTCTACCTGTACTTAACCCATAGCATTTTGTTTCAGTCAAAACAGTACATTTTCGAGCTTTTTATGACCCGGAATTGTTAGCAGACGTAACTCTCGTAAGTCAGTGCAGGCTGTCCACAGGCAGTCTGCATTACAGCGCAGGTAGCCCCTTCGGGAACTGCGCTGAGAGTGAAACTGGCAGACCAGTACCTGCGCTGGTCCAGTTAGCCTTAGGCTAGCTTAACTCTTCCTCTGTGTCTTGGCCCTGTTTGCACTTGTTTTTGGCTGATTGCTTGCTGGTTAATGTATTTGTTGTATACCTCATCTCCTTGACTTCATTCTGTCTCAGTTGTGTGATGAAATTGTAATCGTTCTTTCAGTATTTCTTGTTTCAGTTACAATTTCCCATAGTGAAAAGCAAACCTACAGCCTTGACCTCTTAGATTGCGATCTTATGAGTTAGTGTTATTGCTGTTCATAGCTGTTTTGGATTGATTTTCTTTCACTTTATGGTTTGAATCTGTATTTTTCTTGTATTTTAAACAAGTCTTTCATAAGGTGTTCTTCTGATTGTGGACAAGCTTGTTTATTCATATTTGAAAAGTTGATTCAAAAATCATACAACATTTTCCTTTTGTTAAGCATCAACATTAAGGAAAACGAAAAGAAATACATGCATTGTGCATTTTGCATTTGACTGTATATATGATGATTTAGGGAAATGTGAATTATAGTGTGTGTTCTTTGATCTGTGGAAAAGTTGTGTCTTACTCTTTCCTCAAGTAGATTAAGGTTTTCAAAGTTGAAAGACTGAAAAGATTTTGCTTCTCATTCTTAGATTGCATATAGGAAGTTGTATATATACATCTCGTGGCGAACCTGAAAGGCAAACTACTAAGAAAGATCAACATTAAAATAAATTCAATTTACATAACAACGCTTTGGAATTTAACGCAAACATCTAGAGGTCTAGGTAGAGACGTGTTCCGGCGTCGTTAAACATAGTGACTGTCGATCTCTACGAAGGTGGGTGATTCCTCCTGAGAGTCGGTGGCACTAACACGGATTTGAGCTCTCGCATACCGTCGAGTATATTGGGAGACCCCTATAGGCTTTTATCCTTTTATCCTTAGGAAGCCGTGTCGACCGCCCTACTGATCGCGATGCAGTGAACACAGCATTCACAAAGATTGACCACCCGTACCGTAAAACGTATTCTGTGGTTTCGCGAAAAGTTTGGCACTCCCTCTGCCTAGATCTCCAGAGCAGTTTCTTTTGGCCTTTTTCAAACTCTATAACTGAAAAAGTCCAACCGAGCATTTGTCACTTCGGGCTCGTTAATACATCAAAGGCGACTAGAGTCATCTTTAGCTTTTTCTCGACTCTTAAAACATGAAAAAGCAAGTTTGTGTCTAAAAGCGTCGTAAATAAAATTTATCTTAAAGCGGAACATAATCACTTGTTATTCCCACGTTGATCTTTCAGTTGAAAAGTATGGAGCCCACCAACCAAGGAAGTAACCTTGGCGGAAGTCCAAATCCCTTCTCCTCTTGGGGAGATGTTGGTGCGCCCCATATGGCTACATTGTCGCTTCCAGGATTGACAAATGGCCTTCCTGTTTGGCTCTTTTCAACTAATGTAGTCCAAATCGCCACTAATCCTGAGCAATCGAATCAACAGTCAGAACCATCTGAAACTACCCACCAGCCTTCCACTTCTTATAATACTTCCTCTGATCCTTCATCTTCACAGGGTAGAGCCGGCAAAAGTCAGCCTCCCAAGGAGAAGAAGGGAAAGAAGAAGAAAGAAAAGAAGCAGAAGGAGCCTCTGGCGAAGGCGACTGGGGGCAAGCAGAAGAGAACTGACAAAAACCCACACACTACACCGACCGGGCCTAAATCGCCATGTGTCATTTGCAAAGGGATCCATTTCCATCGTGATTGTCCTTGTATTCCCCGGATACTGAAGGACTGGTCCCCAAGGTTGCACAATCCGGTAGCATCAACCTCTGGTTGTCAAGTTGATTGCATTCCGTTAACTAGCGAGAGTGAAGGACGAAGAAGGGGACCAAGATCACCCTGTCTATTGTGTGAAGGTAGTCATGCCATCCACAAATGTCCATTCTTAGATGAGGCCAAGAGAGTTTTGGAAGATCGCCCGGTGTCACCGTTGCGACTTCCGCCTGGATATAAAAAACTCGCGCCTAATCCCTCGACAGTTGTAAATCCAGTTGGCCCTCTTAAGTGGTCAGCTGATGTGTCGGTCATCGACAATGAACCTACAGAATCTAGACCAGACGAAAGTCTAAAGGTCGAAACGGCAGTTGACCCGGTTCTTCCTTCAGAGGTTCTATCGTCCCATGACCCCGTCGTTGAAGACCCGTCTTCAAATGACACCGTCACCGAAGAGTCATCTTCATGTGGCACCCTCACTGATGAGAACAAGGATGACACCATCCAGGTTCTCTTTATCAGCACCGACTCCGACGAGCATCTGGGCAATGCGCCCATTCCTTTATCGCAGGAAGGAACATCATCAGAGTCGTATCCGGCCGTATATTCGGTCCCACCACCAAGCAACCTGGTTGTATCCTTTGATTGGAATCAACTAGGCAGACCCCGGTTACCAGCCAGTATACCATTCAGAATCATTGTCCAGATCTATAGAATGATCATGGCTGGTACTATCATTGATGAAGGGGCATCTGTGAGTATCCTTTCCTCTATTGCTTGGAAAGCACTGGGTTCCCCAGCGCTTTTACCTGAGTTGAGAAATCTCTCAGGTTTTGATAAAGGAACCAGTCGACCATTAGGAACCCTCCCCGATGTACCTGTTACATTGAAGGGGAAGACCGTTAGGATGAACGTGTTGGTAGTTCAAGGACCCTTGGATTATAACCTACTCCTTGGACGCGACTATATTTATTGCATGGGAGCGATAGTCTCCTCACTCTTTAGAGTAATGTGTTTTCCACACGAAGGAAGAGTGGTCAAGCTCGTAGACCAACTTTCATTTCTGGGATCTCACATCGCAAATAGTCAAATACCAATCCTAAATGGTCTGTTCGCTCAAGATTCGCCTCCGCCCCCAGTCCTCCTTCCCGATGAATGCGAGTGATTCGGAAAGAAAGACTAGGACCCAGGGGGCATGCACCCTGGTCTGCTTCGGGCAGAAGAAACTCCGGGTATAAGGAAGAATTTCCGCAGAAGAATATGACTAGTCCGTACCCCGTCCGTGGAAGGAAGTGGGGTTGTTCTGGAATAATAATCTTTTGTTAAAGTTATGTGTTTGGCAAAAGAGTCATTCACCTTTGTTTAAAAAAGTGGGCAATGCCCAAGTGGGATTTTCCTTATTGCAACAAATAGTAAACATCCTTGAATTCCAGCCTCGCCCATCAAAACATATGTTTTGAAGGATAAGCAGGGGCAACTTACAAGGAGGGGGACTATTTTGTTTTGACAGAAGGTAACCATCTTAGGACAACCCAATGATAAACATCGCCGAAGGAAGGGATTGATTTGCGGCAGCAAAACGAACCCTCTTCGAATAATAAGAAAGAGGCAAGCCTCCCTCGATAATACCTATGTTTTATCTTTGAGTAGTGTTCTTCTATTGTCACAAATAGTTGTTTGTTAAAAGTGGGCCGACAGGAAGTCTGAGTACTGCGTAAGACCCCTTAAAATAACGAGAAGACTAGTATCGTTAACATTAGATTGGCAAGATGACAAGTAACTGTGAACACCCAAAGAAAAACAAAAGTAGAAGAGAGGAGGGGCAACCTCGAAATTCTATCCTATACCTGGGGGCATGCAACCTTTTGGAATGCAAGCAAGGGACGACTATTGATTTTTTTTAAATTTTTAGGTCCTCCCTTTAAACCTGTAGGTCTAACCCTTTAAACTCGTAGGATTAGCCGTTTCCGAACTTGCACAAAGAAAGCCTGTGGGGCAAAAGTAAAATTTGCCAAAATAAGAGCATAGCTGTAGTAAGGCATAAGCTCTATAAAAATTGGTCCTTATAGGAGGCGTTCTTATGACTGGTATTTCGAGCAGTTTTAGCATATAGTTCATGCTCGTTAAAAAATAAACGCGAAATTCGAGCAGTTTTAGGCCTGAATCCATGCTCGTTAAAAAATAGAAGAGGGTGAGCAAAAGTTTCCCCCAGAGTTCAAGCTCATGAAAAAATGAACCGGTAAATAACCTTTTGAGATCGTAAATTCATTAGCCATAAGAACCTTGATCGTGTTTTCATCCATCACCTCCATCGTTCATTTGGCCGAGCATTCACTTCCATTTGTGTGTTTACCTCTTTTGAGAAACAGCTGCGAAGAGTGATTTCACCTAGCCATCCTTGTGACACTGCCGTGATTGGAAATTCCAAACTGTACCTGGAATCTGTAGCTATCCCTGTTCATCACTCGTTTCTCAAAAGACGAGTCTTCTTTCAGCTCTTTTCACTGACTCGTAAAATATGAAAAGTTTGCCGAGTTTTGGCCTTCCAGCTCGTTAAAGGACCGGAACGCTATCCCTCCTCTAAATTTTAATCTTTTTGGACTTGAGGGATTATTGCACAAAAGGATCGAGCGCTTGCCTGATTCAGCTCGTTAAAAGTACCGAACAGCCATCCCTTCTGTATTGTTTTATACTTTTTCGGACTTAAGGGATATGCTGACGAAAAAGGAATTATGGAGTTGACTTTTCCGTACCTTTTTAGACTCTCTAAAAATGAAAAGGACCGAGTTTTCCTTGTCCTTAGACTCGTTAAAATGATTAAATAGCGACAAACTTGTCTTTAGACGAGAACGAGTTTCCCTATCGCTAGGCTCGTTAAATCTTAGCGATGGGCTTGCCCGAAGGGCAGGTTATAGAACAAGCATATGTTATCCTCCTCAAGCTTGACAAAAATAAAGAGGTACTGGTCAGAAATGACTGGGGAAAAATTGGGAGAACATCAAAGTTTAGAGGTAGCAAGTCACTCTTGAACATGACACTTTTCCTCCGTATCACATCGGGTTGGGTTGTCTCATTCACCGGTCTCATCACCATGGTCCTCGCCACACCATCCATTTGGGGTAATGCTACCGATCCATCGCATCAGTGTCGTTATATGTTCAAGAGGGGTCATTCAGAAAGTGTCAACCGTGTCCCATCCACTACCATACATCATCCTTCATCCATTTTCATGATCGCCACCCTGATTCATATATCACAGTTTGTTTCCACCTCCACTAAATCATTAGCTCCGTTCCGTGTCATTGATGTGGGATTCATTAAGGCCCTCCTTTGAAGGATCGCTTCTTGTCGACATCAGCTCATTATCCAAGAAGTTGATCTAGGAACACCCCCATCAGTACTTTGAAGCTTGCATGCCTCAATGGCAAGTTTCTCACTTCCGGCGACAGGTATACCTCAATGACCTTCGACCAGAAGATTTTGCGTGGCGTTCGACGCCAAGTCCTTTATTCACACCACGTGAATTGTACTGCAGTACCTTGAGGGTCATTGTCATTATTGGTGATTCCTCTCGTGCTTGTTAACGGTTTTCATTATTGGCCGGTAATCAAGCGATGTCTTTCCATGTTCGACTTCGACGCAATTCTCACATGGATCGACTTGTACTTAGAGTGAAGATCGAACAAGTTTGAAGACCCCGGATCTAGTTTCATCCATCTGGGCTGCGATATATATTCAGGAAATATAAAAACATTTGCCATGTACATCATTGCAGCAGATGATCATCCTATCAAAGGATGATAATTTCAGCAGAAGATTATCAGTCTATCCACAGACGATCGTCTGTCATATGTATCAAAATGTATTTATAAAAGCTGAGCATGGGAATGCCCGCCTCAGCCAGACCATGAAATTGAATGAAAGATAATGTATTGTATTGTATTGTATTACAGGGCACTCTCCTCCGGTACTGGAACGAACTTCGGACCCTCTAGCTAAAGCATTTCACCCGATTAACGACCTCATACTTTAGGGGGCAACTGTTATAGACATTTTTGTGCCTCGCGTCAAGGAGCAAGGAATGTCGATAATTACAGGGATCCTCAGTCCCTAAACATGTTGTTCTTACCCCTAAAAGAACAAGGTCATCAATCAACAGCACTTCCAATCAGTTCTCCACCTGAAAACACTTCAGAACAGGCTTATTTTGGATCATGTCAGCTGCTAAACTAAGCTTCTGCGCTGTATTGCAACTGTCCCACTCTGTACCTGCGCTGGAAGTCAAAAACTATGAAGGCTACCTGCGCTGGGCGAGATTGGCCAAGTGGCACAGTCATCCTGCAAGGTGTCAATTGCCCAGGAAGCTTCCAAACTGACACTTGGGTTATAAGATTCGCCCTGTGATGAGTAAGAGGTACTTGATCACCATGTGTAACCAAGGATCTCCAAGTGGACACAAGAACTGAAGATTAACTGAAGATGGAGAGGACACAAGGCAGCTTCATGTCAGTCTCAAGCTGACTCATTTGTTCCTCTTCTACCCTATATATAGAGCTCTTCTATGAGAGCTAGGGAGGCTAGAATTTTGTATAAGCAAGGAGGTGTTGTTGGTATACCGCCAGGATTATTGGGTGATTGTTTTTACTAGAGGTCAAGAAGAGAGTTCTTGCTGCCGAGGAGGTGCTGCTGGATTGGAGCCAACATCATTGGTTGTAACTTCCTCTGGAACCCTGTTACTTTCTATCAATAAAGTTTGCATGTTCTCCTATTCACTTGTTTTACATAGATGCTTTGTGTTTACATGTGTATTTGATGCAATCTAATCCATGCTTTGATTATGAGTGCTTGTATCTGTTAGTTTGCTCTCTCTTGTTGTGCAGGTCGTGTGTGTAGCTGGATCGGCTTGGAGAGCAAAGAGCTGGGAGCTGGATACAAAGGAAGAAGGATAAGGATCAATCAAGCGCAAGACACCAGGTTGGTTGACCCTCTTTCCATTCTATCTGTATACTCATAAAGAAGAACATGAAAACTTTATCATTCAGTTGTTGCTAGATACTGTCACATCTAGAAAGGGTTAGGGTCATCCGCATCGGATACTTTTCCCCACAACAAATAACTATTGAGCTTATGAATTGATGATCACTACAAGAAAAAAAGACATTGGTGAGGGGTGAAAAATGTCACCATATGCTCATTACTGATGCTCAAAAGAGCATTCGTCACCAAAAACTGAACGTCACCAAAGGTGGCGTCGTCAAAAGTATAGGTGTTGTAGTGACATACAAAGTCCGCACCAATAATGATTTATAATGATGGATAACAACCTTCACCATTTCATATGAGCAATAATGACGGACCATAGCCTCCATCACCAAAAATTGAACATCACCAAAGGTGGTGTTGCCAAAAGTCTAGGCGTTTTAGTGACATTCAAAGTTCGTCGCCAATAGTGATTTATAATGACAGATAGCGACTATCACCATTCCATATGAGCAATGGTGATGGACCATAGCCTCGGTCACCAAAAACTGAATGTCACCAATGGTGGCATCACCAAAATTATATGTGTTATGGTGACATTCAAGGTCCGTCACAAATATTGATTATAATGACGGATAGTGATTGTCACCATTTCATATGAACAACAATGATTTATTGTGATGGATATTTAATGGTTGTCACTGTTGTTGCATATATATTGTGAAGTTCGTTGACCATCACCAAAAGCCACATTACTATAAGTATAGGCATTGTGGTGACATTCAAGGTCCGTCACAAATAATGACTATAATGACAGACAACGACCGTCACCATTTCATATCAACAACAATGATTTATGGTTATGGACCTTTGAGGGTCGTCACTATTGATGCATATATATGATGGCGTTCGTTGACCATCACCATTTCATATTTTTGGTGAGGGTCGAAAAATGTCACCAAAGCTCATTAGTGATGGTCAAAAGAGCCTCTGTCACCAAAAAATGATCATCGCCATTCCATATGGATGTTAGGGCACGATGGAATCGAACCACCAACCTCTTGCTTGTAAAGTACGTGCTCTTCCACTGAGCTAGCACCCTTTAAAGAATTATACTTTTAAAAATTAGACCTTGAAACTTCATAAATTATAAATTCTACAAATTTCAATAAATTAAAGTCTCGACAATATTTTAATAAACAAGAAAAGCAACATCGAAGCTACAAGTCCCTACCTAATGGTTATTGAAGTTATGAAAAGTGGGCGGAGGGAAAATTAGTTTTGTATAAGATAATCAATATGTTCAGTTGAATACTCAATTAGAAGTGAAAACCTGAAGACATTTATAACCTATAAATAACCTATAACTAGAAAATGCACCAAATATTGCAAAGGAAATGTCATAAGTGGATAGCACATGGAAGAAGAGGAGGCAGGGACTTGGAACCTTTGTACATCTTGGCATGCATTATCACTTGGAACATCTTAGCTTGTTTGACATGTCTCTGTACTATCTGGCACATGTTAGCATGCCCTAGAATTCCCTAACACACCTTGGCAGTCATGACCTCACAACTAGCATTACATTTTTCCATGACTTGGGAACCTTACATTCACTAGAACACCTTGGAACTCCCTAGTTGTCATGCCCTCTTTTATCCTCCATAATGTCCTAGGATGATGAGGAGATCAATGGAGGTAACCACATACCAAGCTTTTAGTTTGGTAGCTAGCCCTACCAAACTAGATAGGGCTTTCTCTATGAAATCACAACCAAGAGATGATTGGAATGTAAAGGATTTTAGGCTAGATAGCCAGGCTCAGGTGGGTTTTTGGAAAATTTAGGGACTTGGAACTCTATCCATCGATGTCTTGTCTGGAAGGGACTTTGTCATGGAGGAAGGGAATTGTAACTTTGTTTAAGATAAAGCACCTAACATGCATGACAAAAGCTCCCTATAATAGAGTGCCTCCTACCTAAAAGAGTGTCCCCTACTCAAAATATATAACCCTTCTCTACTATGCACTTTTCTTAAAGATAAATCTGTGCATAAAGTAGTACTAAGAAAAACACTTAAATTAAGAAAAGTGAGCATCTAAGTCAAACTATAAAAGTATACTAAATATGGCTCCATATAAGTTTGGGAAACACTAGACAAGCATGCTTGCATACAACAACCATAATATGTCTAAAATCGATGCAATTCTTTCATCATTGCTATACCCTCACAAAAAAATTGGAATCTATGTCATGTATCCTAAGGCTGTATGCATATGCCAAAGGTGCAAATTGAAAGGATCCGCTAAGATGAAGTACTTTTGAAGTAGAAAAACCTTCAAAACAATAGATAAAGTCTATTGTGAATTCAACCCATTTGCACACAAACCAAGGCTGCTACTAGGTACACTTCTCGGCTGAATGTAAATTGCAATGTATTGCAGTGATGCTAAAGAAACCTTTAGTGCAACATGGATAATACTCTAACAGATATTGTCACTGTGGCCTCGGTTGTAGATGATCTCATCAATATAGGTAATAACTTCGATAATTGAAAAACCAAATGGTGAGATGCATAGATCATTTGAAATGAAAGATTTGGGAATACTTTATTATTGTTTAGGAGTGTTAATATAGAAAATGCAAGGTAGAATGTTGCATATTTATGTCACGGGCCAAGGATGTGAATAAATACATAAAATATTAAATATCATGGTATAAGTTGATTGCAACTTCTTTTGAAATGTGAATGGAATTCTCCTTGTTCAGGTTCTAATCTAGTGGGTATAACTTTAAATAAGAAATTGATAGTTGTGGGGTTGGAATTGTCTCACAATTCGTAAAAAGTCCCAAATTTGTTCACTAGAAAGAAGCAAAGCGAGTCATCAGGTTTATGGAAGGGAACACCCTATTCATACCAAGGTAACTTGAAATTAGTCGGGCATATTATTTCTCGTCTTCTTGTATGTGTGTGCTTTGAAAATATAACCACATCCAAATACTTAATAACAACTCTAGTAAAGTTTATAGATGTGAAGCACTTCTGAGAAAACCCATCGCTTAATGAAAATTAAGCAAGGAATATGTTGAAGGATTCAATCTTGCACTCAATCATAAAAAGGAAGCTGGGGTATCCAACATCTTGCCAACAAAACGACTCCAACAATAATGAAAGGCAAGTTAATTGTGAAACCTCTTTCCCACTTTGTAGTATTATTGCCTCTTGAATTCCAAAAGGTATCTGGCTACTTAGATCCACAAAACTCATGCCAAGTAAACTCTGCATGATACAATTTTGATGTGCAAGCTTGACACACGCTCTAGTTTCCCTCTAAAAGAGGGTAAGTCAAAATATTATGGCAATCTTAATTGTAATTTGATCATACACTATTGAGGTATTGCATGGAATAAACAATATACTATCAATGCACTAATGAAGAACTCAAAATAAACGAATTTTATTATTGCTACAATAGCAATACTCTTGGGATTCTCGGATAAAGCACCTAACCTGCATGGAAAAAGATTCCTAGAATATAGTACCTCCTACTAGAAGTGTGTCCCCTGCTCAAAATATAGAATCCTTCTCTACTGTGCACTTTTCTTAAAGATAAATATGTTCATAGAATAGAACTAAGAAAAACACCTAAATTAAGAAAAGTGAGCATCTAAGTCAAACTATAAAAGCATACTAAATATGGCTCTATCTATGTTTGGGAAACACTAAACAAGCATGCTTGCATACAACAAGCACAAGATGCCTAAAGTCGATGCGCGTCTTTCATCACTGCTACACCCTCATAGGAAAACTATAACCTACAACATATATACCAAGGCTGCATGCATCTACTGAAGGTGCAGAACGAAAGGATCTACTGAGATGAAGTATTGTTGAAGGAGAAACACCTTCAAAACAACAGAAAGAGTCTAATGTGCATTCAACCCATCTGTACACAGGCCAAGGTTGCTACTGGGTACACTTCTCCCCTAAATGGAAACTACAGTGTATATATTGTCAATGTGGTATAAGTTGTAGAAGATATCATCAATATATTTAACAACTTCAACAATTGAAAAACCAAAAGGTGAGCTGCATAAATCATTTGAAATGATAGATTTGGGCATACTTTATTATTTTTTAGGAGTGTTAGTATAGAAAATGCAAGGTAGATTATTGCATATTTATGTCACAGACCAAGGATGCGAATAAATACAAAAAATATTAAATAGCATGGTACAAGTCGATTGCAGGTTATTTCGAAACAAGAATGGAGTTATCCTTGTCCAAATTCTAATATAGTTGGTTTAGATTTAAATAATAAATTTATAGTTATGGGGTTGGAATTGTCTCATGATTCATGGCAAGTACCAAAGTTGTTCACTAGAAAGAAGTACAGTGAGTCGTTAGGTTTATGAATGGGAACACCCTATTCGCAGGGAGATAACTTCAAATTGGTCAGGCATATTATTTCTTGTCTTCTTGTACTTGTGTGCTTTTAAAATCTAACCACCTCCAAAGAATTAAGAAAAACTCTGGTAAAGTTTATAGGCGTGAAGAACTTCTGAGAAAGCCCATCACTTAATGAATATTGAGCTAGGAATATGTCGAAGATTCAATCTTCCACTCAGTCATAAAAAGGAAGTTGGGGTATCCAACATCTTGCTAAAAAGCCGACTCCAACCATAATGTGAAAGCCAGGTTAACTGTGAAACCTCTTTCCCACTTTGTAGTATTGTTGCCTCTTGAATTCCAACAAGTATCTTGCTGCTTAAATCCACAAAATTGTCCCAGGTAAACTCTACATGATACAATTGTGACGTGCAAGCTTGACACACACTCTAGTTTCCCTCTAAAAGAGGGTAAGTCAAAATATTATGACAGGAATAATTGTAATTTGATCATACACTGTTGAGGTATTGTATGGAATAAAAAATATACTATCAATGTACTAATGAAGAACTCAAAATAAACGAATTTCTTGTTGCTATAATAGCGCCACTCTTGGGATTATCCAAGGAGCCACTAACTTATACACATTTGGAATCTTTACTTGGTCCGCAGAAAGATTAAGTAATGGTAGTGATCACTCTTTTCCTTCCCATGGAAGGTATATAATAATAATAATAATAATAATATCTATTTTTAAGGTCATAGCCAAGCCAGACACCAAATTCGTGTATGAGACCCCCTTGTTTGTGGGACAAGGGACCCACCTCCGTACAACAATTTTCCTGCTAAGTCTACGAAGGCATACATACTCTACTCCCTTCTGGTTTTGAACCTATGACGTCTTAGGAGGGAACACATGCTCTTAACCATTAGGCCCACTCAAGCTATATAGAGTCAGCAATAAATTGATTTAAAAGTAAGTTATATTCCTAAGAAATAGGAGTCTGACTCTTCAACCCTAATTTAGTGGCAATGAAATATTCAACTGTAAATGCCTGATCTTCTATAGTGTAAATTTCTAGATAAATGGCTAGCCTAAATTTGTCCATTTTCCACTGTTGGGCATGGAATCGCCCACCCCCCCCCAGAGCATGTTTCGGGGATCAAAGCCCAAGTTTTGAGTATTATTGTTGTAAATACTCCACGAATTGCGAGCGAGGAGCACAAATTTTATGTTAGAGTCATAGGGTTGTCCACCCTAAGTTTTGAATGTAGTGTCAGCCTACCCGTGGTCTGTGGACCATGGGATTGTATAAATAGAGTGAGGCTCTAAGTTGTAAAGATAATTAGAGATACATGGAAAAACGAATGGAGTCTAGAAGATAGCAAGCATAGAGTAAAGGTCTAAGTGCTTTGGGTCGTAGTAGTAGGAAGAGGCTCTGTAGCTGAGTGCGCAGAGGCCTAGTAGAGTCTGCAGCTGAGTGCGCGGACCCCTACAACTGAGTGCACATGGCAGAGTCGAGTCTATAACCAAGGAAGAAGAATATTAAAGAGTAGTTTGATTACAAATCTTATGTATCTGTTCCTGTGTTATTTCTTATTTAATTATATTGTTTTCATTATCGCGCACACTTATATGAATACTGAACACTGTTAAATATAACTAGACACATATTGATAAGCTAAGTGATCGACTAATATTGGGTTAATAGTAAGGAATTGGGTAATAACACAGAGTAGGGATACACAAAGACAACATCGTAGGTCGCAAAGTACTGAAAGGTGTGCATAGAAACGTGCGCGCAGGGTCAAACCGTTGACCATCGAAAATTATCAGACATCTCTAGGGTGCGGAAACCTGGTTTTAGCACCTTCCCATACTACTTTGGGTGAGACCTCAGTCTGCGCTCTGTGGACTGTTGCTGAAAGGGCCAGTAGTACCGGGATTTGTTTGGCTAAATCACCTCTTAACCTGGGTCAGATCCCTACAAGCAACCAAATGGTTCTATTGCTGGGACTGGGATCTGCATAAGGGATGTATGATGTCCTATCACTGGAATCTAACAAAGAAAGAAATTGAAGGGTGGTTGGACAAGAAGATTCACGAGTTCACGGTGCAGGAAAACAGGAACAGTGGCTGGAGCACTACTTATATATGGAAATCCACAAAATTTTCTTTATATCTTTTCCTTTTGAGCTATATGAGTGGATCACGAAGCTAGCAGATAGTCAAGGAAGGTGCAAGCTCGATAAACCAATTGTGTGGACTCCGAAATTAGTGCACATATTAGAAGCATCAGAAGATAAGATTGTGCGTGTTGTAGACCATTAGCTCGATCAAATTATAGAAGGATTTATCACTGAGTTCGCGGTAGATACGACCATCAGCTACAATGAGGTGGAATGACCCTTCCTCAAAGGACCATGAGGTAAGTATATTAAATATTTGAATACTTGGATTAAGATTCTATTGTGTGAAAAGCAGGATGTGCAAATAAATTAATGTTTTGGGACTATGCGAAGTGGGAAGATCTATAGAAACAGAACTAGTGAAGAGTTAGAAACTAGTCCCTTAATTTCACCCTCGTGGGAAAGTGAGGAAGAGATCGCGAAAGTTTCTTCGAGAAGCGCGATCAATCTGATAAGGCAATGAATTCTGCACTTACCACCCCCACCTAAACCACCACCCGTCTCACCATCTTCACCTCCATCTCCACCCACTGCACCTTCGCCACCACCACAGTTTAGTATGGTGAGTGCGATCAAATTACTAGTATTCAGAGGGGTATGGAATGTTAATATAAAAAAGGCTACATTGGTAAGCACATTGTAGCATCACTCATTAACATGGTACATTAAGCATTCTAATGACCATCCAAACACAATAATCGCATAATTCTAGGCCACGCTGAACAGGGAATTTAGGAGGCTAAAGTTAGTGACACAATCAATTATCAGGTTTAAGGAGATCGCAATGCTCCTAGGTGAGACCCCTTGGGATTTGGACCAGAGACTAAAGAGTATGATTCGCAAAGCTAACATAACTTTAACGGATGGACAACACCGCACATGGTTTGTAGCATCATTAACACCGCATTTAAGGATGACATTGTCACAACAAAAGATTTCTACCAAGGCCGAAGACTTAGAGATGGCAATGAGATCGCATGAGACCCATATACAAGGTCTTGGTCTGGGAGTCCAACAAATCCACGTGCAACTATAAACTCTGTGTCTGGAAATGTAGAGTTTGAAATAGGACAGGACACCTCAGCCAAAGGCGCGCGAGGAGGTATGGTGCATAAGATGCAAAGGCCAGGGGTATGACAAGGACCACTGTCTAGTATTCACAAATTACTTGGCAGGAGGAGGGCTAATGCTGTTAAGACCTGAGGCACAAGAAGGACCAAGCACGATTCCTGCATTATGGTGCGCGATTTTTTAGATAAGAGGAAAACACACTATGGATCATTTTCATCTATTGCAGAAGTATACACAAATGTCCCAGCAATTGTTTTGTAATTTCTGCAGGTTAGTAGGCCATGATTAATGCACCTGCAGAAGCTATGAATTAATGATGGATCAAACTCTTGCCTATAGGGTATAGATCGAAATGAAAGCCCTCAACCCAAATGAAGGAATGATGCGCGTTGTATTTTAGGGGCGTAGACGAGGTCAAGGTGGAATGGGACCAGGAAGGGGTTGCAGACAACTAATTTTCTACAATTGCGGAGGGCCCGGAGACTATGCCCGCGATTGTATGAATCTAAAAGGAACATCATGTTTGTACTATAATTAGTTTTATCATGAGGCAGAAGAATTCCCTACCTTGATACTGAGGCTACGCAAAAAAGGGGTACTCCAGCCTCCCTCGACTCAGAATTTGCAAATGATGAGGTCTGAGTTGTGCGAAGAATACCCGAATGTAAACATAGTTCTATGAAGTGGTATCACAACTGGAGATGATAAAGGTAAGAAGCCAGAAGAAAGTGCATGGGTTCGTAAGGCTCCTACAAAGGAACCTAAATTTGATTTGGAGCACGTGAAGGAGACATTCATGGAAGTTAAGAAGAGCTTCACAAAGGCCTCCACTTCAGGTAGTAAGGGTCAATTAGAACCAGGGATGGATCCTTCAATGCTCACTACCTTTTGGAGACATGCATGAAACTGCTGCGTGGCAAAAAGGCAGTAAAAGGACTACAGGAACTTATCACTAGGTGTGCAGGGTCAGGAGAATCGTGCGTGGTCCAGAAACTTGGAAAGCATGCATTACACACAGGAAGGGAAATGAGGTTGATGCACAAATCAATGAGTATGAAATGGATCAGGTAATCCTGGATCTCAGATCGGATGCAAATGTACTTCTGAAACAAACATGGGAATACATGGGCAGAGCCACACTACAATGGTCTCCTATTCAATTGCGAATGGTGAACTAACAGAAGATCCTCCCCATGGGGAGATTGCAAGGGGTAACGGTGGATATTGAAGGTGCGAGCGCGTTGGCAGATTTCAAAGTGATAGAGATTGTCGATGACAAAAATCCTGATCCCATGCTACTGGGCATAGATTGGGCCACTAATATTAATAGAGTCATAAATGTGAAGAAGCACAAAATTATCTTTGAGAAAAAGTCACAATGCATAGTAGTACTGCTAGATCTGACCGAAGGAGTGCGATACACTGAACTGGTGCACAACAATGATAGTGATGACGATATCGATTGCATCTACAAGATAACTGTGTGAGAACAGGATTGGGTGAACCCAACTACAAATGGTATTTAATGGTAGCGCGAAAGCTCCTGCACTTTGGATTCGGACGAAGAAATAGAGCGATGGCAGAATTGACTGCACAAAGTAACAACACTTAATTGCAACATGATGATAAGATCACTACACTCTGTAACCATGGAGATAAGGAATTTTCCTAGGTATGACGGGTTGACATTGATGGATGACTTTTTGAACAAATTTGAGAGTGAAGTACCGGAACAACAGTGGTTTGATGCTCTGAAATGGGCACTGCGCGCTATGCCCCCAAGATGGTGGGGTATGCACTAGCAGAGTTTCAAGGATTGACGTGAATGGAGAAGGAGGATGCACCTACAATTTGGAAAACCCTAGCTATGGATGAGAGCCAATTATGAAGGGAAAAACAATGTACGTTCCCACCTTTTCCGATGGGTACAGACATATGACATGCAGTCCGCCCAAGTGCACACCATTCCCAGGATAAAGAATCGGAACACAACGCAACGACAGGAAATGAAAAGTGTGCCAAAGGTTATCCACGGAGAAGAATTCGACAAGATGTGTGATGTGCTGAACAAGGTTCACCAAGTGAGGTGCACTGACTGGGACTTGCGCGTACCAGTGGTTCGATCGGCCTATGGGACCATATGCAAAACCTTGACTGCAAAAACAATTCCAAGGAGGCAGAATGAAGTAAGGACCGTAATCTCTAAGGAGCATGCAAAGATGAATCCACATGTAATAGCACCCACAAGTGTGACAATGTGCGAAGCCTAGGATAATAAAATCACACAGTTGCGTGAAGTAGAACACATAACGCTTCAGGAAGCCATTTGGAAAGGGAACCTAAGACTTCGCAAACTTGAAAAGTATAAAGTACGGCTAAGAAAGACAAGCATTTTGATGGATGCAGAGGTCAAGAGGTTGGCAAATGAGATCAAGCGAGCATGTCTCGTTGATAAACCAAGGATGGAAAGACAAGGTGCGGATGATCATACTAATGAATTAGAGGACTATCACTGAGATTTAATTAGTTTGCTACCATGGCTAGGACCGCATATCACCAAACGCAGTAACCAGTGGAGCACACTACATAAAATAGAGCGTGCGGTGCCGACTACCACGAGGACAAATGAAGATTTTCCGTAGACTATACGGGGGAGTGAGATGGAGCCTTGCACAGGTGGTGCGACCATCTGACTAGCAGTCGGAAGAATAGTCTTAGCACTCCAGGAAGCTAAAAGGGAGTGCGGGACTATAAATTATTCTATCTGGGAGCTGCGCACTCCAACGGGGGCATGTGGGAACATCCTGTCACAAGGTTTGCGCCCGCGCAAGGGGGGATGCGCTGCCCCACGGATGGCTAGGAAGTGACCATTGGTGTCACTGTTCATGATAGGATGCCCGATTTGAGGCCAAATGGAGCAGGCGGTGGGCATTTAAGACAGGATTTAAGGGCAAGATTTCAGAAAATCTACCACCAAGAAAGCATTGATGGCCCAAAATTGGGGGGAATAGACGAATTTGAATTCAAAAGGTGCTATAAAACTCCAAGAACTAGCTAGCAGACAACACTTGGTCAATTGACATTTGAGCGTTGAACATAGCACAAAGTGTTGAGAGCCGAGTGACAATAGAGACTTTAAGTTCGAAAAAGACTACATACAGTGCAGAAATGATGACGGCCACTAAGGATGGGTTGGGCATTGAAGAAGGAACCACCGGTGAGGCTGTGAAGACCCCCATGGTCCACGATGTTCCTAAAGGCACTAGGGCTGTGACAACAGAAGTAGCAGTGCAGATAGCATAGGCCACAGAGGAAGGCCAAGCAGTGTCTGTAAGGTAGGAGGCAGAGGACACAAAACTTACAGAAGAAAGCGCGGACCCATGGACAGCCTCTACATAGCTCAAGCGACCATGCATCATAGAAAGATCAGGCCCAAGAAAGAAGGTCAAGGCCTTGAAACTGGCCATTGACCCGATCACCTTAATTGAAGGTGATCTCCATGACATTGGAAAGATGGTTACCAAGCTACGGCTGAAGGTGCAACCTTCCACTCCCCTAGAGGTTAGATAACAACGCATCAACGGTATTGCAGTAGGGATGGAAGAGATTGGAGGTGCAGCCCACAACTGTACCAACATGTTGGAGTAGGAGTTGGAGGTCCTCACTACGTTGCAGGAGGACCACAACATTCAATGGCTAGAGACCGAGGCATCGAACTCCAACAACAATATGAAAATGTTAGAGGAACTGCATAGACAGTAGTCCTTACTTAGAGGTTTGCAAGGATGTAGCAGGCCAAGGCTTTAAAAGAGCAGGTGGACGCGGCATGGCACAAAGAAGAAGTTCTAAAAGTGCATGTCCAGCCATGGATTGATGAAGCCTTCAAAATGATGACAGATATTGAAGAAAAGCTCATGCATATTCAAGGAATGCATGCAAAGATGCAGCGCAGCACTCCGGAAACAGAGGGTTGAGAAGCAAGAATGTAGCAGGTTCAGCAGGCAACAACTTAGTGTGTTTCCAACATTCAAGTAGTTCAAGACTAGCTAGAGGGACTCTGCGCCAACAGAGTGACTCGAGGATGAGTCACGATGTTTGTGTTGGGGGCCTGTTAGGCATGGAATCCCCCCCCCAAAAAAAAAACATGTTTTGGTGCTCAAAGCCCAAGTTTTGAGTATTATTGTTGTAAAGACTTCGCGAATTGTGGGTGCAGAGCGCAAATTGTATGTTAGAGTCATAAGGTTGTCTGCCCTAAGTTTTGAATGTAGTGTCGGCCTACCCATGGTCTGTAGACCATGGGATTGTATAAATAGAGTGAGGCTCTAAGTTGTAAAGATAATTAGAGATACATGGAAAAATGAATGGAGTCTAGAAGATAGCAAGCATAGAGTAAAGGTATAAGTGCTTTGGGTCATAGTAGTATGAAGAGGCTCTGCAACTAAGTGCGCAAAGGCCTAGTAGAGTCCGCAACTGAGTGCGCAGGATGGAGTCAAGTCTGTAACCAAGGAAGAAGAATAATAAAGAGAAGTTTGATTCCAAATATTGTGTATCTGTGCCTGTGCTATTTCCTATTTAATTATGTTGTTTTCTTTATTGTGCACACTTATATGAATACTGAACACTATTAAATATAACTAGACACATACTGATAAGCTAAGTTGTTATAGACATTTTTGGGCACTACAACCCCAAGCATGAAATTTCCATAAACCAAGGGCTCCTAAGTCCCTAAAAGTGTTGTTCTAACCCCTAAAGGAACAACGTCAACTAATTACAACTTCTCCCAGAAGTTCTCCATGAAAAACTGCTCAGAACTGGTCAAAACAGGGTCATTTCAGTTGCTCCATAGGCAAAGTGCGTTGCATCTCACCTAAACACACTGTGTAGGTGCGTTGCATTTCAAAAATCCCTTCTATGGGGTGCGATGGGCGAGAAGTGAGAAATGGCAGTGTCATTCCGCGAGGTGGAGAGGCATGGAAACTTCTAGAAACTTCTCCTGTGACACTTGCCTCTCTGAATTCAACCAAGGATGAGTAAGAGATCATCAATATCCAAGTGGAAGAAAAAACTATCAGAGGGAAGACACTAATCAAATCACAAGCTGACTCATCTCCCTTACAAATATCTATATATGGATCCCTCATCCAAGAGATCCAGAGGCTAGAATTTTGCATATTGTAAGGAATTGTTGTTGGTTTCTTGAGACAAACATCAGATTGTTGGGTGATCTAAGCTTTGTATGAGGTGAAGAGGGGCTTCTTTGCTGAGAGGATGATGCTGGGTCAGAACAACTGGTTGTAACTCCCTTGGCTCTTTCTTGTTTATCAATAAAATCTATTCAAGTTTTCCTCCATACTCTTATGTCATTTAGGTTTGCTGCATTTGTATGGTCAATTTACATCTGATCCTAGATTGTTTATGATTATAGATCCATGTTCTTGTATAGTACCATGCTACTGTGATCTTACAGGTACTCTGTGAACTTGGGCGTGCAAGTGAACAAGTAGTGAAAGACTATCAAGAGAGAGAGGAATCGAACCAGGAGATTAGCGCAAGATAGAGGTTGGTATTCTTTGTTCTTCTCTCATCTATACTTCATAAAGGAAAAACGAAAGTAGCTTTACTTTGTTTGTTTCTAAGGTAGCTATCACACCTTAGTGGGATAAGAAGTTCTGTGTAGACACTTTTCCCTGTAACATAAGTGATCGATTAATATGGGGTTAATAGTAAGGAATTGGGTAATAACATGGATTGGGCCTCGAGTAGGCCTACGCGAAGACAGCATCACAGGCTGGAAGTACTGATAGGTGTGCGTAGCAATGTGCGCGTAGGGTCAAACTGTGGACCATCGAAAATCATTAGACATCTCTAAGGTGTGGAAACCTGGTTCTAACACCCTCCCATGCTACTTAGGGTGAGACCTTAGTCTGTGCTCCGCGGACTGTTGCCGAAAGGGCCAATAGTATTGGGATTTGTTTGGCTAGATCACCTCTAAACATGGGTCAGGTCCCTACAAGCCAACATCCACATATGCCAAAAAACCATGTATGTCTAGACTTTGGTTGTGTGTGAGAGAGGGGAGATCACATAAATAGTCCATTATCAAAAGAAAAAGTTAAAGCACAACATTATATGGATATTTTTTCAATTTTTTTATTACATACCTTAGAAAGTTTGAAGGGACATAACTGAAGCTTCCCTCTCCTTCCACACTTCATTAAATATGCCCCTTTTCCAATGCAGATGTGGCCTGCATAATCACAATGAGAAAACATAATATGAAAAGTAAGTTTAATTAATTAAAGTAGATTTGTTATACCTCAAGTAAATGGACTCTGAGAAATTGGATTCATTCTCTACAAAAATGATATAGAAATATCTAATCACATTTTTAACTGAAACAAAGGTAAATTGGATTCATGCTCTGCAATAGACGATATAATGAGATCTAATGACATTTTCAACTCAAACAAAGGTAACTTGAGTAAGCTCAAGCTCCAAAAAGATGGCATCCAGCTTTTGAGTGGCAGTTACTATATATATCTAGCTAGAGGGTATAACATAAAGATATTTTTTATATGTGAAGATAAAAAAATGAAAGGAATGTGGAATTTTTACCATCAACTAATTTCCTTTCAAGGACTAGATCAAACCATAACATTGTTATCAAGATAATCAACTCACCCATGCTAGTACGCTTCTAGTAGTTTCATGGTAAAACTCAAACTCAATAAACTTTAAACAACATAAATTAACCAACAATATGTTCGAGGTTGGTTACCTAAAGATTATATGATACTAAATTACCTTTTGCATCTAACATTGAAAATGATTGTGAAAGAAATGAAGACAAATTAGTGATTAGGATGGATGCATGTGATGAAATAAAATAAAAACCAACCTTTATTCTTGCTACTGATGAGCCTTATAGGGGATTCTTGGATGAAGTTGATCTTGGTCTGCTTTCTGAAATCAAAGAGACACTTTCTAGCTACTCTAATTTGATAGACAACAACCCTAATGCGTATGAAAATGAATATGGAAATAAATAAGCATCGATGAACCTGGTCTTGAAGAAGGTGTCTCAAACTCTAATGTGGATAGTATTTTAAATTTCTACAGCTAGGAGAGGGTTTGCCCAATTGGGTTCCCTAGAAAATTGTTTTTTCTGCTATAATGTGATTGTGTTTTATTTCTCTTTCATTACACTACAAATTGGTAGAGATATTTTTTGTCTTAGTGCAATAGTTAGTTTCATATTTATTCATTCAAGCAGTAGAAGAATTTCAAGGAGATTATACAAAAGGGACAATTAATCTATTTTTGCACTTATATCTTTTGCAAATAAAATTCACAACTAATTTTTCATCCAAATTGTTTAGGTTACTAGAAGGTGGTATCACAACATATCTCAACATTGCAAGGAATAAATCATACTATTCAATAAGGTTGAGACTTGAGATACAAAAATCTTCCCAAGTTATACAAGTAAGAAAGCTGTTGATTTTTAGTTTTAAATCTATCCAACCAGAACAAAATTATGCCATTTTCATCACCCTCTAGTCAAAGTTATTCCTAGCCTCATTCAACTCAATTAAGAATATATCAATCTCGTTGATATTTCTTCTTAAGTTCATGCTTCTAAGTTATATATGTATGAAACCTAATATATCATTTATGTTAAGTGATTATTCATTCAAAATTATTTAATGCGTCCAACACATCTACCTAATTTTCTGATCAATTTCTGGGCAGACTCTATTAGACATTTGCAACAGAAAATAGAAGATTGCTTTAGTACCTAGTGTTATAAAACTCTAATCTGGAAAAAATATTTTGAATTTTTCCCTAAAAATATTTACAAAATTTTCAATCCTAAAGCCATTTCAAGGAGAGTTTTAGTCAGGGAGAAATTTAGTATAATTTTTGGAAAATTTGAATGCAACTAAAAGAAATTCTTCCCATTTTCTCAAAAGATTCCAACACCAAATATGAGTGAATTCACAGAACTTAAGATTTGGAAATAATTAAATTTCACTTCAATTTTCCAGGACCATATATGAGAGAATTCACAAAACCTAATATTTGGATTCTGGAAACACTTAAATTTCACCTCATTTATTAGGATTGGAAGTTCCCTGAGATATAAACATGTAGCATTAAGGATCTACTTTGCTTCTTTAAGGACAATATTCGTTTTATAAATAGTGATACAAGAATCCTTGTATACATACCTGACACAGTTCTTTGGTCACAAGTATTGAAACTGAACTCCATCAATACATAATAGACAAGGTAGAATGTAAGAGAGCATCTACTTTTCAACATATACTCTAACAAAAATAAACATCTATACGGTCATATAAAGTTGTCAACACACCAAAAAAGGAATTAAAAACAAAAATAAAAATAGAAACACGTTTTGATTGTTATGGTTACTCTAGCGAAATGTTAAACAGGATCAATATGTTAATATGGAAAATAGTGTAGTTGATTATGATTTATTGAGCCCAAGTGGTTAGCCCAACAGAATGTCATTAATGTTACTGGATATTTAGTTAGTTCTGTGCTGGCAGGTGCCCTGTTCGAAATCCCTTGGGTGAGGTGCACTAGTCAATGCCAATGGGTTTACCAGGGATGCCATCCATGAATGTGGGGAAACATCCATTAGGATTCCCTAGAGAGTTTTTCTTGGAAAGAATAAAAATAGGATTTCATAAAGAGAAATTTTGAGATGCATACAATGTACACCTAGTAAAATGAATTCTATAGAGACAAACCATAAAAGAAGGAAAAATATAGATGCTTTTACCTATGTTCCCTTGTGAGTGTGCGCTTCATGTGAGATTTTACCGTGGAGATCACCTTATTATTTTCACCATCAACTTTGTGGACTCCATTTTCATGAGGTTTACTAAATGAACTGCCATTTTTTAGCTGATTATGTAAACTGTTACTGCTTTTAGATAATCTTATACCCAATATCTCATTAGAAACACTAGGTGCTGGTGGTCTATTATTTCCAACATCCCTACATGAGATCTCCTCTGTTATCCTTTCTGGATTTTCCAAATAGTTAGTAGTTGCAGGAATGTGTCTAGCTTGACTATATCTAGTTCTTGATCATACATGAGAAGTTAAGATGCTTCCACTCACAAAAATTGACCTTGCATTGCCCATCAATTCCTATAAATAATTTTTTATGACTAGAAGATCATCCCTGCCAATGTCTTCCATATTTATGAGGATTAGCTAGACCTATATTATCTTCTCTTGATGCTAGAGTACGTTCCATCATTGCACACGCCAGATCAACATCAGATTTAACTGTATAATTTTACATATCTAAAACAGGGGCTAAATTACTTCTCTGAACTAATTCACGAAATAGAAGCGACCTGCTGTTCGGTGTGGGTTGTACAATTGCATCAATCTCATCTTTGGCCCCAAATCTGTCAAGGGAAGAGCTAGGTGAAAACTGCTAAAAGCCTCTTCCTCATGCAGACCAATTTTCATGTAAAGCCTATACATGATCCTGAAGAATGTGTTGACTTGAGAGAGTTTTTGTCCATACAGTGGATACTTGGGATGTAGACCCAGATACTTCAGTTTTCCTAAGTGAAACCCTTACTACATCTATCAATCTAGGAAATGGATTTGGAGTGCTTCATTGCAAAATCATTGTATGAATTGTTCTTACATGAGTTGGCCTTGTCTCTGCGACAGGAGCAGAAGAAGAGGAAGGTGGTGATAAATTGAGATCTAAGTTTATTCTTTCTACAACCATCCCAACTGGAGCATCTTCCACAATTCCTCTTATTCCTAAGCTTCATCCCCATTGCTAAAATCAAGCACAAAATCTTCAACATCTTCATCATGTGTGCTGGATTGTCCAGGCATATATGTTTGATAGCCTTGACAATAGCAATCTCCTTCAGGGATAGCCCTTCCAAAGCCAACCCGATATGTATGATATGTTGACTCACAAAAAACACACAACAATAAAACATCACCATCACCAACCTCATTACAATGTAAGAAAACTATATTTACATAGGGATCAAGAAATTCCATCACTTCTTCTTCTGAAGGTTGATATACATGCCAAACATAACCAAATCATATAAGAAAATTGTCCTTCAAATGTAGAACCAACTACTTAAACTTCAACCCTACGTATGCAAATAAATAATCATGCTTCATAGGAAAGATAGTAAGGTAAAGGCAACGAAATATATTTAAGAAATCCAACAAGGTGTTGCAGCTGGAAACTGATATCACCAAAATTGTAAATCACCAACAAACACAAGGATTGATAGAATAAAAGGAAGAAATAAAATGAACTAGAACTGGGGGAACTCAAATGTATATGTATTTAAACATGAACCTATAAATTCAAAGAACCCTGATAAATAAAGATTACTGCTGCAAATAGAACATAAACTACTCCAAATAGTTATTGGGAAAATAACTAAATTCTAGCATTAAGACAAGGGCATAAACATGTTGTCAAATGGAAAAGTTGAAAGCAATTAAAAACATCAGGGGCATGTTTCAAATCCAATTCCTATCATTGAAATCAAGAAAACTACCATTGGAATCTCAAGCTTGGATCCACTTCTCTATTGAATCTATTCATCTAGTTGTCTACTCAATTTGTTATAACTGCACCAAATGGTGCCACATGATAAATAAATTGTAACATAAACTTATATTTTCAAACAAAGGCTATTTGCTGGACATTGGAATGAGTGATGCGAGAGCATCCCCAATCCACTAGTGTTCTTGCATCACCAAAAACGTCTTTAAATTACAACATCTCGTTCATGCTTAATAATCAATTTCTGCTTGTGAGACTTACATGAGCCCACAAAATATCACTCTTAGTTTCATCGACTCCCACTTTAAACATGACATTTCTAAAAAATAACTAGAAGGAAAGGAAAGATACAATGTACTTATTTTATTCATCCATTACATTGGAACCACAATAAAAACAAGAGGAGTTGAGATGACATATTGCTGCTACTGGAGAAATAAGACAAAAACAAAGAGATATCGAATTAAAAGAAATACAGTAGGGTGTGATGGCATGGCATCATAGATCTTGTTGTTTCCAGAAACATCTTGCTAAATGATGAAACATAAATCAGCTCTAGCAATAATTAAGACATTAATTGCAAAGGAGGAGATCACTGAGAAATAAATTTTAACATAGACCAGAAATCACTACGCTAAAGTGGAAGAATTTGTTGAGGAAAACAAATTAAGAGAAGCAACAGACTCTCTTGAGAAGAAGCCACTAACTTCCAAAAATGAAATTGAGCACAATAATTATGAAAGAAGATCCTTGAAACATTTGAGGCATATCGAAGAAGGCACTAACTTCCACAAATGAAATTGAGCACAATAATTATGAAAGAAGATCCTTGGAATATTTGAGGCATATCATTGGGCAATTGAGGAAGATCACTCCAATGAAAATGAAGGAGATTGTTAAGGAATAATCACTGAGCAACAAGAAGGGAAAGAAAACTAGCATGGAATCCATGCCTATATAAGAAATCATGCAACCCATTGTTGTGTGAGAAATAGAGTATTTATTTTTATTCATCCTTTCTTAATCCCATGCATGAGGATCAATTTCTGCTGCATAGTGAATGTAATTGAGTAGCATCACTATTATTTCACCGATCTATTTGAATGTTATAATACAAGTTCAATAAATCCTCATGTGGAATTGTTTGGCTTCTGTTTAGTGATGTACATTGATTGTGATTGACACCATCCACTAAGATGGGTAGTAAATTTTATTTCTTATCTACCTACAAAAAATTAGTATGCATTTGTGTAGGTTTTTCATTTTCCAACACCCATCGATTAGTATTAAAGTAGGAATAACCTGCAGTGAGGAAAATACAACAAAGGAGGGAGAAAAAATTTAGGCATTTCTTGTTTGTCAGGAAAAGACAACAACACTAGGGTTTGTAGGGTTTCTCTAATTTTGGGAATGGTAGGGTTTAAGTTTATTGTATGTCTACTTCTTCTGGTTGATATGTGTTCCTCCGTATTGGTTGTGTTGAGATTGCAACAAGATGATGGAGCTTAGTGAAAAGAGTCGCCTTCACTAAGTGGGCCCGCAGGCTATTTTTGGCGCAAGTCTATTTTTAGACTATGTCTATTTTTAGACATATGGATCATGTCTATGTTTATGGATGATTGATCAAGTTGGGAAAAATAGATGGAATTCTATTTTTGATGAAAGTGTGAGTGATCACAGTGTGAGTGATCAAGTCTATTTTTAGACTGGCTGTCAAAAATAGAAAAGTCAAATATTATTATCTCACAATAATATTTGGACTATAAACTTAATCTTATTCTCTTGGAGCACTTCAGTTTGAGCTATGGAAGTGGCACATGCAGCTGTCAGAAGGAAATTCGTTTTTCTTATGAGTCAGTTGAGTTGTTGCATGCATGACTTCAGTTAGAACTCAAGTGAGTTGAGTTTAGTGGACTGGAGGTACAGTTGATGGAGTTGTGTTCAGTTTAACTTAGTTAAACTGGTTGTAGTTAGTCTAACTGCAGATAGACTAATGATGAGTTGTTAAACTAATTATTAACTCATAATACAACTAAAGAATACATCAGTTAACTCAGTTGCATGTCAGTGCATGTTCAGTTCAACAGGGACAGGTGGTAGAGAATCAGATTGCTATCAGTTGTGATTATAGTTGTGCACCAGATCTTGCACAATCAAGGGATTGAGTATGCCAATGAGTTTGCTCACGTATTTGGCCCGCATTTTCAGCCTTTTCTCACGTCCACAAAGAGTGAGTGACTATTTTGCAGGTGAAAATCGAGTTTGGGAAGCTATTCTCATCAGTTCTTGAGCAGGTATTGAGCAGTGGAGGCAGGCAAGCAGTGGAAGAGATTTGGAGATCAGATCTGAGCTGTATTGTGTGTAACAGAGGTGGAGATACTTGTGAGAAGTATTATGCTGTGTAATGTTACATGACTCAATCATTAATATACAGATAGTGTGGGGTTTTTAGCGAGATGCTTTCCCCGTGATACATACTGTGTTAACGTGTGAATGCTCTTGATGTTTTATTGTTATTGATGCTGCTATATTCTTGATCAACGTAGAGGAGATTATGTATTATACATGTTCCACTTAAATTGTATGATCAGGGTAATCTCTGTTGAATATGTGTTAAATTATTCAAAATTTCTACATGGTATCAGAGCTAGATAATTGTAGAAAAAGTTTCTACATGGTATCGGAGCTAGATGATTTGTAGAAAAAATTTCTACATGGTATCAGAGCAGCTTGATTTGTAGAAGAGATTTTTACAGGATATCAAGTGAGGGTTGATCGGAAGCAGTTGAGTTGGAGCTGGTGGAAATTCGAATTTGCAGCAGTGTTGTTGAAAATGTCTTTCAACGGATTGCAAATGTTATTCCAAAGCAAGAGCGACCTGGCGCTCAAGGATAAACTCAGTAACAATAAAGGTGAGAATGGATCTTCATCAAAGGTATCTGATGAAGATAATTGCGCTTTGGCTACCAAAGCAAAGAAGGATATGTCCAAAGTGAAGTGTTTTCACTGTCACCAGCATGGACACTATGCCACAAATTGTTCGCAGAAGAAGAAGAACAAGCAAGCTGCTGGATCTGCAGGGGGAGAGGCTTTAGCTTCTCAGTTTGAGCTTGATTTTTCATTGATCGCATGCTTGGTTTCAAGTGTGATGGGATCAGTGTGGTTCTTGGACAGTGGTGCATCTTTTCACATGACGGGAGATAGAGATTTGTTCTCTGATCTGGAGGACAAAGATCTTGGAGTGCACATCGAGATGGGCGATGATGGTAGATACAGTGCGACTGGTATCGGTACCATTTCCTTTGAGAGGGAGTCTGGTAAACCCTTTGTATTGAAGGAAGTCATGCATGTTCCAAGATTGAAGAAGAATCTCATCTCAGTGGCGATGTTAGAAGACAAGGGGTATGATGTTGTTTTCAGCGAGGGAAAGGCCTTCCTGCGCAGCAAGACAACTGGTGAGACCCGGAAGATAGGGGTTCGAGTGAGGAACCTTTATCAGTTGCATGTAGATGGATGCGCATCAATGGCAGGCAAGGCAGAAGGATTGGTGAGCCGGGATGATGGCGAGTTGTGGCACAGGAGATTGGGTCACCTTCACCATGGAGCCTTGAAGATACTGTAGCAGATCACTACAGGGCTTCCTAAAGGCACACTTGCACAGTCAGATCAGTGCAAGGGGTGTACTTTGGGGAAGTTTGTGAAAGCCACCTTTCACGAGAAGGATAGTCGCGCCACGACGATCCTTGAGAGAATTCACACAGACATGTGTGGAACTTTCTCAGTTGTTTCGACAGCAAAACACAGGTATTATGTGATTTTTGTTGATGATTTCTCTCGTAAGTGCTGGATCTTCTTCATGCATAAGAAGAGTGAGACATATTCAAAGTTCTGTGAATTCAAAGCACTGGTCGAGAAGGAGTCGGGGAAGAAGGTGAAGGCTCTTAGGAGCGATAATGGTGGTGAATACATCTCGAACGAGTTCAAGGATTTTTGCAAGGCAGAAGGGATTCGTAGAGAGCTCATAGCTCCCCATAACCCACAGCAGAACGGGGTAGCTGAGCGGAAGAACAGAACGATTGTGGGTGTTGCACGGGCAATGTTGCATGATCAGGGCCTACCCCTTCACTTGTGGGTGGAAGCATGCAATACAGCAGTTTATGTGCAGAACCGTTGTCCTCATAGGATACTTGGCATGAGTACACCCGAGGAGACTTATTCTGGTAAGAAGCCTGATCTTTCTCATTTGAGGATTTTTGGTGCTAACGTTTACATGCATGTGACGAAGGATGCCAGAAAGAAGTTGGAGCTGACTGCAGAGGTTGGGATATTTGTGGGGTACACTGATACGCCCCACAACTATCGTGTGTATTTTCCAGACAGTGGTAAAACTGTTGTGCGACAGGATATAAAATTTCAGGAGGAGAAAGCCATGAAGTGTTCGCTTGAGAGGGAGCTACACTTGCATGAAGATGAGGAGCTATTAGTTCCTAAAGATGAGCTTCAGGACGTGGATCAGCCACATGACGAGGTTCATGGAGTGGAAGAGACCACTCATGCAGCGCCAACCATCAGAGGGTGAAAGCGCTTGACAAAAGTTGAGCGACTGGCTCAAGATGCAGAGAAAGTTGTAGGACCACCTACAGCGCAACTCAGGCAGAGACAGTCACCGGATTGGTACACTGGATACATGGCTCTTATGAGCAAGTGTGTTGTGACTGGGCCATCCTCTTTCGAGGAAGCTGTGGAGGATCCCGCATGGGTAGACGCCATGGTGGAAGAGTATGATTCTATTGCCAGAAACAGTGCATGGGAGATTGTTCCTAGACCGGAAGGGAAATCAGTGGTGGGTTCGAGATGGATCTACAAAGTTAAGCAGGCAGCTGACGGGAGTGTGGAGAAGTACAAGGCAAGATTTGTTGCCCGAGGCTTTTCACAGATTGAGGGGATCGATTATGAGGAGACCTTTGCACCTGTCACAAGGTATTCTTCCATACAGACGATTCTTGCTCTCTCAGCGCAGATGGGATGGCACATTCATCAGATGGATGTGAAGACTGCGTTCCTCAACGGAGTCATTGAGGAGGAGGTGTACATTGAGCAACCCGAAGGCTTTGAAGTCTTCAACAGCGAGTCGCATGTGTGCAGGCTCAAGAGAGCGCTGTATGGGTTGAAGCAAGCACCACGTGCTTGGTACACACGGATAGACAGCTATTTCACAGGACTTGGATTCTCCAAGAGCGAGGCGGATCCGAACCTATACTAGATTGTGGTGGAGGGTAAGTTGCTTATCATTGTACTGTATGTTGATGATTTGATTCTAACGGGTGATGAGCTGTTGATACTGTCATGCAAGAAGGATCTTGCTATAGTGTTTGAGATGAAGGACTTGGGCCTCCTTCATTATTTCCTAGGATTGGAAATATGGCAGCGCAGTGGTGGACTGTTTGTTTCTCAGGGCAAGTATGCTCGGGAGATACAGGAGAAGTTCAACATGCATGGCTGCAAGCCTGTTGATACTCCTCTTCCTGGAGGTTCGAGGAAGGAGGATGCCACTTCGGGAGAAGAAGTGGATGCCACTGTTTATCGACAGTTGGTGGGGTCGCTGATGTATTTGGTCAATACACGACCTGATATATGCTATGCAGTTAACCAGCTTTCACAAGCTATGGTTAAGCCTACCAAGCTCTTCTGGAAGGCGGGCAAGCATGTATTGAGCCACTTGAGAGGCACATCGGGATATGGATCTTGGTACAGGCAGGAGGATGCAGAGTGGGTAGGGAGCCCAACGGACAGAAAGAGCACATCAGGAGGGGTCTTTAGTATCGGATCGACAGTAGTTTCTTGGTACAGCAGGAAGCAGAGATCTATGTGGATGAGGATGATCTTGGTCGGGTTTTTCGGGTCCAAGCACATCAGGTAACATCATATCAGAGATTGTGTGCAGCGGAGGATCATGTTACTTTCGTACATTCCAACGGAGGATCAGGATGCTGATATTCTGAAGAAGGCTCTCACCAGGAGCAAATTCGAGTACCACCGAGGCAGGATAGGGGTTGCTGATAATCCATATCTTGTCGAGAGGGAGTGTTGAGATTGAAACAAGATGATGGAGCTTAGTGAAAAGAGTCGCCTTCACTAAGTGGGCCCGCAGGCTATTTTTGGCGCAAGTCTATTTTTAGACTATGTCTATTTTTAGACATATGGATCATGTCTATGTTTATGGATGATTGATCAAGTTGGGAAAAATAGATGGACTTCTATTTTTGATGAAAGTGTGAGTGATCACAGTGTGAGTGATCAAGTCTATTTTTAGACTGGCTGTCAAAAAATAGAAAAGTCAAATATTATTATCTCACAATAATATTTGGACTATAAACTTAATCTTATTCTCTTGGAGCACTTCAGTTTGAGCTACGGAAGTGGCACATGCAGCTGTCAGAAGGAAATTCGTTTTTCTTATGAGTCAGTTGAGTTGTTGCATGCATGACTTCAGTTAGAACTCAAGTGAGTTGAGTTTAGTGGACTGGAGGTACAGTTGATGGAGTTGTGTTCAGTTTAACTTAGTTAAACTGGTTTTAGTTAGTCTAACTGCAGATAGACTAATGATGAGTTGTTAAACTAATTATTAACTCATAATACAACTAAAGAATACATCAGTTAACTCAGTTGCATGTCAGTGCATGTTCAGTTCAACAGGGACAGGTGGTAGAGAATCAGATTGCTATCAGTTGTGACTATAGTTGTGCACCAGACCTTGCACAATCAAGGGATTGAGTATGCCAATGATTTTTCTCACGTATTTGGCCCGCATTTTCAGCCTTTGCTCACGTCCACAAAGAGTGAGTGACTATTTTGCAGGTGAAAATCGAGTTTGGGAAGCTATTCTCATCAGTTCTTGAGCAGGTATTGAGCAGTGGAGGCAGGCAAGCAGTGGAAGAGATTTGGAGATCAGATCTGAGCTGCATTGTGTGTAATAGAGGTGGAGATACTTGTGAGAAGTATTATGCTGTGTAATGTTACATGACTCAATCATTAATATACAGATAGTGTGGGGTTTTTAGCGAGATGCTTTCCCCGTGATACATACTATGTTAATGTGTGAATGCTCTTGATGTTTTATTGTTATTGATGCTGCTATATTCTTGATCAACGTAGAGGAGATTATGTATTATACATGTTCCGCTTAAATTGTATGATCAGGATAATCTCTGTTGAATATGTGTTAAATTATTCAAAATTTCTACATGGTATCAGAGCTAGATAATTGTAGAAAAAGTTTCTACATGGTATCGGAGCTAGATGATTTGTAGAAAAATTTTCTACAGGTTGAATAACATCCCCTTGTTTTAACTTATCACAATGGTCCACTACTCACCAGTAGTCCTGCTGTGGATGTTCATTTGATTTGGTATGGAAGATTCAACCCTGCTCAACATTCCATTGTGGCAGATTTTGTTTAGTCCTTGGAAGCTAGCAAGAACCTAGGGCCCTCTTTGTACAACTGGTGTAAAACCACTCATAGATACTGTGGTGAATCCAACAAGGCCATCGCCATGGCAAAGACAACGCTAGGAAAGCAGAAGTTGGATGTTGTTTATTCCCTTGGCATATCTCTGAAGTGGAGCCAAATTATAGCTCTAGTGCAAGGGGAAATTGCTTCCAAAGCTCTGTTGGAGAATGACAATGTTGTGTATTTGGTACTCATGTCTGATGATGTTACTATAGAGGGCTTTTGTATTATCCACAACTGCAATTGAGCAAGAAGATCCTTGGATCAGTTGAGGCATATCACTGGGAAATTGAGGAAGATCACTCCACTGATAATGAAGGAGATTGTTAAGGAATAAAAACTGAGCAGAAAGAATGGTAAAGTCCTGGAAAGAGAACTAGCATGGAATCTCTACCTAAACAAGAAACTGTACAACCCATTGTTCTGTGAGAAACAAAGTATTTATTTTTATTTATCCTTTCTTAATCCCGTGCATGAGGATCAATTTATGCTGCAAAGTGAATGTAATTGGGTAGCATCACTATCATTTCACTAATTGACTTGAATTTCATAATACAAGTTTAATGATAAAATCGTCAGGTGGAATTGTTTGATCTCTGTTTAGCGAAATACATTGATTGTGATTGACACCATCCACTAAGGTGGCTAGCAAATTTTATTTCTTATCTACAGGTTTTGCATTTTCTAGCACCCATCAATTGGTATTAAAGCAGGAAGAACCTGCAATGAGGCAAATCCAAAAAAGAAGATATTTTTCTCCCTCCTTCGTTTCAAATCCAACAAAGGAGATTTAGGGGAGAGAAGCAGCTCGAGGATGAGAACTAGCAATATGATGTTTTGAAGCCTGTTGCGAAAATATAAAAAACATGGTATGTGGAGGAGTGGCATGAATTGGAGAAGCATATATCGAAGAAATGCAAACATTACGGAGATGTTGAGAACAATTACTACAACACTAAAGCCATAGAAACAACCTAGCTGAGAAAAATTATAGCCAAAGTGAATGATGGAAGTGAACATGAAGGGAAACAAGGAAGCCTGGGAGGAACCCTGAGAGAATAACTGGAGGACTCTCATTTAAAATAAAAATGTGATAGAAAACTTCAGGCTGCTAACTCTGTTGTCTAACTAATGAAAGATCAGTTGTTTATATAGATAGTCTGGAAAGTCCCATCAATATATATATACCATTGCGAGAGAGCTTAAAGACTAGAAATTAGAAGCTGGACATAGGAACATCAATTGGAGCCCTATGAAGTTGGTGGGTTAATTTAATGGTCTTCATTATAAAATTTCTTCCACATAATAGATCAACGCCATGGAATGATGAATAAAATAAAAATAACTCGAGACATATGAGGATCATTATTTGGAGGAACAATTATCTACTAACTCTGTGGGATCATTAGTTATGGATCTAGTGATCAGTTGCAAATCTATTTTTTAACCAATTTTACAGCTCTCTTTCACTTTCTTGTTCTTATCCATAAGTTTGTGCACAACAACACCAAGGCACTTCTTCAGATTATTCACCAAGTATTAAGTTTTTTTTTTTTTTGTATCGTCAAAAGAGTTATTAGGCCTTGTTCGAAGCATAGAATTTACAAACAATAATGTGAAGACAAGAAGTGCATCATGTTGTTTTGTTTGTACTTATCATCCAAGAACAACTACAGGTTTAAGAGGAAGATATATAAAAAAAGGCAGTGAAATTACTCACTATTCTTTGAAAAAATTAATCTTCAATTTAGCAACTGCTTAGCTCCAATATATTAAAGGCCATCAATTATACTCATTAAGAGATTATATTTTAGGGATTCTTATGGACAGTAAGACAATATGCCTACATACCCTCATGTGTGGTCTATTGTCGAACAATGATCTTACTAACAATGGATCATGTTATCAATTGAAATAGTGATAATGTCAATGATGAAGCGAGTGATTGAGTAAAATATGAACTGTGATTGATATTCAATTATATGGTTGTGATCTTACTTCCCTCTTCTGTAACTAATTGTTGAACAATTACAGAGAGATAAGTATTCCTAAATGTATATATGAATTGTATTGAATTATTACTATTTTTTTATGGTTTATTTCATGGCTAAATTAATTTTTAGGTTGCCTCTCTAACTGCGATTTATGGATTCGTGAATAATGGAATGGTTGTGTGCATTTAGGTTGCATAAATCTATAGTTTCATGCCTAACAATAGTAAATAGTTAATAATAGAAACAATTCAATAGTAAATAGTTAATAACAGACAAAATTTAGTTCAGTTACTTCGTAAATTTGTGTGAATTTGGGTTCAGTTTTTGTGTGAATTATTTAGTTCAATAGTAAATAGTTAATAATATAAACAATTCAGTTTAGTTAATTTGTAAATTTGTGTGAATTTGGGTTCATTTTTTGTGTGAATTATTCAGTTTAGTTATTCCGTAAATTTGTGTGAATTTGGGTTTAGTTTTTGTGTGAATTTGGGTTTCATTTTTGTGCGAATTTGGGTGGTAAACTGAAGTACCACGTCCTCAAAGTGCACAGAAGTTACATGCATGGACCAATACCATATAGCTATTTTTGACATGCAGGCCCTGAAAATTTATCTCCTATAAAATAGAACTACTTTAAATAGCAAGTTCTCGAAATCTAACCAAAATGATTGTGTCAAGATCTACCCACAACTAAAACCAACATGCACCTATAACTGGAACCAACATGATGGAATATGGCACATACAAATCTAGGGGTTGAAATGCCCTTAATGCACATTAGATGTACAATGATCCAAATGACCTCTGAACACATTCACCAATTTTAAGAGCTTTAGTAGGTAGACATCGACATATGTAGAGAATCTAGCTCGGTGCGCATTAGGGTTTGTGAGAAAGAGGGAGTAGATTGGAGAATATTTTCTTATTTTAGTATTTACATAAAATTTAAGTAATTTTTATTTAAGAATCATACAAGTTTTAAAGTAAATTCTACTAATTTTCATAATTTAAGGGCGGTTTCACTTATCCAGAAATAGAGAATGAATAAAAGGAATAGGAGCTTACTGATGATGAGAGTGTCATTTTATTCCATTGGAATCCAGTGAGGTGCGCAATATTCTCATAACAACCCTAGTGATCATAATGTTAGACATTTTCAACATATAAGCCTCTCATTTGGGTCTTCTGCCATTTTTATTCCATTGGAGTCTAGTGAGGTTCGTAGTATTCTCATAACAACCCTGGTGACCACAATGTTAGACATTTTGAACACCTAAGCCTCTCATTTGGGTCTTTTGCCTCTACTTCTTTATTATGATAAATGGCCTCCCAAATTCATCAAATTCCAATGCCATCCCTGCAAACAGTAACAAAGTGAAACACATATATTAAAGCATAAACTTAAAAGAAAGGATAAAAAAATAGTGATTTTTGAACCATAGATTTGATGTGTGTGTACTCCTCCCTGTGTGGAAGAAGACTAAAAGTGGGGTGGAAATGCAACGGGGTTAGAAATGCAAACAGTAACAAAGTGTGGCACAGATATTAAAGCATAAACTTAAAAGCAAGGATAAAAAAAATAGTGAATTTTGAACCAGAGATCTAAGGTGTGTGTACTCCTCCTTGTGTGGAATAAGACTAAAAGTGGGGTGGAAATGCAGTAGGGTTAGAAATGAAACATTCCTGGGCACCATTAATGGACAAAAGATCCAATGGTGGGGTTGATATTAGTGTAAAACCTTAATTCACAACTCTCTTCAATCTGGTTTTCCCTCCGGCCTTGTGAAAAGTGAAAATGTGATACTCGTTTTCCCTCCACCCTGTGAAAAGTGAAAATATACTACTTGTTTTAATCTTGTTTTCCCTCCCGCCCTGTGAAAATTGAAAATGTGCTACTTGTTTTCCCTCTGCCCTATGAAAACTGAAAATATACTACTTGTTTTAGAATGTAAATGAAGATTGGCTTTTGGTGTAATGTAAGTATGTAAACAATGTGCTACTCGTTTTCCCTCGGCCCTATGAAAAGTGAAAATATACTACTTGTTTTAGAACATAAATGAAGATTGGATTTGGGTGTAATGTAAGTTTGTAAACAATTCTAAATATGGACTTAGTTAAATAATAATAGTAATAATAATAATAAACATCAAAAGTATGGGGATGAGTGCAAAAATCTAAATATTGGCTCAATTAATAATAAAAATAATAAAATTCAATTTGTTATATTTTGATTTTGTTATTAACTTGTGAATAGGTTTTGTTACAATACCATGAGCCAATACCATGACTTATTAATACCTCAAGCCCAAAAACCATAACTTATTTCACGACCAAAATATTTTATAACAATATGACAAGATTCTTAACCATGGATATTCACCCCCACTTTATAGTGGATATTATTAACTGTTAAAAATTTTATAACAATATGACAAAATTCTTAACCATGGATATTCACCCCCACTTTATAGTGGATATTATTAACTGTTAAAAATTTGGCTTTGTTATAATACCATCGGCCAATACTATGGCTTATCAATACCACATGCTCTAAGAACATAACTTATTTCACAATCAAAATATTTTATAACAATATGAAAATATTCTTAACCATGGATATTCATTCTCACTTTACCATGGATATTATTAACTTGTAAATAGATTTTGTTACAATACCATGGGCCAATACCATGGCTTATCAATACCACATGCCCAAAAAACATAACTTATTTCAAAATCAAAATATTTTATAAGAATATGATAGGATTCTTAATCATTGATATTCACCCTATTCTTGATTGATATTATGAACTTGTGAATAGGATTTGTCACAAGAGCGTGGGCTAATACCATGGCTTATCAATACCACATGCCAAAAAAATCATATCTTATTTCATAATCCCAATATTTTATAACAATATGAAAAGATTCTTAACCATTGATATTCACCCCCACTTTACCATGGATATTATTAACTTATAAGTAGGCTTTGTTACAATACCATGGGCAAATACCATGGCTTATCAATACCACATGCCCAAAAACCATAACTTATTTCACAATAAAAATATTTTAATTGAATTTAATTTTATAACATTTTTTATTTTAAACTATTAGGAAAAGGCTTGTAATTAGTTTTGATATATATATAAATCCTCTATCCTTACGACTACTAAAATTATTCCCATATAAATTAAATTAAGGTTTTAATAAAATTAAAAATTAGAATACTTTTATATTTAAAGATGTGAAATTTATCTAATACAAATATTAGTAAGAACCAACATAGATCTATCTTAACTAAGGATCCAAGTGATGATAGCAAGCAAAGTGAAGGGAAGAGAGGGGGAGGGAGATAGTGACAAAGATGGAGGGTGGAGAGAGAGAGAGAGAGAGAGAGAGAGTGAAAAACAGAGAGTGAGAGAGTGATGGGGGGAGACAAAGAGGAGGCAGGAAGATAGAGAGGGGAGAGAGAGAAGAAGAGAGGGGTGGGGAGAGAGATATGGAGTTGGAGGGGGAGAGAGAGGGAGGAAAGAACTAAGGCATAAGGAGATAGAGGTGGAGAGAGAGAGGGAGTGACAAGGGATAGATGGATAGAGAGAGAGGGGGAGAAGAGAGGAGGGAAGAGAGAGAATAGGTGGGGATAAAGATAGGGAGAGAAGGGAAAGAGAGAGAGAGGGAGGCATAGAGATGGAGGGGGGAGAGACAGAGAGAGTGATGGGGGGGGACAGAGGGCGGTGAGAGAGAAAGGGAGAGAGAGGACTAAGAGGGAGGAGAGAGAGATGAAGTTGGAGGGGTAGAGAGATGGAAGGAAGAAGAAAGACATAGGGGGAGAAAGTTAGAGAGAGAGAGAGTGAGTGACAAGGGAGCGATGGAGAGAGGAGAGATAGAGGGAAGAGAGAGAGGCAGAGAGGAAGAGGGAGGGAGAGAGAGATAGATATGGAGAGAGAGTGTGTATGTTTGGGGGGTGAGATAAAGAGAGGGAATACGAAAGAGACAGATAGATACAAATATATGTCTTATATAGTATTATATAACCAGCCTATATCCATCTTAACCTGGATCTATCAAGCGCCAAAAAAGAGGTTTTCCCATCGAGAGATTGGATCCCTCTTGGCACTTGATAGATCCGGGTTAAGATGGATCTAGGATGGTTTAATAAGTTTGTAGTTGTATTTGACAAACTAACACTTTTTTTATGGTTGTGTTTGAATTTTTTTTCCATATATGGTGTATTTATCATAATAATAATAATCTAATTTTAATTTAATTTTAAGCTTACCTTTTTTATGCAATGATTTTGTTGTTAGTTTATAGAGATAGACATGTTATACTTTTGGAATTTGAAAAGGAAACACCTGCTCTTAACTTGGTTGTATTGAAAACATTTAAGTGTAAGAAAGAAACATGCCCTCTTACCTTGTTTGTATTAAAAACATAAGTGTTCTTGTCTAATAGGTGGGTGCAAACAAGAGAGAGTATATGGTAAGTGGATTAAATTGTTAAAAACAAGTGTTAGTTAAGGAGAAAGTTACAAAAATCTAACAAATAGGCTATATTGGGTTAGGATATCACTGTTTTGGGACATCTAAAGTTGAAGGTACATTTTATGGAGGTGTAATCTAAGCCCTTGGGTGTAGGGCACATCTTATGAGTATATTGGACTTTTGGTTGTGTTAGTGGTGTCAACTAGAGGTGGAGAGTCCAACCAATGAGTAGGCAAAGTTGTTCATTTACAAGGTTGGCATCAATCAAGTATTCTCCCTCTCTACCCAACTCTAAGATGAGGAGCATAATGGACTTATTATTGTAACAAATTGCATATATTTGATTATCTTTAAGTTCAAGAACTTGAAGTGGTTGCCTAAACCTTCAAATATTTAAAGGAACTATGTGTTTTTCAATTAAACCCTTGTGGTCAAGGAGATACAAGATAGAAAGGCCTTATGGCTATTTTTAAGGGGTTGTAATGACCCTCATCTTGTGGTAAGTATGTAGATATGATGCTAATGGTCCTGATCTTAGTACATTCATGTATATATTGTAAATATTTTCCTATCACCTTGCATTGTATAAATATGATAAATATTTTGTGGTTACCCTGATGTACATGTTGATGTTCCACTTGCATGATTATGGGAAACACTTCTCAGTTATCCTTATGTACATGGGGAAGATCATAATTACTCTATGCCCACAAATATAATAGTGAATAGTGTATAATTGAATCAAAACCCTAACCATTGACCCAATCTCCATTGATGAGGCTTCAACCAATGGTCCTTCCTTAAGGTAACCACTTATAATTACTGATGGCACATTTTTATAACTCAATGAACCTTGTATTAACTAAGGGGAGTTAGATGGAACCTCAATGACTTCAAGGTGAGCATAATAACCAAAGTTAAACATATACCATATTAACATATACATATGTCTTTATACTAGGGGTATGATACAAGTATAAGGAACTCTATCAACGGGGGAGTTAAAGAGCATATAATTTGACCCAAGACCTAAGAAGAGACTTACAGACACTCACAAGCATAATATTTACAGGACTTGATGCAGTCAATGAGGGTAGGGAGATATTTTGCAACCTATTAGCACACATGAATGGATTTTTCTCCTCCCTCATTCCTGGTTTATTCTAGAATAGACCTAGGAAGAGGGAAAATGACAGATGGGGAGAAAATGGGAGTCAAAATGGCAAGAAAGTGAAAATCCAGTTAGCCAAGCCCTAACTAACCAGAAGGATGGAGTGAGAAGTAGAAAGAGAAGCGAAATTGGGATAAGGAGAATAGGAATCAAAATAGCATAGTGAGAGGAGAGTAAGGGAGAATGAACTGAGAGTGAAAAAGATGAGGAGAGGGCAATCAAAGGCAAGGAAGTCACTAGGTAACTATTCGAAGGGTGTTGTTGCAAGGAGGGTGTCACACTTGGACATCATGGGGTTTGCACCATGAAGATAAAAAAATGAATTATGATGTCAGAGGTAAGCCTCCATCATGTTGTTGAACTATACATTTGACATTTACTGCATCAAACTACCACTTCTATGCATCTAATTAACAATCGAGTTCTCGAGTCTAGTGCAATGGAAAAATCACTACCATGAATCCCTTTAGAGAAGTACAATTTCCCAAAGATCTTATAGTCATATATTTTTTGGTTAGTTTTACAGTCCAAGATTCAAGAACCTTACCATCATGCTTGTGGCTTAGCCACCTTCCAACTAATGCGATAAAAACACATAGTAATATTTTCACACTGAACACTATACAATAAACTTAACCCTAATATCTTAGTGAAGAACAAGTAATTAGCTAGACTTTGGAAGGGTTTTTGGATTGATTGTTAGTGAAACTCATTACAATTAGGTGTGCCAATGTGTGTTGAGTGTTAGTGAGTACTAGGGAAACATGAGGGAGCACTAGGTCAAAATGCATGGAAATGAATGAATAAGAGTGTGACAAAGAGTGTTAATGAGTTCTAGGTGTGGTAAGAGGGGAGTGACATGGTATGCTAAGCAACATTAAATCATTCTAGTGTACCAAATCGAAATGCAACCAATATATTCTAGGTGCCAAGATGTTCCAAATAATGCTAGGAAGTGTTAGGGAGCGTTAGGGAAACACAAGGGAACACTAGGTGAAAATAATGCACGCAAATGAATAATTAAGATTTTGTGATAGGAAGTGTTAGTGATTTCAAGGTGTGCTAAGGAGGGAGTGACAAGGTATGCTAGGTAGTGCTAAGGCATTCTAGAGGCCAGGGAAACATGCCAAGATGTGTTAGGTGCTAAGGTGTGCCAATGCATGCCAGGGAGAGTTATGGAGTGTCAGGGAAAAACAAGGGAGCACTAGTTTCAAACGCATGGAAATGAATGAATAAAAGTGTGTGACAGGGATTTTCAGCGAATTCTAAGTGTGTTAAGGAGGGAGTGACAAGGTGTGCTAGGCAGTTCCAAGGAATGCTAGAGTGCCAGAGCGACATGCCAAGATGTGCCAAGTCTTAGGGTGTGCCAATGTGTGTTAGGGAATTCCACGAGAACACAAGGGAGAACTAGTTCAAAATGCATGGAAATGAATCGATAAGAGTGTGTGATAGGGAGTGTCAACAAGTTCCAATTGTGTTAAGGAGGGAGTGACAAGGTTATATGCTAGGAAGTGCCAAGGCATGCTAGAGTGTCAAGGCATGTTAGGGAGTGGTAGGGCTTGTTAGGGAGTGACAAATCATGCCATGGAATGTAGGGGATTATAATGTGTGCCATGTAGTTCCAATGGATTGTTATACATGTAAGATGTTATGGCATGTGAAGATGTAAACTATGTTGCTTAGTTGTTTTATGGGCACGATTGGATGTGAGCCTTGACTTGGTAACTTGTTAAGTGGGATGAGTTAATATTGGACATGAGAAGCCTAAGATGAGTTATAGGCCATTAGGGGAACAAGGCATAGTCTAGTTGTAGTAAATGTAACTTGGTAAAGTTGTTGTAGTCGAGGCAGGACTTGGTTGGGTTCCTAAGTCTAAAAGAAAATAAGGGTAGTTATGAGGGCATGATAATTAAGGAGTGTCATGGCTTGCCAAGGAATGAAAAGGTGTGCTGACATATGCCAGATAGTGTCAATGCATGTTGAGGAGTGTTTGGGAGTGTCAGGGAATCAAAAGGGAGAACTAGGTAAAAGTGCATGGAAATGACTGAATAAGAGATTATGCTAGGGAGTGTCATTGAATTCTAGGTGTCCCATGGACGAAGTTTGTTAGGATAATTTCATATTAAGACTTGTAGGAGGAAAGCCTACGATTGTGATAAGAGGATGGAAAAAGCAGTTTCAAACAAAGGGAGACTTTTGTCTAGGCACAACACTATTTTTTCAATGACTTGGTTGGGTTCCCAAACCACAAAAAAAGTAAGGCTATCTATGAGGGCTAGAGAAGGAAAACCATGTAACTAGTCTAGCATACTGCCTCATCAGCTGAAGGAGCAAGTCACGAAGGTATGCATGCATAAATTTACATGTCGAGCTACATCCTAGATGTAGTATGTGCCTGACATGATTTCCCGAGCTTGGAGGGAGCATGGTCACTGGAGGAGACTATTGTGAACACATATTTCAAGTTTTTGTCTGAATGCAGTTTTAGAGGAATAATTACACAGTTGTCTGACCATTTTTTCACCCCAATGTACAAGATATTCAAACAGGATCCACCTTGAATGTCAAAGGAAGCAATTGAAGCATTGTTAGGCATTGCAGATTTGTATGCCTCACCATCCGACACTTTCATCCAAATGTTCAATGCAAAGAAGCCTCCGCATGTTCTGCCCAAGTTTTCCTTGGATGTACTTTTCATGCAGGAAGTAGCATATCACATCTCAGTAGGATTGACAACTAGATTGTAGCGGAAGAAGAAGGTACCTTGGCCCGATCTTCCATTGTGGATTGGGTTATATGAGATTCGGAGTATAAAGAAAGCCGATGTCGAAGCAGAACAAATGAACAAGTACCCATTCAACCTCTGAAGCTTCAATCCGTATGACCCACATTTCATTGTGAAGGATCACTACATGAGAGTTCAATTGAACTAGATCCATGGGGCATTTCATTGGGCCGAGGAGGACTCATGGAGGTATTGCTACAATTCCTCTAGACCCAATGAACAGGTCGGCTTCATTGTGGAGTGGTTAGCGAAGAAACATGAAGCAACATCAATAGTTGCAGCAATAGTTGCACCAGTAGTAGAGGCAACAGAGCCAAGCATACCAGTGCACGACAAAGGGAAGAGGAATATTGTCGATTGCATGGAGGAGGATCAAAGCTGAAAGTTTTGAGCGGATCCACTTGTAGAAAAAGCAGCTATGGATATTTATCCAAAGAGGCAGCAGCACGACAAGCGAATCAGGCGAAGGTAGAGGAATAAGAAGAGAATGGAATAAGCAGATGAGAAGTTGCATGAGATGAGGGAGAAACACTGAAAAGAACAAGAGCTCAGCAAACAGGAGAGGGAAGAAAAACGACAATAGACATAGTAGGGGGCACAACATGTGCAAACAGATGAAGCAACTACCATGCAAGTAGTTGATTCATCTGAAAAAATGGCATCAGTACAACAAGGTGAACCATCACAGGAGTAAGACTTTGCTCATGAGATAGAACAAGCGCTTCAACAGTTGGATGCATACATGGAGCAACAAGAGTTGGAACAAGACACAAACCTCATGCCTCACCACAAAGAGGTCGACTCGCCCAATTCAATGCATCCAGATGATGAGAAAGTCATGAATGACCAAGGAGGAACTAAGATTCTTGGTGGTCAACTGGAAGGAGAGATGCACAACATCACTTTTGAAGAATCTCATCACAGAGTTGTGCAGTCTCACAGAGTACCAAATCCGGAGGATCAAACATATCCTCCGAAAGTTGAGGAGTGAGTGAATGTGATTAATGTGCACAACTATCCAGTTTCCTTGGCGATGCAACCAGAGTGTATGCCAAAGCCACTAGCTCAAGTGTTCACTTTCTGATAGCTGAGAATGAGAGAATGGAGAAGGAGCTATAGGTGGCCAAGAAAGGAGGAGACTTGGTGACAATGTCTGCTCGAGATGAACTGAAGAAGGTAATATTAGATGAAGTATTATCCCTTGACATAGTTATGTGAGAATTGTCCTCCAAGTTTGGTACTGTGCACAAGGCAGTTGTCCATCTCAACGGATGGCAGCAATGATGTGCTAGAAGAGCACGCATCTTGACGAACGTGAATGTTTTTGTTGATAACATGAAAAAATGGATGATGAAGTACAAGGAAGCCCTGCTTCACTTGCCAAATATGATGAGGGCCAATGAGGTCAAGCTGCAAGCACGTATTCGAAGTCAGATTTGTAACTATGAGGACTTCCCGCAACTCATCACTATCATACAAACTTTCCATGCATGAGTATTCAAGAGCAGGGATGTTGTGGTGTGCACACATGTGGTCCCATCACTTGGTACTCTCACCCAGGTGAAGACCAAGAAGTAGGTCTGGCTGGAGCTTGAATCGTACTTCAATGAGTTGATGCACATCGCCACCAGCCCAGACTTGCCTATTAGCACAAACATCATGCAAAAGTATGTTGCTAGTCTGGCCACATTGAAGACAATGATGCACATGCTTTCAGACAAGTTGTACAGAGGAGCTCGAGCAGTGTACTCGGATGCTATGGAGGCAAGGTTCAATTTTTAGATATATGTCACAGTGAAACACACAGACACTATCAAGGACTACAGATCTTAGCATCAATATGTTACTATTGATTAGCATGAGTATGTCAAGTAGTTGGATTTCTATAGTTGTCTAAGTTAGAGTGATGTATAGTTTGGCTTGCTCAAGCCATTTTTTTCACATGGGTACATGTGCATTATAATGTTAAGTCATGTCAAGTGTAAGTCAAGTGTCAATGGTGGATGTAACGATCATAGAGTAGGTGAAGAGTCACGAGGGTAGTTGAATGGTCATAAATGGGAATGTCAAGGGTCACCCCACCCTTTGCTATAAATAGTCCCTCATAAATCATTGTATAGACTTTTGGTCAGCCAAACTTCTGATAATACTATCTTGGAAATAGATTGGAGAGTATTGTAACGTGCCTTGGCTTCTCCACTGCATGGAGCTAGTTCATCTCTTTGGAAGAGCAAGCGGATGTGGCTATAACATTCTAGTGTTGGGGCTAGTAGGTTTACATGGATGTATTGTATGATTGGAACTTACACTTCTTTATATAATAAGAGCCATCACATTTTCATGCATATGTTGTTATTGTAGTTGGACTATTCCAGTTGTTGTAGTGATGTATTTTTTTTAACTTACGTAGTTGTGTATGAACTACTTTGTATGCAATTATATGAATCTTGTTGTAGATGCATTGTTGGTTTAACCATCACTTTGGATTGTCAACTGATCTACTTTCCAGCTTTTGATGCATCTTCGCTCATGTGTTCCCTTCCCAGCTGAGTATTGTTACAAGTTTCCAAGGGGTGCACTCATCCCAACCCACCTATGTTAGAACCTCTCATGCACCTTCCTTGACTCACTACAGTAGTCACACCCTTGCTACTGACAAAGTTATATTACTTACCTCTGTGTGACATCACGGTCAAGGAATTCCTTTACGACCCATTGTTGGGACTCCTACACCAAATGGTTTGAGGTCTAATTGGGACTTCTTACCAGGGAGATCCCCTTGACAAGTTGGCGGGTCCAGCACCGTCTACATATTCCTTTGTCGAAAACTGAGTAGAAAATCCTCCTTGGCACACAATGGCATCCCTTCTTTGATAGGAGATTTTCCATTTGATTCTACTCTCTATAGACATTATTAGAGGCCAATATTTGAAAGGTATTCATCAAAGATCTTATGCATTGCATCCAAAAAGTAAGGGAAGGTGATCCATTTTTTTTTTCAATTGTACCCAATCTAGGATCATCTTGGAATCTCCAAACACAGGTAAATCTTCAATTGCAAGCTAGTTAGCACATAGAATAGCCCCCAAGAGTATGCTTCTCTCAACTCTATTATTTGACCATGTGCCAATATACCAACTGAAATGGAAGGTGTTGTCTAGCTTCAAAACCAAATGTGTCCCACTTCCACAAACCTCGTTGGCAGATGCTCCATAAAAAATAAAAATAAAAATAAAAAAATAAAGTATGACCATAGCTCCATGAGTAAAAAATGTCTTCTAGGTTGTTCCTCCTTCATTAGCCATATCTCCATAAAATATGCAAATATCTTTGAATAGGCGTCTCTAGTATCTGGTTCTATTTGTTCAAAAATCTTCTCATTCCTACTTCTCCATATGCCCCACAAAATATAGAAAGGCAAGGAATGATATGTCTTGAAACCTTCAAACCATTGAGTGAGACATCTCTAAATGGAAACCATGTTCTAGATTACATGTATTTTAAGTGTTTGAAGAACCCCACTCCATACCGAGATCACAAAAGGACATGTTAGAAATAGATGTTCCATGTCTTCTAAATCTTCTTTGCATAAAGAGCATCTTCCAAGATCCTGAAAGCCCCTTTTATGGATATTATCCCAAGTTAAAATATTATTGTGGACCACCAGCCACATAAAACATTTTAATTTGAGAGGTATATCCCATCTCCACGTGTTATGAAACCAAAAAGCATTATCATTCAAGCCACGTCCATGAGAAATATGTTTATAAATCTATTTAATTGATATCTGCTCATTATACATAACACCTTCCCATTTTAGCTTTTCTTTCTTCTCAGTGAGTATTCAACCTGTTAGACTTAACTGTGTTGTGAAACGTGCCCATTCGACAAATAGATCCTCTGGAAATCCAAGTTCAAATGCATTAAGCCAATAACTTGTAACAGAAGAAGATCCTCATTCACAAGAGATTTAGTTCATAAAGTAAAGCCTTTTCTTATGTAAATTCTCAAGGACGTGAATAGAAAGAGATGTATTCCCTCCAATCCTTTGATATCATCTAGTCCTATTTCTATCCTATTCCCCCTTCCAACCTCCCATCTCAGATTTCGTAGTAGCCAATATTTGTTTCTCATCATGCTTCTCCATATATAAGATGCCACCTTCTTCTTTGGAGCCGCCTCTTTAATCCATTCCTTAAGTTGTCTATTTTTTAGATATTTCTCTTTAATAACCTATTACCAAATACCTTTTCCCTAGAAATTTTTCCATAATTTCTTGACAATTAAAGCCTTACTAAAACATTATGTGTCCTTTATACCCCACCCTCAATCATTCTCATGTCTCGCAAGCACCTCTAAATAGACCAAAAGTATCTTATTTGTGGATTTAGGCCTAGCCCAAAGGCACCTAGCTATAATAGCATCAATTCTTTTGGTCTACAGATACTGGGGGGGGGGGACATACTGAGCTTTGAGCCCTCTAATTGCAATGAAATCACCTCCTCCCCATTTGTCATGAAATGCTTTAAAAATGTCAATTATTTAGGGTTTTGTCAAAGAGTGCAGGATGTAGGTTACCATGAGAATCTCATAGGTATATTTTTCCTCACCTTGAAGGAAGACAAGATCATCATTGCAGGGACTGATTTCATGTTTTCAGTGGATGCCATCTATCAAGCTACATGAATACCAAACCATGGTGAAAACTGGTTCAAAGGTATGAACCTAGACCTATAAGAGTACAAACCCTATTTGGAATCACAATACAAAGGAGCTCACTCACATGTTTTCCCATTTAGATACTTGTTGGAGAGATATTCACCATTGATGAAGGTTTTCATGAAGTTCTTCACATGTGAGGGAAGATTTTCTAGGCTATATCAATACCACATAAGACTACTCATGAACTTTACAGCTCCCAAGTCTCTAAATTTGTCCAACTACTTGTATATGAGCCTAACCAAAATGTCTGAAAGGGTGCAATTGAAAGGCAAAGTGCATTATCCTAGCCTCTTTCACCATAGCCTGATAAAGGTTATAGTACTCCATCACTTGAAAGAGAAGAACATGACATGGGAAACCTTCATTGAGGCAGCCTTGGAAATGCATATAACCACTTCACCAAGCTAGCGCCAAACCATGTCAGTACAATCCATGGAGGTGGGATCATCAAGCAAAAATGATGAGCCTAAATTTTCCAAAACCCACCTGAGCCTATCTATCTAGCCTAAAATCCTTTACATTCCAGCCATCTCTTGGATGTGATTTCTAGAGAGATCCCTCTCTGGTTTGGTAGGGCTAGTTACCAAACTAAAATCTTGGTTTGTGGTTACCTCCGTCAATCTCCTCATCAACCTGGGACATTGTGGAGGATAACAGAGGGCATGAAAACTAGGGAGTGCCGAGGTGTTCTAGTGAATGTAAGGTTCCCAAGTCATGAAAAAATGTAATGCTAGTTGTGAGGTCATGACTGCCAAGGTGTGTTAGGGAATGCTAGGGCATGCTAACATGTGCCAGATAGTACGAAGACATGTCAAACAAGCTAAGATGTGCCAAGTGCTAAGGCATGCCAAGATTTACAAGGGTGTGACAATTCATTCCAGGGACTGTCAAGGCAACAGAAGGGAGGAACAAGTTAAAATACAAGGAAATGAGCACATAATAGGGTCAATAAGTCATCAATTTACCTTTTCCATGAGGGTCATGCTAGGCACACCAACACTAGGTGCCAATAGGTGCCAAGTGTCAATGCATTCTAAGTGCCAAACCTCCCTCTGTTTCTTCTCATCTATTTTCCAATAATTGGTCTCAAATAACTTTAATATTAAAACATGCCAGATCATACCAAGTCATCTCAATGCATGCCAAACATGCTTATAAGACTTTCCAAGTACCATCACGTGCGAAGTGCAAATGTGATTAGGGAGTGTGATGCATGCTATGAAGTGGCAGAGCATATTGAAGAGTGCTAAGACATGTTAGGGAGTGCCAATGCATTATGAGGAGTGTTAGGGAGTACTAGGAAAATATAAGGGAGAACTAGGTCAAAATGCATGGAAGTGAATGCATATGAGGGTGTGTCGAGGAGTATTAATGAGTGCTAGCTTTCATGCCAAGGAGGGAGTGACAAGGTATGCTAAGCATGGGTAAGGCATGCCAGGGAATATCAGGAATGTAAAGAAGTGCTAGAGTGTGCTAGGTAGTTCTAGGGTGTGCTAACATGTGCCAAATAGTGCCGAGGCATGTTAGGTGCTAAGACATGCTAGGATGTACAGGGTGCTAGAGTATGCCAATATGGGTTAAGGAGTTTCAAGGCAACAAAAGGAATAACTAAGCTAAAATGCAAGGAAGTGAACATATAAGAGGGTTAATAAGTCGAGACTTTATCTTTTTTAAAAGGGGCATTCTAGTCACCCTAATAATATTATCCAATACATGCCAAGTGCCAATGTGTGCCAAGTGCTAATGTTTGTTAATGAAATATTATGCCAAGGTGTTCCATGGAATTCTAGGGACTACAGGGCATGCCAACACATGATAGGGGAGTGTTATGCTATGCTAGGGCATGCCAACATGTGCTTGGGCATCCTACTCATGGCAAGATTTTCTAGGAACAAAGATGTTTTAGGTACAAATATGTTCCAAGACATGCGAGGTGCCAAGGAATGTTAGTGTACTATTCCAAAGCATGTTAAGGTGTACCATGAGTGTTGAGGAGTGCTAGGTCTCTCTCACTGATAGAATTGATAGAACTTGATTATGTATTAAATAATACATTTCCTACACACACTAGTGGAACTTTATTTAAAGGAAATTTGCTTGATAATAAACCTAATAGAGATGAATTGTGTGTTGACTCATAGGAAAACTATATTCTTATGACTTGAGGGAATTGATACACACTAACTACTTAACAAATTGACTGACTATTATAACCACTATGACCTTGGACACATAATGGAAAATATCCACAACAATGGTCTTAAATGGTTATATTTTAACAAAAAATATAATAACAGGTACATAGCATCATGAAAAACGCATTGGAATAATCAATGCCGACGAACATTTTTTTACCGTCACCAAAAGTAACCAAAAAGAGAATTGGTGAGGGTCAATAAAAGATCATCACTGAAGTGTTACAAAAGAGAGAATTAGTGATGGGCCTTTAATGACCCTCACCAAAAGTGTCACCAAAGAGAGAATTAGTGACGGGCCTTTAACGACCCTCACCAAAAGTGTCATTGAAAATGGCTTTGGTGACAAACCTTAAAGGACCATCACTATAGACACTTACAACAACGATTTTTAAAGACCGTCAACATATGCGACATTGGTGACAGACCTTACAAGTCCATCATAGGCATGAAGCGTCATCAAAAATTCATTGGAATGATCAATGATCACAAGCATTTATTGACTGTCATGAAAAGTAACCAAAAATATCATTAGTGATAGTCAATAAAAGATCATCACTAGAAGTGTCACCAAAGAGATAATTAGCGATGAGCCTTTAATGATCCTCACCAAAAGTGTCACCAAAGAGAGAATTAGTGACAGGCCTTTAATGACGCTCACCAAAAGTGTCATTGAAAATGGCTTTGGTGACAAACCTGAAAGGACCATCACTATATTCAATTACAACAATGTTTTTTAAAGACCGTCACCATATGTGACATTGGTGACGAACCTTAAAGGTTCATCACAGGCATGACCCTCACCAATGACCTTTTTCTTGTAGTGGATGGAGCGCAGTACTGATGCCTATAAAATGCAAGTTGAAGAACATGGACAGTGTAGCGGTCAATGTGGTTATCAAGGACGAGGTCGAGGTGGAAGAGCTGTTTGAGGTTGTGGACATATTATCTAGTACAATTGCAGCTAGGCATGTCACTTCACAAGAGACTATCAAAATCATACTACAACATGTAAGTATTGAAAATCATTTGATCATGTAATTGAGGAGTTTTTGGTACTTACCGAAAAAATTCAAGAAAATAAAAATCAATAGCCAACACAAAACATTTAGATGATGATTGCAGAACCAAGGATCGATGAACCTTGCACTAATATTGTAACAAGGAGTTGAGCTACGATTGGAAATGATAAAGCAGATGGAAAAAAGGAAGCTGAAGTCACATGGTTATGAAAGGCTACAAAGAAATCCCCTGTGTTTGATATTCAAAAGGAAAATGAACTCTTTATGGAAGCGAAGAGAAGCTTTATGGATACAAGAACTTTGACATCTAGCACGCAATAAGAATAAGAAGAATAGCTACGGTATATCATCTCCAACATAAATCCAAGATCTAACAATACAAGAACATGATTTAGCATATAAGATAGATACTTTAAAATATTTCCTTCAAACTTGTATGAAATTGTTGCAAGATCAAATAGATGTTGAAGGACTTCAGGAATTGATAAATTCCCACACATCTAAAGAAGTACCACAGAGTGGGATGCCTGAAGTTAATGATTTACATAAACAAAATAGAACTGGAAAGGAAATGAGGCTTAGTGTACAAATAGGCGAATATGACATGGATCAGGTTATTTTAGATTTGGGATTTGAATATAATGTCGTGAAAAAGAAAACATGGGAGTTAATGGGTAAACCGAAGTTGCAATGGTTACCTATTCAACTAAGAATGGTGAATCAACAAAAGATTGTTCCTCTAGTGTTGGGCCCGAGATCCCCAAGGGCAGTTTTTGGTCTTAGAGCCCAGATTTTGGTCCAGTTTTGTAATTCCAATGTAAAGACTCCGCATTTTGTGGGCACAGAGTGCAAAGTTGTTAAAGAGTCATAAGGTTGTCTGCACTTATTTTGATAATGTAATGTCAGTTGTAGAAGATCTACCCATGGTCTGTGGCCCATGGGATTGTATAACTAGAGTGAAGCTCTAAGTAGTTAAAAAAGGAACACAATGTCTAAGGAATGAAGAGGTATGTCAGATAGCTCGAAAGTGTAAGTCTAAGTTTTGGTTCGTAACATAGGTAGAGGCTCTGCAACTGAGTGCGCAGAGGCCTAGTAGTCCGCAACTAAGTGTGCAAGGTGACTCAAGTCTATAATCATCTGGAAGTATTAATAAAGAGAAGTTTCTATCATTTCTACATATTTATTTCCTGTTTATGCATCTGTTATATTGGGCATGAATTTTCACTTCTAATGCTTATATGATGCGCGAATGTGTATAATTGTGTTGATTAAGAGAACACAAGTAAGAACATATGTTTATGCAAAGCTACTAAGGTCTGTTAATAATATAAGTAAGGTATTTATCCTAGCTTTGGAAATAGCGTAGTTCGCTTCCCTAGCAATGCAAAAGGACTTTAACCCCTGGTTAGGGCTGTGCGAAAGCCAATAGTAACACTTCGAGAAGGTACTGAAGGGTGGAAAAGAGTGCGAAGTGACCTACGCGGAGGCAGGTATAGTTGGAATAAACTGACATCACAACCATCTCAAGGGTGCAGAAACTTGGTTCCAAAATCCCCCCATATTGCTTCGAGTGAGACTTCAGTCTACGCTCCGCAGGCAGATGCCGAAAGGGCCAGTAGTGTAGGGATTTTTTTGGCTAACTAACGTTGAACCTAGGTTAGGCCCCCATAAGCCAACAAATGGTTCTATTACCAGGACCAAAATCTGCATGAGAGATGTGTGATGTCATATCACTAGAATCCAAGTAAGAAAGAAATTGAAGGCTAGTTGGACAGAAGAATTCACGAGTTCATGGCATAGGAGAACAAAAATCACGACTGTCAAAAGAAGAGTGGCTAGAAAACTAAATGTATACAGAGATCCATGAAATCTTTTCATGTCCTTCCCTACTGAGTTATATGAGTGGATCACAAAGTTAGCATATAGCCAAGGAAGGTGGAAACTTGACAGCCCTATTGTGTGGACCCCAGAGTGAGTGCAAAGGTTGGAAGCGTCGGAGGATAAGATTGTGTGCATCGTTGATCATTGGATTGATCATATTATAGGAGGATTTGTTATTGAGTTCGCTATTGACACCTCAGTTAGCTATAGGGAGGCAGAGTGACGCTTTCTCAAAGAACCGCGAGGTAAGTACATAAAGTCTTTGAATACTTGGATTAAAATGTTGTTGTGCGAAAATCGGATTATGCAGTTACCTTGCTGTTTGGGGCTACGCGAAGTGGAAAGGCTTATAGGAACAAAGGAAATAAGGGTATAGAAAATAGCCCCTTGATTTCACCTCTGTGAGGGAACAAGGAAGAGTTCGTGAAGGTCTCTCCACAAAGTGTTATTCATCTGACAAGACAAATAATTCCGCAAATCCTGCCTCCGCCCACACCACCATCGGCTTCACCACCATCACCTCCATCTTCACCCATACCAACTCCACCACAAACGCGATTCAATATGGCAAACACAGTGAAGTTGCATGTGTTCAAAGGTTTGGGAAATGAGGACCCAAACCAATTCTAGTTCGTTGTAAGGGTTGTATGGGAATCACAAGGTGTTACAAATGACCATATAAAGAAAGTGACGATGGTTAGCGCCCTACAGGATCGTGCGCTGGCCTGGTATATTAAGTACTCCAATGATAACCCAAATGAAAGAGTTGAGGATATCCAAACAATGCTAAATAGAGAATTTAGCAGGCCTAAGTTTGAAGCATGGTTGATTGTGGGATTTAAAGAGATCATGATGCTACCAGGAGAGACTCCTTGGGAAGTAGATCGGAGGCTAAAATGTACAATCCGCAAAGTTAATATGAATTTGACAAATGGACAACATCACGAGTGGTTTGTAGCTTCGCTACAACCACATTTAAGGAGTGTGATATCGTATCAGAAGATAATGGCTCAGGCCTCATGGAAATTTCCTTGAGACTACATGAGACTGCGATGCAAGATCCTAACCTAGGCGTTTAGCAGATCCACGCATACCTAAAAAATATGTGCCTTGAGATGCAAAGCTTGACATAGGAGAGGAAAATTCGACCAGAAGTGCACGAATAAGTGTGGTACATGAAATGCAAGAGTCAAGGTCATGACAAAGACCACTACCCAGTCTTTACAAATTACCTCGCAGGAGGAGGACCGATGCCTTTAAGGCTGGAAGGTCATGCTAGACTTAGTGCAGCGCCTGCTTTGTGGTGCGCTATCTGTCAAATAGCTAGAAAACATGCCATAGGTAACTTCCACTTGTTACGGAAGTATACGTAAACTTTGCAATAGTTGTTCTACAACTTTTGTAGGTCAGTGGGACATGACGAGCGTACTTGTAGAAGCTATGAATTGATGATGGATAGAACTCCCACCTACAGGGTTTAGGTCAAAATGCGACCCCTTGACCAGAATACAAGAATGGCGTGGATGAGGCCGAGGTGGAGGAGGACCTGGTAGAAGTCGCGGATAGTTTATTTGCTACAATTGCGGAGGGCTAGCACACTATGCTCGCAATTGCACTAATCTAATGCATTTTTTGTGCAAGTATTTCATGTTGTTTGATCATGAGACAGAAGATTGTCCTATGCTGATAGCTAGGATATGCGACAAAGGGGTGATACCGCCTCCCCCAACTCAAAACCTGCAGATGATGAGCTCTGAGCCACGAGAGGAAGATCCAAACGTAAACAATGTGCTCCGAAGTGGAATCGCGACGGGAGATGACAAAGTGAAACAACTAGAAGAGAGTACTTGGATTTTCAGAGCCCCGGTGAAAGAAGTTGAGTTTGATTTGGAGCGTGCTCAAGAAACCTTCATGGAAGCTATGAAGACCTTCGCTGAGGCCCCCACATTAGGAAGCAATGATAAGCCTGAGCAGGAGATATATCCCTCCAAGCTCACAACTTTTGTGGAAACCTGTATGAAGTTACTGCACTACAGTAAGGCTGTGAAAGGGTTACAGGAACTTATCTACAGATACACTGGGACAACACCAGGTGAACCGCACGTAGTCCGCAAGATCGGAAAACATAAGACAAGAATGGGACAAGAAATGATACTTACCGCACAGATTGGAGAATACGAAATGGATAAAGTCATCCTGGATTTGGGATCAGATGTGAATGTTTTATCGAAATAGACATGGGGGAGAATGGGAAGACATGTGCTATAATGATCTCTGATTCAGCTGAGAATGGCTAATCAACAGAAAATAATACCCATGGGGTGGTTGCAGGGAATAACCGTGGATATTGAGGGAGCGAGCACGCTGGCAGATTTTGAAGTGATAGAGATTGTTGATGACAACAATCCCTACTCCGAGCTCTTGGGAATTGACTGGGCCACTGATATGAATGGGGTAATTAATCTGAAGAAGAAAAAAATGATCTTCGAGAAGAAGTCACTGCACGTAATTATACCCCTCAACCCTACTGAAGGATCACGTTATACGGAGCTGGTCCATGACTATGAGAGTGATGATGATCTAGACTGTATCTATAAGATAATAGTGTGAGACCTACACTGCGTGAATCCCACTGTGGATGGATGGATTACATGGGAGTGTGAAAGCTCCTGCACTTCAGATTTTGACGAAGAAATAAAACGATGGCAGAATCAGTTACATGAGGTAACTACGCTGAATTGCAATATGATGAATAGGTCGCTGGCTGCATGTTGACAGAAGTAAGAGATTTTCCCACTTATGATAGTCTAAATGAGGTAGATACCTTCTTGGATGCATTTGAAAGGGAGGTGCAGGAAAAGCAGTGTTTCCAGGCCTTGGACTGGGTACTACGCGCTATGCCCACGAGATGGTGGGGTACACACAAAGGAATTTTTGATGATTGGCGTGAATGTAGGAGAATGATGCAAACACTATTTGGAAAGCCTAAGATGTGATTGACAGACAAGTATGATGGACAGGATGATGCACACATGCATCTAGTCAAGTGGACGCAGGCCTATGGAGAAAATCCACAACCTGAGTGGGTGCACCTATTCTGTCATACCCTAGATGTTATAACAATGAACTGGTATACAGAAACAGAGCTTCGCCATGCGACAGCTGAATGGGATATCCTATGCGAAGAATTCATGATGACCTTCAGTTTTGAGGATGGGTGCAATAGTATTGATGAAGCACTACAAGAGGTAAACACAGCCATATTTAGGATACCATAAGAGCCTTTAGACCTGATTCAACTTGAATGGGCTACTCAGCTGAGTCACGCTCTGGAATGTTATAATGTAACTACTGAAGAGGAGGATGAGGATCCGCGGAATATTAGCATTCTAGAAATAGAAGGCCACTGAGAGGTTTAAGGACCACAGGTTGAGAACCCTGATATAACCATGCTGGTGAAAACTAAGTAGGTGAACATTGGTACAAAGGCAGAACCCAAATTTGCAAAGATCAGAGACTACTGGGGTGATGCGATGGTGGATAAGATCGCTAAGTTACTCTGCGAATATTAGGACTTATTCCTGACCAAGTTTACGGATTTGAAAGGAATAATCGAAGATTTAGGAGTACTGAAGATCACGTTAAAACTTGACGCAAAACCAGTGCAGAGGCTGTATCGCTTAAATCTGAAATACAAGGAGAAGGTCCATGTAGAACTAGACAAAATGCTCACAGCATGAATTATTGAGCCTGTGGAAGAATTCGATTGGGTAAGCCCAATGGTGGTGCAAGAGAAGAAGTAGAAGGATGATATAAGGATATGTGTGGATCTTAGAAAATTGAATGACGCTTGTGTGCATGATCCATTCCCAACTCTGTTCACGGATGAGGTGTTGGAAAATGTAGGTGGTCAAGAAGCATATTCTTTCACTGATGGATTCTTAGGGTACCACTAGATCAAAATTGCGCCGGAGGATAGGAGCAAGACAACCTTCGTGACTGAGTGGGGTTTCTTTCAATATACTATCATGCCATCTGGATTAAAGAATGCACCGACCATCTCTTCGCGTGTGGTTTTTGTGGCATTTAAGGAATATATTCATAAGTTCTTGGAGGTCTATTTTGATGATTGGATTGTATTTGGGCTGGTTAAGTGCCATGTAGCGAGCTTGAACTTGATGCTTGATACCTGTCGAAGATACCAAATCACACTCAACCTCAAGAAGTGTCTGTTTCTCATTCCTTTTGGGAACCTATTGGGGCACATGGTTTTGCAAACAAGGGCTGATGGTACACCCCATGAAGATCGCGGTGATTCTAAACTTGGAAGCACTGAGAAATGTGAAACAATGACGTGCTACTCTGGAACATAGGGGGTACTATAGAAATTTTATCAAAGGCTATGCCCAGATCACCGTGTCGATGGAAAAGTTATTAAAGAATGATGTCTCATTCTGTTGGAATGAGGATTGCAAGAAAAGCTTGGATATATTGAAAGAAAAGATGGTTACTGCACCGTTCTAGTCTTCCTGGACTGAAAGAAAGAATTTCATGTACATGTTTATGCGTCATGTATAGCACTGGGAGAAGTACTAACATAGGATGGCGGAGAAGGCTTGGACCACCCTATCATATTCACAAGTCACAGATTATCCAAAGCAGATAATAATTATTCCACCACTGAACGCAAGGGACTAGATATGGTGTATGTGCTCCAGAAGTATCAACACTACCTGCTAGAAGGCCACTTTAAGATGTATACGGATCAATCTGCGCTAAATTACCTAGTCAAGAAGCCTGTGTTGGGGGGGGGCGCATTTGCAGATGGATTTTATTATTCCAAGAATATGATTTTGAAGTTGCTGTAAATCTTGGACGATTGAATGTGGGACTAGACCACCTGTTGCACATTGAGATAGGGGAGGAACCCACTAATTTGGAGGAAGGATTACCTGACGCACAACTCTCTGCTGTGCGCATAGCAGATGGACATTTTGAATATATAATACACTTTCTAATAACTGGAACTGCACTGGAAGGATACTCTATCCATCAAAAGAAGGAATTAGTGGTGCGCGCGACAAACTTCTCTGTCATTGTTGAGCATCTATACAAGATGGGGAATGATGAAATACTACGAAGATATGTACTTGAATTTGAACGAAGCAGCATCCTCATGGATGCTCATGGGGGCGTCGCGGGAGGAAATTATGCAGGAAGAGAAACCGCACAAAAGATCCTACACGCAGGTTTGTGGTGGCTAACCCTTCATCAGGATTCAAAAGCATATTGCAAGGCATGTAATGTATGTCAAAGAACAGGTAGGCCATCACAGAGGGACAGGATGCCTTTGAATCCACAAATGGTGTTGCAACCTTTTGAAAAATGGGCAATAGATTTTGTAGGGCCCATCAAACCTCAAGGAAAGACAAGCGCGAGGTATATTATCACTACGACAAAGTATCTGACTCGTTGGGAAGAAGCACAACCGGTGAAGGATTGCACAGGCGCGGCTACCGTGAAGTTTCTATTTGAACATGTATTGACATGATTTGGATGTCCCAAGATCTTGATGAGTGATCATAGAACACACTTCCTAAACAAGACGATCAGCGCGCTAACAAAGGAATTTCAAGTGTATCACCAGAAGAGCACACCTTATCACCCATAGGCTAATGGGATAGTAGAGGCGTTCAACAAAGTGCTTGAAAACACACTAACCAAGGTATGCAATGTGCAACAAAGTGATTGGTACCTACGCATACTTGCAGTGTTATGGGCTTATCGAACGACATGCAAGAAGCTGACGGGACAAACACCTTTTAGGCTTGTCTATGGAGTGGAAGCCATAATGCATACGGAATACATCATTCCTAGTCTATGCATAGCAGCGCTCACAGATATGATGGATCGCGGAGCCCTAGACGAGAAGCTTACGCAGCTGGATGAGCTTGAAGAAGAACGATTTTTGGTTAGATTTCACCAGCAGGTCCAAAAGAAATGCGAAAAGGAATGGCACGACTGACACATCAAGCTACGCACATTCAAGGTAAATGATCTGGTTTTTTTTTATGATAGTAAGTTTGATAAATTTGCTGGAAAGTTTAGAATGCACTGGTTAGGGCCGTATATTATTAAGGAGATTACCGATGGAGGCACGGTGTAGATGGTTAAGTTGAATGGAGATCCCTTCCTAGGAAAGGTGAATGGCAATCGATTGAAGCCATACACTGGCGATCCAACGATGTGACTATATGAAGGTGGCACAGTCTTAGCACTCTAGGTAGCTGAAAGGAGGCACGGAACTATAAACTACTATGCCCGGGAACTGTGCTATGTCAGGACTGTGCAGAGTCGTAAATTATCACAGGGTCCGCTACAGCGCGAGGATAGCTACGCTGGCACACAAGTCTGCCAGAAAGTGACTGTTAAAGTCACTATTCATGATTTGATGCTTGGTTTGAGGCCAAATGGAGCGGGCGATAGGCATTTAAGGCGAACTTTATGGGTTAGATTCTTGAAAATATTCCTCCAATCTAGCATTAATGGACCGAATGTGGGGGGAACGATCGAATTCAAATCAAAAGGCACTATAAATTACAAGTGGTTGTCCAACGAACAACACTTGCTATTTTGAGAACTCAGTTGTTGCGTTATCAACTATGTATGGACCTGTTGAACTTTGAGTCTTTGAGAGAAAGTTCAATGTTTGGATCATTTCCGTAAGAGACACAAGACCTCCTAACTAGAATGATGTCATCACCCAATGAAGCCATGGACATAGGAGTAGTGACAGCCGAGGAATTTGCGCAAGAAATTGTGGAAGTGGAAGCCCCAGAGAGCGCTAGAATAATCGTTGATGTCCCTAAATCACCACGCATGCTGAGACTTAAGAAGGATATGCAGGCCATGATAATGGTACGTGTCTCACCCAGAAATCCACTGAGGACCAAGCTCACAATGGAGGAAAATGGGAAGGCCATTAATTTGGAGGCCAATGAGGAGGAAGAATTTGAAGAAATCCTGGTGGAGGTGGAGGATGTAGAGATGGAAGTCGAAACCTAGGGTGCGAACCCTATCACCAGGCTGTTGGAATATGTTCCTCTGCTAAACGGTCAAGCCAAGGTTCCAAAGGATATAGGTGAGAGCAAGAGCTGTCTACAAACCCCATTGCTCCCAGACAATATTGTGTTTGAGGGACCGCACTTGGGGTGGGTCCCTATGTTGAAATTTGAAGATTGGGACCTCGTGGACCATGAGAAGTTCCCGCATTTAGCGACTACGAAGCTAATGCACTAGAAGATAGATGTGCAGGCTGGAATGATTGAATTAGAGCCGTGTAAATGAATTACAGGTGTTGAGAAAGCGGGGTTGCTAAACTTTTTGTAGGTGCCGCATTACCACCGCGCCCTAGTGACCATTTTTGTCATCAGGAAGCTTCTCTACTTGGTGCATGATGGGTGCTTGTGGCTGGAGGAGCCCATCTCCATCACAAACCATCTGATTCATCAAATTACACTGCTCCCTTTCTCAGGGGAGGAGCTAGTAAACATTTCAGAGGGAAAAAGTGGTGATTTGGTTCTCGCGGAGGCAATGAAAAATAAGTTTAAGTTGGAGAAGAATAAGCGAGGGTATGCCATCTCCAGCATCAAAAACCCTGCAGTAAATGTCATGACACAGATACTAGTAGGGAAGGGGATGCGGAAGTGTCACACAAATGAGGTACTCACACTAGTGGTTGCACCAGTGGCGCAATACACAAAAGGGGTCCAGTTCAACTGGGTGAACTATCTATGCGGTGAGTTCCTTGCAAACTTCCATGAGGCACAAGAGTAGGGAAAAACATTTCATTATGCATGCCTCTTGTTTTTGATCATACTCGTGGCATGGGAACTGCCCGAAGATAGCCAGTTTCCTTCAGTCATGCCGGACCTTCCAGAGGCAACAAAGTACGCTTCGATGTGGGCGGCGAGGGATGCACAACGGATCAGAGAGAGCAAGATATTACGGGTGCTAATGGAGATGAACATTAGGATGGGGATCAATTGCAAGCCACAGTTATCGCCCACAGTCTACAATAGTTTGTAGAGCTTTTCAGAGTTTAAAGTAGACTTCCACCATGTCTTCATCAGGGCACAGAAGGACCCTATGAAGATGTGGCATGAGTTACCATACTTGGTGATTGACAATGTAATTTTCGTGGTCCTTGAGTCGTGGACGTCGGAGTGGCGCGCTCTAGATGACTCCACGGTGGAAGCAGAGAAGTCTTCCACACAGTGGAAGAAGGAAGAGACAAAACTTTAGATGGTGCAACTGGCGGAAAATCCCAGGAAAGAAGAAGCAATAGCTAAGGCCCAGGGGACGCACAACACTGCGATATTGGCGGAGCAACAAAAAACAACAAAAGAAGAGCACGAAGGACAAAAGTCACCTTCACCTGAACCAGAGACCGATATAAAACAAGGTGGTGTGGACTTGCAGATGACATCCACCCAACTCAAACGTCTGCAACCATGAGAGCAGGTAGGGCTGCAAAAGAAAACAAAGGCCTCAAAGACATCTTTTGACCCTATCGCCCTCACTGAAGGGGATCTACATGATATCGACGAAATGGTGAGGGATGTCACCGCGAAGGCCCTCCAACAGTTTGAGGAGCAACACCAGTTGGTATTGGAGGCTCTTCGAACATAAATACATGAAATTTAGGTGTGCACTCCACAGGCTGGCACAGTGTCCACCAGCCTCGCAGTCGACACTTTAGCTACCGAGGAAATGTTGCATGCTAGGATGACCAACACAATAGTGCTACCAGATGGAGCACTCATTACAGAGAATGAGGCTGACATGCCTATGGTTAGCAGTTTGAAAGGGTTGGAATAAACATGGTTGCGCTCCCTCGGGAGATGCTCTATCTCTTCTGGGATGGAGTCACCGTAGAACTTCGGGCCAAGGAGAGTTGCGCTCTACAGGTAATGAGTGAGTAGCACATCAACATTAAGTAGTTGAGCCTGCAATGCAATAAGGCAGTAGAGCAGAACAAACAAATCATGCAGGTTGTGGACGGAGCTTGCCAAATGATCTCAGAGTTGGACATTCAAGCAAAGGAACCGGTCGAGGCATGCTTCCGTAAGTTAGCCACAGGGGTGCGCGAAGCAAGAGAAGAAATGGCTAGGGTTCAGGTGGAGCCGAACCTTCAGATAACAGAACTACAATTGAAGGCTCAGCCTTCAACTCTGTCGGAGGTCAGAGAACAACATATCATCGTGATCACAACAACAATGGTAGTGGTTGACAGTGAAATGACAAAATTCATGAAGCTATTCAAACAGTCATTCGAGGTCCTAACCACCCTGCAGGAGGACCCAAACATAGAGTGCCTGGAGACAGAGGTGAGCGAGCTGCAATAGAAATATGATGAGGTAAAAGGGACCACACAGACGGTTTCCATTACATAGAGGCTTGCAAGGATGCAATAGGAAAAGGCGCTTAGGGAACAGGTGGATGCCACTCGGCATAAGGAGGAAGTCTTGAAAGCATGCATACAACCATGGATCGACGAGGCTTATACAATTACACCCTCCATTGAAGCAACTCAGGAGAGGATTCAGTGTAGTAGTTCAACAGCAACGATCACCAAACAACATGTGGAGGAAGTCTAGTAGGCAGCCGCTTAGTGCGCTACTAAACTTGTAGCGATCCAAACATGGCTGGGAGGACTTCATGCTAAGATATCTGCATGTACAGAGTGACTGGAGGATGAATCACAATGTTTGTGTTGGGGGCCTGTTGGGCGCGAGATCCCCCAAGGGTAGTTTTGGGGCTTAGAGCCCAGATTTTGGTCAAATTTGTAATTCCAATGTAAATACTCCACATTTTGTGGGCACGAAGGGCGCAGTTGTTAAAGAGTCATAGGGTTTTCTGCCCTTATTTTGATAATGTAATTTCGGTTGTAGAAGATCTACCCATGGTACGTGGACCATGGGATTGTATAAATAGAGTGAAGCTCTAAGTAGTTAAAAAATGAACACAATGTCTAAGGAATGAAGAGGTATGCGAGATAGCTTGGAAGTGTAATTCTAAGTTTTGGGTCGTAGCATAGGTAGAGGCTCTATAGCTGAGTGCACAGAGGCCTAGTAGTCCGTAGCTGAGTGCGCGGAAGAGAAGTTTATATCATTTATGCATCTTTATTTCCTGTTTATGCATCTGTTATATTGGGCATGAATTTTCACTTCTAATGCTTATATGATGCACGAATGTGTATAATTGTGTTGATTAAGGGAATGCAAGTAAGAACATATATTTACGTGAAGCTACTAAGGTCTATTAATAAGATAAGTAAGATACATATCCTAGCTTGGAAAATAGCACAATTCACTGCCTTAACAACGCGAAAGGACTTTAGCCCCTGGTTAAGGCCGTGTGAAAGCTGATAGTAACATTTCGTGAAGGTATTAAAGGGCAGAACAAAGCATGAAGTGGCCTACATGGAGGCAGGTATAAATCGACATCACAACCATCTCAAGGGTGCAGAAACTGGGTTCCAGCATCACTCCATACTGCTTCGAGTGAGACTTCAATCCGTGCTCTGCGGACTGATGCCGAAAGGGCCAATAGAGTAGGGATTTGTTTGGCTAAATAATGTTGAACCTGGGTCAGGCCCCCATAAGCCAACATCTAGGAAGATTATTAAGCATTTGGACATTGAAGGGGTGCGCACTGCTACTGATTTTAAAGTAACAGAAATTATGGATGACAGTAACCCCTATCCTGCATTACCTGGACTAGATTGGGAATTTTCCAACATGGCTATAATCAACTTAAAGAAGAGTCAAATGATATTTGAAAGAAACAATATGAGAGTGACCGTTCCCTTGGATCCATCAAAAGGAAAAGGTATAATGGACTAGTTAAAGAGGAATATACCACAACTAATATAGATAATATTATCAGGTGACAAAAAAAGAAAAAGACGGTGTTAACCCCTATTGAAGGCAAGTTGATTTGGGAGAATGATAGTTCATGTGCTTCAGATTCAGAAGAAGAATTGGAAAATTGGAAAAATAGGTTACATGAAGTATCTACGAGGTGATGTGCAAGAGTTACTAAAGCAATTCACTGTATGATAGTTAAGGTATGTGACTTACCTTTTTATGACATTTTGGGTGATATAAATAATTTTCTTGAAGAATATGAAGAACAGGTACCAGAGTTTCAAAGATTGTTAGCTATGAATATAGCCCTAAGAGCTACTCCTTTTAGATGGTGGGGTACACATAAGAAGAATATAGGGACTTGGAAATAATGTCGAAGGTTGATATGGATAAGGTTTGTTCAGGTAGAAACAAAGTTGGTAGATAAATATTATGGTCAAACTGATCCTAAAGATCTCATCGAGCTTTGCATGACAACATGGAAGGATATTCCATGAGAAGAATGGGTGCATGGGTTCATCTATACATTGGAGAGAATTCCTCAAAACTTGTACCTAGAGCTAGAACTTTGACATGGTACTGCGAACTGGGTAGAGATGGTTGATGGGTTTATATTAAAATTTAGATTTGAATATGATTGTACATATATATATTCAACCCTTTAGATAGTTAAAAATAAGATTTTTGAGAATTAAATTCCACACAGCTGGCAACTTGATTGGGTTGCACAGCTACATAATGTACTGGAATGCTACAACATCACTGGAGAAGAAGATGAAGACCCTCGCAATATTGACATAGCAGAATCTGAAGGCTACCATGAAGTGAATGGACTTGAGTTAGAAACTCCTGATATCGCAAAGCAATTGAATATAAAGAAGGTGAATATAAGATCAGAAGAGGAGCCAAAGTTTGCAATGCTATGAGATTATTAGGATGAAGAAACAGTCACCAAAGTGACAGATCTTCCACATGAGTACTAGGAGTTATTTCCCACTAAGTTTTCATATATGAAGGGCATAGTAGGAGATTGAGGAGTTATAAAGATTCCTCTAAAGCCTAATTCGAATCCATTTAAGAAAAGGCCTTATATATTGAATCCAAAGTACAAAGAAAACATGAAGGGAGAACACGACAAAATGATAGTAGCTGGAATCATTGAACCTATGGAAGAATCGAAGTGGGTAAGTCATATGGTCTTATAAGAAAATAAAACACAAGGAGAAATAAGGATTTGTGTTGATTTAAGGAAGTTAAATGATGCATGTCTACATGACCCATTCCCTACCCCTTTCACTGATGAAGTATTGGACAATGTAGAAGGCCATGTAGCCTATTCATTTATAGATGTATTTTTAAGATACCATCAGATTAGAATTTCACCATAGGATTTCCATAAGACCACCTTCACTACAGAATGGGGTTCTCTTGTAGTGGCTACAGCCAACCTCCAAAATTTTTCCTTCGCTTCGTTTTGGAGCCTCCCTTCTTAAAATATTAGCAACTTGTGTTGCATTGCTCAAGTACTCATGCATTTGAAGTTGTCTTTTGGTTTACAACTTGTGTCATTGACTTTCTTTGTTTTCTAAGCACAAGATGCCCCCCCTTACTTGGTTGCATCTGGTTCTTGCACTACCTTGGCAAACTTTGCAATCCTAGAGGGTAGCCAAACTTGCTCTAAGGAATTGCGCAGTATAGCCCAGCAATGAGCCTTACTCTTAAGAATTGGGTAGATCAACCCAACATTGAGATTCAGCTCCAGAATTGCACAGACCTAGCTGGAAGCCTGCCTTCATATGGGAAATTACATAGAGAATGACAGGAAGCCCAGAGCCACTCAGCCCAGAAATCACGTAGAACATACTGTGCTCAGCAGTTGCCCAGTGCATAAGCCGGAGGGTTGCCCGGTCCTTCCTAAAACTGTAAAATCTCTCTGGAAGGTGCATGGAATATTTCCTAAAAGGAAATAAGATAAGATGAAAGCATCCCTAGGAAGTAGGGATCTATTATTAGTTTTCTGAAGGTGACACATTTCCATCTTTAGAAGTTTCCGCCAAGTGTTGTTGTTGTCCTTGATCTCAAGCATACATGAACTCCATTTTTCTTAAATCTATGTAATGGACACCTCTAGAGCTCAATTATACATTTGATCATCAATCTCTAGCTTCCATGGGAGATCAAGGAGCCTTCAAAGCACTGTCATCACTTTTCGGAGTGAGTTTTTCTTTTATCGCCTTATGTTGCTTTTTATGTTTCTTTTGCTTGTTTATCTTGTGAGAGTGTTTTTTCACTTGTTTTGTTGAATGAACAATGGTGTTTTAACTTGTTTTATCTTATATAAGGGTTGTTTCAAGTTATACATTTCCTTCCCCAAGTGTTGCAAGAGTTTTCCTATTTTTGCACCAATGGTTACTGTTGCAGCGACTCCCTTCACATGCTTCGTATTCCTTCAGTTGTATCCATTGCTACACTTGTTTTACATGTACACTTAGTTAGATCTATACTCAACATCACACCATCCTTCAGATCTACTTGTTTGCATGCTCCCAATGAATAGGTTTGGGCTCCCCTTGCCCAGATCTCACATCTCAGTGCATGCATTAAACAATATGGGAGATCAAGGCATCTGACTTGGCTATGGAATTGCGCAAAGCCTGTCTCAGACTGGCTCCAAATATGTGTTACATAGTTTCAGGATCTAGTCTCCCAGCTTGGCCATTGAGACTGTGTAATGCACAGTCTCTCCTAGGCCTTGTCCCAAACTGAACTATGCATTTTGTAGTTCCAGTCATCAAGCTTCCACACTGACTACTAGGACTACATAGTGCGTAGTTCCCATAGTTAGTCAGTCAAAACTGCACATTTCCTCTCATCATATGCCCTAACTGCTACTTGATCATGCTATAAAGTTAGATTTGTAAGAGCTAATTTTTGCTTGCCATCAATGTCCTTTTTGCCCCATAGGTACCACACTCGTGAAGCACTTCTCTCTAGTAGTCATTGCACCATGGCACCAAAGAGAGATGTTTCAAGAGTGGCCACTGAAATTAGTACTGGGGAAGCAGTTAAAAAAGCACTAATTTACTTGCCAATATATGTATATGCCCAAATACTTATAGAAACTGAGTCAACACTAACATGGCAGCAAGACCAACAACAGTGGCAAGAGGTAGCAATCTAGTACAGGATCAGGGAAAGAGGAAATTGCTGACATAACAGAGGGAGAACAAAGTTGTAGAGAAAAATAGGATTCAATATTCATGCAGGCATCTTTGATAGCAAAAGAAAAAGGAAGCATAGGACACATATATCAAAGTGAAGGTAGAGAGAAAAGAAGAGCTTGCAAGTAGAAGAAATAATATTGGAATAATCAGAATAAGAGTCAAAGGAATAGCAAGAGTTGAGAAGCAAAAAGAGGAAGAAGAATAAAGGAAATGCACAATGACATAAAAAACAATGCTAATACATGTCAGTGAGCTGGAACAACCATTAGGTGAGGAAGAGAGTGAACAGATGCATGTTCCCCCACCAAAGCTAATCACAAGAACCACGTCCAGTTGGAGGTCAATAGGTACATGTAGCAGTTTATGCACAAGGCCACCCGTGATGACTTGCAGCTGAGCACAAAAACATGTAGAAGTACATTGGTGATCCAGCTACACTTAGGACAATATTTCACATGCTTCAGGATGAGACAGAAACAGATTCCAAGACCACATGCTCGGATGCCATGGAGGCAAGAGTTCACTTTCAACAAGATAGCATCAAGTAGTTTGGGGACATCACAACACAGTACCAAGCTTTGCTTCAGTACATGAACGAGAAGAAACAAGTAGATGTTTCTGAGTTTGTATTTCCCCAAACCTCAGAGTGATAGTGTTTTGTTTTGTTAGCCTGTGTCTAGCCTCTTTTGTCTCACATGGCTACATGTGGTAAATTGTATTATTGTAAATATGTTGTAAGTGAAATTCCAAGTGTCGCTAGTGGAATGTGAACAATCACTATGTAATGTGAAGAGTCATGAGGGTAGTCCAAGAGTCAAATGGGAATGTCAAGGGTCACCCCACCCTTTTCTATATATAGAACCTCATAACTCATAGTACATGCTTTTGGGAGCCAAGCTTTTGGCTAGGCATTGCTTAGAGAAGGCTTGGAGAGAATTGTGATGAGCCTTGGCTTCTCCATATTGTAGAGCGAGTACATGTCTTTGGAGGAGAAGGTGGTGTTGACTATAATGTTCCACTATTGGGGTAAGTGGTTGTCAATGGTGTATATATGGGTGAAACTTTCACTTAATAATATAATTGAGCCAACAAGTTTTGCATGAATATGTTTTTATTGTAGTTTGACTATTATGATTACTTTATCAATGTATGTTATTTCACTTACACATTTTTCTATGAACTATTTTGTATACTATTGTATGAATCTTCTTGAAAATGTGTTGTTGTATTAACCCATCACTTTGGATTGCAGACTATTCTGCATCCAGCCTATGATGTCATTCAACTCGTGTGTTCCTTTCATGTTGCATACTATTACAGGATTCTAAAGGATACACTTCCTTTTCCCCCTGTGTTTTAGAACCCCCATGCATATCACTTGACTCACCGCAAGGTCACACAATTGCTTCCAACAAAGTTATCATACTTACCTCTGGCTCTACCGCAGTTAAGGCAATACTGTACTACCCACTGCTGGGACTCCTACTCCAAACGGCCTGAGGTCTAGTTGGGACTCCTTACTAGGGATATCCACTGACATGTTGGCGGGTCAAGTACCATCATCATTTATGGCTCTAGAAGGAGGTCCATATGACAAGATGAGTCCTCAAAGTTTGTTCTGAATCTCTGCACATAATTTATTATTTACATTACAATCTCAACTCTGGCATTTTTTTCTCATGCACATGACTTTGAAGTATTGGTGGACATAATTGATGACTTGTCATGATTTAAGTACGATGGTGAAGTTAGAGCAGCCATAGTAAGGCATGGAGTTTCCTTCACATGCTTCTATCACAATAATGAAGTCCCCTCAGACGATATTTCCTGTGGGTTGTTCACTTACACGCTCAATAGGAATGTTGATCGATGGCCATGCTGATAAATGGTGTCACACATTGCTCGCAGTGTCCATTCACTCTTATGATCACATGATCAATGAGTTATTATGTAATTTCTATCATTATGACCATAAAGAACTCAACAATTTTTTTTTGGAATTACAGAAAGCACCTAATGAATCTCGTACGCAATTTTGAGTGCACTTCTTGAATCTTTCTTTTCAAACCACTGAATATGAAATTGATTGGAAATTTCACAGGGAATGGTTTCAGTATCTTCTTCACAAATCTGAAAATCCACATGAGTTGGAATCATTCGAACCCCTTCCAACATACCTTGGTGTGAGAGCTTCCAAATCTAAGATGCACAAGGTTGTTGTCACAAGTGACCCTCCATCCCCTTCTCATCAAACAACTCTAGCTCTGTAGGATGAGGTGGGAGAAGTTACGAACCCATATATTGAAATTTCACTTCCTCCCACCCCACCTGATGTGAAAATCTAAGTAGATTTAGACTGAAACTCTGATGGTTATCATGAGGTCTTGTCTTCTCAACCTATGTCCTCTAGTTCCTTTGATCCTCTGAATTGTACTATGTTGTGTTCACCCATTTGGGACTCCACCTCTGTTGTTCATGAGGATAAAGTTGTTGACGAAGTTGGTGTTGAGAAACCAACCTACACTATCATTTTTATGAGTATGTGTGGGAATATGAAGAACTTGCAGTGAAGAATGACCTCCTTCTGTCCGCACCTCATTCGCTCTATGCTAACATCTTATGTGATCCTGCCCTTTCTAATTTGTCTTGTGAAAATTCATTCCCAGATGTTTCTATTTCTGATCATTCACAGGACGCACAAGATGTCAGTCTATCATTTGATTGCAGTGAGGACAAATATTTCATTATGAATCCACTCAATTTGTCATCTTTGATTTCTGAAAATTTAGAGGGTGAAAATTTATGTTTCTCATCAACCCCTCTGTATGATTCGTCAGATCATGAGGATGTTGATGTACATCTCAAATTTTCTGATCGTGGTTGTCATGATCTCTTCACTCCATCATTTGATCATGATGTTGATTCATTTTCTATTGATCTTTTCAAGCCACTGGTCTTTGATCCTGTACCTGTTGATGAAGTGGAAACACCTTAGGCTGTGGAGGAACTTCAACCTGAGCTGATGGTTATGTCAAGTCCTTACTATCTTGAGGCTAGTTCCACTCCCGTCAGAAATCTATTGAAACAACCTAGGCTCGTCATCACTCTCATGTTTACAATGAAGATCAATCTGATCCACAGATTTCACATCCTCCACTATTGGCTTGTTGGGGAATGACCTAGGTTTGGAGTTAACTAGCCAAACAAATCCCTGTACTACTAGCTCTTTCGACAATAGTCTATGGAGCCCAGACTGAGGTCTCACCTGAAGTAGTATGGGTGGGTGCTAGAACTAGGTTTCCGCACCCTTGAGATGTCTGAGAAGGTGATTTGTTCCAACTGCAAGTCTCTTCGCATAGGTTACTTTGTGCACTTCCTTGGCCTTCGCGCCTTGATATATTCGTCTTCGCACAACCCTAACCAGGTGTTGTGGGGCTTTCACGCTATTGGAGTAGCAATCTGCACTAATTCCCTAAATCAGACCCGATATCTCACTTATCTTCTTATAACAATAGTTATCTTCATGTAAACATATACCTTAAATTATATTTACTTATTCAACACATTCATATGAGTTCGCGTGGTGAGTAACCAATAAACTTGCAATTCATACCCAATAATACATAAAACAGGAAAAGATACACAAAAATATGGTAAAACTTCTCTTTTATTAATTCTTCCCACGGTTACAGACTAGACCTACCCTACGCACTCAGCTGCAGGGGTCTATGCACTCAGCCACGGACTACTAGGCCTCTGCACACTTAGCTGCGGAGCCTTCTCCTACTCTACGACCTAAATACATGACTTACACTTCAACTCAATGCTTCTATTCCTTCTATTAGATTGATGTCTCCCTTATACTTAGAGCCTCGCTCTATTTATACAATCTCATGGTCTACGGACCATGGGTAGATCTTTCAAACCGACGTTTACATTACAAAAACAAGAGCGAACAACCCTGTGACTCTATAATGACTTCGCGCTTCATGCCCGCAAATCACGGAGTATTTACAATGGACTTAGTCAAAACTTGGGCTTTAAGCGCCAAAACATGCTTTGGGGGGATTCCACGCCCAACAGGCCCCCAACACAAACATCGTGACTCGCCTTTGAGTCACTCTATCGGTGTGGAGATCTTTGCGCGGAGACCCTCCAACTCTACTTGGATGGCTGCAAGGTCGGCGGCACACTAAGCAGTTACCTACTAAATCTCCTATACAAGTTATTCCAAGACTGCAGTGTTAGAACTACTTCCCTAGATCTATTCCTGCGTCCCCTGCATTTGCGTGAGCTTGCCTTCAATTGTTGTTGTAATGACAAAGGCCTCATTGATCCAAGGCTAAACACATGCCTTCAATATTGCTTCTCTATGTCAGGCTGCATCCACTTTCTCTTTTAGTGCTTTGGCCTACTGCATTCGCACGAGCCTCTGAGTGACGACCACTATCTGCATGATCCCTTTGATGATGTCATACTACTACTAGAGCTCATGCACCTCTGTCTATAAGCACTGGATGTTAGGGTCCTCCTGTAGATTGGTGAGGACCTCAAATGACTCTTCCAACATTCGGGTGCAGTCCCTTACTGCACTTCTAATCTCTTCCATCCCTGATGTAATAGAACTAGCGCGTTGTTCTCTTACTTCTGGAGTGGTGGACAGTTGCGCCTTCAACCGCAGCTCTGTTATCTGAAGATTCAACTCCAACTGAACCTTGGCCATTTCTTCTTGCACCTCATGCACCCCTGCTGCTAATCTGTGGATGCACGTCTCTTCTGGTGCTTTTGCTGGGATGGCTAGCTCAGGGACCATTTGGCAGGCTTCTTCTAGTACCTGTATCATCTGCCTGTTCTACAACATAATCTCATTGTGTTGCAAGCTCAACTGCTCCATGTTGATCTTCTGCTTGCTCAACACCTACAATGCGTGTCTCTCCCTAGCCCACAGTTCAGTAGTAATCCCATCCTGCAGAACATAGAGTGTCTCCCACGGGAGTGCGGCCAAGTTGATCCCAATGCCTTTTAGTGCACTAACCGTAGGCCGGTAGGCTTCATTTTCTATAACTAGTGCCACTTCTAGCAGTACTATTGTGTTGGTTGTCCAAGCACGTAGCATTTGCTCGGCTGTAGCTATCCCTAATATGAGGTTAGTCAAAAGAGTACTAGCCTAAGGAGTGCGCACCTGCAACTCCTGAATCTATGCTCGGAGGGCCCCCAACACAATCTGATTCTCCTCCGCGAAGTTTTGGAGGGCTTATGTGGTGATGTCACACACTGTCTCTCCTATATCATGCAGATCACAGTTAGTAAGGGTGATCGGGTTGATCGACAGCTTAGATGCTTTCACCTTCTTGCACGGCCCATTCTCTCACTCGAGTGTTGGTGCTTCAATAGCGTTGATAATGTTTGTGGGTCCGTGTCACCCTCTTATTCCTTTATTTCCATTTCTTTCTCCTACTCCAGCATAGGCAACTTCTAGCCCTTGCGCACCTTCTCTATTGCCTTCTGTGTTGCTACCGCTACGGCCTCTTTCTATTCTACTGCTTCCTACGTAGTGTCCCTCGATCCTGCGCTTTTGCTGCCGCTGCTTCTTTCCTTCTTTTCTCTGCCAACTATGCCATGCGTAGTTTGGCCTCCTCTTTCTTCTTCTGCACAACAGACTTCTCCAATGCAGCAATTTTTGGGGCATGCCACTCCAACAACCATGTCTCTAGTACATCAAAAATCACATCATTTGTGGCTATGAAGGGTAGCTCACTCCATTTCTTGGTTGGGTCCTTGCATGCTCTGAGATATATGGGGTGGAAGTCCACTTTAAATTCTGCAAAAATTTGCAAGTTGTTGTAGATAGTGTGTGATAATCGTGGTTTGCGGTGAATCCCCAGTCTGATGTTCATCTCCATGAACACCCAAAATATCTTACTGTCGTGGATCTAGTTTGCGTCCTTAGTGGCCCATTGCAAAGCGTACTTCGTGGCCTCTGGCAGATCCCTTGCAATTATGGGGAACTATTTGTCCTCTGACAATTCCCTCGCCACCAGCACTATGGACAACAGAAGCCATGCATAGTGGAACGTTTTTCCTTGTTCCTGTGCCTTGCGAAAATTTTCTAGGAACTCTTTGCATAAGAACTCGGACCAGTTAAACTGGACCCCTTCCACGCACTGCTCAACAAGTGAAACCACCGGCGCAGGTACCTCGTCCGCGCGACAATTCCGCATGAGCTTACCTGCCAGTATCTAGGTCGCAACTTTAACTTCTTTGTTGTTGATGCTGGATATGGCATAGCCCCTTTTTTCTTCTCTTGCTTGTATTTCTTTTTCATGGCCTCCGCGATGGCCAAGTCACTACTCTTCCCCTCTCAAATATCTGCGGGGTCTCCTCCTTTACATGGGAGCCGGGTAATGCGATGGGCTAAGTGCTTCGTGATGGGGATGGACTCCTCCATCCATAAACACCCACCATGCACCAGGCAAAGCAGTTGTCTGATGATGAAGAACGTCACTGGGGCGCAGTGGAAATGTGACACCTAGAACAGGTTTAATAACCCTTCCTTTTCCACTCCGTGTAACCACTTTTGTAGCTCCAATTCTATAACCCCCGTTGCGGTGTTCTACTTGGGCTTCATGAGCTGTGAGATCTCTAGGTGAGGGAATTTCTCCTGGTCAGCGAGATCCCAATATTAAAACTTCAATTTTGGTACCTGTCCCAGGTGCGTGCCCTCAAAGATGATGTTGTCCGAGAGGAGCGGAGTTTGGAGAGAGCTCTTGCTCTTGTCGAGGTCTGTTATGAAACCAGCTCAAGAAAAGATAGATCAACGCCTTAGAATTCAGCCTCTTCGAGTGGGCAACCTCCTTTACATTACATAAATGAACAATTCTTGGATGATACAAATGAAAAGACCTCCTTTCTATTTATAGGAGCCTAAGGGGTCATAACATAACCAGAGCCGACATAACAATAATAATGTAAGGGCACAATAATAACAATATTGGGCTTCTATGGGGCACATTAGTAACAATATGGGCACTACATGGGTACATCAATATAATAAGTGGGTTGTACTAATAACAATAAGGGGTTACACTAGTGGTATAGGGGCCTAACATGCCCCTCTCCTTCAAAAAGCAATGTCCTCAACGCTTGAGTAGTTCTTGATGCTTCTGTATAAAATTCTTGTCCTCCCATGTGGAATCTTCAGCGGGTAAGTTCTTCCACTTGATGAGATACACTGAAATTGATCAATTTCGTAGCTATCGGGTTCTTGTTTCTGTGACTGCTCCAGGTTCCAATATGATTTTTCCTTCCTTTTCAATATCTGGAAATATTGTTTGAATTGGGATATTTTGCAAGTTTTGAATAAGTGGCCATACTTCTTTGTCCTTCTTCCATTCATCCCTTGCTTCGTTTATCCAATCTGGTTGGATAATAGAAATAGCAAAAAACAATGCTTCCACATCCTCATCCTTGAAGAGTCTTCCCATTCGGTAAGGTCGCCATTTTTTAAGTGCATGTAGTATTGCCAATGTTTCCTTCTCATAAATAGCTTTCTTTAGATGTAGCAGTAAAAATACCCAATCGCCTACATCAAAACATTTTTCACTATGATGTTTATTTACCTGTTGTTTCATTTGATTTTGCACCGAAGTGGCGCTATCCTTTAAAAGTTGGAGAACTTGTTGATGCTTGATGTGATCTTTCATTGCTTGAACCTTTTCCTTCTTGATATGTCCTTCTATCCTTAGATTTTGAGGAGTGGTAGTTTCTTCCAATCCTTTACAAGATATGGTCGGATTCATTTCTTGACGCTTGATGTGATCTTTCACTTCTTGAACATTTTTCTTCTTGATATGTCCTTCTATCTCGCTAGTTTGAGGAGTGGTAATTCCGACCAGTGAATTACAAGATATGGTTGGATTCATTTCTTCTTTCTTGATGTGATATTTCACTTCTTGCACCTTTTTCTTCTTGATATTTCCTTCTATCTTGAGAGTTTGAGTGGTCATTCTTGCCAATAGTTTACAAGATATGTTATGATTCATTTCTTCTTTATCTGGGGTCGGGTCCTGACATATATCCTCTTGTTTTGATGTTTCTTGATCTTTTTCTTCCTCCTCTTCATACTCTATGTAAAATAATTTCTTCTCAGCACACTTATGACCTTTAGTGCATTTTCTATCACAATTGTAACAAAGCCCTTTTTCTCTTTTTTCTTCCAATTGTTGTGGTGTAACCCTTGTAGGTTGTGGAAGGCTAGGAGGTACAACACGTCCATATTTATAGTTGTGAGGGGTAGACTTCCTTGTTGCCATAATTTTACTTTCAAATATGTCACAAAGCCCTTTTACTCTTTCCAATTTTTGTGGTGTTGCTCTAAAGAAGGTGTTGCTCTTTGAATCCTCATAATGTGCTATCATTTCCTCCGTGAGAATTGACTACGTAACAAGTTTTTTACGAGAACAAAGCCCTTTATACCATAAAAATTGATCTGGTTCTAAATATGAAGATGCAATACATACCTTTTGTAATAGTGGTACACCATGTAGATCAAAATATTGCTCCATCTGAAGTATCCAATTTACCGGATCCTTGCCATCAAACTTCCTCATCTTGCTTTTTCTTGATTTTAGGACCTCGAACTTGAAACGACTGTAACTCTGTACTTGCAGATATTTAAGTTCTGAAATTGCTACCTGTAGTATCCCTCTATGTCCTCTTTCCAATGCCACTAGTCTGATCCAAATTGGATTCCCCAAAAAAAAGTTATGCACAATCTCCCAAGATGACCCGATTATAGACCTTTCCAGAAGAGTGAACTTGTATGAAGTGCCACGTGTCAATTTTTCGACCTATGGATTTGAAAAATGCATACAAGAAACTGCAGTCCGTCCTCTTTCTGTAACTTCTTACAAAATTTCAATCCAATGCTCAGAGAGAAAGTTATGACTATTTTCCGCAGGTCACCTGTTTTGAATGTAATTCAGGAGTCTGAAAAAAGACCAACTTCCTTAGATCATATCTCCGCAAATATCGAGAAAAAAGCTCTGATATTCCGACCCAAGGTTTAGCGTGATTTATTCTCAAATGGGTTTTTTTTGTAACTTCTGAAACGTCACAAAAAAAAAAAAATTATAGCGAAAATGCCACGATGACCTGTTTGGAGCAGCGAAACCCTAGAATCCAAAGCTCTGATACCAAATGTTATGAAACCAGCTCGAGAAGAGATAGAAAAGATAGATCAACGCCTTAGAATTCAGCCTCTTCGAGGGGAAAACCTCCTTTACATTACATAAATGAACAATTCTTGGATGATACAAATGAAAAGACCTCCTTTCTATATATAGGAGTCTAAGGGGTCATAACATAACCAGAGCCGACATAACAATAATAATGTAAGGGCACAATAATAACAATAGTGGGCTTCTATGAGGCACATTAGTAACAATATGGGAACTACATGGGTACATCAATATAATAAGTGGGTTGTACTAACAACAATAAGGGGTTACACTAGTAGTATAGGGGCCTAACAAGGTCCTTGGGAACTTTTGCCTTCCCCTTCCACGGGGGGATATACACGGGCAACTTTGTTGGAGGGTGCGTAGGCTCGGTTTCTTCCTCCATGCCCTCATCCTCCTCTTCTTCAATTATGAGGTCTTCCAGGTCTTCTTCCTCCTCATCGGTTTCCAGGTTAACTGCTTTCCCTTTTTCCACCATTGTTAATCTGGTGTGTGTTGAAACTAGCAACAAGAAATGTGAAAAATAGAAATCCTATAAATAGCATTTCAGGTACCAGTGTTGGATATAGCAACAAGGAATGATAAAATAGAAATGCTAAAAATAGAATTACTATAAATAGAATTTCTGGATACATTCCAATTTTAGTTAGTCCCTAAACTAAAATTGAGAATTAAAATTCGAATTTGATCTTAGCAGCTATTTGAAAAATAATTAATTAATTCATCTCGAGTTAATTAGTTGTAGAAAACCAAACATGAAGTCTATGTGAAGACATGCAACAATTTCCCCTTTGATTGAGGAAGTTATCCCTTGATTAAGGAGACCAGGATGAGTTGTACTTTGATTTGTAATTAGTTAGCTCAGTTAACTGAGTTAAGTCGAGTTAGATTAGTTCCAATAGTTTGTGGAACTGATTGTGAGTTTAGTTAGTTAATGCATGCATGCATGTAACTGCTGCACTTCAGATAACTAAATATTCTATCATAAATAACTCATGCATGTCACTTCATTCAAAGACCCAATTGAGATCAGATGATGGGACAATGTTCTATCAGTTGTAGGAATATTCCATTGAGGATATCTCTTAATGCAGAAGGAATTCATTCCTTGGAGATTGCGCAGTTACTTCTGAGTTTGGTGAGTTGTGTGAGAGGTCAATTCACACAAGTGGCAGCCAGAGGACCCAGGAGAAACTGCGCAAGGAAATAGGAGGCTTGGAGGACTGGAGGTAGGCATATGTTGTGTCTACTTAGTCTATGAGAAGCATTGAGGGATTGTACTGAGAGCTGGATAGCTTGTGAGCTAAAGCTTTGTGTAATCCGGACATATTTCCACTTGTATGATAATACAAAGATTGGGGTTTTTAGCTGAGGCTTTCCCCATAGTATTCTTTTGTGTTCATGTGTGATTGCTTTCTCATTCTCTGTTATATGTGTTCTATTTGACTTTGCTCAAAATTGATTAAGCTTCCGCAAGTTTGTTTGTAGAAGTAGATCAAGTATTTTGCTTTAGTATATTTCATTATCAGGTGATCTACAGTGAGAATTTCTACATGGTATCAAAGCAAACGTGATCAAAGCAAAGAACAATATATAAAGAAAGGAGAAGTTTGAAGTTTGAAGTTCCTGATTATAGAATTCAAATTCTTATCACATCTCAAATTTCACCAATGGCGTTCAACGGTTTGAGACTCGAGTATGCCCTTGATGGCAGCTCAAATTATATAGCCTGGAAGGATCGCATGGAAGTGGTATTAGAGGACAATGGTCTAAAGAACTTCATTGATCAAGAGGTCCCCAAGCCAACAACAGCTAATGCCAAGAATTAGTGGAATGGAAGAAATGTGTGGCTAGAGCGAGGAGAATCCTTATGGAGGGAGTTCGAGACCACATAGTCTCGAGTCTCCATGGGAAGGAGACACCATTTTCAATGTGGAAAACATTGAAGGATCTATATCAGAATAGTGGTGATTAGAGGAAGATGGCACTAAAAGACAAGCTTCAAAAAATCAAGTGTGAAAAGCGTGACACAATCTCTACATATCTGAACAACCTCACCCCCTGCAGGGATGAGCTTGGAAGTGTAGGAATCATGACAACCGATGATGACATGGTGAGTCTTGCTCTCCTCAGTCTTCCTAAGAGTTGGCATCGCTACCAAGACTCGGTAAATGGAAGAGAGAAACTACCAGATTGGGAACGATTGTGGTCGGATTTGATGTAGGAGGAGATCAAGAGAAGCACAGAGATGGTTCTTCATCCAAGGAGGATAAAGAAAATTGCACCTTAGCGAGTAAGGCAAAGAAAGGGAAGGAGAAGGATTCTCATCCCAAATCGAGTTCTTCCCATGGTGGGAAGAAGATTGACAAATCGAAAGTGCGATGCTTTTATTGTCATGAGGTGGGCCATTATGCAACAAATTGTCCAGTGAAGAAATCTAAGATGGGATCCTCGAGAGGATCAGATGGTGAAGCACTGGCCTCACAGTTTGAATTGAATTTTACCCTCATCGTATGCATGGTTTCATCGATGATGGGTTGTGGTTAGTTTCTTGATAGTGGAGCCTCATTCCACATGACCGGCGATAAGAGTTTGTTTAGTACCTTGGAGGAGAAATACCTTCAGATACTCATAGCGATGGGTAATGATGAAAAATATAGTGTTTCAGGTGTGGGCACGATTTCTTTTCAAAGGGAGCATGGAGCTTGCATTACCTTGACAGATGTGAAGTATGTGTCAGGACTGAAGAAGAACTTGGTATCGATCGCGATGCTGGAAGACAAAGGATATGATGTAGTCTTCAGTAAGGGAAAGGTTTTCCTTAGACACATCACCACGAGACAGGTGAAGTAGATTGGTTCACGAGTCAAGAACCTGTATGCTCTTGAGGTTCAAGATGCATGCAAATCCTTGAGGAGCAAGGCAACTATTGGAGACTTGGTGGTTGAGAGGGAGAGTACATTACCTCTCAACATGCAGCGCCAGAAGAAGTCTCAGACAATTGTGGAGGAGCCACAATCGGTGAAGCAACTTTAGGAGGTTGTGGAGCAGCCACAACTGGAGAAGCCAAGAGGAGATCGAGTGGAGGCATCCACTCATGCAAAGACCTTGAGTAGGGGGAATTTCAAGCCAAGTGGGCAGAGGGATCACATGCATACATACCTCTAGGTAGGAGGTGGGGCGATGTAGAGTGACAGTCCCAAGAAGGCTAAAATAGGGGTAGGAACTTTGAGGTACCCAACCTCTTTGATTATACCTTGCTACGGGAGCCCCAACGAGGAGTAGTAGGACTAGCTGAGAGGGTAGATACAGATGTAGATGGAGTGGTAGAGGAGGCTACAGCATCATAGGATGTTTGTATCCCAACAGGGAGGTCAGTTGGGAGATCAATTACTTACTTCTCAGTAACTGAGTTGCAGTGCAGCGCTGGGCAGCATGATGCAACATGATGAGAGGAAGTGCAGTGTGGATGCAGTGCTAGTAGATAGGACCAACAGAAGCATGGATGCAGTAAGAGGAATCAATGTGATTGATGTAGTCAGAGATCAAAGTGATAGAGGCTAGAGCAATAAAATACTGAAGGGCACAGAGGTGTAGAGTCTTCAATTGACATAGGCAATAACAGTCAGAGACTGTGATGACAGAGGCATCATTCTGATTCAGGTTGGATACTTTTTGTTTCTAGAGTTGCTAGAGCAACAACACTAGGGAGAAGTGTTGCATGCATAACATTCCAAAGGTTTAGGATCAGGTTTGATTTGAATGCCTTTCTTTTTGAGAGGGAGTGTTGAAAATAGCAACAAGAAATGATAAAAATAGAAATCCTATAAATAGCATTTCTATAAAATAACATTTTAGGTACCAGTGTTGGATATAGAAACAAGGAATGATAAAATAGAAATGCTAAAAATAACATTGCTAAAATAGCATTTTGGGATACATTCCAATTTTAGTTAGTCCTTGAACTAAAATTGAGAATTAAAATTCGAATTTGATCTTAGCAGTTGTTTGAAAAATAATTAATTAATTCATATTTAGTTAATTAGTTGTAGAAAATCAAACATGAAGTCTATGTGAAGACACACAACAGTTTCCCCTTTGATTGAGGAAGTTATCCCTTGATTAAAGAGATCAGGATGAGTTGTACTTTGATTTGTAGTTAGTTATCTCAGTTAACTGAGTTAAGTCCAGTTAGATTAGTTCCAATAGTCTATGGAACTAATTGTGAGTTCAGTTAATTAATGCATGCAGGCATGTAACTGTTGCACTTCAGATAACTGAATATTATCTCATAAATAACTCATGCATGTCAGTTTAGTCAGAGACCCAGTTGAGATCAGATGATGGCACAATGTACTATTAGTTGTAGGAATATTCGATTGAGGATATCTCTTGCATGAAGAAGGAATTTATTCCTTGGAGATTGCGCAATTACTTCTGAGTTTGGTGAGTTGTGTGAGAGGTAAATTCACACAGGTGGCAGCTAGAGGACTCAGGAGAAACTGCGCAAGGAAATAAGAGGCTTGGAGGACTGGAGGTAGGCATATGTGGTGTCTATTCAGTCTATGAGCAACATTGAGGGATTGTTCTAAGAGCTGGATAGCTTGTGAGCTAAAGCTTTGTGTAATTCAGACATTTGTACAAGTATATCAAGTATTTTATTTAGTATATTGCATTATCAGGTGATCTATAGTGAGAATTTCTACAGTGCATAGTGGGTTTCAATGGGACACAAGCATCAAAATCATTGGTTGTCCGTCTTTCGTTGGCCTCGATGTGCACAATGATTTAGGAATTTCTGCCACAATCCCGGTGCCTTTAGGGGCATCTTCCATGGTCAGGGCCTGTGCGGCCTCTTCGATTGCCATTTTTGCAATTTCCCTAGCTTCTTCATACGCTGCCATCTTGCTCGTCCAGAAATCTCTCAATCACTCAATTAGGGGCTCAATAAACGCTCTGCATAGGGAAACCAAGTCTCAGCTCAAAATACACGGGGCATACGATAGCTCAATTCGAAAATGACCAAGTGTTGTTTGTTGGGTAGCCCTTTGTAATTTATAGCATCTTTTGAATTTGAATTCGACTGTTCCTCCCAAATCCAGTTCATTAATGCTCCCTTGGCGGCATATTTTCCCAAATCTCACCCATAAAGCATGTCTTAAATGCCTGTCGCCTGCTCCATTTGATCTCAATTCAAGCATCACATCATGAATAGTGACTACAATGGTCACTTTCTAACAAACTCGTGTGGCAGGGAATCCCCCCTTGTGCGGTCGTAGACCTTGTGATACTTTGCTCTTGCGCACAGTTCCAACATCGCATAGCTCATGGGAAAAGTAGTTTATAGTCCCACGCCTCCTTTCAACTACCTGGAGCACTAAGACTAGACTTTCCACGATTATTCAGGTGGTCGTGCCACTTGTATAGGGTTTCAATCAGTCATCCATCACTTTCCCTGGAAAACATCCACCTTTTATTGTTACTGGCTGCATCGCACATTTTATCATCTACAACACACCACCATGGGTGATCCCTTTAGCAATATGCAGTCCAATCCAAGGCATCATGCTGATAAACTCTTGGCGATAGTCCCCAAATTCGTCAACGTGTTCATGCGCACCTTGTTTTATCACCCTAGTTTCCTTATCGAGAAAATCTTCCTTATTTTGTCATCAAGCTTCTTGAATTCCACTTCCACCAGAGTGTTTTTCTCCCTTAATGACACCCTATCTTTCATAAGTTCTTGGAGCCTAAGGTCACCCTATCGGATTTCTTCATCAGGTCCTAGGTGTTCTGCTTCATTCAGTTGTGCAAACCCTTCTTCCAAGGCTCTGCGAGACGTCATATATACTAGCATTGTTATGCGCAGACTAGGCATTTTATACCCTATGGGGATTACAAAATTTGCTCCATACTCCAGCCTCAGAGGCATCTGCTCCATCAATTTCTTGCATGTGGTTCTATAAGCCCACATAACTACTAGTACACGTAGGTCCCAATCAATCTATTGTGCATTATATACCTTGTTCAATGCTTCACATACTTCATTAAAGGCTTCTGCATGGATAACCTTCTGCACACTCGTTCTTTCCATACTCCATTGTTCCAACTGGAGGGGTTGTTCATGCCATTGCCTTGCCCACACATGCTTACTGACCGTGTCTCCCAACGTGAAGTCTATGTGCATCCACGCAGGTTTTTAAAGATATGCCTGTATCCATCTCGGTAGGTGGATAATTCTGTCCAGCAATCTTGTATGTTAATCGCATCTGAGGCTTCCCAAACTGTATGCGCATCATTCTCCTACACTCGTGCCAGTCATCAAAGCTACCTTGGTGCATACCCCACCACCTCATGGGTGTAGCGCGTAGTACCCATTTCAAAGCCTCGAAACGTTGCTGTTCCGACACCTCCCTTTCGAACCTATTCAAGAAGGCATCTACCTCTCTTAACCCATCATACATAGGTAGACCCCTTACCTCTGTTGATACACAGTTCAATGATCTCGTCATCATGTTACAGTTCAATGTGGTTACCTTTTGTAACCAGTTCTGCCATCGCTCAATCACCTCATCAGACTCCGATGTATAGGAGCTTTCACACTACCATGACTATGCGCGGTTCTCTTGGCGTGGTCCCAACGCATCTATTTATAAGTTCCTGCAGTCCCTTTACAACCTTGTTGTCATGCAACAACTTCGTGCATGTTTCCAAGAATGTTGTGAGCATCGAGGGGTCCATTTCTGGCTCTGGTCTGTCTTTGCTTCCTGAAGTGGAGGCATCAATGAAGCTCTTCCTAGCTTCCATGAAGGTTTCCTTAGCAAGATCCAAATCAAACTCTCGTTCTTTCGTTGGAGCCTTGCGAACCCAAGTACTATCGTCACACTGCTTGCCTTTGTCATCCCTATTACAATTCCACTTTGGAGCATAATGTTTACATTAGGGTCTTCCTCGCATGGCTCGTACCTTATCATTTGCAGGTTCTGAGTTTAGGAAGGTTGGAGCACTCCCTTGTCGCGTAGCCTTGCTATCAGTGTGGGATAATCCTCCATCTCATGATCAAACAATGTACAATACAAGCATCATGGACATGTCAAATTCATACAATCACGAGCATAATGTCCTAGCCCTCCACAATTGTAACATATCAGCTATTTGTGACCTCTTCTAGGTCCTCCTCCACCTCGGCCTCGTTTGCGCCCCTAAAATCTGGTTCACGCCATCCCTACGTTATGGTCAAGGGGCCGCATTTCAACTTGAACTCTATAGGTGGCATTCATATCCATCATTAGTTCATAGCTTCAACAAGTGCACTCATCATGTTCTACTGACCTACAGAAATTACAGAAAAACTGTTTCGAATTCTGTGTGTACTTCTGCAATAAATGGTAGTTTTCTGTAGCATGCTTTCTGCCTATTTCACCAATTGTGCACCATAATGTAGGCATTGCGCTGGGTCTTGCTTGTGCCTCTAGTCTTAATGGCATTTTTCCTCCTCCCGCAAGGTAATTCACAAACACTGGGCAGTTTTCCTTGTCATGACCCTGACCCTTACATTTAACACACCATACCTCGTCGCACACCTCTGGGTGAGCTGTCCTGTCTTGTTTCAGACTCTGCATCTCAAGGCACAAGTTTTTCAACTGCGCGTGGATCTGATGAACTCCCAGGTTAGGATCTTGTATCGGGGTCTCATGCAGTCTCATCACGATCTCTAAGTCCTCACCCTGAGTTGTTAGCCTATGTTGTGACATTGCGTTCCTTAAATGTGGTGTTAGCGATGGTACAAACCATTCGCGGCGTTGTCCATATGTCAAAGTCATGTTAGCTTTGCGAATTGTGCACTTCAATCTCTGATCAAACTCCCAAGGAGTCTCACCTGTTAGCATCTTGATCTCCTTGAACCCAATGATCGACTGCACCTCTGACTTCAGTTTGCTAAATTCTCAGTTCAACGCAGTTTCGATATCTCCAATCCCTGCATTCTGATTGTCATTGGAATGCTTAATGTACCAGGTCATTGCGCAATCCTGCAAAGCATTGACCAGTGTTTCTTTCTTTATATTGTCATCTATAACTCCCTGTGCTTCCCATACAAATTTTATCACGAACGAAAACTGGTCCGGATCTTCATTTCCTACTCCCTTGAACACTGGAAATTTTATTGTGCTTGCCATATTGACTCGTGGTGGTGGCAGAGGTGGTATGGGAAAAGATGGGGGTGAATACAGTGAAACTGGTGGTGGTGTGGGTGGGGGTGGTATGTGCGGAATCCTTTGCCTTATCAAATTGATCACACTTCTTGGTGATACCTTCGCGAGCTCTTTCTCGTTCCCTTGTGGAGGTGAAATCAAGGGGCTAGTTTCTAGTTCTGCATTACCTTCATTTTTGTAAAATCTCCCACTTCGCGTAGCCCCAAAAATCAATGTAATTCACATAAGTTGCTTTTCACACAATAGCATTTTAATCCAAGTGTTCAAAGACTTAATGTACTTACCTCACGGTCCTTTAAGGAAGCATCGTTCTACCTCACTATAGTTGACTGAAGTATCTACCGCGACCTCAGTGATGAATCCTCCTATAATTCGATCGAGCCAGTGATAAAAAACGTGCGCGATCTTATCCTTTGATGCTTCCAATCTGTGTACCAATTATGGAGTCCACACAATAGGTTTGTCGAGCTTGCACCTTCCTTGGCTATCTGCTAGCTTCGCGATCCACTCGTATAACTCAATAGGGAAAGATGCGAAGAAAATTTCATGGATCTCTATGTACAGGTAGTGTCTAACCACTCTTCTTTTGATATTCATGGATTCCTATTCTCCTGCGCCATGAACTTGTGAATCATCCTATCCAACCAATCTTCAATTTATTTCTTAGTTGGATTCTAGTGATGTGACATCAAACATCTCTATGCAGATCCTAGTCCCGCCAATAAAACCATTTGTTGGCTTGTTGGGGCCTAACCCAGGTTCATAGTTAATTAGCCAAACAAATCCCTGTACTACTAGCCCTTTCAGCAACAGTCCGCGGAGCGCGGACTGAGGTCTCACCTGAAGTAGTATGGGGGGGGTGTTGGAAGCAGGTTTCTGCACCCTTGAGATGTCTAAGGGGGTGATTTGGTCCAATTGTGAGTCTCTTTGCACAGGTTACTTTGCGCACTGCCCTAGCCTTCACGTCTTGATATATTCACCTTCGTGTAGCCCTAACCAGGTTCTATGGGGCTTTCGTGCTACTAGAGCAGCAATATGCACTAATTCCCTAAATCACACCCAAGATCTTACTTATCTTCTTATAACAGTAGTTATCTTCACGTAAACAGATGACTTATATTATATTTACTTATTTAGCACATTCATATGAGTTCACATAGTGAGTAACTAGTAAACTTGCATTTCATACCCAATAATACATAAATAGGAAAAGATACAAAAATCTATGGTAAAACTTCTCTTTTATTGATTCTCCCCACAGTTACAGACTTGACCTGCCTTGCGCACTCAGCTACAGGGGTCCACACACTCAGCTGCAGACTACTAGGCCTTTGCGCACTCAGCTGCAGAGCCTTCTCCTACTCTACAACCCAAAGACATGACTTACACTTCAACTCAATGATTCTATTCCTTCTATTAGATTGATGTCTCCCTTACACTTAGAGCCTCGCTCTATTTGTACAACCCCATGGTGCATAGACCATGGGTAGATATTTCAAACCGACATTACATTACAAAAACAAGGGCGAAAAGCCCTGTAACTCTATTATGACTTCGCGCTCCACACCCAAAAATCGTGGAGTCTTTACAATGGACTTAGTCAAAACTTGGGCTTTAAGCCCCAAAACATGCCTTCGGGGGATTCCATGCCCAACATCCACCAAAATGACATGATCCTAGTGATCATGCATTGGAGGAGTCATATGTAGCAATTCATGTTGCTAAGCAGAATTTTTCTTCTTTCTGCATGTTTGCTCATCTGTAAAGATCAAAAGAGTGTAAATGTTTGTCATCTACACATAGTGTGATGCTTCAGCATTGTATGTCTATAGAGTGGTTTTCTTGCGCTTTTACTCTTTTCTTTTTGTGGATGTATTTAAACTTCGAGCGTGTTGGTATTCATCGTTTTATCTTTCTTGTGCACTAGTTTACCTGAATATCGTTGTCAACCTGCCTTCACCCACATGGGCCAACTAATGCACCGGTGGCTGCATTGGAATATCACTTCACATGAGAAGGCCCATGCACTGTTTATCTTAGGCATACAAGTAATGTTTTCTTTCTTGTTTGCTTTGCTTTCATGTTTTTCTTTCATTTTGCTTCTATCTTTTTCTTGCTTGTTTGTTTTCTTGTTATGCACTTGTAGGATTAGTTTCACATGAAACCATGTTTGGCTCTTGAGAAAAGCAGGGTGAAGTAAAAGAGGACTTGTACAACTATCAACATTTTGTTATAGGTTATCCCTTCTCTTTATGAGATCTTTCATTCTTTTAATCAATGATACCCTGATGGAAAAGACGTCCTGTTCAGAATGAGTCTTGGTGAAAACACAATGCTTGCACTTTTAACTAGTACTGCCTTCTCTAATCAGTTTTTCTATATTCAGTTAACCCTCTTCAATTATCAAGTAGATTAAAGTGAGGGGGAAAAACTTAAAAGGTATTTCAGAGGTATATATAATGTGCTTCTCTAAATGGACAACCTCTTTTGCTCTCAATAAGTTTGGATCCCTCTTCCACCTCATGAAATAAATAAGTGCCTATGCACAGTTCTCTGACAAATGAAAATAAAATAAAATAAGGTGAAATAAGAGAAAGGATTCCTATGTAGAGAGGTGAAGAAATCAACTCGACTAGGGTACTGTTCAGGCCTGCTGGGAGTAGAGCAACACCAGAGATGAAACTAAAACTATGAAAATATACATTAATTATGCATCAATATACCCCTCATCCCTAATCGAAACAACTTAGTTGACTTGGCTTGGTATGTGTGCTGACCGATCAAGAGAATGGCAAGGACTATATCTTTAACTCAAGCTAGTGAGGAAGCCATGACATTCAAAGAATCAAACAATACTTCTGGAGGAGTTAGACTCACTTTACATGAGACAAGGTCCATATAGACAGCTGGAGTTCTACCAGTGTGTCACCAATGTTATAGCGGCTACAACCACCCTCCAAAATTTTTCCTTCTCTTCATTTTGGAGCCTCCCTCCTTAAAATCTTAGTAGCTTATCTTGCACTACTCAAGTACTTGTGCTTTCATTTGAATTTATATTTCATTTTACAACTTGTGACACTTACTTGCTTTGTTGTCTAACCATAAGTTGACCCCCTGTGACTTGGTTGCATCCAGTTCTTGCACTGCCTTGGGAAACTACACATTCCTAGAGGGCATCCAACCTTTCTCTCAGGAATTATGTAGTGTAGCCCAATAATGATCCTTGCTCTCAATAATTTTGCAGATCAACCTAGCAGTGAGCTTCAGCTCTAGAATTGCATAGACCCAGCTAGTAGCCTGCCTTCAACTAGGAAATTGCGAAGAGCCTGAGAGGCATCCCAGAGCCACTCAACCCATAAATTGCTTAGAACATACTATGCTCAGTAGCTGTCTAATGCATAAGCCATAGGGTTGCACTGTCCTTCCTAGAACTGTGTAATCTCTCTAGATAGTGCATGGAAGTTTTCACAAAAGGAAAGAAGCTAAGAGGAAAGCATCCCTAAGAAGTAGGGATCTATTATTAGTTTCCCAAAGGTGACACATTGCCATCTTTAGAAGTTTCTTCCAAGTGTCATTGTTGTCCTTGATCTCAAGAATACGTGTCATGAACTATGTTTTTCTCAAATCTATGTAATGGACACCTCTAGATCTCACTTATACATTCGATCATCAAGCTCTAACTTTCCTAGGATATTAAGGAGCCTTTGGAGCATTGTCAAATATTTTCGGGGTGAGTTTTTCTTTTACCTTATCTTTTTATGTCGCTTCTGCTTGTTTAGCTTGTGAGAGTTCTGTTTCACTTATTTTGTTGAACGACCACTGGCGTTTTAACTCATTTTAGCTTATAAAAGTGTTGTTTCAAGTTATAAATTGCCTTCCCCAAGTGTGGCATGAGTTTTCCTGTTTTTGCACTAATAGTCTCTGTTGCGGCGACTCCCTTCACATGCCTCATTTTCCTTCAGTTTTATCCATTGCTGCACTTGTTTTACATGTACACATGTACACTTAGTCAGATCTATACTAAACATCACACCATCCTTCAGATCTTCTTTTTTGCACACTCCCCATGAACATGTCTGGGCTCCCCTTGCCTAGATCTCACATCTCACTACATGAACTGCGCAATATGGGAGCTCAAGGCCTCTGCCTTGGCTTCTGGAATTGCGTAGAACCTGCCTTGGGCTAGCTCCAACTACATGTTGCACAGTTCTAGGATCTAGTCTCCCAGCTTGGCCATTGAGACTGCACAATGCGCAGTCTCTCCTGGGCCTTGTCCCAGACTGAACTGAACATTGCGTAGTTCCATTCATTAAGCTTCCACACTGACTACTGGGAGTGCACAGTGTGTAGTTTCCACAGTCAGTCAGTCACTCCTATCAGTCAAAACTACATATTTCCTCTCATCAGATGCCCTGGTTACTGCTTGATCATGTTATAAATTTAGATTTGTAAGAGGTAATGTTTTCTTTCCATCAGTGTCCTTTCTGCCCCACAAGTACCACACTTGTAAAGCGCTTCTCTCTAGTATTCTTTGCACCATGGCACCAAGAGAACCATTTCAAGAGTGAAAACTGAAAGTAGTACTTGGGAAGTGGTTGAGCAAGCACCAATTTACTTGCCAATATATGCAGATGCCCAACTATTTACAGAAAATGAGTCAACACTAACATGGCAACAAAACCAAGAGCAGTGGCAGAAGGAAGCAATCCAGTACATGATCAGGGAAAGAGGAAATTGCTGACATAACAGAGGAAGAACAAAGATGCATAGAAAAATTAGATTGAATCTTCATGCAGGTAGCTTTGACAACATAAGCAAAGGGAAGTAGAGGACACAGGCAACAGAGCAAAGGAAGAGAGAAAAGCAAAGTTTGCAGGTAGCAGAACTAAGATCATAGCAACAAAAACAAGATTCGAAGGAAGAACAAGAGCTAAGAAGCAGAAACATCAAGAAGAATAAAGGCAAGGTGCAATGATAGAGAAAACAATGCTTATACAAGTTGATGAGTTGGAAAAACCAACAACTAAGGAAGAGAGTGAATAGATGCAGGTTCCCTCGCCAAAGCTAAGCACAAGAATCAAGTCCAGCTGGAGTTAAATAGATACATGGAGTAATTCATGTGCGAGGGCACTAGTGATGACTTGCAGGTGAGCACAGAAAACATGTAGAAGTACATTGGTAGTCTAGCCACACTAAGAAGATACTGCACATGCTTCAGGATGAGACAAATACAGGTTCTAAGACCACATGCCCAGATGCCATGGAGGCAAGAGTCTGCTTTCAGCAAGACAACATCAAGCAATTTGGGGACATCACAACGCAGTACCAAGCTTGGCATCAGTACATGACCAAGAAGCATCAAGTGGATGTTACCAAGTTGGTCTTTCCCCAAACCTCGAAGTCATAGTGTTTTGTCTTGTTAGGCTATCTCTAGCCTATTTGATCTCGCATGGGTACATGTGGAAAATTGTATTATTGTAAATATGTTATAAGTGAAATTCCAAGTGTCACTAGTGGAATGTGAATAGTAATTATGTAATATGAAGAGTCATGAGGGTATTCCAAGAGTCAAAGGGGAATGTTAATGGTCACCCCACCCTTTTCTATATATAGAACCTCATAACTCATAGTTCTGGCTTTTGGGAGCCAAGCTTTTGGCTAGGCATTTCCTAGAGAATGCTTGGAGAGTATTGCGACTCTTCTCGACAATGTAGAGCGAGTACATATCTTTGGAGGAGCAAGTAATTTTGACTGTAATGTTCCACTATTAGGGCTTGTGACTGTTAATGGTGTATGAATGGATGGAACTTTCACTTAATAATATAATTGAGCCAACAAATTTTCATGCATATGTTGTTATTATAGTTTGACTATAATGGCTACTTTAGAAATGTATGTTATTTCACTTATGCATTTGTGTATGAACTATTTTGTACATGATTGTATGAATCTTGTTGAAGACGTGTTGTTGTATTAACCCGTCACTTTGGATTCTGGACTATTCTGCTTCCATCCTGTGATGTCATTAAACTCGTGTGTTCCTTTCATGTTGTGTACTATTACAGGATTCTAAGGGGTACACTTCCTTTTCCCCTCTGTGTGTTAGAACCCCCATGCATCTCACTTGAATCGCCATAAGGTCACACATTTTCTTTCGACAAAGTTATCATACTTACCTCTGCGCGCTACCACAATCAAGGCACTACTGTACTACCCACTGTTCGAGCTCCTACTCCAGACGGTCTGAGGTCTAGTTGGGAATTCTTACCAGGGAGATCCCCTAACATGTTGGCGGGTCTAGCACCATCAACAGGTTCATATCAATATACAGTGATGCCTTTTGGACTAAAAAATTATCCTGCCATATTTTCAAGAGATGTGGTTGCAACTTTCAAATAATATATTCACAAGTTTTTAGAAGTATACTTTGATGATTGGATAATATTTTGGTTATTGAACAAACATGTTGCAAGCTTAAGACTGATGCTTGACACATGCAGGAAATATAAGACTTCTCTGAATATCAAGAAGTGCATATTCTATGTACCTTTTGGTATATTGCTGGGACATATTGTTTGCAAGGAAGGATTGATGGTGGATCCTGTGAAGATTTCTATTATTGTGATTTTACCTCCACCAAAGACAATGAGACAGCTTCATACCACATTGGGACATACATGATATTATAGAAAATTTATCAAAGGATATGCACATGTCACCACGGGAATGGAAAAAATGCTAAATAAAGATGCAACATTCCTATGGAATGAAGAATGTCAAAAGAGCCTCGACACACTAAAATAAAATATGGTAACTATTCCTATACTGGTATTCCCAAATTAGATTAAGGAATTTCATGTTCATGTGGATGCTTCATGCATAGCCTTAGGAGTGGTATTGGCACAACTTGGTGGAGGATAAATCGATCACCCTATAGCTTTTGCAAGTAGGAAACTTTATAAAGCATAGAAGAACTATACAACTACAGAAAGGGAAGGACTGACTATAATATATGCTTTACATAAGTTTAGAAATTATTTTTTGGGATCACATTTCAAGATGTTTACAGATCACTTTGCACTAAAGTATTTGGTCAATAAGCCCATTTTAGGAGGAAAAATTTGTAAATGGATATTATTATCTTAGGAGTATGACTTTTAAGTTGTTGTTAAGCCGGGAAGACAAAATGTTGTACCTGATCATTTGTCAAGGTTGGAAACAGGAGAAGAACCAATGAATATAGAGGATAATATTCTTGATGTGCAACTATTTATGATCAGAATAGCAGATGATCACTTTTCTAATATTATTTAGTTCTTAACCACATGGATGGCTCCTTCAGAATAAAGTATGCAACAGAAGAAATAATTGGTAGTTAAGGCAACATATTTTTCACTAATAGTAGGACATTTGTATAAGATGGGACCAGATGAAATACTGCACATGTATGTTCATGAGCACGAAAGACAGATAATGTTAACAAAAGCTCATACTAGCGCAACTGGTGGAAATTATGCAGGGAAATATACAACACATAAAGTTTTAAGAGCATGATTATGGTGGCCTACACTACACAAAGATGCAAAGGAGTATTGCCGAGCTTGTGATGTCTGCCAAAGAATATGAAAACCTTCAAGAAGAGATGAAATTCCACTAGTGCCACAAGTAACATACCGTCCAAATTTAGGTTCCCAAAGATATTGATAAGTGACCAAGGGTCACATTTCTTGAATAAGACCATTGAAGCATTAACTAAGGAATTTAAAGTTTACCACCAAAATAAAACTCCTTATCATCCTTAGGCAAATGGAATTGTGGAAGAATTTAATAAAATTTTGGAGAATTCGCTGACCAAGATATGTAATGTAAACAAGGATGTATGGGATCTTAGGATTCTAGCAATATTATGGGTTTACAAGACTACATGCAAAAATTTGATAGGCCAGACACTCTTTAGGTTGGTTTATCGACAAGAAGTTGTGATGCCCATGGAATACATTGTCCATAGCCTAAGAATTGTAGCTTTTACAAATATGGCAGACCCCAACATAATGGAAGAAATGATGTCACAATTACTTGCTCTAGAAGAAGACAATTTTATAGCAATATTTCATCAACAAGTACAAAAAGTGAGAGAAAAGGATTGGCATGACAAGCACATTAAGAAAAAGAAGTTTCAGGTAGGAGATCTTGTTATTCTCTATGAAATTAAGTTTATAAAATTTCTAGGGATATTCAAAACACGCTTGTTAGGCCCATATTTTATTAAGTACATAACTGATGGAAGCACAATGTAGTTAATGAAGTTAAATGGAGAATTAATTCAGGCAAAATTAAATTCAGTAGGTTGAATTTGTACATGGAAAACCCTACCCCTAAAACTTTTCCCTAAAGAATAAAGAAGGAAATTCTTAGTGTCACATGAAGTTGAAACTGGGCACTAGACTATAAACTATGTTGCAGAGAGAGCTTTGGCAACGTAAGATAAAGGTGCGCTACAATAGGGGACATGTCGAAGTTCGCCAGGAAAGTAGAAATATGACTGTTAAAAGGGAAAAAACATGCGCAAAGTTGCATTTAAGATGACAGATTGTTAGAAATTAAGGATAGATACACATTTAATGAAGAAATCTAAACAAAATTAGGGTACAATCAAATATAATGATGAGGTTCGAAGGCTGGGATTGTTAAAAATAGTTGAATCTTGATCAGATTAAGAACTTTGTTGAATCAAGAGCTCCAGTGATTAATAGTGTGAATAAGTTGCATGAGACTTTGCCATGTATCTCATCTGAGTGATATTGAGAGGAGATTCTATGAAATTTTCATGAGAAGGGATTGTCTGGAGTCATGGAAGTCACTGATATGTCCATGCCAGTAATCAAAACACCCACAGTAGCATCACCCACAGTAGCAACACCATCGCCACATAAACATTGGACATCACCAAGGAAAAAGCAAACCAAGGAAGAAAGGACAAAGAAAGAGCAAGAGAAGAAGCTTAACAAACCTGTGAAACGTTAGAATTAACTTGAGCAGGTCAATATTGATGAAGAATAAGTGGAGGATATACAAGTGGAGGAAGGTGGCACAATGTTCATCTCGCCTCTACCCTAATACATCCTGTCGAGGAAGACAAGAGACAAACTAGTAAAGGATTACAAAGAAGTGAAGTATGGGACATTTACACCACTATTTCTAGAAGTTGTGCCATTTTTAGAAGAGATTTTAGGGAAAATTTTGTAGCTCAAATTTAAAAATTATGATTTTAATGACCAGAAGAAGCACCCTCAGTTCACACTAAACTAGTACTTGCAACAGGTTCACTACCCAGAGAGCGGAGAGATGAGATTGGAACCACAACAATGGGTAAATGGGTTGGTGCAACCAGGATTACTCAATATGTTGAATGTGCCGCACTTCGGCATAAGTTCAACAAACACAGTGTGTGTATGAAAATTGTTGGTATTAATACATGATGGACACAATTGTTGATTTGGAGGATCACAAGGTTACCATACCAAGGGAGGAACCCCACAAAGGAGTTCATGGGAAAGGATTAGGATCGCACTTTGGCAGACAATATGAATAAGAAGTATGGGATGATCAAAGGCAAAAGGAGCTATGACATAAAATTGATCACCGACCAAAAATTATTCTTCTCCACACACATTTTGGCTGAAATATTATGAGGAAGTTCCATGCAAATGAAGTTCCTAAGTCGGTGGTTTCTTTAGCCGTGCAATGCACAAATGGAGTCTAGTATAACTGGGCTGGATACTTATGCAAGGAATTCCTAGATGACTATCGTGAGCACCAAGAGAAAGGTACATATTTCCACTACGCTTGGTTAATCTTGATCATTGTGATGTTAGCATGGAAAGAGCCGAAGGACACACAGTTCCCTTCGATGCCTTCAGAGGTATGTGAGGTTGCGAGGTATGCTTCACTATGGCATACCACTCAAGCATTGCAAGCACAGGAGAATAGAATATTTTCATATTATATCAAATGGATCTACACATGTTAGTAAATCAACATTTGTGACTTTCGCTGAGTTTTCAAAAATAATAGGATGTTGTGGCAAGCTTCAAGGTATATTTTCAAATTATACATAAAAGCACGCAAAGACACGAAGAAGAAATGGCAAGCATTTCCATATATGGTCAAAGAGGATGATTTGGTAGAAGTAGTACAGACATGGCTTCTAGAATGGATAACTCCATTGGAGGAAGAAGGAGACAACGCGATAGAAGAAGAAGAGTTGGACACTTTGCAGCATGGAGAAGCCAGTGGAAAAGACAAGGAGCAAGAATCAAGAGAAAGAGGAAGGGGAAGAAGAAAACCATGACAAAGAACAACACAAGGAGGATCCTCAAGGAGGTGAGGATATGGCTAAGGAGAAAGAAAAGGTAGAAACAAAGAAAACTACCGTGGAGAAAAGAAAGATCCAAAGGGAAGCTACCATAAAGAGTAGAAAGAAGCATAAGGTGGATAAAACAAAGAAATCACACCAATGGTTCTCACTGAAGGTGACTTGGATTAAATCGGAGAGAAGGTTCAGGAGATAACAATGGAATCCTGGAATAGGGTAGAATGTTTCTATGGCAATCTTATCACAAGTTTGCAGTAGAGTATTGCAAAGATGGAGATTTTGGTGCAAACGTCCAAACCACCAACGCAAACAGGCCACAGACTCCAACAAGAAAGGCTGATAGAAACAACAATTTGGGATGAGGATAATGCAAATACCTACCAAAGCTCTACATTTTGACTCTTCCAAAGTCAAGCAACATGAAATAGGTTGGGACCACATCAATATGAACATGGCAACACTGCCCACTCCAGTCCTACATGACTTGCACCAAGGTATCACAAATGAGCTCAAGGAGTGTGAACAATGCATATCACACTTAAGCATTCAAATAGAACAAGAGCATGCTGTGATGAAGAAACAACCCAACCAAGCCATCAAGGACAAGGAACAAACAGAGCTACAACAATAGAAACCGAAAGAGGTGGTCGAAGCCACTTGTAGGGAAGTTCCAGTCATGGATATCTGCAAGGAGGAATCAACATAAGATAAGGTTGCAAATCTCGGCCTTACAATCAAGAAATCCAAGAAGAAAGTTGCAGATGTACAGTTTGAATATGAGATAAAGATCAGTGAGCTACAATTGAAGTTGTAGCCAACTACACCAGAGAAGGTAAGAGACCAGAGGGATATTGACTTAAATATTGGGATGGCCAACATCTCCGCAGCATTGGAAGATCATGGAAAATTGCTGGATGAGAGCATGAAAATTTGGAATTTGTTGTAGGAAGATCTAAATGTTCAGAAACTGTAGGAGGAAATGAAGAAAAAGTAGCTTCAATTGGAGGAGAGTCAGGCAAATGCAAATACCTTTCCAATATCGTAGAGGCTTGCAAAAATTAATGATTCAAAGGAGCTACAAAAGAAAATCAAAGAGTTGAAGAAGGAGGAACAAAGTTTGATAGAAAGGACTCAACCTTGATAGGATGAGGCCCTCCATCTATCACAAGAAGTGGATGAGAAGCTTCAGCAGCTTTGACAAAGGGAAACATAATTAGCAAAGAAGGCCACAGAACATGTCACAGAAGCATTATTAGAAGAAGTGTGCAATGAGGAAAAGCAACTGGCAAAGATTCTGCAACAATTCAACAAGACATACAACAACACTGAGGTATATATAGGGATGAATAATAAAGAAGGAAGGCATATAATCTAAGGAATTGGATCGATATCGATGTTTATGGTTGTATTTTTGTGATTTTCACTTCAGAGAAAGGGGCAAGGCTCCGCAGATGAGTGCATGGAGGTCTGGTTTTGTAGCTTAGTGCACAGAAAACCTACAACTGTGTGCACATGTGAAGAACTGTTTGTTGTACCAAATTCTCTATTATAAGCAATAGTTCTTATGGACGCAGTCCCACATTGGAATGAACCACGGTAAAATATATGTCTTCATGTGTTGATTTTCTTATTATCTGCACTTTATTTCAGTACTATGAAGTTTATGGATGATTATGCTATTTTTAAGTGATGAATGTAATTTTGTATAGTAATATATAAGTGTGAAGTAATTCATGAATGACAAGTAGTTTATAAGTGTTAAATCATAAGAAAATGCAAAATTGCCACATCACAATATACCTCAAGGCTACAAAAACTTGGTTCTGCAACCTCCCATAATCACTTCAGGTGAGACAGTGACTTGCTTGCAGATCATTGCCGAAAGGGCCAGTGATTAAGGGTTTTGTTCGTGCACAATAAATAATTGAACCTAGGTCAGCCCAACCTAAGCCAACAAAGTTATGCAAATTAGAACAAGTTGTTTAAGGAGTTTCAAGTTGAGGAACATGTGTACTTGTGCATCAATACCAAGAAGAGATCCTTGAGGATTGGATCATGTGCCAAGTTGGCACCTGGGTTTTGTGAACCTTTTAGGATTATTGAGAGGATCATACCAGTAGCCTATCGACTTGCACTTCCTTCGATAGTGAAAGTACATGATGTTTTCCATGTTTCATTACTTAAGAAATATGTTAAATATGTTGATCATGTGATTGACTGGTCTGTATTGTAGGTGGAGCTAGAAGGAGAATTCTAGCTGGAACCTCAGTGCATTCTGTAGAGAAATATGCTCATGCTCCAGAACCGAGCAATCGAGTAGGTTAAAGTGCAGTGAAAGAACTTTGGGCCTGATGAGGTTACATGGGAGATGGAAGATCAAATGCGGGCTATGTATCCTTCTTTATTCGTTGGTTGGGCAAATGTTTTGGCATATGTCTTGGTATATGTTTTGGTATATGTGTATATGTATATGGATATAAATACCACCATGAGCTATGTTATAAAAATCCAATAAACGGTATGGGTGTCATGTAACTATGGTTTTCATGTTGTTATGTTGGTTTGTTTTCAGTAGGATGATCATTGTAAATATTGCAACTAGCTAAGTTATAAAGCTCCATGGGTAGTATGCTTTTCTTTTCAACAGTCTTGCTAGTTATAGGTGGCATTAAACATTGAGGATGGTGTTCCCCCAAGGGGGATATTTTTGTAACAACCTCGGTGAAAATTCCATGTAATAAAGTTAATAAAGGAAAAATAATCACCATGGTCATAGGACACGTATTCCAAGTTGAATGCTGGGAAAAAACATAGTTATGGGGATCACTTGTGATTAATTAATCTCTATGGAAATTGGAAAAGGAAATGAAAAGGATTTAGAGAGGCATGAGGCATTAATTGGTATTTTATTTATGAAAATAATGGAAATTAGGAGAGAAGGAAGGTAAAAGGTAGCAGGTTGCATGTGAGCAGGAAAATGAAGGAAATTAATGGAAAATTGAAGAAAATAGAGGCCTCACTAATAAAAAGGTTTATGAGGATCAATTGATATACTTTTTTCAGTTTAGTTTTGGAGCTCTTTCTCTATCCTCTCTCTCTCATACTCTTGGATACTTAGTTTTCTTGGAGTACTCTTGGAGGAGTGTGGCATACTTGGATTTTTGGACCAAGAAGGCAAAGGAAGAGCAGGAAAGTGCAAGAGGACATCAAGATCATCAACTACAATAAGTTTTTCTTACAAGTATCGAGTTGCATGTATGATTTCCATGCTAGTTTTTTCATGCATGGAATATGCATGTGATTTCTTGGTTATGATATGTCATTGGCATGGAGAAATGACTAGATTGATGGTGGATTGCTTAGCCTTTCCATTTCCTGGATGGCCATGGTGTTATGGGTTTATTTCCTTTTATTTTTTGGTTGGTTCTCATGTTTCTTTGGCTTTGGGTTGAGTTACTAGTCCTCAAAGCCTTGGTTGGATAAATGATATGGAAGCCCGATGATAGTTGTAGGTTGAGTTACTAGTCTTGGAAGCCCTAGTTGGAACAAATTCTCTATATCCCAGGACATCTTGGGTAGAGACCAATCTGGCGATGTTAGTGATGTCCAAGTGTGAGGTGGAATCATTGGTTCAGGTTTGAGGTGGTTTGGCCTCGGGAAGCCCTAGTTTGGTTTTGTTGGATGTTTTCCATGAGATCCCACATTCATGCTTGGAATATGGCATGTGGGTGACTAGTTGAAAGAGAGATTTGATTCAACCTAGTCTATGGTTGGGTGGTTCATGGAAGTTCCAAACCTAGTTGCATTTTTCATATGTTAATAAAAGCTTCTTTCCTCTTGTATTTGATGGGTAAATATACTTGTTTATATGTGGTTTTTATGGATGTTATATTCTTGCTATTTTTGTTGATCATATATGCTAGTTATGAGCATGTTTTATGACAGTGATGATGTATGGATCCCATCATGTTTTGATTTGTAAATGAATTAAAAATGAATATATGACCTGATAGAAGATAATGCAATTAATGTGATAATGCATCAATGTTTCTTACAAATTCTTAAATAAGTATGAGACCCCTATGCTCATATTTGTTATTATGACCTGTAGAATGCATATTTGTGACATGTTTGACGAAATTCCTATCATGGATAGTAGGGGTCTAGTTGAGTCCTTGCTCAAGTATTTGCATTTGTATGATGTTTCAATGTTACTTTTCATTTCTGGAGGTTCCATGAATTTCTGGGCAATGGCCTGATACCTGGGCATGAAAAAGTTACACAGAATTCTAGGTCACTAGCTCTAAACTAGCTAAAAAAGACCCAAGTCGCTCACATGCCCTTGCTGTGAGAGAAACTGGAGGGACCAGTTGCATGAATTCCCATGTCATGGGAGCAACTAAGGGTTTAGGGAAAAGAAGTGTCAAGTTGTATCAGGGGTTGATCACCTGGAAGGATTGTTTGGCTCCTGTAGGTACTGTGACATGTGCAAAAGGTTAGATTGGTTTTGTTGTGTCGGTTCCACTTCCTTAAATTTACATGGGGAGTTGAATCAGATCATAGTAGCCTCTCATTACATGTTTACCCTAGTGGACTAGTTAACTTGGGTAAATGTGGCAGGAGGGTATTATAGGATTCTACCATATCACTTTGCCTTTGAGTAAGATTACCAAGGGGAGAGAAAAAGAAAAGTTTTGTTAGTCTGAGTGCCAATAGAAGGCATTCATTGAGTTGAAGCACATCTATGCTCTACACCTATACTCACATTTCCAGACATCTAACATCCATTTTAAATTGATACAGATACCTCTGACTATGCTATTGGTGCAGTCCTCACCCAACACGGGCATCCAATGACCTATCATAGTGAGACACTTTCCGATACAATTTGGAAGTACCTCCCCTATGATAAAGAGATGTATTCTATCGTGCAAGCTTGCCAACAATGGAAACATTACATTCTGGGGAAGGAGATGATTATCCACACCGACCACTGACATCTTTAGTTTATTCAAACTCAAGGGAGGTTGCAAAATGATCGCCATCAGAAGTGGTCTACATATATTCAAAAATTCCACTTAAAAATTAAATATAAAAAAGGTAACACCAATAATGTTGCAGATTTCCTCATACTTCGCCCAGTTGTAGCATTGACTACTATTCTCAACTCTTGTGGCCATGAGACCTCTGGATGGCTGCAAATGTATAAAAATGATCCAGAGTTCACCACCACATACCAAATGCTAGTGGATGGCAAGAAAGTTCTTGATTTCCACCTCTAGGATACATTAGTATGCTACCTGGGCCACCTTTGTGTTCCTTCAAGTGATTGTGCCAATATGATTTGGGAGGTGCACTATAGTCGAGTCACAGGACACTTAGGTGTGGAGAAAGTTATGGTTTTACTACAGAAGTACTTTTATTGGCCAAAACTCTGAGAGGATGTTGGAAAATATATCAAATCTCGCACTTCCTATGCCATCGCTAAGCTAACCATCAAGAAACAAGTCCTGTACACTCATATGCCTATTGCTAGCCTACCTTGGGAATCCATCTCCATGGATTATTTTTCTGGCCTCTCTTCTATCAAGCATGGTAATGACTATGTATTTGTGGTCATGGACAAATTTTCTAAGATGGCTATATTGAAAACATGCAATAAAAGTATCACAGCAAAGGAAACTGCCAAACTCTTCTTTGAACAAGTGTGGGTACATTTTTGGATCCCACAAAACATTATATCAAATTGGGATAATAGGTTCCTGAGCACATTTTCATCGAGCCTCTGGCGCTATTGGACAACAAGCTCACCAAGTCAACTGCATTCCAACCCCTAACTAATGGCCATAAAGAGGTCATCAACAGGATGATTGTGCACATACTCTGCATGTACAAATCCAAGCATCCACAAACCTCAGATGAGAGCCTTCCCTATGTGCATAAAAACTATAAAAATCTCTCCATAACTCGACTGGTCGTAATCCCTTTCAAGTGGGTCTGGGATTTCAACCATTGTGTTTGATTGATGTCGTTGTGCCTCATGTGACTACAAAAACATAATCCACACATGTACAATATGAGGATGGTAAAGAAACCAGGTTTATCGAACACATACAACACATACTCCAATAAGTTCATGACATCTTGGAGAAGTTGAATACCAAATACAAGCAATGATATTATCAACATCGGGTGCCACACAAGTTTCAAGTTTGAGACAAAGTGTGGTTGCATTTGCAGAAAGAGCGTCTTACTGGAGCCCATTGGAAGCTCAAACCACTCTGATATTGGCCTTACACCATCACCAAGGATTTGGGAGACAATTTTTTTGAGCTCATCATTCCCCCATTCCTTTTATTGCACCCAATGTTCAATGTGGACTGCCTTCTACCATACTTTCCACTATTACTGGACACATCAGGCATTGTAGAACAACTTACACAAACATAGCTAAAACCATAATACATGCAACATGACACAAATAATAGGATCATGGACACATAGATCAAGAACACTCGCTAGTAAAATATAAAACTATATCAGGTTGTCAAATTTGGCCAACTTTTGCACCAAGGCAAGTGGCTCACCAGGGACCAAGTTGAACAAAATTTTCCCCATCTCATGGAGGCACTCAATGTAATGGGGACCATTGCTTCCTGGGGGGGAACAATCTAGGTGGATATTGGTGGTCACCCACATATTCCACTTGGACACACACCATTGTTTCTTTCAGTTTCCTTAATTTTAGCAAAGTTTACTATTTTTGGCAGTTTTTTAGGTCTTGAATTTCTTGAGCCATTTTGAGACCCTAAACGACAATTTTTGAAAAATGAGAAAATGTATAGTTTGTATAAAGGATTTGTAGTCTAAATCTGTATTCCTTATCTATATATATATATATATATATATATATATATATATATATATATATATATTTCTAATGAGGTATCATACACATCAAACAAAGATCATATGCCAAAGTTACAACCCCGGGAACTTGATGTACCAATTTACCCCAATGGGGCCCACAAACTTTTGGCCCTTCATCTCCTAGGATAAGGTTTTTGGATGTTTAGGGTTTTTAATTGTTTCTAAAAAATAAATAGGCCTTAAAACCTCATTTGAACATAGTTCATAAGGCATGTAGCCATAACATATTTTCTTATAGATAAGCTACCATCGCTTGAGCTAGATTATTTCCATTCTACATCTAAATAGTTTTCAATACTTTGCTATTAATGAATTGATGTTTTGTCTTTGCTATATATATCTATTTTTGTTCAAATATATATTTCATTTTTTTCCTTCATAAATATGGATCAATGGTATGAGAGTTGTATGCTCTTTCTCTGTTTTTTTGTGCATGACCCAACGAGGTTGGGGTATAAGGAGTTTGGGCTCAAACTAGTTGAACCTTTGCAAGACCGACCTCGTGACCTTGATGGCTTCTGATAGATGAAGAAAAGAAAGATGAGGGAGTAGGCGATCCTTTCAAAATATTGCTCGAAGAAGCCCTCGAGAGACAAAGGAACAAAAAGATGGAAAAATTTTCCAGAATCCTTCGGCAAATGCCCATCAACGATGCATATTTATCTAACATTCACTTTAGAGCTGTCACCCCCTTCAAGGTACAAGTAAAATTTGATATCCCTATATTCGAAGGTGAAATAGATGCAGATGTTGCAAATAAATGGTTGAATCTATTGGAAGGCTACTTTTTGGTCCATAGTTTCTCCAATATGGAGAATATTACTTTTTCACTGCTTAAGGCTACTCCCCATGTCAAGGGCTGGTGGGAAGATTACTATGAGAAAATGATCGAGGAACCCTCTCTATTTACAACTACCCCCTTTTGGAACTCTTTCTGAGACACTATCAAGGAAAAATATTACCTTTTAGGGAGCTATGAGTACAAGAACATACAATGGACCACACTAAGACAACAAAGGGACAAAGATGTTCATAAGCTCACATATATTTTCATAATCTATGCACAAAATTAGGTATCAAAGACTCTGAGTGACATATCTTGCTCAAGTACCGTGTCTGTCTACACAAATACATTCAGGAATAAATGGAATTCCAAGACATCTCCTTGCTTGGTGAAGCATACTGATATGCTGCCAATATTGAACAAAAATTTAAACAAAATAAGCATGACTTTTGATCTCAGAATAAGAAGGAGGGAAAAGGCATGCCCAAACTACAAAACAAAGGATAAATCCAAGGTGGGGTGACTAGGGACAACCCGTTGAAGCCACAAGAAAAGAAAAACACCATGAAGACAAAGAAGGAAACAAGAAAGTGGTGTGAGTTCCATACAAGCCCCACTCACAACATGAGTGTTGATCCAAGTAGTCATTGGTGGTCAAAATGAAGGCTTCAAATTAATATGCATGTTTTGACTCTAATTTGGAACCCGACAAGAGGAATGAAAAAGGGAAGCATATTATTGACGCAAATCCTAGTGCCAACATTACCACCATTAAGATCCAGAAGATTCAACCTGAAGATCCATAGGAGGGGGAACGTCTCTTCCACTCACAAATGTGGTTGAAGGGTTCTCCGCTGTAGTTCATTATCAACAAAAGAGCCAAAAGAACCTCATTCCAGTAGAGGTTGTGAAGCCATTGGGCCTATTGACCACACCATATCCACAACTGTACACCATCGGGTGGCTCCACCAAGGTCGAGATCTCCATGTTAGCCAGAAGAGTCACCTTCCCTACAACATCAAGCCCTTCATAGATGAGGTACTATGTGATGTTTCTCTTCTTGAAGTTTGTGATGTATTATTAGGCCAACAATTCTTATGGAAGCATCATACTTTGTATGAGTCTAAGCCTCAAATTTTTAATATTACTATGGGAAATAAGGTATACGGGATACCAAAGCTAGCCCTGCCTACTAGCATCTCTTTGATCTAAGATAAGCAATGCCATAAGATCATCTCCCAAATCAGGAAATTTGTTTTCTTTCTGATTTAATCTCAAAGTAAGGGGAATATCATGGCCACATCCATGCCCCCCAACAAGGGTTCCTCCACATAGCAGAAGCAAGTGGATAAGTTCATGGAAGAATACAAGGACATATTTTCATCACCCATAGGGGTACCCTTGCACTGTCAGGTCAAGAATTTGATCGATCAGACTCCCAAAGCACCCCTACCCAATAAGTTGATATACCATTGTTCAATTTTGGAAAATGAAGAGATCAAGTGAAAGATCTAGGAATCACACCGAAAAGGGCACATCCGACGAAATTCCTCACACTGTGGCAGCTTGATTATACTTGTATAGAAGAAGGACATGACCTAAAGGCTCAACATTGATTATCGAGCACTACACAAAATAAATGTGAGGAATGGTACCCAATCCCATGGATTGATGAGCTTTTGGACCAGCTCAACGGGGCCAAATAATTCAGCAAGATCTATATGAAGGATGGCTATCAACAAGTTGTAATAAAGACCACATATGTATGAAAGACCACCTTTGAATCCAAGGAAGGAATTTTTGAATGGTTGTTCATGCCCTTTCGGTTGATAAATTTCCTTGCTAATTTATGAGGTTAATGGATTACATCTTGTGGTCCTTCACTAACTCGTTTGTGGTTGTTTATTTGGATGACATCCTCATCTTCAGCAAGAGTTGGGAAGAGCACTTGCAACACATTCAATAGACCCTCAAACCTCTTGGTAGCACAAAATGTGTGCCAACTTGGATAAATGCACCTTTGGCATGAGCTAGGTCCAATATTTGGGTTACATCATAGATGATCAAGGCATGCATTTGGATCTAACTAAGATCCAAGTCATTCGATATTGGTCAACCCCGACCACTCTAACAGAGCTTGGAAAATTTTTGGGCCTTACAAATTGTTATCGGAGGTTCGTGTTGGGATTCTCCCATATCACTTTGCCTTTGAGTCAGATTGCCAAGGGAAAAGTGAAAGAAAATTTTTCTTGATTGATGCAGGAACATCTAACCACCCTTAATCAAAATTGAAATTTTGAGCTGTGAAAGGGAATCGTGGACAATCATTGTAAACTGGGGAAAATTCTGTTTAAACAGAGCTAAATTGATGGAATTGATAAGGCTCGATTAAATGTGATTATCTGCCAGGTGTGCGTATAAAGAGATTTAGGGGATTTGATTGAGCGATTGTGGGAGGAAATCGTGGATCCTAGATGATCCACAATTTTGTAATTTCTCGTATAAAGAGAGTCTGTGTTGTGTGAAAAAGGAAGATAGAGTACACAATGTAGCTGTAGGGAAATTTGTGAGTTCAGGTCGTGAGGCCTTAGCCTGTAAACAAGATCTATATATAATTGAAATATGTATGTTATCTGTATTTTGTGTGTCTGTGTATGGTTTACGTATAGTTCTTACTAAAGTTGATAAATATGCGTGTGCGAGTGTAAAGGACGAAGTTCCTATGAACTTTGCCTTAGATAAAGTAAGGCAGATCTGTGTTACAATGTGAGCTCCATCAATAAGTGAAGAGAGATCCATTCGATTGAAACAGATCAATGGAGGAGAGAGTTTCAATCGAAACTGGAGTCGATTGAAAATCACAGCAAAAACTGTCAGATCGGCCAGATCGATAGATATTAAGCGCTAACACTTTATTAAGATGAGTTCCTTTAAGTTTTTATTTAAGCATGTGGGCGGTTTTCAGCTAGTGGTATGCAGTTTCTGGTGCAACCTAAAGGTGGGAAGCTATATTTCTAAATTCTACACAATTAACCTTAGCGATTGACACATAGCACATAAAAACAACTTTTCTCGTGTGCTTTTGGAATATTAATCATCATGCTAGTTGGAACGCGAGATCGCACAATAGCCGTTGGATCGAGTGGGGTCACATTGATGGTGGAGATCATCCAGCCTAGTTGGCGAGTGGACGATGAAACAACCATCCGATGGAAGAAGATCTACCGTGATCGCATGGAAAATTGCAAGCAAGTTACCTTAGCTAACGGACCCGAGAAAATCATTTAAAGGAGTTTAAGGTTCCGAAGGATTGGACCGTCTGTTTAATGGCGATTGGATGCATATCGCGTGCAAACAAGCACGACCGTTAATTCCAAAATCGGACGCGATAAGGATTTATACAATGGGTTTAAAACCTCATTGAGTTCCCTCCATCAATACCGTTCGTTGGTTGATTGATCAGACAATAATCACACTCAAATTTGCATGTGGGTTAACATTTCTAGCGGACCCGATATGTTATGGACTGAGGTTTATTTCCTTTTGGGTTCTGGCCATAAACGTTCAAAGAAGGACTGACGGTGATTAATTGGGTTTGTTGTGGTTCTGCTAATTATAATGCTTCCAATGTATACGTTGGCCATAACCCACAGGTCCACGTGCTAATTTTGTAAAGATGAAGCTTTTCCATATCAAAGCAACTGAGTTTTCATCATTTTTGGTATCAGAGCAGAAGAAGATTCTGCATGCAAAAAAAGGTACAGTCATGTTGAAGATTGGAAAGTTTGTGGTATTTATATTGTCGTACAGATAGCAACAGAGGAAGGTGAGAAGATTGTAGCAACCTATAGCCTAGAGTGCCCAAATGGTTCCAAAGAAGAGAGAACCAAAGAGATGCCAAAAGACTGAGCTCAAAGGAGGGAAGATTGGTGAGGTGTCGTGTAGCAGGGAGGACTTGTTACTGCAGAGGTTTTGTTGCAGCTCATAGAAAGATCATAAAGGAAATTCCACAGAGGATGTGGGTAAAATTGCTAAGGGATGAAAGAAGCATATGACCAGGAGGTCATAAATTTTTGTGCCTTCGGAGTCTGATGCAGGAGCATCTGATGACCCTTAATCAAAATTGAAATTTTGAGCTGTGAAAGAGAAATGTGGACAATCATTGTAAACTGAGGCAAATTCTATTTAAACAGAGCTAAATTGATGGAATTGATAAGGCTTGATTAAATGTAATTATCTGCCATGTGTGCGTACAGAGAGATTTAGGGGATTTGATTGAGGGATTATGGGAGGAAATCGTGGATCCTATATGATAAATGCTTTTGTAATTTCTTATATAAAGAGACACTGTGTTGTGTGAAAAGGGAGATAGAGTACGCAATGTAGCTGCAGGTCAATTTGTGAGTTCGGTTGTGAGGCCTTAGTCTGTAAACAAGTTCTGTATATAATTGAAATATGTGTGTTATCTGTAAGTTGTGTTTATGTGTATGGTTTACGTATAGTTCGTACTAAAGTTGATAAATATGCATGTGCGAGTGTAAAGGACGAAGTTCCTATGAACTTCGCCTTAGATAAAGTAAGGCAGATCTATGTTATAATGTGAGTTCCATCGATAAGTGAAGAGAGATCCATTGGATTGAAATAGATCAACAGAGGAGAGAGTTTCAATCGAAACTGGAGTCGATTGAACAGCATAGCAGAAACCATCAGATCGGCTAGATCGACGGATATTAAGAGTTGACCCTTTATTAAGTCGACTTCCTTTAAGTTTTGATTTAAGCATGTGAGCGGTATTAGGCTAGTGGTAATTAGTTTCTCACGCAGCCTAAAGGTGGGAAGCTGTATTTCTGAATTTTACATGATTAACCTTAACGGTTGACACGTAGCACAAAAAAAAAAAACTTTTCTCGCGTGCTTTCGAAATATCAATCGTTGTTCTAGTTGGAGCGCAAGATTGCGCAACAGCCATTGGATCGAGCGGGGTCACATCGACGGTGGAGATCGTCTAGCCTAGTTGGCGAGTGGATGACCCAACAACTGTTCGATGGAAGAAGATCTACAGTAATCGCGTGGAAATTTGCAAGCAAGTTACCTCGGCTAATGGACCCAAGAAAATAATTTAAATGAGTTTAAGGTTCTAAAGGATCGGATTGTCCGTTTAATGGCAATTGGAAACATATCGTGTGCAAACAAGCACGGCCGTTAATTCCAAAATTAGACACGATAAGGATTTATACAATGAGCTTAAGACCTCGTTGAGTTCTGGCCATCAAGACCGTTCATTGGTTGATTTATCAAATGGTAATTGTGCTCAAATGTGCCTATGGGTTAACATTTCTGGCGGACCCAATATGTTATGGACTGGGGTTTATTTCCTTTTGGGTTTCAGCCATAAACATTCAAAGAAGGACTGACAGTGATTGATCAGGTTTGTTGTGGTTCCGCTAATTATAATGCTTCTGATGTATACGTGGGCCCATAACCCATAGGTCCACGCGCTAATTTTTTAAAGATGCAGCTTTGCTATCTCGAAGCAACTAAGCTGTCATCACTGGTCCGAGTCCCAATAGAAGGAATTCGTTGAGCTAAAGCACTACCTCTGGTCTGCAACTGTACTCACATTGTGAGACTTGCAACGACCATTTGAAATTGATACAACTGCCTTCAACTATGCTATTGGTGTAGTCCTCACCTAGCACGAACATCTAGTGGCCTATCATAGTGAGACACTTTCTGATACAATTTGGAAGTACCCCACCTATGATAAGGAGATGTATTCTATCATGCAGGCTTGCTGACAGTGGAAACATTACATTCTAGGCAAGGAAATGTTCATCCACACTGATCACCGACCTCTTTAGTTTATACAAACACAATAGAAGTTGCAAAATGATAGCCATAAGAAGTGGTCTACATATCTGCAGCAATTCCACTTGAAAATTAAATACAAAAAGGGAAACGCCAATAATGTTATAGATTTCATTAGCCAACCCCTAGTTGTAACACTGACTACTGTTCTCAACTCGTGGCCCCGAGACCTTGGATGGTTACAGCTATACAAAAATGATCTAGAGTTCACCACATACCAAATTCTAGTGGACGGCAAGAAAGTTCTTGATTCTCACCTCCAAGATGGATTATTATGCTACATGGGCCACCTATATGTTCCTTAAAGCAAGCGTGTCAAGTTGATTTGGGAGGCGCACTACAGTCGAGTCGCAGGACACTTTGGTGTAGATAAAACTGTGGTCGTACTATATAAGTACTTTTATTGGCCAAAAATACAATAGGATATTGGAAAATATATCATATATTTCACTTCTTGTGCCATCACCAAGCTAACCATCAAGAATCAAGGCTTGTACACTCCTCTGCCTAATCCCAACAAACACTGGGAATCCATCTCCATCCACTATCTATCTAGCCTCCCTTATAAAAAGAATAGTAACAACTGTGTATTTATGGTTGTATTCCTTGGATAAATATTTCTAACAAGGTATTGTATGGGTCAAATGAAGATAGTATGTCAAAGTTACGACCCCGGGAAGTTGATGTACTAATTTACCCCAGTGGGGCCCAAATATGTTTGGCACTTCATCTCCTAGAGTTAGGTTTTTTGGATGTTTAGTATTTTGAATTATTTCTAAATAATAAATAGGCCTTTGGGCCTCATTATAACACAGTTCAAATGGCATGTAGATGCCACATATCTTCTCAGAGATAAGCTACCATCACCTGAGCTAAATTATTTACATACTGCATGTAAACAATTTTCAATACTTTGCTATTAATGAATTGAATATTTCTTTTCGATGTATCTCTGTGTTTCTATTCATATATGTATTTCACTTCGTTCCTTCATAAATATGGATCATTAGTATCATAGTTGTATGCTCTTTCTCTATTTCTTATTGTATGTCCCCATTAAGGTTGGGGTATAAGGAGTTAGGGCTCGAACTAGTTGAAACTTTGCAAGACCAGCTTCATCGACCCTAAAAACCTCCCATGGTGGAAGAAAAGAAAGATGATGGACTAGGAGATCCTTTCAAAATATTACTTGAAGAAACCCTCGAGTGACAAAAGAATGCAATGATGGACAACTTTTCCTAGATCCTTTAGTTGATGCGCACTAGTGAGACAGACACAGACACACAACTTACAGATAACATGATGAGAACTTACTATGGTTTACGTATAGTTCTCACTAGTGGATCTCATCATGTTTTTACTTGTAATTGAATTATCAATGTATCTATGGACTAATGGATGGAATGGCAGTTAATGTGATAAGGAATCCATGCTTCATGGAAAATCTCAGATACGTATGAGACCCCTATGCTCAGATATGTTATTTACACATGTAGTTTACATATTCGTGATATGTTTGATGAAATTCCTGTCATGGCTAGTAGGGGTCCAGTCAAGGTCTTAAACAAGTATTTGATTTAGCACTATCATTTCAATGTTATTTTACTCTTATGAAGGTATCATGAAATTCTGGGTAATGACTTGGGCTCTGGGCCTGGAAAAGAGGATTAAATCCTAGGGACACTGACATAACATTGGAAAATTGGGTCTCTAGACGCAGGCAGGCAAGCCTGTGAGAGCGAGTCTGGGTTTCTGGACATTGTCATGCCTATAAAATGAGAGCGACTAAGGCTTAAGTTGTCCAAAATATTAGTGGGACCGAAGGACAAGCTATCTGAAGTGTTGTATTGGTTCTTGAGGGTCTTGAAGTTGGTGTTGAATGTCTGTATGGTGTGTTTCTATTGATTCCACTTCCTTAATGTGACTTAGGAGGTCGAATCATATCATAGTGGCATCTTGTCACATGTTTACCTCGACTGGCTTATTGCTTGGGTAGATGTGGGAGGAGGGTGTTACAGAGTGGTATCAGAGCATGGTTCACCCCTCATACTAGATGGGTTGTGTGTTGGTCATGCATTCATGTTGGTTTCATATGTGTTGCTTATTCTTGTAGTCCATGTGCTTGTTGCATATGCATGTGTTGATCATGGTTGCAGTGATGCCTCCATGCAAAGGTTGATGGTGTCATCATCATGAGTGTATGGTTGTATATGAATTTTTTATGCATGTTAGTATTAAGATGTTATTAAGTGCACATGATGTGGTTGTTGTCATGGTTTGTGTAGTTGATATTATCATGCATTGATGACTGGACTCTAGTTAGAATGATGTGTATATGGTTTTATACTCATGTGTTATATGTCTATATGTATTCATTATGCATGTATGGTCTTGGTTATAGTTATGCATGTATAGTACACCAAACATGCCTTGTGAAGTCATGGTATGAAATTTAGGTCATCATGATGCTATTGGTTGTTATGATGATAATGTATTGGTTGAGATAGAGCAGGAGATGCAAATCATCATAATGAGGTTTCAACATTAGACTTTTGGATAAGAGAATATCGTTTTATATGCATTAGTTTTATATACATTAGGTTTATGTAATATACATTAGGTTTATGTACATGTATTTTGATGTTATGGTTACATACATGATAGATGATAGTTGGTTAGTATAGTCATATGCACATGTGTTAGATAGTCAAGAGTGATAGTAACATGTGGTTGTATGCATTATTATTGTTGTTTTATGTTAGATAACTTGATGATTATGTTATATGTTGTTGATTGTTAGCTTTAGGAGTTTAGACCCAGGTTCAAAATTAGCTACCTAACCAACAAAACCCTATACCATTGGGCCTTTCGAAAACACAGTTCTTGCAGTGTGGATATAAATTCTTTATCCATTTAAGGCTTAATCCGATCTTCGTAAACCGTTAACATTATTGTTACAGTAGTAAAGTGTTTTCCTACTTAACAGACTTGTGAACTATGTGAAACTAATCTAACATGTATTATTTAGCATATAAAACAATATTTGAACATTCGCGATGCAATTGTAGAAGAATGATATAGAATGAACCATAAACAAGCTAAAATATAAAAAGTACATGAACATAGGAAAATACATAGATTTGCCTCAAAATTATTCTTTATTAGTCAAGTCTTCCCAGATACAATCTTTCCGACCCTGTGCACATAGCTGTAGGGGCTGTGCACTCAGCTACAGACTTACCAAGGTCTCTGCACACATAGTTATAGGAGCCTTCCCCTTCACCTAAATACAGAAAAATCTCACAAAACAGACTCAAAAGTATCTCATCAATTCAATATGTGCCTTAGATTTCCTAAAACATCCCTTTATATATGCTTTTACCCTTATAATACCATGGTCCACAAACCATGGCAGAGTTGTAAATACTCTAGATAATCCCATCCATTTACAAAACAAGGGGCTTTGACCTGCCCTAAAGCCCCTTTGACTCTTATAACCCTGTGCTAATCGTGCTCCGCTCCTCAAAATGTGAAGTCTTTACATGACTTGGACAAAACTTTGACCTAGGGGACCCCTACCCGTCATTGATGAATATGTTATAGGTTAACAGTTGTTGTTATTTGATAGTTATCTTGAATATTAGGGTTATTTCATTTAAGATCTTAATGTTGTATGTATCATACTAAGTTGGATTGGTGTATGCAAATGGTTAGGGTTATGACATTCATGTATGAGTTAATATGATGTGATATTATGTTGTGCTAATCTAGAGTGATTGTGTAGACAAGATTGCCTCCCCTAAGATACATTAAGGTACGAAATTGTTTATGTCATCTACCTTGTGCTTAACTATTTGATTATGACATCTATTTGGTGTTTGAGTGTTCGGTGTCTAGTTGATTTATTTAACATAGTATGTTTGCAAGTTGGTTGAATGTTTGATGAATTCATAATATGAGTATGAGTTCCAATGATCTTGTTTTAAGATGATTGTACTAACACATATGTGTTGAAACAATTGTTATGTTTGCATTATGTCTAATGACTATGAGTTGACTATGGGTTATGACATGATTGTTTGTAAAAGTTGATTTCAAATTGATAGACATTATTGTCTTGATGATTGGAACATGTGGTTGACATTTGTGAGCAACTGAAAGGTAACATGCTTGATATTAGCAGGACAAGGTAATATTTGATGTGTTTATATAACTAACAGTAGGGTGATGTGACAGTACATAGTAAGCTTTGATTACAACAAGGTAAAAATGTAAAGGAAATGAATTGGAAAGAATTTACTTGGCTATTTTTGGAAACCCTAATTCCAAATGAATAATTACTTTGCACACATGAATTCTTCTTAACCTTGATCTGTCTGAAATTATGTGGATATGTGTTATATTCATGGACATGTAATTGATAGGTATATTAGCTAGTCTCTAGTTAAAAGTGGATTTATCAAGGGAATTGGAGTCCCTTGAGAGATGGCATGGACGTGTTTAGTTACAAGGCAATGTACTTGACACAACAAGATAAGGTATCTGGTGTATAGTTATATTTATTTATCCACTGACAATTATGTGTTTATGGCAGTATGATACAGGGGATTGCATGGTAAAGAAACTGCCCTGAATTTTGAAGAAGGCTCTGGTTGAGATTTCCTTGGGAACCATGGGGATAGAGTCATGGCGTCTGTTGAGAGTCTTGTGCTTTTGGTATTTTTTTATTTCCTTCCACTTGATTTTCAATTTTGTTATGTCTAGTGCATGATCATACCATTTTTTTTGTGTGGCATTTTACATCGGGTATATATGTATGAGTTGTGTTGTATAATAGGTGTATGTGTATGTATTTGGTGGTGTCGCACGTTGTGTGCAGATGCATGTCTTGTGATGTAAATTGTGTACGTATATGTTTTGTGTTGTGTCATACACCAGATGTAGGAGTATGTATTGTGTTGTGTTCTACACTAGGTGTAGATGCATATATTACATGGTGTTGTATGTCGTGTATGGTGGTACGGGTGCGATGCACACTATGTATATGTGCACATGGTTGAGGAGAAGGCAATGGGTGTTTGTCGAGTGTGGAAACCGACCCAATGTGCATATGAAATAAAGAAAAAGGAGGAAGCCAAGGTTTGATTAAAGGATAAGTATCAATATTTTATTCAGTTTTACTATGCATGTGATTTATGATTCTGGTCTATGATGGTTACATGTGATCTATGATTCAGGTTTAGATGGTTACATGTGATTTATGATGTTGACCTATGATGGTTGTGTTTCGAGCTAACCTGATGTGATATGTTTATACAAGATGATTTGATCAAAGATGCTAGTTTGACTTGTTGTGACAGGAAGTAAACAGGACTGCAAGTGTACCTTATTGATGAGCCACCAATGAGGTATGATTTGAAGTTATTTCAATTTATTTTGAATCTAATGGAAATTATGTGCTTGGTACATTAATGCATGAACACACTCAGTTGGGTGGTTGAAATCGATTGCAAGAATTAGCAATGTCATTAAAAGGAATTGGAAAATGCAGTAGTATGTTGGTAAAGAACTTCAAGAGTAGGTCAATTGTGGGACATCAGTACTCAATAGTGTCAATTCATTTCCATGAGCATGATATTACTAGTATGATGGTTTTGAGGCAGGTATATTCCCTAGTTTTTGTATCTTCCGAAGCAAGAAAGCCTTCCCAAGGGATGGACTGCTCGAGATGGGGGCACCAATGGACCTTGGAAGGTGAGTGAATGCAAAGAAGGGGTTGACCGGATTTCCGAGGGAATGTGTAGTAGAGAAGGGAAGACCGGGGATGGATTTGTTTTGGTCATTAGCATTGAGAGATGGAATCAGATGCACATTGGAAGTGCACCCTAGAACAATAAGCCGGTAATTGTTCACTAAGAGGACAAGTGGTGCTGGATTATAGCACTGGACATTGGATGCAACTTTTACATTGATAGTGGATTCTGGACTTCCTGGGAAGGAGGTGAATCCTGGTATTACTTTGAGGGTGGAGGTGTGAGCCTCTAGATTCCCTTGTTGCGGATGCAGGCATCATATCCTTTTATTTGTTGGTTGAGAAAATATGCATGTGTATATGTGTTTATTATTATAAACACTATATCGAGTTGGTTTATAAAGCTCCATAAACAGTATGGTTATTTGTTGGTTGAAGAAAATGTGTATCTGTATATGTGGTTAGTGAAAATACTGTAATGAGTTGTGTTATAAAGCTCCAGTAAATGGTATGTATGACATGTTTTAGCATATGGTCATTATAAATATTGTAACGAGCTTTGTTATAAAGCTCCATGGGTAGTATGTTTTTTTTTCAATAGTCTTGTTGGTTATTGGTGTCATTGAACACCAAGGATGGTGTCCCCCCAAGGGGGAGGGTTATGTAACAACCCTAGATAAAATTCATGTAAAAATATATAGAAGGCCAGGAATGATGGGACACATATTCCAAATTAAATGGTGGGGGAAACATCCTAATGGGTGTTGATTCGGTTTATTATGGCTAAGGAAATTGGCAAAGGAAATGACTAAGGATTTGGAAAGGCATGAGGCATTAATTAAAATTTTATTTATGAAAATAAAGGAAATAAGGAGAAAAGGGAGGTGAAAGGCCACCAGTTTCATGTAATGAGGAAAATTAAGGAAAATAATCGAAAATGAAGAAAATAAAGGCCTCATTGATAAAAAAAGGCTTCTGAGGATCAGTTGGGAAGCTTTTGGCTCAAGCTTGGTCATTGTAACCTTTTGTCAGCGCAGTTTTGGAGCTCTCTCGTTATTCTCTCTCTCTCTCTCTCATACTCTTGGGGACTTAGAGTTTTCTCGAGGCACTCTTGGTGGGTGTGGCATACTTGGATTCTTGGAGCAAGAAGGAAAATGAAGAGTAGGAAAGTGCAAGAAGGCATCAGGATCAGTAGCTACATCAAGTTTTCTTGCAGGTACCGAGTTGCATGTATGATTTCTTCATTAGTTTTGGCATGCATGGCATATCCATGTGGATTCCTGGTCATGATCTGTCATTGGCATGGAGGATTGCCCATATTGAAAGCGGATTGCTTAAACTTTCCATTTCCTATATAGCCATGGAGATTGTGGGTTTATTTCATTGTTTTCTTTGATTGTTTCTCATGTTTCCTTTAGCTTGAGTTGAGTTATTAGTTTGTGGAGCCTTGGTTGGACAAACACTTTGGAAGCCTTGTAACAGCTTGGGTTGAGTTACTAGTCTTGTAGCCTTGGTTGGACAAATTCTCTAGAAGTCCTGTAATAGCTTGGGTTGAGTTACAAGTCCTGGAAGCCTTGATTGGAAAAATGCTCTAGAAGCCCTTGGAGGGTTGAGTTACTAGTCCTAGAAGCCCTAGTTGAAAACATGCTCTGGAAGCTTAAAAAATGTTGTGGGTTGAGTTACTAGTCCTAGAGCCTTGGTTGGAAAAACACTCTGGAGCCCAACGGCAGCCGTGGTTTGAGTTACTATTTCCAGGAGCCAGGTTGGAACAAACAATCTAGAGCCCTAAAAGGCTTGGATAGAGACCGATATTGGTTTTGTGATGTCCGACCATGAGGTGGAATCACTATTTGATGGGTTGAGGTGGATGACCTATGGAAGCCCTAGATAACTTTTGATTGATGTGTTCTATGAGATCCCACATTCATGCTTGGAATATGGCATGGGGGTGAATGGCTGAAGAGAGATTTGGCTCAGCCATTCTATGGTTGGGTGGAACATGCAAGTCCCATCCCAGGTTTGGATCTTTCTTCATTAATGAAAGGTTACTTCTCCTTGTATTTCTATGATAATTTTGATGGATTATATGTGGTCTATATGGTTGTACTTTCATTGGAATTTATGTCCCTATTATGTTGGTTATGTATATGTTTTGTAACAAAAACTATGTATGGCTCTCATCATGTAAGTTAATGTGATCAGGCATCAATACTTCATGGCGAATCTAAAATAAGAATGAGACCCCTATGCTCATATATGTTATTTACACTTGTAGTTTACATATTCGTAATATGTTTGACAAAATTCCTGTCATGGCTAGGAGGGGTCCAGTCAAGGTCTTAAACAAGTATTTGCTTTAGTACTGTCATTTCCATGTTATTTTAATGTTCTAAACGTATCATGAAATTTTGGGTAATGACTTGGGCTCTAGGCCTGAAAAAGTGGCTAAAATCCTGAGGATGCTAGCATAACACTGCAAATTGTGTCTCTAGACGCAAGCAGGCAAGCCTCTGTGAGCAACTCTAGGTTTCTAGATGATGTTATGCCTATATCATGAGAGTGAATAAGGTTTAAGTTGTCCAAAAGCTTAGTGGGACCCAAGGGAACGTTGTTTGAAGTGTTGGATTGGTTCTTGAGGGTCCTGAGGCTGATGTTGAATGATTTTATGGTGTTTTCCATCAGTTCCACTTCCTTAATGTGACATAGGAGGTCGAATCATATCATAGTGGCCTCTTGTCGCATGTTTATAGTAGTTGACCGGTTGCTTGGGTAGATGTGGGAGGAGGGTGTTACATATATCCATATATTCGAAGGTCAAATAGATGCAAATGTTGTAGATATTTGGATGAATCTTTTGGAAAGTTACTTTTCAGTCCATAGTTTCACCGATAGGGATAAGATTACTTTTGCACTACTCAAGGCTGCTCCCCATGTCAATGACTGGTGGGAAACTTACTATGAGAAAAGGGTCAAGGAAACCTCTCTAGTTATATCTGCCCCCTCTTGTGACTCTTTCAGAGATGCTATCAAGGAAAAATATTACCCTGTGGGGAGATATGAGGACAAGTACATATTGTGGACGACACTATGAAAACAAAGGGACCAAGATGTGCATGAGCTCAAAAATATTTTTCATACTTTACGAACAAATTTGGGTATTAAAGACTGTGAGTGACATGTGGTGCTCAAGTATTGTGAATATATTCACAAATATTTTATGGAATAAATGGAGTGCCTGGACATCTCTTCACTTGGTGCAACATATCGATATGTTGCCAAGATTGAAAAAATGGTAAACAAAACAAGTGCGACTTTGGATCTATGAATCATAAATAGGGCAAGAACGCCCCCAAACAACAAAGAAAAGGAAAAATATAAGGCATGGTGGCCTAGGACAACCCACCAAAGCCACAATCAAATAAAAACACCACGAAGACAAAAAATGACATAGGAAAGTGGTATGAGTTCCATAAGAGACCCTCTCACAACACAAGTGAGTGTCGAGCCAAGCAGTTATTGGTGGACAAACGACAGGATCTAGACTCAGATGCATGTTCTGACTCTTATTTAGAACCCAAAAGGGTGAATGATAAAGGGAATCAAATTGATGATGTGAAGCCTAGCACCACATTTACAAAAACCAAGGTCCAAAAGATAGAGCTCGTAGATACAAAAAAGGGGGAGCATCTCTTCCCCTCATAAATGTGGGTGAAGGGTTCTCTAGTGCAGTTCATTGTTGACAACGAGAGAAAAAGAAAACTCATTTTAGTAGAGTTCATGAAGTGGTTGGGCCTATGCACCACACCACACCCTTATTCGTACACCATAAGGTGACTTCACCAAGGTTGAGATCTCTGAGTCAGCCAATAGTGTCGCCTTCCCTACAACATCAAGCCCTTCATGGATGAAGTACTATGTGATGTTTATCCTCTTGAAATTTATGATGTATTATTAGGCCAACCATACTTGTGGAAGCATCATGTTGTGTATGAGTCTAGGACTCGCACTGTTATTATTACTTTGGGAAATAAGTTATACAGAATATTGGAGGTAACCTTGCCTACTTCCATCTCTTTGATCTATGATAAGAAATGTAGTAAGATCATCTCCCAGAATGCGAAATTTGTTTTCTTTTTTATTCAATCTCAAAGTAATAGGAAGATTGTGGCTACATCCATGGCCCCGAGAAGGGCTCTTCCCCACAATAGAAGCAGGTGGATAATATCATGGAAGAATACATGGACATCTTCTCCACACCCATAAGGGTACCCTTGCACTGTCAGGTCAAGAATTCAATTGATATGACTCCCAGAACACCCCTACCCAATAGGTCGATATACCATCGCTCTATTTTGGAAACTGAAGAGATCAGTTGACTGATCTAGGAATTACTGCAAAAAAGGCACATCCGACCAAGTTCATCACCTTGTGGGAGCTCGATTATACTTATATAGAAGAAGGATCAAACATGGAGGCTCTGCATTTATTATCAGGATTTAAACAAAATCACTGCGAGGAATCGTTATCCAATCCCACATATTAATGACCTTCTAGAAAATCTCAAGGAGGCCAAGTATTTCAGCAAGATTGATATGAAGTTTGGATATCACCAAGTTCCAATAGAGCCTATAGATGTATGGAAGATTTCCTGCAAATCCAATGAAGTCATTTTTGAATGGTTGGGCATGAACTTCAGGTTAATAAATTACCCTTCTACTTTTGTGAGGCTGGTGGATGACATCTTCCGGCTCTTCACCAAATTGTTTGTGGTTGTTTATCTGATGACATCCTCATCTTCAACAAGAGTTGGGAAGAGCACTTGCAACACATTTTATACGTCCTTTAAACCCTGCAATGACACAAATTGTGTGCCAACTTCGACAAATGCACCTTTGGCATGATCTAGGTCCAATATTTGGGTTATATCATAGATGAGCAAGGCATGCATGTGGATGCATCTAAGATTCAAGTCATTTTGGATTGGCCAACCCTGACCACTCTAAGAGAGATTTGCAATTTTTTTTGCCTCACAAATTTTTATTAGAGGTTCATGTTGGGATTCTCCCATATCAATTGGTCTTTGAGTTAGATTACCAAGGGCGGAGCATTTTTTTTTTCTGGCCCAAGTCCAAACAAAAGGTGTTCATTGAGCTGAAGCATCACCTCTGCTCTATGCTTGTACTCACATTGCCAAACTTGGAATAGCCATTTGAAATTGAGATATATGCCTCTAACTATGTTATTGGTGTAGTACTCACCCAACATGGGCATCTAATGGCCTATCATAGTGAGAGACTTTCCGGTACAATTTATAATTACCCCACCTATGTTAAAGATATGTATTTTATCGTGGAGGCTTGATGACAATGGAAACATTACATTTTGGGGAATGAGACGATCATCCACACCGATCACCAACCTCTTCAATGTATACAAACAAAAGGGACGTTGCAAATTGATTACCATCAAAAGTGGTGTACATATTTGCAACAATTCCACTTTAACATTAAATACAAAAAGGGTAGCACCAATCATGTTGAATATTTCCTCAGCTAACCGCTAGTTGCAACACTAACTACTGTTCTCAACTCTTGTGGCCGTGAGACCTCTGGATGGATGCAACTGTACAAAAATGATCGATATATTTTTCCACCACATACCAAATTCTTGAGCTAGATTATTTCCATTCTGCATGTACACAATTTTTAGTACTTTGTTATTGATGAATTGAAGTTTTATTTTCATTGTATTTGTGTGTTTCTGCTCATATCTATATTTCATTTTGTTCCTTCATAAATATGGATTAGTGGTACCTGAGTTGTCTTCTCTTTGTCTATTTTTCGGTGCATGTCCCAAATGAGGTTGGGGTATAAGGAGTTAGGGCTTAAACTGGCTAAACCTTTTCTAAATTGGCCTCACTGACCTCGACGACCTTCCATGGAGAAAGAAAAGAAAGTTAAGGAAGCAGGAGATCCTTTCAAAATATTGCTCGAAGAAGACCTCGAGTGAAAAAGGAATGCAATAATGGATAAATTTTCCTAGATCCTTCGATGGGTGCCCACCGATGACACATCTTCATCTAACAGTCACTTCGGAGGCACCACCCCCATCAAAGTACTAGTAAAATTCGATATCCCTATATTCGATGGTAAAATAGATGCATATCTTATAGATAAATGGTTGAATCTATTAGAAGGTTACCTTTTATTCCATAGTTTCTCTGAAAGGGAGAATAGTACTTTTTCACTGCTCAAGGTCACTCCCCATGTCAAGGACTAGTGGGAAACTTACTGTGAGAAAAGTTTGAGGAACCCTCTCTATTTACAACCACCCCCTCTTGGAGCTCTTTCCACAACACTATTAAGGATCAATATTACCGTGTTGGGAGCTATGAGGAAAAGTACATACAATGGACCACACTATAACAAAAAAGGGACCGTGATGTGGATGAGATCACAAATATTTTTCATACTCTATGCACAAAGTTGGGTAAAGACTCTAGGTGACATTTGGTGCTCTAGTACCATGAATGTCTTCAGAAATACATTATGGAATAAATGTTGTTCCTCGACATCTCCTTTCTTGGTGAAGCATACATATATGCTGCTAAGATTGAAAACAAAATTAAACAAAATAAGCATGAATTTGGATTTGCAAATTAGAAGTAGGGCAAGAGTGCTCCCAGACCATAGAAAATATGACAAAGTGAAGGGGGGGTGACCTAGGACAACCCACCAAAACCACAAGAAAATAAAAACACCACGAAGACAAAGAAGGACACATGAAAGTGGTGTGAGTTCCATAAGATCCCCACTCACAACACAAGTGAGTGTCGAGCCAACTAGTCACTAGTGGCCAAACTAATGGCTTAAGAGTCAGATGCATGTTCCAACTTTGAGTTATAACCCAACAAGGGAATGAAAAATGGAAGTAGATTATTAATGCAGAGCCTAGTGCCACTGTTTCCACCCCCAAGATCCAGAAGATTGAGCCCGAATATCAAGAGGAGGGAGAGTGTCTCTACCACTCACAAATGTGGGTGAAGGGTTATCCATTGTAGTTGATTGTTGACAATGAGAGCCAAAAGAACCTCCTTTTAGTACAGGTCATGAAGAATTTGGGCCTACCTACCACACCACACCCATAACTGTACACCATTAGGTGGCTCCACCAAGGTCAAGATCTCCATGTTAGCTAGCACTGCCACTTTCCCTACAACATCAAGCACTTCAAAAAAGATTTATTGTGTGATGTTTCTCCTCTTGAAGTTTGTGATGTATTTTTAGGCCAACCATACTTGTGGAAACATCGTATTTTGTATGAGACTAGGCCTCACACTGTTATTATTACTTTGGGAAGTTAGTTATACAGGATACCATAGGTAGACCCACCTGTTGGAATATATTTGATCTCTACTAAGCAAGTAGTAAGATCATCTCCCAGACCAGGATTTTTTTTTTCTTTCTAATTTAATCTCAAATTAACAGGAAGATCATGGCCCCTGGGAAGGGTTCCTCCATGCAACAAAAGAAGGTGGATAATTTTGTGGAAGAATACAGGGACATCTTCTCCTCGCCTGCAAGGGTACCCTTGCACTTTCAGGTCAAGCATTCAATCGATCTGACTCCTAGAGCACCCCTATCCAATGGGACAATAAAAAACCACTCCATTCTAGAAAATAAATATATCAAGTTATGGATCCAAGAATTGTTTCAAAAAAGGAACATCCAATGAAGTTCCTCACCCTGTGTGAACCCAATTATACTTATACAGAAGAAGGATGGGACCTAGAGGCTCTGCATTGATTATTGGGAACTAAATATAATCACTATGAGGAATAGGTATCCAATCCCACAGATTGAATACCTTCTGGACAATCTCAAGGGGGCCAAGTATTTCAGCAAGATTGATCTAAAGTCTAGCTATCATCGGGTTCCAATAAATCCCACAAATGTATGGAATATCGCCTTCAAATCCAAGGAAGGCATTTTTGAGTGGTTGGTCATGCCCTTCAGGTTGAAAAAATCACCTACTACTTTTATGAGGTTGATGAATGAGATATTTTCACCCTTCACGAACTCGTTCGTGGCTTTTTATCTAGATGACATGCTCATCTTCAGTAAGAGTTGGGAAGAGTACTTGCAACACATTCGATAGGTTCTTCAAACCTTGTGATAGCACAAACTATGTGCCAACTTGGAGAAATGCACCTTTTCCATGAGCCAGGTCTAATATCTAGGTGACATCATAGATGAGCAAGGCATGCATGTGGATCCGACTAAGATCCAAGTCATTTAGGATTGGCCAATCCCGACCACTCTAATAGAGCTTCATAACGTTTTTTGCCTTGAAAATTTTTATTGGAGGTTGGTGTTGGGATTCTCTAATATAACTTGGTCTTTGAATCAGATTATAAAGGGAGGAGAAAATTAAAAGTTTTCCTAGTCTGAGTCCCAACAAAAGGAATTTGTTGAGCTGAAGCACCGCCTCTACTTTGCATCTGTACTCACATTTCTAGACTTACAGTAACCATTTGAAATTGGGATAAATTCCTCTAACTATGCTATTGGTGCGGTCCTCACCCAACATGGGCATCGAGTGGCCTATCATAGTGAGACACTTTCTGACACAATTCGTAAGTACCCCACATATGATAAAGAGATGTATTCTATTATGCAGGATTTCCGAAAATGGAAACATTACATTCTGGGGAAGGAGACAGTCATCCACATTGATCACTGACCTCTTTAGTTTATACACACATAGGGGAAGTTGCAGAAGAATCACCGTCAGAAGTGGTCTACATATCTACAATAATTCCACTTGAACATTAAATACAAAAAGGGTAGCACCAATCATGTTATATATTTCCTCATCCTATTGGGTGTGGAGATTGATTATATTTCTAATTGTTTAGAGGTTTTTTGTTTCAGCCATGTTGGATCCCTGTTCCTAATGGGGCAGAAACCCCCCTTGGTGAGGATTTAGGGGCAGTGCCCTGAAGCTAAAAATAGATGAAAATTTTCCTTGTAAAATATTGTAATTTTGTAGTCAATCTGGGACATTCATTAGGTTGATGATCGATGGTATAAGTTATTTTAATTTAGTTTTTTTTTTCTTAGGAGGAAACCTTTGGTTTATATGAGGGAATTGTATTGCGGATGTATTATTTTTTTGAGCGAAAAAGAAAGAGGAGACTATGTTAGAGCGAACAGGAAATTACAATGGATCTGTTATAGGTTGTATCTCTTCATTTTGTTGGATAATATGAAAGGAAAGACTGGTTGTTTCTCTGTGGAAATAGCCCAAATTTGGTGAACCATGTATATTTGTCTCGCTATTATTTTATGCATTTATTTGTTTGTGTTTATGCAATGTTTTTATGTGTTTCATCGCTTTGTTAATTAATTTCTAACAACTGGTATTAGAGTCAAAGGTGTATTTGGTTAATAGACACGTAGGAGAGAAGATTTCCTGGTTCAAGTGGGAGTAATGATAGAAGATGGTAGGTTTAGGGTCGAGAAATTTAACAACCAAAACTATCAGTTATGGAAGATGCAGATGAAAGATTATCTATATCAAGAATATATGTACCTAACATTGAGTAGAAAATCAAATAATTCAATGAGTATGATGGATGAAGAATGGGAACTTCTTGATAGAAAGGCACTAGGAATAATACAATTGTGTCTAGCAACATTGGTGGCATTCAAAATTTCAAAGGAAATGACAATAGAAGGTTTAATGACAACATTTTCCAAACTATATGAAAAACCCTCGACCTTAAATAAGGTATTTATTATGAAGCGTCTATTTAATATGAAGATGTCAGAAGGTGGATCTGTTGCTGATCATTTAAATGAATTTAACATGGTTACCAGTTAGTTAAGGTTTGTAGGGGTATATTTTGATGATAAAGTTAGGGCTCTATTTTTTATGTGCTCATGCCAAAAACTTGGAATGACTTAGTCATGGCTATTAGTAACTCTATCTCTAGATCTAGTACTTTAAAGTTTGATGATGTTGTTGGTTTTATCCTTAATGAGGAAATGCAAAGGAAAATATCAAGTGAGACAACTAGCAATGCTTTGAATGCAAAGACTAAAGGAAGAAAACCGGAGAGAGGAAAGAGCCTAGTATGTCACAGTAAGTTAAGGAAAGGAAGATCCAAGTCTATATTGGGGATAGCATGCTAGAAATGTGGGAAGAGAGGACACTTGAAGAAATATTGCAAATATCAGAAGGGAAAAGAAGGATATGGACAACAAGAGAACAATCATGAAGTGAATGTGACAGGTGATGTGTTACAATATGATTTTATTCTTTCACTAGAGAATATTATTGATGTCTGTGTGGTAGATTCAGGGGCCTCATTCCATGCCATGCCTAATAGGAAACATTTTCATGACTATGTTCAAGGATATTTTGGACAGGTTCGTCTGGGTAATGATAAACCCTGTAAAATTGTTTGAATGGGTAAGGTTTTTATAAAGAAACACAATGGAAACCAATGAATATTAAAGGAGGTAAGGCATGTTCCAAATATAAAGAAAAATATAATTTCAATAGGTCAACTTGGAGTTGAAGGTTGTGTAACTACTTTTACAGACAAAACCTGGAAGGTCACTAAAGGAGCCTTGGGAGGTTGCTAAAGGAGCCCTGGTAATAGAAAAAGGAGAAAAGGTTGGAACATTGTATTTATGCAATGGTATTTCTAATTTTGTTAATGCTTTAACCTCCAAAAGAGAAGATATAAAAATTTGGCATCATAGGCTTGGGCACATGAGTGAGAAGGGGATACAATTTCTTCACTCAAGATATTTTTTGCTAGGTTTGATGCATATTGATTTGGATTTCTATGAAAATTGTGTTTATGGAAAACAAAAGAGAGATAGATTTCTTAGAGTTGGGAAGGAAAAGAAGATCGAAAAATTAGAGCTTGTGCATACAAATGTATGGTGAATTGCTTAGGTACCATCTCTCAGTGGCTCTAGCTATTATGTTACTTTTATTGATGATGCAACTAGGAAAACCTAGTTTTATTGTATTCAAAATAAATCTAGTGTATTTGATACTTTCAAGAAATGGAAAGCTTAGGTTGAGAATGAGATAAGAAAGAAGTTGAAGTGCCTCGAATTAGACAATGGAGGTGAATACTACAACAAAGAGTTTGATAACTACTTTTCAGAGCATGGAATTTGTAGAGAAAAGACAGTTCCAGAAATACCACAAGAAAATGGTGTGTTAGAAAGGATGAACAGGATAATCATGGAGCGTGGAAGGTGCATGGGATTGCATGCCCGATTTCTCTTACAATTTTTGGCAGATGTTGTAGATACTATTATTTATCTAATAAACAAAGGGCCTTCAAGTTCCTTGGATGGTGGTATTCCCGAGGAGGCATGGACAGGTAAAAAGGTAAACTACTAATTTTTAAACACTTTCAGTTGTGAAGCCTTTATCCACATTAATAAAGAAAATAGAACAAAGCTTGAGGAAAAAAACAAATAAATGCACCTTTATTGGATATGGTGTTAATTATTTTGGTTATCTCTTATATGATTATGAAAATAAATAAATAATTAGAATTAGAGATGTCAGATTCAATGAAAAGGTCTTGTATAAGGATCATATGTAGGGAAAGAAACAAGAAAAGGAAACAAAATAATACATAATTCTTGATGAGATCACAAAAAAAGTAAAAGTGCCTGAAAATCATAATGATCAGCAACCACAACCACAACAACAAAAGGCACCTCAAACACCTAAAAATGGTATTAGAAGATCTACTAGGATAAGTAGACCCCCTGAACAATACTCTCCTCCATTATATTATGTATTGTTGACTGATTCAGGTGAACTAGAAAAATATGAAGAAGCAATGCAGGTAGAAACCAGGAAGAAGTGGGAGCAAGCCATGGAAGAAGAGATGGACTCCTTGATGCATAACCAAACTTGGGACTTAATCAAGTTTCCTACAGGTAAAACAACATTGTATAATAAATGGGTTTACAGGTTGAAGAAAGAAGAATATGGAGGTAAACAAAGGTATAAGGCTATACTTGTGGTGAAGGGGTTTGCACAAAAGAAAGGTATAGACTTTGATGAAAATTTTTCTCCTGTTGTTAAAATGAATTCAACCAAAACTATTTTTAAGTCTAGTGGTAGAATATTTGCATCTTCAACAGTTATATGTAAAGACAACCTTTCACCATGGGGATTTGGAGGAAGAAATATATATGCAGCAACAACAAAGGTACGAGGTCAGAGGGAAGGAAAACATAGTGTACAAATTGAAGAAGAACTTGTATGGCCTAAAAAAAGCTCCAAGGCAGTGGTATCTAAAATTTTACAGGTTCAGTGTCTAAACAAGGTTATACTAGATGTCACCCTAACCATTGTGCTTATCTCAAAAGGAAAAAATGATGGCAACAATATTATATTTCTATTGTATGTAGATGACATGCTTGTTGCGAGGTTTAACATGCAAGAAATAGAAGTGCTCAAAAGAAAATAAGAAAACTTATTTGCAATGAAGGATTTGGGTGCTACAAAACAAATCCTTGGTATGAGAATAAATAGAGACAGGAAAAATCACAAATTAACATTGTCTCAGAGTAAGTACATAGAAAAGATGTTGGAAGGATTTAATATGCAGATGCAAAAATAGTTAGTACACCTTTGGCTAGCCATTTCAAACTAAGTAAGGAGATGTGTCCCAAGCCTTTAGGAAGAGATGGATTATATGTATAATGTATTAGGACTTGAAATTGTTTTACTTAATGCATCTTTTTACCCATATGATGTCTTGCTTATTCGATTGTTTTACTAGCTTATGAAATTCTGCCTTGCACTTCTACATTCCTTTGATGTAATAGTGAACATTTGTGATTGGTTTGTATTTTATCTAAGAACACCTTCGTTATATGATTTTCTTAGGACTAATGTTCATTATAATGTTGTTAATGTAGATTGTCTTGTTCCTGCATTGCATAGGAATCTTGAACCAAGTATATGTGGACCACTTCATCATTTAACCTTGCCAAGAAGGAAAATGCTAGTTGGTGGTACAAACATGATTTTGGAACTATTTTGGAACCTATTCGATAGTCAAAGGTGCACTTATCTTTCACTGACCTAGTCCTGCACTAAAGAGCAACATTCTTGCACCAATTTAGGCTTTCATACATTAGCAAATTTTCGGAAAAAACCGAAGATGGCTTTTGTCCAAAATGATGTTTTAACACTTCCACATGAGTCAAAATACACCCAGGTTATATGCTTGGATTTTTAGAAATTGATTAATGCTACAACCCCAAATTCGCACAATTTGCAAACTACCAAATTTCTCCTAGATTTATGTGCATATAAGGGCGAATCTCAAAATTCCAAAGCACGAGTTTTTTGTGAAAATATGGGAAATTATGACACCTTCTAAAAAATTTCCAAAATTCATCACAGGTTTCGAGTTACACAAAGGAATTTGAGGCAATTTTGTAAACAATGAAGTTTTTTCCAAAATTCTAGGATCATGCCCATAATGCAAAATTATGCACTAGATCTTGATTTTTTTTATTAGATGATGGCTGAACCATACTTCCACTAATGGAAAACTATTAGATCTTCATTTATTTGATTTTGTGTTCATTTTTTAATGTAAAAAAACGTATATAAAAAGGTTGTGGCTCCAAGCCTATGGAGGAAAACAAGTCATTCTTTGTACTCTCATGTTGCTGAGTTGAGTGTTGAGGGTTCTACCCACTTCTTTTGATCAAGTGGATCTGAAATACTAAAGCTTGTAATGCATTAAATACTGACGTTTCATTAATAAAGTATCAATGCCAAGTTCTTCCTTCATCTTTGTCATATTTTGTTAACAATTTTCTTTGCTCTGCAATTTAACTTCTTTTTAAGGAGGGTACAAGATGGTTGGTTTGGCCCAATCAATCCAACTTGTCACACCTTCGTTAGATTACTACTATGTGGTTTATTCATTCTAAAACTAGTGTTCTTTTATTTATAGTGTGTATATATATCAACTATGTGACTTATATAATCCTGTGTATGAAGTTTTCCTTTATGTTATGTCCTTGTTCTTTAACCTATGCTTATCTAGCACTTAAATTTCAAGGAAAGTTTGAATCTAACTTTAAAGTATACACATTATTTTAATAATTGTGTCACAAGGTTCAATTCATAATTTTCAAATAAGTATGGTCTCTGAAAATTTGGAGTATGCACTTGATATCTTGTTCAATATTTTGCAATTATTGGATACCTCTTGTAGCTTCAGTCCAAAAATTAAGATTGAAATGTAACATTAATTCCTAGATCTATCTTTACTGGCACATTGAAACAAGTTTTATGTATTGATTGGATCAATGAAGCTTCGATATATTTCTCTAACTTGGAAACACACATTGGCCCCATAAAGACTCAAGTTTAGAGAACATAAATCAACTTGTAGCTTCTCTAACGATTTATGCTTCTTTCCTGTGTTGTGGTAAATCATTCTTTTGGATATCAAAAGGAATTAAGTTAGCTATCATTTTATGTAATTCGTATTCAAAGAAGGATTGATCTTAAGAATTGAAATGTGAATACTTAGAGTCAACTATAAAGGGACAAAATGCAGGTTTTATTTAGTATTGGATGTTGTGAACCAATTATTATATTTTCTTTTATGCATATTTGACCCAAATGAAATTCCTTTCTTGAATGTTATTGCTATAGAGGGAGCCCTCAAAGATTTAAGTTCTTTCTAAATTTTGATTGTCTCTAGTTTTCACAAAGGTGATACATTTTTATATGAAACACATTGTCGTAAATCCTTCGATTGGTCTCATGACGATTGGAGTTGAGAGAGTGATCTGTAGAATGTGATTATTTGAACATAAGTCTGTAAACATCCCAAGAAATTGATGACAAATTGATGGTTTATGATCTTAAGGGTCACAAAGTACTCTTCTAATATCTTTTTCTTGTGTCATCACATTATTTCCAAAACATTATATTCAATTCAACAAGCAATCTTATCTCCCCATAAAGGTGTGAGAATTCTTTGAAGAGAGTATAAATGGACTATTGAATTTAAGTGAGAACAATTATGAACAAGATTCTTTGATTTCACAATGAGAAAATCTAGAACTTTTCTTGCCCCTTTGATAGCTTGTACTTGGACCTAGTGCAAAAGGCTTGTTGAGAAAATAAGTCTATGTTGTTTATAGAGAATTGTTTTATATTCCCAGGGTTCAAAGATTCTTCTCAAATTACAGTTAATTCTAGGGTTCGGAATATCTTTTCGTTGGCTTGAGTAGGGTAATGTTTCCATGTTGTGCATGTTTTATGATTGGTTCAATAGACTAGGATGGTTATATTTTGAATGAACACTGCATAAAAGAGAGTAGTGGGCACGAAAAAAGTGGGAGTAGTATATGAATTGAAAGTACAAAGGAGTGAGAGTTGATATAGTGTAGGAATTATTGGAGATTTGTTTGATTGATTTTAAGCACTCTTTTGAACTGAATGGATTGATATATATGTTCTTTTGAAACTTTTGATCATTTATATAGTTTGAAATATTAGTTTTGTTGATAAGTCAATGCGTGAAGTATCGAGTGTCAAAATTGATCAAGCATTTGTTTTTATTTTAATAAAGTTGCCAAACCTAGTATAGGAATCTATGCATTGTTTTCAAAAACTTGGAAGATTGCTATTATAAGTAGTGATTTTATTTTATATTACTTCAATTTCTATTAACTATGGTTTTCTTGCAATTTTTGATATATTGCAAGTTTGGTGTTTATGGTTTCATTTCTAAAGACTTATTTTGAGTGCAAGATTAGAACAAGGATTAACTAGTGTGGGATTGGGAAGGTGTGAGCAGTTTCTGGACATGTTAGGGTTTTGTATTGCAGGTTGCTAGAGTCTTTCTCTGGCATTTCCAGTGCTACGCCTTGAAGTCCAAGGACACCAAATTGAAATTAAATGTTGGTCCATCAATATACAATATACTAATCCAAAAATTTGGTTTCGTTTCCAGGGAGGTGCTTAGGGGACTGATCTTGGTAACCTCTTGCAATTTGGTTTACCTTTTACCTAGCTTTTTTGCGAGTTTTTGTTTCTTTCCTGCACATTTCTTTTTTCATTTTTAGGGTTTTGTAAGAAACCCCCCTATATATATACTAATCCATATGATGACAAGATAAATTAGTTATCTTGTTGTGAATAAAAAAAGGGTATTTCGAGGCATTTTTCAATGAGGATTTGGAGGCTAATATCAATCATCCAATGCACCTATTTCACTAAATGGTTGGCAGGAACATTCAAAGAATGAGTCTCGAATATTACATAGATAAATATTCTATTTTTGGATGAAATTGCACACATAATTACCTTACAATTCCCTATCAAAGATCCAGGAGGAGTGATACAAATGCACAATATTCCCCCATCTACTCTACCAAAATTTCATGGTTTGGAAAATGAAGACCCAGATACATTCTTATTTGAGTTTGAAGTAATTATTTAGGATATGGTTATTTTACTAATTATCAAAGGTTGCAAGTGTTTCCTCTTACTCTTAAAGGAATAACTCTCTGATGATTCATGAGCCTTGGAGGGAACTCCATTCAAACATGGGAAGACATGAAGAATGTATTCTTGAAGAAATATCAAGATTACTGCCAAGCAAGTGAAGATTTTTTTAGAATGATACAAGGATAAGATGAAATATTAGAGGACTATGTGGAGTTATTTCGATCCAAGCTTAAAAATTCAAAGCATTAACAATTAACAAAAGAGACCTTGAAAACACTCCCGCTCAAAGGAATTAAAGATGAATTTTTAGAATATTTAAATATGATAGTAGTAGGAGATGTTTTTAACTTACTATATAATGATGTTTGTGAATTATGAATTAGATATTCAAGAGGAATCTCCAAGACTAGTAACAATTCTTGAGAATTTTCCTCTCAATTTTTTAAATCTGCTACAAAAATAAGGGTTACGAAAGCCTCTCTAAATTTACAATTAGATGGTTTGTAAGAAGAAAAAAAGAAGTGCAAGGAGGACCACTCAATAAATTATTTCCCATCATTTCTAGGGTTTCAACAAGTATTTAAGGAATCAAGTAAGGAAAAAAATCAACCATCAGGTATAACTCAAAACTCGTCATCATTTTATACCCTGACTAACATTTATTGTCTACAACAGTTTTCTTAGTATATTTATAACCCTACAGTTCCATGGAAGACTTATAGTCCTCCTCTAATTGAATACCCCAACTTATGGCCATAGTGGCCCTCTCCCTCGAGTTAAATATTCCCGCAGCCTCAAGGATGATTTAGAACCTCCTCTCTAGGGAAATTCCCCATGCAAATTCCATTATCTGAGCCACAACAATTGCAATTCTTGTCCAATGCACCACCATTTTATCCTTCTCTATGGTCCCAGCCATTTGTGTAACCAAACCCTAATTCCAACCATCAAGTTGCACGTTAATTTAAAACACCTATTTTCCCTACTCACTCCTTTATCAAATGTAATGTCATATCTTTTAGAGAGGCGAGAGTGAATTCAAAAACTTCCTTTATTACCACACATTATTTACCTCAAGAAGAAATTTTGATTCATAAACCATTAGAGGAGAAAACTATGATTAGACCTTGTTCAAACACTATTGTTGAAGCTCATGAACAATATCAAGAGAAAAACCCTAGAATTTCCCAACCATCCTTTTCAATATGAAGAGAGAAAACATCAGTGGAATACTTGTACAAGTTGGAGAACCATGAATATGTGGGTCCTATTGAATCCTGGTTATAAAACATTATCAACACACCCCATTCCCTCATCATTCAACAACATTTGGTACCATACCAATTAAAGAAAGTAGTTTCTCATACTCTCATATGTGTTGAAGCTTACATTTTGACCCTTAGTGTGAGTAAGTTCAATATTATGTTATGCACATGGTTAGACTGGAAGTAATTCTACACTTGAAGGAGATCTTCCTCTCTCTAAATTAGGTTAGGTTATTATAAGACTAATGAATAAAAATTTCATCTAAAATAAAATAATTACAACAACACTCTTGGAACTGGAATTCCCCAAGGCACAACTATTAAATTTTTAATTATTATGCACTCTTGTGGTAAGTCTTGTTAGAAGAAATTCACTCTTAATACCTCATATCTTGTAAAGTGATATTTTTCATTTATTGGGTGGTTATTCTTCATATTGTTTAGTCATCCATGGATTCATTTAGGGGATTTGTCATTGTTATGCTTAATACTTTCCATTCACAAGCCAAAACCCTAACCTTGGCCTAGTCATTCTAACAAGTTGATGTCCAAGAAACCTTTTCAAGTTTATCTTAGAAGGTATTGTTAAAAAACATCCTATGATAGACCACTGTTGTAAAAACCTAATGAGTTCTCATGAGAACCCTAGCATGATTAACTCGAGGAATCTTTCAGTCATTATCTGAGATTATTTCTTTAAAATGAGTCTTTAGGGTAGCAATACCAACTAGTGAATCTTATTCATTAAAAGATTTCATGCCATCAAGGGCTCTTAAGGAGTACATTTTCCTCCCCACCTATTAAGTAACCTCTTTAAATTTAATCATAATAAGAATTTATTTTAACATAAAGGGATTAATTGAAGGATAAGAAGTCCCATTACGAGCTAACCTACCATGATCATATGTCCTAACAAGAATGAAATTATTGCTACTGGTCACCAAGCCATGGTCATAGATTTCAGTTGAAAAGCTGGAAGACAAGAGGTATCATCACATGCCGACTTGTTCACTCTTGTTAGTTCTTGTGAATGGGACTGTCATTAGTTGGTTACCAAGCCAGGACAATGACCTTTAGTTAATTTCTAGAAAAATGTAAATGATTTCAATTGAATATGAATCTATATCTAATAGATGGGACATATACATTTCGTTGGGTTAAAAGGTATCCATGTCGAGGCTATAGATTCCTTCTGACAACAACGGCCATGATTTACTTGGTCATCTGTCCCTGAACTCATTATCATATCTATCTGAGAATAGATTTAATATCCTCATGGTATTATGCTTTGGAGTTTTATCTTTTGGAATAATTTGGTTTCTATGGATGTGGGACCCTTAGTGAAGGTGATTCACTTTGCTTGACAGAGAAGAGCATCAACTACATGCCTAAATAATGGTAAGATAGACACCCTGGGAAGATTAAATTTTGTCATTTTTATTTTTCCATGTTTTCATCTATCTTTAACACCATGGATGTGAAATTATGTAACTTTTATTTGTAATGAGGATATTGAGGTGAATACTTACTGATTTGGACTATAATTGAGATGTTTTTTAGAAAATTTTACTAGTTGGTTATTTTATTCAGTGATAACAATATCCTTAAAGTTTGGCATTCCTATGAAAACCCTAACCTCCAATTTTTTTTAGATCAATATTAATGAATAAAGAATCTAGCACAAAACTCAACAAAATGTATTTTTCTTAGAACAATGATATATAAGAAAAGGAATTTTGTCTATACAAAGTTGTAGGAACATTATTGTAATTGAAAGGTGACCCATAAATGTTTCAATTTTGGTTTTTTGCAAGGGAACATCAGTAAAACAGTTGATTTGCTTGCATGAGGACATGCAAGATGATCAACATGGGGGGATGTCGGGCCTTGAAATTGTTGTACTTAATGCATCTGTTTACCCATATGGTGCCCTGCTTATTCCCTTATTTTATTGGCTTATGAATTTCTACTTGCACTTCTACATAATTTTGATGCAACAGCAAAGATTAGTGCTTGGTTTTTATTTTATCTAAGAACCCCTTCGTTATATGCATTTTTTAGGACTAATGTTCATTAAAAAATTGTTAATGTAGATTGTCTTGTTCCTACATTGCATAGGGATCCTGCACCAAGTATATGTGGACCACTTCATCATTTAAGCTTGCCACGAAGGAAAATGCTAGCTAGTGGTACAAACATGCACTTGGTACTATTAATGAGCCTATTTGACAATCAAAGGTGCACTTATCTTTCACTGACAGGTTCCTGCACTAAATAACAACATTCCTACACCAATTTGGGGCTTTCATACATTGGCCAATCTTCGGGAAAAACTGAAAATGGTTTTTATTGAAAATGATGTTTTAACACTTCCACATGAGTCAAAATGCACCCAGGTCATACCGATGGATTTTTAGAAATTAATTAATGCTACATTCCCAAATTCACACAATTTTCAAACTACCAACTTTCTCCTCAATTTCCATTCATATGTGTTATCGGGAAATCTAGTGTCTATGCAGAGCTGCTAGTCCCACTAAGATGGGTAGCTATCTTAGAAACAAACAGATTAAAGTTACTTTCATTTTCCTTTATGAGAAGTAGATAGGAGAGGATCAAAGAATACCAACCTCAATTTTTCGCTCGGTTCCTTGCTAGTTCCTTCTCCTCACCGACAGGTCTTTGCCGCTTCTCCCTTGACCACTCCGCTTCAAAGAGTACCTGTAAAGTCAAAGCAGCATAATACCTTCAAAGTGCGGAGATTTACAATCATAAGCAATATAGGACCAGATATATATTAACCACACAAATGCATATACTACTAGACATACAAGAATGTGGAGGAAAACTTGAATAGCTTTATTGATGTGAAGATTAGAAGAGAGGATTACAACCCGTTGATCTGACCCAGCATCATCTTCCCAGCATGAAATCCCTTCTTCACCTCATGAAAAGCTTAGATCACCCAAAACTATGATATTCCACCAAGAAACCAACAACACTTCCTTACAAGATACAAAATTCTAGCGTTTGGATATCTAGGATCAGGGATCCATATATAGATGATTGCAGGGAGGTGAGTCAGCTTCTGGGATTTTGATTAGTGTCTTCTCTCTGATAGTTCTTGATTCCACTTGGAGATTGATGATCCCTTACTCATCCCTGGGTGAATTCAGAGAGGCAAGTGTCACAGGAGAAGTTTCTGGAAGATTCCATGATCATCCACCTTGCAAACTGTCTCTATCATTTGTCCATTCTCGCCCATCGCACCCTACAGAAGGGCTTTCTAGTATGCATCACACCTTTTACACTGGGTAGGTGAGATGCATTGCACCCTTAGCACTGAGCAACCTGTATGGTCCAGTTTTGACCAATTCTGAGCAGTTTTTTGTGGAGAACTTCTGGGAGATGATGTAATCAGCTGACCTTTTTTCTTTAGGGAATGAAACAACACTTTTAGGGACTCAAAGGCCCTTGGTTTATGGACATATATGATTGGGTTTGCAGTGCTCAAAAATGTCTATAACAGTTGCCCCCTAAAGCATGAGGTCGTTAATCTTTTAATGTTGGGTGAAATTCTTTATCATGAGGATCCGAGGTTTTTCGAACTAGAAGGCGACCTGTAATAAGATACAATACAATACATTATCTTCATAACATTGTCATGATCTAGCTGAGGTAGGCATTCCCATGCTCAAATTTATAAATTCATTTTCATGTACATAAGACAGACAACCCTCTGTGTGGCAGACTGATGATTCTGATAGAGCCATCATCCTTTGATTCGAATGATCATCTATGCAGCAATGATGTACATTTGATGTCTTTATTTTCCTAAATATATCGCAGCCTAGATGGATGAAACTAGATCTGGGGTCTTCAAACTCGTCCAATCTTCGCCCAAAGTACAAATCGATCCATGTGAAAAAATGTTCTGGAGTCGAACATGGAAAGACATCGCCTGATTACCAGCCAATGATGTAAGTTGTTAACAGGCGCGAGAGGAATCACCGATAATGATGATGACCCTCAAAGTATGACAGTACAATTCGCGTGGTATGAAAATGGGAGTTGGCGTCGAACACCACGCAAAATCTCTTGGTCAAGGCCATTGATGTAAACCTGTCGCCGAAAGTGAGAAACTTGTCATTGAGGCATGCAAGCTTCAAAGTACTGAAAGGGGTGTTCCTAGGTCGACTTCTTGGATAATGAGCTGATGTCGACAAGAAGTGACCCATTGTAGGAGGGCCTTAATGAATCCCACATCTATGACACGGAACAGAGAAAATGACTTTTGGAGGTGAAAACGATCTGATGATACAGGGTTCAGGGTGGCAGTCATGAAAGAATGAAACGTAAAGGTATTGCAGCAGATGAGACACAAGATGGGTTGGTGAATTCTCTGATCGAATTCTCTTGAACATATCGGAGACACTGAAATGGATTTGTAGCGTTAACCCCAAAGATGGATGGTACGGTGGACCAATGGTAATATGACCAATGAATGGAATAACCCAACCCGACTCAATCATGGTGACGGAATGAAAGTGTCATGTTCAAGAGCGACTCGCTACCAATAAAGTTTCTTCAAGTTTTCTTCTCAATTTTTCCCCAATCATTGCTGACCAGTACCTCTTTATTTTTATCAAGCTTGAGGAGGATAACATATGCTTGTTCTATAATTTTCCCTTCGGGCAAACCTGTCGCTATGTTTTAACGAGCCTAGCGACAATGAAACTCATTCTTGTCTGCATGTACAAGTTTGTCGCTATTGGTTTTAATGAGTTTAACAACAAAGACAACTCAGTCCTCTTTCAATTTTAGAGAGTTTGAAAAGGGACGGAAAGGAAAATCCAGTGATCCTTTTTCGTCATGTAATCCTTTAAGTCCGAAAAAGTATAAAATAATACGAAAGGTATGAATTTTTGATAGTTTTAATGAGCCGAACAAGACAAGCACTTGATCTTTTTGTGTAATAATCTCTCAGGTCCAAAAAGATTAAAATCTAGAGGAGGGATAGTACTCCCAGTAGCTTTAACGAGCTGGAGAGTCCAACTTCTCAGCAATCTTTTCATATTTTATGAGTCAGACGAAAAGAGCTTAAAGGAGACTCATTTCTTGAGGAACGAGTGATATTTTCGGGTAGCAGTTGATTCCAGGTAAGGTTTGGAATTTTCCAATCACGGCAGTGTCACAAGGATGGCTAACAAGATCACTCATTGCAATTGTTCCTCATAAGGGTAAACAATCAAATGGAGGCGTATGATCGGCTAAAACAGAGTGGAGGTGATGATAAGAACACGACCAAGGCTCAAAATCTGATGATAATGCATTCACAATGGTTATTTACTGGAGGTTGGTTCATTTTTTAATGAGCTTAAACTCTGGTGGAACATTTGCTCATTGCTAGGTTTAATTTTTAACGAGCTTGAACTTTGCGTAAAACTGCTCGTGGCGGGTTTATTTTTTAACGAGCTTGAACCCTGTGGTAACACTGCTCGTGATAAGTTTGCATGCCCCCAGCATAATAACGCAAATCGAGGTGCATGCCCCCCAAGCTTCATTGCATTCAACACGGTGGTTGGAATGAAGGTTTACCTTCGAGATCTTTGAAAGAATCGACTTGGATTTTACGAGATCGTAATAACGACTCAATTTGGAAATGGAGTCGTTTCATTTTTTAATGGTTGACACAGTAAAATAACTATCCTCATAATCCACCGTATTTACAGTATTTGATAGAAAATCAAAAACTGAAGGATGATTAAGGTTGCTGGAATAATCTTCGTGGTAATCCGGAATATGGGAATGATGGTGGTAATCTTCCCATGGTGCCTCTCCTATCATCATTGACGGATTGATTCCTTCGTCTGTAGAATCTACATGCGACCAAGGATCTGAAGAGGTGCCATATTCCTTAGACCTATCTATCCAAATGCTCAATGATCGTTGATTTGGGTTTGCCCCCCAGGCCAAGAAAATTGATTGCTACAATATTTCTAAAATGGCAATGATCCATGCTGTCAAAATGTTCAGGAATCTTCTGAATCTTTTAGGTATAGAAGGTATCATATTACAGGTTTCCACCGTGGCCACTTCCACCAAATTACTCGAAGGCGGTAGGGTGAAAGTACCCATTAAGGCAGGGTCTTTTAGGAGGCGTACTCCGATATTTTGAAGCGGATGATTGCTTCCGTGGATCATTGGAATGCTTCCCGTAACTTGTGAACTGTTGGGGAGAAATGTTTGTTGGTCGACAATTGTAATTCCTCCTTGGAAGGGAAATGAAATCTTCCTGAAGTAGGTCGACACAACAGTAGCCATGGCGTATATCCAGGGCCTCCCCAGTAGGATGTTGTAATCAAGGTTTCCGTCGATAACTTCAACATCAATTTCTACTGTTTTCCCCCCAATTCGACTTGTAAGTTTCTTAAAATCCCGTATGGGGTGTATGTTCATCCATCAAATGCTTTTAATGTCATCGACAATCACGGCAAGGGTGGAGATCCTAAAGTTTTCCAGCAACTCATCGGCATAATACATGTAGATGCCCCCTCATCAATAATTGTTCGATGAACAGTTTTCTTGAGGGCTTTCACTTGAATAAGGAAAGTTATTTGAGTTGGTAACTGAGGGTCATATCCTTTGTGACTAAAGGACGTAAGATTGGAATCCGTTGGGTCAATCCCACCTATCGCTGATAATAAAGCCTGCTTTTGGGAGGGGCAATTTTGCAGTACCTCAAGTGTTGACATAGTGGACGGTGATTGGACCAGATCCTCCACTATATTATGATGTTGTGCTGCTCTGGCACGAGGATTAAATGTCGATTTGTGTACTACTCCATTTGTTGGTTTTATCGTTAGCTCAGGAGTGATGGGTGGCACAACTTCGGTCGAAGTTGTTGTCGAACTACTAGGTTGATCATTATCCTTGTTGTTCAACATCTGTGGATTCCCATAATCTTTATTCCTTGTCGATATCAAAGCATCATTTTGCTTCTTCGAAACAGACAACATTAGCACCTGGGATGGCATGCATTGTCACTAGCAACCATATTTGTTCCTGGATTCGGAAATGGATCAGTCAATACTGTCGAGGTTTTTGAACTCTTTAATAATTTTCTAAGCTCGGCTTTGTATGGACAATCTTTCGTTCAATGATCCTCATCACATATAAAGCATGGATGACTTGGTTTCCTATCTCTAGGAGGGTTTGTAGAATATTTTTCAGGAGACAACTCCTCCTGTTTCTTCTTCTTCCCTTTCTTTTTCTTCTTGCCTCCTGCTTGCTTTGGTTCTTTGCCTTTGTCAGTCAACACGGCATTCACCTCTGAGGTGAGAAGTTCTTCATTTGCATTTTGACTTGAAACTGTATGGGCCTTCTTTGATGTAGCCTTTACGATTTTCGTGCTAGTCGTACCTATCACGCCATTGCCAGCATGAGAGTCTTTGTTTGATTTAGGAGGGGGAGGAACGGAAAATTCCGGTCTAGGAGCATCATGGATTTTATCGTAGAGCATGCCAGACTGAGTATATATCAAGTCTAGATATTGTGCACAAGCAATAACTTGCTCTTCAGTGACGACTCCTCCCTTTGCCACATCTTCCGTAATAGAAGGTACAATGACTTAATAAACCATTCAGCTAACAACTAATCAGGAACATATGTTTTTACCATTCTACGACGACGTCGCCACTCATGAATATGATCAGATATGTGAGTGGCCGTCGTTTGTTTGAAATTGGTAAGAATCTCTATTCCCGTTTCGTACCTTATAGGTAACTGAAAATGGGTTAAAAAGGTTGTGGCTAGGGTACTGAATGTTGGAAATAATACTGAGAGGGGGGGTGAATCTGTATTATCAAGTTCTTTTAATAAATCTTCCTTATTTATACTTTGAATTATTTTTGCATGTCAGTACCATAAAATAATGAGCATGAACAAAAAAAATAGATAGTCACACCAAAGAACACCAGATATAAGGTGGAAACCCAATGTGGGTGAAAACCACCTGCTGCAATGTGTCTCTATCTTCTTTCAATTTAGAAACTCCTTTTACAATGGTTTTGTACAGGTGCAGTCCTTTACCAGTACGCAGGCTGCAACCTGCAGAGAGCTACAACTCTCTCTCGTTTTCCAGTCTCTCCTGGAAGGGAGCTACAACCCCCTACTTCTTTTCTTTCAAGGACCACTTTTCATAAATTTTCAAACTGGATCCATAAACATCAAGAGATCATCAAGTACAAGTAAATCACCCAGTCAACTGTAGTAACCAGATCAATAGTAACAGTAAACTAAACCCAGAACACCTTATCAATAGAGAAAAGTCAATCAAATAAATGCCTTAATGCAGATCCGCAGTTTTTCTTTATCTGGCCTGCGTGGTTCCGCACTTCACCTTCTGCTCCCCTGCGTATACCCGCAAAGAGCCTTCTACTGCACCACGTACCCACGCACTATTTCTTCAATCACGCCGCGTACTGATACTGTAGCCACGCACCCACAGATGTTATCGCGTCGCATACTACTACTGTAGCCACGCACCCACAGATGCTATCGCGCTGCGTACCTACGCACCTGCGGCTTCTGAAGGGCCACGTACTTTCACTGTGCCTATGCACCTGAACCTCTGTCACGTTGCGTACCCACGCACTACACCTTCTTCTGCTCTGCGTACCCACGCACTGCTCCTTCTTCTGCTCTGCGTACCCACGCACTTGCACCGTTAATCACCTGCGTACCTCTGATTAGGGCTAAATTGGAAGTTCCCCCAGTGTGCCACAGATCTGATCATGCGCCCGAGAGATCACGCTTCATAGATTCAATTTCAACTTCACTTTTATATAGATCAAGCTTTTAAAATGATAACCCAATATTTCAGATCTTAAGATATTCAATTTTTAAAAGATGTCTTAGCCAAGTGATCTCCTTCCCTATTTATAGTCAAGCCCTTATTCACACCATGGGACAAAACCATCAATAACCAATACAAGGGATCCAAACCGGGGCTAAATTGATCCTATACCACGGGCTAAAACCATAGAATCAAGAACGGCGGGCTAAATACCACAGGCAAAACATAAGAAACCCCACGTGAGCACGCTTCTCTGCCTTGAAGTGAGTGAACTGGGGGTATGCACCTCATGAACGGGTGACCTGCGTGTATGAACACACTTCCTGGCCGACATACCTGCGGGTACGCACCTTCTGAACCATTCACCTGCGTACCACTTAATTTCCAACATTTTGAGAGCCTGATCAGAGCATTGCCACTTGAGGGTGTTGCCATCAAGTACAACATCTGTAACATAGAGCCATACCAGAATCATAATGCCAACAATCTCCCCCTTTGGACTTGATGGCAACCTCAAGATCTTCAACGTCATTCTCCCCCTTTGACATCAAGGGCAAAGGGTTATGCTCCCCCTAAGAACATGCTCCCCCTGACTATAAACCAGATCTGCAAATAAGAATCATAATCCACCAAACACCATAAATGATCATGAAAGAGATAGAGACATATTGCAGCAATATTCAGACCAGCATCCATGATCTCCTTATGTACTTCCTCCATAATGCCAACAATGCATTATATGCTCCCCCTGAACCTGTGCCATTCGATCTTCGATCAATCCGAAACCCAGCACATGTACGCATATACCCCAGATGAGTCTTGCGTACAACCAACCATCAGAAGAGATTCAACAACAAGATGATGCATCAACAACCCCCAGCTTTTGCCTGAGGTATTCAAAGGTCTCCCTGGGCAATGGTTTGGTGAGTATATCAGCAACTTGTTCCTTAGAAGGAACATACTCCAACTTGACCTTTTGTTCAAGTACTTGTTCCCGGAGAAAATGACACTTGATCGGTATGTGCTTGGTCTTTTAATGCATGACTGGGTTCTTTGAAATGCTGATTGCACTTGTATTATCACATAAGATGGAGATGGGTGGTATACAAGTGATTTGAAAATCCTGCAAGGTCTGCATCATCCAAAGGAGTTGAGTGCAGCAAGATGCAGCAGCAACATATTCCGCTTCAGCTGTAGACAAGGCAATCGAACTCTATTTCTTGCTGAACCAAGATACTAATCTGGAACCCATAAAGAATGCACCACCACTTGTGCTCTTCCTGTCATCCACGCTTCCGGCCCAATCTGCATCTGTATAAGCATGAAGTGTGAGATTTGTATCTCTAGGATACCATAAGCCATAGTTTTGAGTTCCTTGAAGATATTTGAAGATTCTCTTTACTGCCTAAAGATGAGTTTCCTTTGGATTTGCCTGAAATCTTCCAACTATTCCTACTACATGCATTATGTCTGGTCGAGTACTTTTCAAATAAAGTAGACTTCCAATCATAGATCTGTAGGTTGGTTGATGCACTGCTGCTGATTCATCATTTGCACTGAGGCTACATCCTGTGACCATGGGTGTACATACTGGTTTTGCATCTTCCATGCCATATTTCTTCAAAATCTGCTTGAGATACTTGGTTTGAGACAAAAATATCCCTCCTTTTTGTTGGATTTGCAAACCAAGAAAATATTTCAGTTCTCCCAGCAAGGACAATTCGAATTCTTTCTGCATTACCAAGGCAAAGCTTTGACTCATAGCTTCTTCATTGCTGCCAAAAATAATGTCATCTACATACACAACCAGTATTAGCAATTTGTCGTTTTCAACTTTTATATAAAGATTGCTATCTGCTGATCCTTTTGAAAAACCTTGTTGATGAAGATATTTGTCCAAACGATAGTACCAAGCCCTCGGAACTTGTTTGAGACCATAGAGAGCCTTTTTCAATCTGCATACAAGATTTGGATCATTTCCAAGAATGAAACCATCTGGCTGCTCAATGTATACTTCTTCTTCCAAGTCTCCTTTCAGAAAGGCTGATTTCACGTCCATTTGAAATACTTTGAAGTTTTGAAAGCTTGAGAGGGCAAGGAACATTCTGATGGCCTCAAGTCTTGCAACAGGAGCAAAAATTTCTTCAAAATCTATTCCTTCTTGTTGCGCATACCCTTTACAAACAAGTCTGGCCTTGTTTCTAATTACTTCTCCATTTTCATTCAATTTATTTTTGAAGACCCATTTTGTTCCTATAACATTCTTATCCTTTGGTCTAGGAACCAGCTCCCAAGTGTTGTTCTTTTCAATCTGCTCAAGTTCTTCATCCATTGCTTTGACCCAACATTCATCTTTGCATGCCTCTTTCACATTTTGTGGTTCAGTGGAAGAGAGTAATGCCAAATAGCTTGAAGCTTCTGCAACTGTTCTTCTTGTTTGTACACCTGCTTCTTTCTGCCCCAAAATCTGAGATTCTGGATGATTCTTCTGAACATATCTGGATGGAGTCTTCTCTTCTATCCTTATCTGCTCCTCTGGTTCTTCTTGAGGTTCTTCTTCTTCATCATTCTGTCTTTGAGGGTAGTCTTCATCTTCTTCGATATCTTCATGATTTACTTGCTTAGGAATGTATCCCTTCTCATCAACCACTACATCAATGCTGTCAAGAATTCTTCCAAGTCTTTTATTGTAGCACTCGTATGCTTTGCTGTGTGGAGAATAACCAAGAAGAATGCCTTCATCTGCTCTAGGTTCAAGTTTGCCAAGTTGCTCATCAGTATTCTTAATATAGCATTTGCTCCCAAAGATTTTGAAGTGCTTTACCGAAGGTGTCTCACCATACCAGAGCTCATGAGGGGTTTGAGTGCTGTTCACCCGGACATTTTTTTTGTTGAAAATAACAACCGCAGCATATGCAGCTTCACCCCAGAAAGTTGCGGGAGTTCCAGACTCATCAAGCATAGCACGAGCCATTTGTTGGACTGTTCTGTTCATTCTTTCCACAACTCCATTTTGCTTAGGAGTTCTAGCTGTAGAGAATTCTCTTCTTATCCCATGTTTTTCACAAAAATTGAAAAATTCATTTGAGGTAAACTCCCCACCTCTGTCGGATCTGAGGCACTTAATTTTGTATCCTGATTCATTTTCAACCAAGGCTTTAAAGGATTTGAATTTTTTGAATGCTTCATCTTTGTGCTTCATAAGTCCTAACCAGACAAACCTGGAGAAATCGTCAATGAATAATATCAAGTATTCTTCTCCTCGAGGTGTCCTTTTCCTGAATGGACCACATGTATCTGTATGTACTAGCTCAAGAGGCATGCTAGCTTATCCTTCCTTCTCCAGAAAGTTAGTTCTGGTTTGCTTTCCAAACTGACATGATTTGCATATGGTGTTGTCTGGAATTTTGATATCTGGAAGACCACGAACTGCTTGATATTTGCATGCTTTCCTTATTTGTGAAAAGCTTAGATGCCCCAACCTCCGGTGCCATAACCAGTGTTCATCATCCTTGCTTAGATAGCATTGTTGCTGTCCTTCTTCAAATATGTATAGATTATTTGGAGTTCTTTCACCTTTGATCATTGTTTTACCTGTATCAAGATCACCAACAAGACATCCATTTGATCTAAATATCACCTCGGTTCCTTGATCACACATCTGGTTGACACTCAGAAGATTATGCTTCAATCCATCAACATACAAAACATTTCCAGCTTTGACCTTTTCTTTTAACTGAGCAGTGCCTTTTCCTTTTATGGCTGCAGAAGTATCATTTCCAAAAGAAACTTTATTTCCCTTTTCTAAAGCAGAATATGATTCAAGTTTTTCTTTATCACCTGTCATATGCTTCGAACATCCACTGTCAATGTACCATAGATTTTCCTGTCCTTTTGCATAAAATGCTATCCCACATCTTTCTGTTTGTGGTTCCTTTATTCTCCATGTTTTGGTGCTTGAGGCTTGTTCCTTTGGCTGCTGAAACTTGCTCCTGCATTCAGAATCTTCATGACCAAAGTTATTGCAAATAGAACATTCAACTTCATTTTCAAGAGCCAAAAAGTTGTTATAGGTCCTTTTTGTAATCCCGGTCATACTTCTTTGTTTTTGGGCTTCTCTAGTCATGATTGTTTTATATGCAACACATTGAGCTGCTTTGTGACCAAAGTTATGGCAAGAGAAACATTGTCCATTGAAGAAATTTTTGCGGTTATCAAATCTTCCGGCCAAATGATTGTAATTTCTATTGTCATCCATTCTTGAAGCAAATTGAGAGGATTTTACCTGTGGCTGGTTGTAGCTTTTGTTCATCCTTAAGACGGATTGCCCCTGGTTTACCTGATAGTCTGTTCTTGATGTAATTCGTCCCTGCTTTACCTGGTGATCTCCATTGTGCTTTTGCTCATTCCTTCTTGCTGCATCAAGATAACTCTTTGAGGTGGATGCTTGAGAAGTTTCTCCATTATACCCCAGACCTGTCTTGTTTAGTGGAGAACACTGTACATTGATGATCTCATCCAGAGTTTCAGATCCTTTGACAAACTTAAGATTAATAGCCTTTGTTTTCTCAATCTCTTTTCTAAGACCAACAATTTCACCTTCTAACTTTTCAAGATATTTTTCTTTTTCATCAATTTGAAATTGTAGAGTATCAATGATCATATTCTTTTCTTCTATACATGTCTTGAGTCTAGAAATTTCTTCATGAAAGCTATCCACATCTATAGCATCCATGTAATCATCATCTTCAAATGCCATTAAAAGTTTATAGTCATTACCTCGTTCATCTTCATCACTATTTGATAGATCATCACTATCTTCATGAGTGTAGTAGCTTTTCTTATTTGCATTCTGTTTCTTGCTCCATCTAGCAGGTTCCTTTCCTTTGTCAATCTTATCCTTATGAGGACATTTCGCAGCATAATGACCTACTCTTCCACAAGCAAAACATTTAAAAGGTAACTTACCTCTGAACCTTCCAGTACCCCGTTGAAGATTTCTGACAAAGTTTGATTCTTCTTCTTCTTCTGGTGCGTGACTTGCTTCATAGTAGTTTTCTTTGCCTGAAGCCTTGAAAGCAGCTTCTCTCCTGTCTGATGGACCTCCTTTTCTCATTTCATAAGCAGTTAGAATTCCGTGTAGCTGAGACATAGTAAGAGTTTGTAGATTTTCCTTTTCTTCTATTGCAGACACTTTAGATTCAAACTTGGGGGACAATGATCTTAGAACTTTTTCAACCACAATAGCCTCTTTTATTTCTTCACCCAAGTTTTTCATGCAATTAACAATCTCGTCTACTCGAAGAAAATAGTTAGCCACAATTTCATCATTATACATTCTGAGATTCTCATACTGAATCCTGAGGGTTTGAAGTTTAGCACGCTTTACCTGTTCATCTCCTTCGTAGCTCAAGACAATCTTGTCCCATATTTCTTTTGCAGATTTATATTGCATTACCTTCACGAATTCCGTTTGAGATAGGCATCCCAGCAGAGTATTAACTGCTTTAGCATTTGTTTCATATTTCTTCTTTTCGGCCGAATCTGTAGGAGTAGCTGAAGGAAAAGTGTAGCCTGTATCTATGATATCCCAAACTTCTGTACCAAGAGATTGAAGATAGGCAGTAACTCTTACCTTCCAATAATTGAAGTTTGTCCCATCAAACATTGGTGGCCTGATTGATGCTTCCCTCTCGTAGTTGCTCATGATGAGTGATCTTCCTTCAAGCGATCAAGCTTCTCTGAAGGACCTGCTCTGATACCAATTGTTGGAAATAATACTGAGAGGGGGGGTGAATCAGTATTATCAAGTTCTTTTAATAAATCTTCCTTATTTATACTTTGAATTATTTTTGCATGTCAGTACCATAAAATAATGAGCATGAACAAGAAAAACAGATAGTCACACCAAAGAACACCAGATATAAGGTGGAAACCCAATGTGGGTGAAAACCACCTGCTGCAATATGTCTCTATCTTCTTTCAAATTAGAAACTCCTTTTACAATGGTTTTGTACTGGTGCAGTCCTTTACCAGTACACAGGCTGCAACCTATAGAGAGCTACAACTCTCTCTCGTTTTCCAGTCTCTCCTGGAAGGGAGCTACAACCCCCTACTTCTTTTCTTTCAAGGATCACTTTTCATAAATTTTCAAACTGGATCCATAAACATCAAGAGATCATCAAGTACAAGTAAATCACCCAATAAACTGTAGTAACCAGATCAATAGTAACAGTAAACTAAACCCAGAACACCTTATCGACAGAGAAAAGTCAGTCAAATAAATGCCTTAATACAGATCCGCAGTTTTTCTTTATCTAGCCTGCGTGGCTCCGCACTTCACCTTCTGCTCCCCTGCGTATACCCGCAGAGAGCCTTCTACTGCACGGCGTACCCACACACTATTTCTTCAATCACGCTGCGTACTGATACTGTAGCCACGCACCCACAGATGCTATCGCACCGCGTACTACTACTGTAGCCACGCACGGATAGATGCTATCGTGCTGCGTACCTACGCACCTGCGGCTTCTGAAGGGCCGCGTACTTTCACTGTGCCTATGCACCTGAACCTCTGTCGCGCTGCGTACCCACGCACTGCCCCTTCTTCTGCTCTGCGTACCCACGCACTGCTCCTTCTTCTGCTCTGCGTACCCACGCACTTGCACCGTTAATCACTTGCGTACCTCCGATTAGGGCTGAATTGGCAGTCCCCCCAGTGTGCCACAGATAGTCAGATGCCCAGATCTGATCATGCGCCCGAGAGATCACGCTTCATAGATTCACTTTCAACTTCACTTTTATATAGATCAAGCTTTTAAACTGATAACCCATTATTTCAGATCTTAAGATATTCAATTTGCAAAAGATGCCTTAGCCAAGTGATCTCCTTCCCTATTTATAGTCAAGCCCTTATTCACACCATGGGACAAAACCATCAATAACCAATACAAGGGATCCAAACCAGGGCTAAATTGATCCTATACCACGGGCCAAAACCATAGAATCAAGAACGGCGGGCTAAATACCACGGGCCAAACATAAGAAACCCCACGTGAGCGCGCTTCTCTGCCTTGAAGTGAGTGAACTGGGGGTACACACCTCATGAACGGGTGACCTGCGTGCATGAACACACTTCCTGGTCGGCGTACCTGCGGCACCTTTTGAACCATTCACCTGCGTACCACTTAATTTCCAACATTTTGAGAGCCTGATCAGAGCATTGCCACCTGAGGGTGTTGCCATCAAGTACAACATCTGTAACATAGAGCCATACCAGAATCATAATGCCAACACTGAAGTTATCAAACGAAGCTCTAGGCAATTCGATATACCATTTTGTTGTCGGACCAGTTAACGTTCGCTAAAAAAGGTGAAGCCTAATCGAATCATCATTTAGAGTGTTAGATGAACACCACAGATGAAAGGTCATCACATGATTCGATGGATCTTCACCCGGATTTCCATTAAATTTAGGAATATCTGACGGAAGTTTATGTGGAATCGCCGGCCACCAAAGGGCATAAGAAATTGGATCGTTTGTTAGCCGATTTAGATCTGGCAACTCTAAAGTTGCCACAAAGGGCAACTGTTGATTCAGGTTCGGTGAAGCATACCCAGGATAAAATGGGATCGCCTGAGCAGTGGGTCTTTGCATACCAGCATAGTGCATTTGATGCTGATAACTTTGGTAAGGTTGATGGGCATAACCACTATGAAACGGTTGATGTTGACCGTTTTGAATATACGGCTGCCCATTACTTGCAGAGATTTGGTGCTCAGATCCTTGGTAAACTTGTTGAAATTGAGGTTGTTGATATTGTACTAGCCATGGTTGTGAAACCATTTGCTGTTGTCCAATACTGGCTATTTGACCAAGATGAGGGATGATGGTACCTGTTTGAGCCTGGGTCACTCCAGTTAAGGAGCCACTAATCGATGATTGTGGTGGCGTTGTAGAGACAAGAGGCTATTGTATTGCGACCTGAGAAACTTGAGGTTGGAATACAACAGCCAACGCTTGTACTTGCGACACCATCACAATAGCTGGTATAGTGGGGATATTTGACATAGGCTGACTTTGTTGCATTAAGTATACAACTCTTGGTTGTTGAGGCAGTATTGGCACCCAACCACTGGATGTAAATCCAGCATAACCCAAATCCTATTGCGAACCCCCATATGGTTGTTCTTCCAGAGGAAACAATGAAAGGGCGTACTGCCCCCCATACGGTGAAAATCTAGTGCTCAAAGGGATCATTTGCCTTTGGGGACCAGATTGCCCAAATCGATGTTGTTGCGAAGGATCAATTTTTTGAGATTCGACATAAGAGATTCTAGATATTAATCCAGACGAACAAACGAGAACAGACCATACTGTCGAAACAGTCCCTGGACAGACTCCATCTAGCAGTTGAGAGCTAGTTGGGACAGATGGTATTCCATCGAACATCGTTGGAGTAGCAACAGAAGATTTTGCCGCTACTGTATCAGATGACACAGTCCTAGATGTCGACGGTTGTTCAGACATAACTAGTCTATCCAAAAGACTTCCTAGCGACTCTACAGGAACTTGTGATTCTACAGGAACTTGCAATGAAGAGAGACCAACTTATGTTGAAGAAGGATATAGGGTAATCCCAACTCCAAAATGCAATGGAGTACTTGATGGAGGATCCTACACAATCTCTTGTATAGCAATCAATCCAGGTGGAAGAGGTAGACTGTCAGGTCCGTAATATATTTTTGTTACTGAAGAAGGTATAAATTCTGCAGCGACAGATGTTGGGGGGACAACACCTTCCGAATCAGCTGTAGATGAGGCTGGTTCAGGAATAGAAATGTTTATCGCTACACTAGGATCAATTCTAATGCCCTCTTGTGGCTGCGGAACTTCTTCTGTAGAGGCAGGAATACTAGAAATGTTCGGAGTAACCGAAGTCCCTGAGGATGTTGGAGCAGAAGTTCCAATGAAACCAGGGGACTTTGACTCAGTCAAATGAGTTCGCTTCATCCGGAGTGGTTTCATTTCCGGAGTCAAAAATGGTTGACTCGTTAATCTCCTCAAACGACGGGGTTTCGATTGACTTTCTTCAACGATTGCAGATTACTCGATCAACTCAAAATAAAGGGGAAAATGTTATTCCGAATTAAATGAATTTTAGATGCTTTGACGCAATTTGCTTTTTCAATTTTTAAGAGTTGAGAAAAAACTAAAGATGACTCTAGTCGCGTTCGATTTTTAATGAGCCTGGAGTGACAAGTTCTCAGATGGACCTTTTCCTTTAAGGAGTTTGAAAAGGGACGAAAGAGACTACTCTGGAAATCTAGATAGAGGGATTACCAAACCAATCGCAAAACTGCAGAATACTTTTTACGGTACGGCAGTCAATCTTCCCAAATGCTGTGTTCAATGCATTGTGATCGATAGGGTGGGAGACTCAGCTTCCTAAGGATAAAGGATATAGCCTATTGTGGTCTCCCAATATATACTCGACGGTACGTGGGAGCACAAGTCCATACTGGCACTTGTCGTCTCAAAGAGGAGGAATCACCCAACCAACAATGAAAGCGATAGTTACCTAGCTTTACGACGCCGGAATACGTCTCTAGCCTAGACTTCTAAATGTTGTGTGTTAGGTTCCAAATCATTTTTATGTTCATTGAATTTATTTTACAGTTGATCTTGCTTAAGAAATTTGCCTTTCAGGTTCACTGCGTGATGTAGATATATAATTCCTAAAATGCAGTCTAAGATGATAAACAATCGTTTAATCTTATTTTTGCAATGAAAATCCTAGCTACTAAGGAAAGAGAAATGAGATTCTTTCAACATAGAGCACAGAGCACACACTAGATGCATTGTCCTAAATCAAACCAATAAGTAGTCTAAATGCAAATGCACATGCATGTATTTGTTTTTCGCTTTCTTAATGTGTGAATGACAAAAAGAATACTGAGCACAAATCTGAATTATCTTTTCAAAGTAACAGTACTGACAAAATTCTCTTCAAAACGAAAGGAAGATAATGACGACACTTTGCGATTTTGAATCGAAAACTGCTTTCGATACTTGAAAAACTACTAATTCAAATCAAATACAAGAGTAACAGTATAATCGACCATCAAGAACAATAGGATTCTTTCCTTTTACTGAAAATGATGCTTGCGACACTTTCAAATCAAGAAATGACAGTTCGATTACGCTACTTCTTTATAAAAGATAACTGAAAATGGCGCAGAATACATAAAAACATTCACAGTTCTTTGCACGATGGAGGCGAAACGACGGAAAGGAAGGGAGTTTCCACAGTGGTATACTAATCATAGAAAGCAAAACTCCTGAATAAAGCTGAAGAGAGTGAACAAAGAAACCAAAATCTGGAAGCAGAAGAGGTCTTATCTGATCAGCGCACCTGCAACACAAGAAAAGTGTGATGCAGCGCACCTACTGCACACGGGAGGTCCAATGCATCCAAATTCCCAAGAGGAGAAAGTGCGATGGTCCAGGGACGAGACTTCAACTTGGTTTTTGGTCACAGTTTGCAACTTAGTTCAGGGATTTAGGTCGAGCTAATGATAGTCAGTAAATAGAAATCACAGGGGCTGATCTAATGAGGTTACTAGAGCCACGACCAGGGCAACTAGGATGTTTGCAAATCGATTGTTCAGTTTATAAACAAAACCTGGAGATAGAATGAAGCAGCATTGATCTACTTTGCACTTGCATAGCAAATGAAATTCAAAGGCTAGCTGGCTTGACTTCAGGCTCCGTCTATAAGTTTATAAAACAAAAAAAATATAGACAAGAAAACAATCTATTCGCTTCCCAGTGGAGTCGCCATTTTTTTATCGGGAAATCTAGTGTCTATGCAGAGCTGCTAGTCCCACTAAGGCAGGTAGCTATCTTAGAAACAAACAGATTAAAGTTACTTTCATTTTCGTTTATGATAAGTAGATAGGAGAGGATCAAAGAATACCAACCTCGATTTTTTGCTCGATTCCTTGCTTGTTCCTTCTCCTCACCGACAGGTCTTTGCCACTTCTCCCTTGACCACTACGCTTCAAAGAGTACATGTAAATTCAAAGCAACATAATACCTTCAAAGTGCAGAGATCTACAATCATAAGCAATATAGGAAAAGATATTTATTGACCACACAAATGCATATACTATCAGACATACAAGAATGTGGAGGAAAACTTGAATAGCTTTATTGATGTGAAGATTAGAAGAGAGGATTACAACCCATTGATCTGACCCAGCATCATCCTCCCAGCATGAAATCCCTTCTTCACCTCATGAAAAGCTTAGATCACCCAACACTATGATATTCCACCAAGAAACCAACAGCACTTCCTTACAAGATACAAAATTCCAGCGTCTGGATCTCTGAGATGAGGGATCCATATATAGATGATTGCAGGGAGGTGAGTCAGCTTCTGGGATTTTGATTAGTGTCTTCTCTCTGATAGTTCTTGATTCCACTTGGAGATTGATGATCCTTTACTCATCCCTGGGCGAATTCAGAGAGGTAAGTGTCACAGGAGAAGTTTTTGGAAGATTCCATGACCATCCACCTTGAAAACTGTCTTTTCCATTTGTCCATTCTCACCCATCGTACCCTACAGAAGGGATTTCCAGTATGCATCATACCTTTTACACTGGGTAGGTGAGATGCATCGCACCCTTAGCACTGAGCAACCTGTATGGTCCAGTTTTGACCAGTTATGAGCAGTTTTTTATGGAGAACTTATGGGAGATGATGTAATCAGCTGACCTTGTTCCTTTAGGGCATGAAACAACACTTTTAGGGACTCAGAAGCCCTTGTTTTATGGACATATATGATTGGGGTTGCAATGCCCAAAAATGTCTATAACAATATGAGAGTGAATCTCCAAATTCCAAAACATCAGTTTTGTTGAAAATATGGAAAATTAGGTTTCATTTGAACAAATTTCCACAATTTGTCATGGTTTGAGAGTTACCCAGAGGTCTTTGAGGCAGTTTTGTGAAAAATGCAGTTTTTTCTAGAATTTTAGGATCATGCCCAAAATGCTAAATTATGCACCAAATATTGATTTTTTTAATTGGATGATGACTAAACTAGACTTTTATCATTGGAAAATTTTTGGATCTTCATTTATTTGATTTTGTATTCACTTTTTAATGTAAAAAAAGTTATATAAACAAGGTTGTGGCTCCAAGCCTAAGGTGGACAACAATCCATTCTTGGTACTCTCATTTTGTTGAGGTGAGTGCTAGGGGTTCTACCCCCTTCCTCTGATCAAATGGAGCTAGACTAATAAATATTGTGATGTATTAAATACTGAGGTTTCATTAATAAAGTATCAATTCTAGGTTCTTCCTTCATCTTGTCATATATTGTTAATAGTTTTCTCTGGTCTACGATTTAACTTCTTTTTAAGGAGGGTGCAAGCTAGTTGTTTTGGGCCCAACCAATCCAACTTGTCACACCTTTTCTAGATTAGAACTGTGTGGTTTGTTGATTCTAAAAATAGTGTTAGTTTATTTATAGTGTGTATATATATCAACTGTGTGATTTATTGAATCTTGTGTCTGAAGTTTGTCTTTATGCTATGTCCTTGTGCTTTAACCTATGGTTATTTGGCACTTAAATTTGAAGGAAATTTTGGCTGTAACTTTAAAACATGCATATTATTTGAATGATTGTGTCACAAGGTTCAATTCATAATTTTCAAAGAATTCTGGTCTCTATAAATTTGGAGAATGCATTTGATATCTTGTTCAAGATTTTGCAATTATTTGATACCTCCTGTAGCTTCAGGCCAAAAATTAAGATCAACCTGTAACATTGGTTCCTAGATCTATCTTTGCTAGAAAATTGACACAATGTTTATATATTGAGTGGATCAATGAAGATTCAATATATTTCTTTGAACTTGGTAATACTGGCCCCATAAAGACTCAAGTTTAGAGAACATAAATAAACTTGTAGCTTCTTTAAATATTTATGCTTCTTTCCTATGTTGTGGCAAATCATTATTTTGGATCTCACAAGGACTTATGTCAACCATCATTTTATGTAATTCATATTCAAAGAAGGATTGATCTTAAGAATTGAAATGTGCATACTTAGAATCAATTATAAAGGGACATAATGCAAGTTTTCTTTAGTATTGGATGTTGTGAACCTATTATATTTTCTTTTATGCAAATTTGACCCAAAATAAATTCCTTTCTTGAATGTTATTGTTGTAGAAGAAGCCTTCAAAGATTTAAGTTCTTTCTAAATTTTGATTGTCTCTGGTTTTCAAAACAGTGATACTTTCGTATACGAAATGATATTTCATAAATCTTTCGATTGGTTTCATGAGGATTGGAGTTGAAAGAGTGATCTATAGAATGTGATTTTTTGAAAATAATCTTGTAAACTTCCCAAGAAATTGATAATAAATTGATGGTTTATGCTCTTAAGGGTCATAGAGTACTCTTTTAATATATTTTTCTTGTGTCATCACATTATTTCCATAACATTATATTCAATTGAGAAAGAAATCTTATCTCCCTATAAAGGTGTGAGACTTCTTTGAAGAGAGTGTGAATGGACTATTGAATTTAAGTGAGAATAATTATGAACAATATGCTTTGATTTCATAGTTAACAGATTTAGAACTTTTCTTGCCCCTTTGATAGCTTGTAATTGGACCTAGTGCAGGAAGGCTTGTTGAGAAAATAAGTTTGTGTTGTTTACAGAGCATTGTTATATACTCCTTGGGTTCACAGATTCTTCTCAAAGTATAGTTAATTCTAGGGTTTGGAATATCTTTCTGTTGGCTTGAGCAGTGTAAGGTTTTTCTATTTTTCATGTTTTGTGATTGGTTCAACACACTAGGATGGTTATGTTTGAATGCATAATACATTAAAGAGAGTAGTGTGTAAGAAAAGAATGAGAGTAGTGCAAGAATAAAAAGTAAAAGCGAGTGAGAGTTGAGACAGTGCAGGATTGATTGGAGATTTGTTTGATTGATTTTAAGCACTCTTTTGTATTGAATCAATTGAGAACTATGTTATTTTGAGATTTTTGATAATTTATATAGTTCACAATATAAGTTTTATTGAAGATTTAATGAGTGAAGGAGCTAGTGTCCATATTGATAAAGGTATTTTCTTTTCTTTTAATAAAGTTTCCATATCTAATATATGAATTTATGCAATGTTTTAAAAAAACTTGGAAGATTGCTATTGTAAGGAGTGATTTTGTTTGATATTTTTTTCAATTGCTAATAACTATGGTTTTCTCACAATTGTTGATAGATTACAATATTGGTGTTTATGGTTGCATTTCTAAAGACTTATTTTGAGTGCAGGATTAGAAGAAGCATTAACTGGTGTAGGAATGTGAAGGCGTGAGTAGTTTTAGAACAAGTTAGGGTTTTGATTTGTAGGTTGCTAGTGTAGAAATTCCCACTGTAGATCACCTGATAATGCAATATCCTAAAGAAAAATGCTTGATCTACTTCTACAAACAAACTTGCAGAATATTAATCAATTTTGAGCAAGATCAATTAGAACACATATAACGGAGAATGAGAAATCAATCACACATGAACACAGAAGAATACTCTCAGGAAAGCCTCAACTAAAACCCACACTATTTGTATTATCATACAAGTGGAAATATCTCTAGATTACAAAAATCTTTAGCTCACAAGTTATCCATCTCTCAGTACAATCCCTCAATGTTGCTCATAGACTGAATAGACACAACATATGCCTTCCCTCAGTCCTCCAAGCCTCCTATTTCCTTGCACAATTTCTCCTAGTTCCTCTAACTGCCACCTGTGTGAATTCACCTCTCACACAATTCACCAAACTCAGAAGTAACTGTGTAATCTCCAAGGAATGAATTCCTTCTGCATGCAAGAGATATCCTCAATGGCATATTCCTACAATTGATAGTACATTGTCCCATCCTCTAATCTCAATTGGGTCTCTAACTGAACTGACATGCATGATTTATTTATGAGAGAATATTCAATTATCTGAAGTGCAGTAGTTACATGCATGCATGCATTACTAACTGAACTCACAATCAGTTCCACAAATTGTTGGAACTAATCTAGCTAGACTTAACTCAGTTAAATGATCTAACTAATTACAACTCAAAGTACAACTCATCCTGATCACTTTAATTAAGGGATAACTTCCTCAATCAAAGGGAAAAATGTTGCATGTCTTCACATAGACTTCATGTTTAATTTTATCCAACTAATTAACTCAAGATGAATTAATTAATTATTTTTGAAACAGCTTCTAAGATCAAATTCGAATTTTAATTCTCAATTTTAGTTCAGGGACTAACTAAAATTGGAATGTATCCTGAAATGCTATTTTTAGCACTTCTATATTTAGCATTTCTTGTTGTTATTTCCAACACTCCCTCTCAACAAGAAAGGGATTATCTGTCACCCCAATCCTGTCTCTATGGAACTCGAACTTGTATTTTGACAATGCCTTAGTCAAAATATCTGCATCCCGCTCCTCGGTCAAAAAATATAGCAACAACATGATCCTCTTCACTACACAGTCTCAAAGATGATGATACTGGATATCGATGTGCTTGGACCTGTCATGAAATACTGGATTCTCAGAGAGTTTGATACAACTCTGATTATCGCAATAGATCATAGTTGGATCCATCCTCTAACCAAACAATCCAACTAGAATTTTTCGCATCCAAATGGCCTCACATGCTGCCTGACTGGCAGCCATGTATTCAACCTCTTCTGAGCTAAGTGCAACTGACCTCTATTTCCTAGTGTACTAAGAAACTACAGCTGAACCAAGGTTGAAAATTCCTCCTGAAGTGCTCTTTTGATTTAATGGACTCCCTGCCCAATCTGCATCTGTGAAGCCCTGAAGCTTCACTCCCTCTGTCTGTTTGTACCATAATCCATATTGAGATGTGCCTCTAAGGTATCTTAGCACATGCTTCACTACCTTCCAAAACAACTTGGTAGGCTGAACCATAGCTTGACTCATCTGGTTCACCACAAAGCACAAATCTGGTCGCGTGTTCACTAAATACATCAATGAGCCCACAAGTTGCCGATAAACAGTAGTAGCTACTACCTCACCTGAAGTAGCATCCTCCTTCCTCTAGTTACCTGCTAGAGGAGTCTGCATGGGCTTGCACTTCTCCATGTGGAATCGCCTGAGTATCTCATTGGCATACTTGACTTGAGACACAAACACTTCCCCATCCTTTTGCCAAACTTCCATGCCTAGAAAGTAGTGCATAAGACCCATGTATTTCATCTCGAACTCTCTTGCAAGGTCCTCATTGCAAGATTTGACCAACTAATCATCACCTGTTAATATCAGATCATCAACATAAAGAATAATAGTCAATGGCTTACCTTCTACCATGATGTGGTAAAGGTTTGCATCTACTCCACTCTTTGTGAAGTCTAACCCAGTGAAATGGCTATCGATCCTAGTGTACCAAGCACGAGGTGCTTGCTTCAACCCGTATAAAGCCCTCTTGAGTCGGCACACATGTGACTCACAATTGAAGGTCTCAAAACCTTCTAGCTACTCTATGTACACCTCTTCCTCAATCTTTCCATTGAGGAATTCAGTCTTCACATCCATCTGATGGATCTTCCAACCCATCTAAGCTAATAGTTCCAACATCGATCTGATAGATGAGTACCTTGCTATAGGAGCAAAGGTCTCATCATAGTCGATCCCCTCGACCTGTGAGAAACCATGGACAACAAACCTTGCCTTATGTTTCTCCACACTTTCATCAGCTGCTTGCATTACCTTGTAAATCCATCAGGAACTCACCACTGACTTGTCCTCCGGTCTTGGGATAGCATCCCAAACACTGTTCCGAACTATGGAGTCATACTCCTCCACCATAGCATCAACCCAGACTAGTTTCTCCACTGATTCCTTGAATGAAGATGATTCGGTCTCTACACACTCCTTGACCAGGGTCATGTAACCAATGTACTGCTTCGGTGATCTCCTCTGTCTACGTTGAGAGGATGGATGTCCCACATTCTCTCTCACATCCATCACCAATCTGTTAGCTTCCCTTGAGTGTTTTCACCCATCTCTGGAAGACTGTGCATGAGTGGATGTCTCCACTCCTAGATCCTCTGCATGCGGCTACTCCGCATCAGTCGGAGGCTCCTCCTCCTTAGGAACTAAAAGTTCCTCCTCTTCATGCAACTTGAGCTCCCTCTCAAGGGAAACTCAAATGGCCTTCTTCTCGTTTAACTTCAGATCTCTAAGTACCACCGTCCTCTGACTGCTAGGCAAGAACACCCGATAGTTGTGGGGTGTATCAATGTACCCCACAAGTATCCCCAACTCAGTTGTTGGATCTAGCTTCTTCCAGGCATCTTTGGTCACATGGCAATAAACTGATGATCCAAAGATCCTGAAGTGATTCACATCTAGTCTCTTCCCATATAAGGCCTCCACTGGTGTCTTCATTCCCAGTATATGATGCAAGATTCTATTCTGCAAGTATACTGTTGTATTGCATGCCTCAACCCACAAATGAAGTGGTAGGCTTTGGTCATGCAGAATCTCCTGAGCTGCTCCCACAAATGATCTGTTCTTCCTTTCGACCACCCCATTCTACTGTGTGTTATGGGGTGTCGTCAACTCCCGTTTAATTCCTTCTGCTGCACAGAAGTCCTTAAACTGTTGGGAGACATACTCTCCACCATTGTCACTTCGCAAGGCCCTTATTTTCTTTCTAGATTCTTTCTCAACCAAGGCTTTGAACTCACAAAACCTTCAAAAGGTTTGATCCTTCTTCTGCATGAAGTAGATCCAACATCTACGAGAAAAATCGTCAATAAAAATAACATAGTATCTTTGTTTAGCAGTGGAGGCTATCGAGAATGGCCCACACACATCTGTATGAACTCGCTCCACGATTTCTCCAGCTCAACTGTCTCGATCGTGAAAGGAAGATTTTCCATACTTGCCTAAGGTACAACCTTTGCATGTATCCACTTGCTCCAGTTTTCCCTTGGGAAGTCTGGTAGAAATCTACTGCATGATCTTCAAGGCCCCATGGTGTAAGTGGCCCAATATTCTATGCCATAGCTCACCAACATCTTGGCTTTGCACCAACTCTGCTTTGGAACTCAATGCAGCACATTCATCTACCTCCAGCTTGTAGAGATTCTTTACTCGAATCCCAATCCTCTTGGTTTGTCCAGTGCTGATATGCCTCAGGAATGCCTTTCCTTTACTAAAGACTACATCATAGCCTTTGTCTTTCAGCACAGCAACAAACACAAGGTTCTTCTTCAGACCAGGCACATACTTTACATCAGTTAGGAGAGAGGAACTCCATGCTCCCTCTAAAACACAATCGTACCTTCACCTGAAACACAGTACTTTCCATCATCGCCCATCTCTATGCGCATATGGAGGTCCTTCTCCTCCAAGGTACTGAATAGACACTTATCGTCGGTCATGTGGAATGAAGATCCACTATCTAGGTACCAAACACAACCCACCATTGATGAAACCATGCATGCGATGAGGGTGAAATCTAATTCGAACTGTGAGGCCAGTGCCTTACCATCTGATGCCTTCGAGGATCCCTTCTTGGATTTCTTCTGTGGACAATTTGTTGCATAATGGCCCACCTTATGACAATGAAAGCATCATAATTTTGATTTGTCAATCTTCTTCCCACAATGGGAAGAACTCGATTTGGAATGAGAAGCCTTCCCCTTCCCTTTCCTCGCCTTACTCTCTAAGGCTAGATTTTCTTCATCATCTTGATTTGATGAAGATCCATCTCTGGTGCTTCTTCTTATCTCCTCTTACATCATATTTTACCAAAGTCGTTCCCAATCTAGCAATTTCTCTCTTCCATTTACTGAGTCTTGGTAGCTATGTCTACTCTTAGGAAGACCGAGGAGAACAAGACTCACCATGTCATCATCGGCTGTCATGATCCCTACACTTCCAAGCTCATCCCTGCAGGTGGTGAGCTTGTTCAGATATGTAGATATCATGTCGCCCTTTTCACACTTGATTTTCCAAAGCTTGTCTTTCATTGCTATCTTCCTCTAATTGTTGTTGTTCTAATATAGATCCTTCAATGTTTTCCACATTGAAAATGGTGTCTCCTTCCCATGGAGACTCGAGACTATCTAGTCTCGAACTCCCTCTAGAAGAATCCTCCTCGCTCTAACCAAACATTTCTTCCATTCCACCAATTCTTGGGCATTAGCAGCTGCTGGCTTGGGGGCTTCTTGATCAATTAAGTCCTTCAAACCATTGTCCTCTAATACTGCTTCCATGTGATCCTTCCAGACTATATAATTCGAGCTGCCATCCAGGGCATACTCAAGTCTCAAACTGTTGAACGCCATTGGTGAAATTTGAGATGTGATAAGAATTCAATTTCTATAATCAGGAACTTCAAACTTCAAACTTCTCCCTTCTTTGTATACTATTCTTCACTTTGATCACCTTTGCTCTGATACCACATAGAAATTCCCATTGTAGATCACCTGATAATGCAATATCATAAAGCAAAATACTTGATCTACTTCTACAAACAAACTTGCGGAAGCTTAATCGATTTTGAGCAAGATCGATTAGAACACATATAACAGAGAAAAAGAAGTCAATCACACATGAACACAAAAGAATTCTCTAGGGAAAGCCTCAGCTAAAAACCCCGCTATCTGTATTATCATACAAGTGGAAATATCTCCGGATTACACAAAGATTTAGCTCACAAGCTATCCAACTCTCAGTACAATCCCTCAGTGTTGCTCATAGACTTAATAGACACAACATATGCCTTCCCTCAGTCCTCCAAGCCTCCTATTTCCTTGCATAGTTTATCTTGGGTCCTTTGGCTGCCATCTGTGTGAATTCACCTCTCACAACTCACCAAAATCAGAAGTAACTGCGCAATCTCCAAGGAATGAATTCCTTCTGCGTGCAAGAGATATCCTCAATGGAATATTCCTGCAACTGATAGTACATTGTCCCATCCTCTGATATCAACTGGGTCTCTGACTGAACTGACATGCATGAGTTATTTATGAGAGAATATTCATTTATCTGAAGTGCAGTAGTTACATGCATGCATGCATTAACTAATTGAACTCACAATCAGTTCCACAAACTGTTGGAACTCATATAACTGGACTTAACTCAGTTAACTGAGCTAACTAATTACAACTCAAAGTACAAATCATCCTGATCACTTTAATTAAGGGATAACTTCCTCAATCAAAGGGAAAATTGTTACATGTCTTCACAAAGACTTCATGTTTGATTTTCTCTAACTAATTAACTCAAGATGAATTAATTAATTATTTTTCAAACCACTGCTAAGATCAAATTCGAATTCTAATTCTCAATTTTAGTTCAGGGACTAACTAAAATTGGAATGTATCCCGAAATGATATTTATAGCAATGCTATTTTTAGCACTTCTATATTTAGCATTTCTTGTTTCTATTTTCAATAGCTAGTGTCTTGTCTTTCATTTCCAGTGTTGCATCTCAAATTCCACAAACCTTGGATTGACATTAAATGTTGGTCCATAAATATACCATATACTACACCCAATATAAATTTCCATATGCATAAGTTGTTGGAAGCTTAATGTATGCAATAGCCTGCACAAGGCCTGATATTGTACATACAATGGGAGTTGTAAGAGTAGTATATGAACAATCTGGGAAAATAGAATTGGATGGTATTGAAGCGGATTCTCAGGTATTTGAGAGGTGTCACAAATAGAGAATTATTCTTTGGTGGTTCAAACATTGTTGTATAGGGATATGTTGATATAAATATGGTAGGTGATAGAGATATTAGGAGTGCCACAGCATATGTGTTTACTGTAAGTGGAACAACTATCAGTTGGGTTTCAAAATTGCAAAACACTGTTTCACTTTCAACAATGGAAGAAGAGTATGTTGCTACTACAAAGGCTAGTAAAGAAATGATTTGGTTACAAAGTCTCATGGATGAATTGGGAAAGAAGCAGGAGATGGGAAGGTTATATAGTGATAGCCAGAGTTCCATTCATCTTAGAAAGAACTCAAAATTTCATTCCAAGACTAAACATATTGTTGTCGTTGTGACAAAAACCCTATAAAATTTTGCCTATACTTGAATTTTAGAGCCTACCGTGGATCTTTTGATCAACCTTTCCATATTCGCTTCTATCTCTGATTATTCTTTGAGCTCCCTTATTGGATTGTAAGTGTTGAAGTCACTTGATCACACATGCTCAGTCCACAACAAGTTCATGAGTGCATTATTTTATGCAATATTGAACAATCATACTAAATGGTCCATCAATACTGTACCTATGCGATGTCCAATTCATGTCAATAGTCAGTGCGCAACGACAATAAAAATTCCTCACTTCTCATTGCATTTGTACTTCTATTTCAGAGAGTTTTGCAAGTTGTCACTTTCATGCACATTTGTTTTCACGAGTGTCATTTACATGTTATCTTCACTCTAGCATGTGTTTCTTTCACTGTACTTCACATATCGCAAGTGTCATTCACACTTTAGCAATTGTCCTCTTCTAGCATGTTAAGTTTCGCATAATATATATAAGCTTGTTTTGATGGTTTCAAGAGGATATTTTTGTGTAAATGAGTTGATATTACCATGTAAACATCTGTCACACTCATTTCCAAAGTTTTAAGTACTATCACAAAGTGTATCTTTAGTGTCACACTTGTCGTAAGTCTTTGCATTGAGGGAAGTATGTGTTCATGTGTTCCAGATGCTATATGTTGTGTTGTCAATCACTCTAAGTGTGTGATCATAGTCAAGACTTATCATTGTTCACATCAACTTCACCGATCCCACACTTAGTCAAATTTCAAAAAATTTCCAGCAACTTAGCCTCATCTGGTCTCCCTGAACTACACATTGCATAGTACCAACCCTCAAGATACAACCCTGACTCTTGAAACTATGCAATGCATAGTTCATGCCTGCCATGACTATGCACTGTGCATTTTCAATGCTCAAGCCTAGAACTTTGCCTCCAAAATTGTGTAATTCAGCCCCACAACCCAGCCTCAATTGCACATTGCACAATTTATGAGCTAAACACCAACCCTTGAGCTCCTGAACTGTGCAATTTCACAATCACCAGGCATTCTGTGCCTTCTAGAATTGTGCAGTTGGTTGAATTAGTGCAAAACCCCTCAACCTAACTCACTGAGTCCCAAAACCGCACAATCTGCCTACCCAATATAGATTGAACTACACACTGCGTAGTATCAAGGCTTAATCCTAGCCCTTGACTTCTTGAGATGTGCAATTTCATATTCACTAAGCCTCCCCCTCAGCCTGCCACCCAGTTTCAGATTAGTTATTGGATATCAAATTGATTTCATCTTGTCATGGCTAGATTGCAAATGCAAGTACTTTATCAAGTTGTGGAAAGATGATGGATAAGGAGGATAAGAAGGAGGGCATGTTAGAAGACATCTAAGGAGATGAGGAGATAATATTATCATCAGGAAATAATTGAAGGAACACTGGAAAATAACAAAATATGGAAGATCAAGACTACATTCAAGACCCCTTGTCTTCAAGTGATAAGAAGGAGGAAGGAGAAGAACATGCACCATATTTTCAGAAGACACAAAGAAAGAAACAAAAAAAAGTGACTTGAAATTTCCATGTCATCATATAGTCCATGTCATCAGTGTCATGTCATGTCGTGTCATGAGCCATCATGTGCCACATCATCCATGGACTATGTAATTCTATATTAGAAAATTTATTGTGAAGTGGGAGTCCAAGAGTCACCTATGCAATGTGAAGATTCATGTAGGAAGTAAAAATTCATGAGAAGTCAAAGTAATCATTAGGGCAGTCCAAGAGTCATAAGGGAGGTGAAGGATCACCCCATTTTTTATATATACACCCTCATTGCTCAGGCAAAGGAATTTTCACTTTGGCTTCTCCCATAAGGCATTAGAGAGAGACTTTTTACTTTTAGGGAGCAAGTTGTGGCTCCAAATATCCACTATTGGATCTAGTGGTGATCATTGTATTAGTGTATCTTGGGACTTTTAATTAATACTTGAAGCATGATGGCTGGAAAGTTTTCATGGATGGATTGTGAATATTTGTAAGACTGTTCTATGAATATTTATGATTCATGTTTGCTTTCATCTGTACTAAAGAAGTTGAACTATTTCAGTTATTTTGGTGCTTATCTAATTGAAAATTTGTTGTAATGGTTGTAACAATCGCTGCATCTATGTAGACTATTATTTGATGTTAGGAGGTTATCTTTTCCTCTTGTGTGTGGCTCTACTAGGATGGTACTATTACCTTTCTCATAAAGGCTCACCTATCCTCCCTCTGTAGTAGAAGAAACTTGATACACTTAGAACTGAACATTCACCAAGAACACTTACTTTCTTTTTGAAAAGGCACATACACGGTCCTCTCTCTTTCCGACAACTAAATCCAAGTCAAATATATAAGGATGCATGGAAACTAGGTCAATACTCCCGATGGGACTCCTATTCCAAACGGTGTGAGGTCTAATTGAGACTTCACATCGGGGAGACTCCCTTAGTTGACGGATTTCTGGCACCTGTCAATAGATGGCACTAGAAGGAGGGCCATATGATAAGTTTTTCCCATTGAATCTGTTTGAGTATCTTATCCTAAATGGCTCATCCTAAAATCATACTCCCGGGGTGCTTTTCTAACATGTTCCCTTGTGAAATTTCAATCCCTAATGGGCCTCTTTATCACTTGTCCCAATTAAAGTTTGATGGTGAGTATGGAACATCCATAACCGAGCACATTTCTGACTTTCTAAAATTTTGTGGATATTACAAAATTGATAATTAAGATGTCGCTTGTATTCTTTTTTGCCTCACCCTTGAAGGTGGGGTTAGCCGATGGGGTCATATCTTACCATCTTCTTCCATCCATGTTTTTCATCATTTATACTAGGAGCTTCGTTAATATTTCAATAGGTATGATTATTCAAATGTTCTTAAAAGAATTAATCAATTAAGAATGAAGCCTAAAGAACTAGTTGAGGATTTCTTTGATCAATTCCTTCACCTTTGTTGTGAATTTCTTGAAGAAGACATGGATTGGGATTTATTGAAACAAAAGTTTCATCATTTGGTTCACATTTCTTTGCACGTGAACCTGAACCCCCTGATTTTTATACTTCCCCAACTCTTGCGAATCATGAGACACCTTTAATTTCAAAGGAGGAATTTACTACTCCTTTTTTTCCTTCTCCTCCTCCTTTTCCAGTTCAGATGAAGGTGCCTCTGTGTGATGATAATGAAGTTAGGAAATCTGCAAATAAAATTCCTAATCCATCTCTTTATCCTCCTTCAGCTTTTCATGATTCATATCTAACGGAAGAAACCCCAAAATGGCGCATGGAGCCTAGGATGAAGGTTATTTATTTCTTCCAGTGACATCTATCATCCTCTATAATCTACATCTTCTGACTCCGCGTATCATGATCTTCTTAATCAATATGCTTCACCAACTAGCTCTTCATGCTCTCTTGATTTTCAAGCTGTTGGTTCAAATTGCAATAAGATGCAAGGAAGTCACATTACACTGGTAGAGGAGGAGGAAATCGAAGAGACTCTTGATCTCTCTTCCATTTTTCAAAGTCCCCCATGTCAATATAATGTTCTTCCATTCTTGGATGATTTTTAATATGATAATCTTGGTAGTGAATCAAATGCAAGCAATTCTTTCAATCAACCTGTAGCCTTGGGAAACAATGATTGTGATGATGATGACTCTTTTGATGTATGCAATCACGAACGTCCAAGAGCATCAACTGATCTTTTGGTTTCTCATGAAGATTTTAATTTAGATCCATAATCTGATTTGGTCAAAGAAGATTTTTTTATTGAAACTTCCTCTTCACCTCACTATCCCTTGTGCTCTACTATTTTCAATGCATCTACATGCGATAAATATACTCCATGCTCTTCAAGTTATTCATCGAATGAGTTCACTTCTCAATTGACACAAGGTGGTGAGATTATCCATAATGAAAATGAAAACAATCAAATCATTGAGTACTCTTTCAAACCCTCATCATCTATTGTCTTGCATGAAGACAACCCTTCAAATCAACTTTCTCATGAAATTTCTTCCGACTCATATATCTTCAAATTTGTGATTAGAAGAATCTTTCAACTTGAGTAATCTCATTGTTGAAATTGAAAAATCTAGTCAAGTTAGTGAAAAAGGTGGTTAGCATCCAGTGAGTAGTGGTATCATTGAAACCAGTGGTAACATCCATCCTCACACCATGCATGATCTAGTTGAATCTTTAAAATGTGATTTTAAATATTTAAAATTTCCAAGACTTGTTAGTGAGTCGAGGTACCTCAACTTCCATCGATGGTTATGTTAGGATCTCGTGACTTTGGTAAGCCCCCCGAACTAAGTTAGACCTATTTTCTCTCACACAATCCTTCCCTTTGCATGGTTTCACTAAATGTAAATTTCTTTTTGAAATATGTTTTGTTTTTCAGATGTAATTTTTCAAGCTTTCAAAATTTTACTTATGATCGATTCAAAAATCTTCTTTAGTCGATTCATATTCATGCAAATCTCTTGCATCAAACTCGGGTTTGGAATGTGTATCTCTCATAAAGTCATGGAATTGTGAATTTGACCACCTCAAAGATCATATTTGGCTGAAGGATCATGTCTATCAGATTTATTTCATGATGAGAATCTCCGATTATTTCTTGTGAACATCATATCGATAATCTTGTTCCTCATCACACCTAAAATCCTCTTGAGTGCATATGAATGCATGAGTTATTATGCGAATCAAATTCTTCTTCGTTCATTGCATTTTGACTGGTCCCATATCTTTGTTGTATTGGCATTCCTTTTCACTTCTTTCGATGATTACGATGCCAGTGAAGTATGGTACCATCTACAAAGAAATAATTTTTTATGTTCATCGCACGAAGAAGATGGTTCTATTATTCAAACAATTTATGAAGATGTTCAAACTAATCTATCTTTCTTATTTTTTAACCAAGAATCTCATGACAAATTCGGACCATCTAATCATGATATTAAATTTCATGCATTTTATAATTTTCCCACCAATATATTCAATCACAGTTGTTTTACATCCTTTGATCTTCATGGCTCAACATCTCACTATTTAGATACTTTTTGAGCAGTTGAGGCACTTCAGCCTTTGTTTATGGTTATGTCAGGTCCTCACTATCCTGGGATTCCTATTGAATATGATCAGATCTTTTTTCCCTCACGAGATTCTCATCATGATCCCGCACTTTTAATTGAAGATTCATCGTTTCAAAGTTTTTAGGGTTTTGAAGAGGATTGTTTCAAATTTCATGATCAAAATTTTGAATGGTTGGAGAAATCTTACTTGGCAAGCTCCATTGCAAATATGTTTCAACCTTTTCTCGTGCTTTCTAAGAAGGATGACACAAAATAAGGTTCATTCACAAGAAATTTTTGAGGTTTGTTTGATTCTGGTTTCCGTCAAAAAAGAAATAATGTGAAGTGGTTAGAAGTAGTGGATGTGACACATCTTTTTGCCCATAGGAAATACCTTCTTTTTGTTGTGCAAGTTCTTTAAGATATTATGTCTTCTCTTGCACATTAGTTTATATCATCTTTAATCATATCTTTGTCATTATAGGTCAGGAACAACTATAGTGACTTCAATGGAAAATTCATTATACGTGACCCTGACCTTCTAGCTATTAGGTTAGGAATAATATTAGTTGCATTCTATTTTCCCATCCCTTGCACTCATTCTACACTTTTTCTCTTTAGTCTTTCTTGTGTTTTCTTACTTCTATCTTACACCATGTTTGGTTTAGCCTCCTTTTGCTTGTGCTTTGGTTTCACTTTCTTGTTGTGTCATGTAAATTCCTTTTGTTCTGTCGATAATATTTTGCATGAAGGTGTCCTATTTGGGCTTGAAAGAAAATGTGGTGAAATAGAAAAGGAATTTGTGACACTACAAAATTTGGATAACTCTCTGTCCTTATTCCTTGTATGGTTACACCTTTTGGTCTATGATGATCCGATGGAAAATATGATCCTTATGTTAGGAAAGCCTTCTATCTAACCATGATCTCCATGTCTATTTAGGAAACCTCATGCCTACACTCAGTTCTTTATGTTTCAGTGTTTTTAGGATGGTCTAATCAAGTAGAGAAGGACAAGGGGAAAATCTAAATGAGCAAACCAATATCAGGTCTTATATATCCTTCTTTGAAGAGACAACCTCTTCTAGTCTCAATAAGTCAGGATCCCTCTTCTTCCCATAAAATTAATAAGTTCTTATACACAATCCTATTTGAATATATAAATAAAGGCGAAAGAAGAGAAAGGCTTCCTTCACAGAGAGGTGAAGAAAGCAACCCCACCAAGGTACTCTCTAGGCTCACTAGAAACAGAACAATGTTTGTGTTACTATAGTGATTCCATCATGGTACTATCTAGGCTTTCTGGAAGTAGAGCAACACCAAAGATGAAAAAATATACTCTAAAAATATAAAGATCATGAACTTCATTATCCTATCTTAATTTGAAACATTGTGATATCACTAATCTTTTGCTTTTGCTTAACCAAGTAAAGGAATGAAGGCTACTATGTTTATACACAAGGTAAGTGGGGAAGCCATGGTAATCTGAATGATGAATCAATACTCCCTAAAGGACTATACCTTGCATGAAAGAACTAGCCAAGGCAATGAAGCTAGAGTTCTACAAGTGTGTCACCAAGTGTTTTCGTTGCGAAGAACACCCTCCAAATTTTTGCCAATACTTGAATTCTGAAGCCTACTATAGATCTTGCAACCATCCTTTTAGTAGTCACTTCTAAATTTGATTATTCTTTGAGCTCCCTTATTGGATTGTAAGTGTTGAAGTCACTTGCTCACACATGCTTAGTCTGAAACAAGTTCATGAGTGAATTCTTTTACGTAATCTTGAAAAAGCATATCACGGTCCATCAAGACTGTGGCTATGCGATGTCTAATCCATGTTGATAGTTAGTGCACATTGACAATGACAGTTTCTCACTTCTAGCTTCGTTTGTACTTCTATTTTGGTGAGTTTTGCAAGTTGTCACTTTTGTGCACCTTTGTTTTCGCATGTGACATTTTCATGTTCTTGTCTAAAGGTTTCAATTTCTTTCACTCTAATTAGTGTCATTTTCATGTAATTTTCTCTCTAACATGTGTTCCTTTCACTGTCGTTCGCATATCGTAAGTGTCGTTTGCACTTTAGCGATTTTTGTCTTTTATCATGTTAAGTGTCACATAATGTATATAATCTTGTTTTTATGGTTTCAAGAGGTTATATTTGTGTAAATGAGTTGATATTACCATGTAAACATCTGTCACACTCATTTCCAAAGTTTTAAGCATTGTCGCACAAGTGTCATCACGGTCATCGCAAAGTGTATATTTAGTGTCACACTTGTCGTAAGTTGTCGCATTGGGGGAAGTATGTGTTCATGTGTTCCAAATGATATATGTTATGTCATCAATCACTGTAAGTGTGTGATTATATTCAAGTCTTATCATTGTTCACATCATCTTCATTGATCCCACACTTAGTCAAATTTTAGAATATTTCCAGCAACTTAGCCTCATCTGGCCTCCCTAAACTGCGCATTTCGTAGTCCCAGCCATCAAGCTACAACCCTGCCTTTTGACACTACGAAATGCATAGTTCTTGCCTCCCAGGACTACGCACTTCACAGTTTTAGTGCTCAATCCTGGACCTTGGCCTCCAAAATTGCATAATTCAGCCCCCCAGCCTGACCCCAACTGCGCAATACACCATGTAGGTGGATTGAAATACACCATGTAGGATTAATTTTACCATAGTAAAATCACTTTCACCATAGGAAGTAATTTAGTAATCCATTTCTATTAAATTATTTCTGTTAAAAAAAAAAAAAACCCATGAGAATAATTGAATAAATCATTATTTATTTGATTTTCTCTAGAAATAATTATTAAACCATTACTTGGTAATTGTTTTTTAAAAAATTTGTCTAAATCACTTTGGAATAATTAAACAAATCACTATTTATTTATTATTTATTATTTTATTTTTGGAATAATTGTTAAACCGATATTTAATAATTATTTCAAATTCACATTTTTCTTAATCCTTGCAAAGTGATTAATAAACCATTTATTTGTTAATACTTCAACCATTTTCTAAATAAATATATTTGACCATTTGGAATATTATTTCCCTCTCCAAAAAATATAATAAATTATTCCTAACGGTTAGATATTTGGTCAATAATATTTTATTATTTTCCAATTTCTAATCTAGCCCAATACTTTGCTATAAATAAGAGGGTTTTCCATTCATTCTTCACCATGATCACTATGATTCATTGTCACCATTATTATCTCATGCGATTTGAGCTCCCACTTGAGTTCTATTTTTTTTTGGTTTTCTTCATATTGAGAGAGAGAAACAAATTGCTGAAGCACAAGGACATCAAAGGACCCATCCCACAAAGGGGGATGTACAGACCCATGGTGTAATTCTTCTTCACCCGGTGTTATTAATAAAAAAATATTATTCATTTAAAGTCTTCCTATATTGGGTTATTGCAAAAGTTACTTCTTGTTGTTCTATGTTTTAGATTGCATATGATCTTTTTGTTGTAGGTTTTTCTTCTTTTTTCATTGTAGATCTGAAGCATAAAAAACCATATCTTGTTGTTAGGGTCACTTGTCATCTATGACTTAAGTGAAATATTTTTGGTACACTTGCTAAGAATTTTCACACTAAAAAATGGTGACTCCACTAGTGTATTAATTGATATCCTTGGTGTCTGTCGTTTCAATGGATTTCATTATTTTGTCTAGCTATTTTTAGCCTCTCAATTTCTATTTTTAGATCCACTTTGTTTTTTGGAATTTTCTTTTGGAATTTGTTGGTTTTCCACCTCTTTTCGTAGGTCATAGGTACCAGCCAAGAAGGAGACCACACAATCTGGGTGAGATATGCCAATCGAGAGTCTCGAGAGAAAAAAAACACTTTTTGGCCAGTTTATCGCATTATAATACACTTTTCAAGTCAGAATCCGCATTCTGCAATTTCCAGAATTTTTCAGATTTGCGGAATATGTTGTGTGTGTACTGAGAAGGGTTTATATTCTCTCTTGAGTCACCCCTAGGCCTATATTCTCTTATTAATTCCTTATTGAGGAAGGAAAAAGCCCCTTAGGGTTTAAAGTACACCCCCACCATTAAGGAAGAGATTTGTTGAGTTGAGGAGTCTAGGGTACAACATTTTTAGCCATTGATTTCCAATGTTGTTTCAACTTTTTGCAACCCTTTTGGATAGGTTTCTTCACCCTTTTAATCCATTTATATTTTTTTTCTTATTTCCCCCTTAGGATCCCCTTGTGTTTCCTAGTTTTTTGGAGCTTCTTGCTTATCCTTTGCAACAATTTTCACCTCTAATTTTTTATGCTTGTTTGCACCATTTACAATAGATTTTTTCCTTTCGATTCCAGTCCACTAGACATTAGGCCTTTTGGCCACTTATGTGTCTTTGAGTAGCTTGTTTGCCACCTCTTTTTAAGCTTCTTGATAGCCTTCTTGGTTGGGGGTTTGTGTGCTTGGATTTTTTGTTCATTTTACTATCCATTTTCAACATTATTTATAGTTTTTCTGCACTTTATTTTTAGCAACACATGGCATCATAAAACATGCTCAATTAACTCATCCACTTGAGACATCATTTTCACACACACACCCTAAGTGAATGTGAGTTTGGTTAGCACCACCAAGCCAATACTTGAAACACTAAACCTTAATAATTCAACACACATAGATTAATCCCACTTGGGCCCCAGGGCCAAAAAATTTATTTAGTTTCGTGTAGGATCGGTGGGATATGATTCCAAAAACACCCATCAATCACTTACATTGAGACGTAGAATTTGACATATTAGGGAGCTTAAAATCCTTCCCCATCCCATGGTCCAAAGTTAGAGTGCATCAAAAACCCAATTCAGAGGGGTTTAGGCTAGGTCATCATGCGAGAAGTTCTCCTCAGGGCTACCCAACCCATGGCAAGGAATCTTGTACGGTGGCTGATCAACAAGAAGCTCAAGAATCAACCACCCTCATGGGATGAAAGTAAATATAGTGACCAATCATAGGAAAACACCCTATAGGATTGGCTGTGGGCAGCAGTTGGTTCTCTTCCCCACCTTTCTCTGGACAACTTTGCTTGCGGGGACCAAATTTCGTCAAGTAAGAAGTCTTTTGGAAGGCCATATGAAATAATATATTTAGGATTTGTTTGAGTATTTAGATCACCTGTAGACTAGAGGTTAGTTTTCTTTGATAGGACACATTTTATTGAATTAGAGTAGCATCTTAATATTGTTAGTTTACACTTGGCACCACTGAACTAGTTGTTTTCTTGTTGTTTGTTGCTCTTTTTCTCCTATCATCCCCTTTTAGTCTATTAGGTCATATTTTCCTTTAAATCATTGCGCCCCCTAGGCATTTTCATGGATACTTCATGGCCTTTGCCCTTAATTTCCTTTAGGACATCTTACACCTCCCCGTCGAGTTAGAGTTCATCCTCCTAGTCCTCCATTGAGTCCTCATTCTGAATCTGGTTCTTATGATTCTTCGAGTTCTTCCTTTGATTCCATGTTTCCCAATGTTGTACCGCCACCATGTTAGGCACCAATTTGGGTGCAAGAAACCAAGGTGGTAACCAAGGTAACCCGACAAGTGGAACCTCTACCAGTATGGTCACTCCTCCTCCATTACTTAACTTTATGGTTGGCTTGAGCCTCCCTAATTTTAGCCATCTCATCAACAACGCTCTTCTTGATGACCCCAGTTGACCTGCTATGCCCACCAAGCTTCCTTATGAAATCCCCAAGTTCGAAGGTAATCCTAGAGAATATCCCACAAATCATGTTCACTCATTCCATATGTGGTGTTCATCTAATTCCATCACTGAAGACTCCATTCGTCTTCATTTGTTCCAACACATCCTTACTGGAGCTAGTGCCAAGTGGTATGTGGACCAATAACATGCCTCCCATTCCACCTTCGTGACTCTAGCCAAATATTTTCTTTCATACTTTGAGTTACCCCTCCGATACGACATTGGTACGGAACTCTTGACCTATTTCCGTCAAACTTCTGCCACCCGCCTATCTAACCATGTTCAAGAATGGCATAGAAGGAGGAGTAAATGTAAAACTCCTGAATTTGAATATTGTTTCTATATGGATTGGTTCCTCAAATTTATTTTGGCCCCAATTAGTAAATATATCACCTCCCACTTCCCTCAATCTAAGGAATAAGCACTCCAATTAGACTTTAAATATGACGTGATCTATGCACAATTAGGATATGTTTATATTGCCATTCCCGGTCTTCCTCGACCTAGTGCTACTAATGTGTTGGGGACATCTCACTCCATTGATGGTATCATTGGATCTATCTCACACCCTCCATCTCCACCATATCCTCAAACTCACATGACTTATGGTCAACCCTAGTGGGGACCAGTTCCACTTACACCTATCCCCCTTCTTCTCCTTCCCATGGAAACCCTTACTAAGATCCAAGCACAACATACACATATCCCCATCTGCATCAGTCGATGGCAGGGCTAGCTGTCGCTTCACCTAGTTATCCCAATGTTGCCACTACTTATTTCTATCCTTATGCACCACCTAGTGCTATAGCCCCTACAACACCAGCACCCCAATCTCCCATGCCTCCTCCACCTCTTCCACAATTGAAACCACCTCCTCAAGGTCAAGTGTATGCTCAGCGAGGTCCAACCAATCCCCCCAACCCTATGAGAAAGAATAAGGGGAAGGGTAACCAAAACCAACCATCTCAAGGTAACCAAGGAAACTAGGGTCCACTACCTAATCCCCCTCAGGATGATCAACCTAATCCCGTGACCCAATAATAGGACAAACAACCCAAGAAAAACAAAGCTCTTTGTATGAATAAAACTTGTTCCTACTACAAAGTATATGGCCATTATAATCATGAATATTCCTTGTTACCTGTTGGCTTGTGGGGGGCCTAACCCAGGTTCAACATTATTTAGCCAAAGAAATCCCTACACTACTGGCCCTTTCGGCATCAGCCCGTAGACTGAAGTCTCACCCGAAGTCGTATGGGGGGATACTGGAACCAAGTTTCCGCACCCTGATATGGTCATGATGTTAGTTTATTCCCTCTATCCCTGCCTTCGCGCAAGTCACTTAGTTCTAGGGCTTGCCAGACTAGCCATGTATTCCACCCTTTAGTACCTCCGCAAAAAGGTACGATTGACCTTCATGCAGCCCTAACCTACAACTCAGGTACTTTCGTGCTGCTAGGGCAGCGTACTATGCAGTTTCCCAAACTAGCTTAAGTGTCTTACTTATCTTATTAGACAACCATAGTTATCACCGCGTAAACAGATGTTTTTACTTGCGTTCACTTAACCAACGTAATTACATACATTCGTGCATCATATAAGCATTATCAAGGAAATTCATACATAACATGTCAAGATGCATTAATAGGAACAAAGACACAGAATTTGCAGAATTTTTCTCTTTATTGATATCTTCCAAGTGATTATACACTCTATCCATCCTATGCACACAGTTGTAGGGGTCTGCGCACTCAACTACGAACTTCCACCCTAGGCCTCTGCGCACTCAGCTGTAGAGCCTCTACCTACGTTATGACCCAAAACTTAGACTTCTTACTTTAGAGCTATGACTCTCTAAGGCTTATCTGAACTACCTAGAGCTTACTTACTTAGCTCTTTTTATACAATCCCCTGGTCCACGGACCATGGGTAGATCTCTTATAGTTGAATTTACTTTACAAAAATAAGGGCAGACAACCCTTTATGACTCATGACACCTTCGTGCTCCGCGACCACAAAATGCAGAGCCTTTACAAGTTTATTACAAAATTTGACCAAAACATGGACTTTTAGTGGACCCCGTTCCCAACAAGCCCCCAACACAAACATCGTGACTTGCCCTTGAGTCACTCAGTAGGCATGGAGATCTTTGTGCAAAGACCTTCCAGTTCGACTCATATGACCACAACCTTAGTTGTGCACTGTGTGGCTGCCTGCTTCGCATCTTCAACCACCTGCTTGGTCACTACTCCTGAACTATCGACCTGAAGCTTTTGCTGCGTCACTTGCAGAGTCACAAGCTTGCCTTCAATATATTCCATCACTTTGTAAGCCTCATCTAGCTAGGGCTTCAGTCTTGCCTTCAACACTACTTCCTTGTGCAGTGCCACATCCACCTGTTCCTTCAGCTGCTTGGCCTCCTACAACTTTGCTAGTCTTTGTGTCAGTGAGATGGTTCATGTTGTGCCCATAACCTCATCATAGCGCTATTGTAGCTCGCACGCTTCTCTCTCTAGTCACTGTACATTGGGATCCTCCTACAAGCTTGTCAAGACCTCAAATGACTGCTTAAAAAGTTGTGTGCAGTCTGCTACTGCACTATCCACCGCCGCTACTGCTTCTGTGACAGCGGTCGCCCACTGCTCCTTTACTTCTAGCGGAGTTGAAGGTTAGACCTTCAACTATAATTCTATTATTTTTAGGTTCAATTGCAACTGAACCCTCGCCATCTCAATATGAGTGTCGCGCACCCCTATGGCCAGCTTGTGGATGCATACCTTGACTGGCTCTTCCTCTGGAATGGCCAACTCTAGGACCATTCGACATGCCTCCTCGATGACCTGCATAATGCGCTTGCTCTGATTGGTCGCCTCGGTCTCAGTGGCAATGGTAGAATCTAGCTACAATGCCATCTGCTCATTGTTGATCCACTGTTCACAGATCACCTGGAGGGTGTGGTGCTCATGGGCCCTCAACTTTGCAATAACTCCATCCTACAAGAGGTGGAGTTCTTCTCACGGGATCGCTGACAGGTTCAACCCGACTCCCTTTAAGTCACTAACGGTGGGCCTGCCAGCCTCATTTTCTGTGGTCAATGCTCCATTAGGCAGCACTATCGCACTAGAGGCCTTCACGCACAAAATCTCGGCAGCTTCTGAAGTGCTGATAGCTAGGCTGGTATACACCGTGCCAACTTGAGACAAGTAGGTCTACAACTCCTTCAAACCTATCTAGATAGCCCCCAAGACTATCTACTGTTGTTGCTCAAACTGTTGCAGGGCCTCTGCAATGACATCCCTCACTGTATCACCGATATCATGCAAGTCGCCTTCTGTTAGTGATAGGGTCCAACGATGTCTTGGTAGCCTTTCATTTCTTTCTGGACCCTCCTTTCTCCTGCTCCCTTGGGTGCTTGTTGCAGGCGGACGTCTCCTAAGGGTCCACGTTGTGATGTTTTGTCTCCTCCTTGTCTCAGGTGAAGGCAACCTCACACCTTTGTCAGAGCCTCACTCTGTCCCACCTGTCTGCTTCATTGTTTGCTGTGCAGCCTCACACTCCACCTGGGCCTTATCAGCGGCCTCCTTCTTTCTCTTTTCGGCCAACTGAGTCATCTTTAGCTTGGCCTCCTCCTTCTTCTTCTACGCAGTGGACTTTCTCCCTCCCACCACCAAGTCTGTTGTAGCACACCACTCTGTCGGCCATTGATCAAGTACCACATCAATGGGGTCATTCGTTGCCAGGTAAGGCAAGTCATACAATTTCTACACAAGGTCCTTCTACACCCTAATGGATACACGATAGAAGTCTCCTTTAAATTTGGTGTAGCCCTGCAGGTTGGCATACACTGTAGGTGAAAACTGCGGTTTGTGATTGATGGCCATGAAGATGTTCATCTCCATCAAGATACAAAACATCTTGTTGTCCCTAACTCACTACACATCCTTGGTCACCCAAAGTGAAGTGTACTTCGCTACTTCTAGGAGGTCTGCCACAACTGGAGGGAATTGGTTTTCCTCTGCCATCTCCCATGCTACCAGCACAATTTACAGCAAGAGCCACGTGTAGTGGAACATCTTGCTGAGCTCTTATGCTTCACGAAAGTTTTCTAGGAACTCTCTGCGAAGGTAGTCCGACCAGTTGAGCTGAACTCCTTCGATGCACTAGGATGCTAGTGCGACGATAAGCGCCAGCACCTTGTTAGTGCGACACTTCCTCATCACCTTCCCCGCTAAGATCTGTGTGGCTACCTTCACAGCAGGGTCACAGATGTTGGATATAGCATATATGTGTGGCTTCTTAACCAGTTTAAACTTTTCCTTCATAGACTCTGCGAGGTCCTGATCACCACCTTTTCCGCAAAATATCATGGTTGAATTCTCTCCTGTATAAGGTTATGCGTTATCCAGTGAATCAACCTATACGTGATGGGTATTAGCTCCTCTAGCCACAAACACCCATCATGCACCAAGCATAACAACTACTTGATGACAAATACTATCACCGAGGTGTGGTTGTAGTGCAACACCCAAAGGAGGTTGAGAAACCCTACCTTGTCTACTCCTCTGAGCCACCTCCGTGGCTCCAATGCCGTCATTTTGGTATTTGTATCGATGATGTGGTGCATCAACTACTCAGCCACCAAGTACGGGAACTTCTCGTGGTCAACCAAGTACCAATATTCAAGTTTCAGTATCGGCACCCGCGCCAAGCGCAATCCTTTGAAAACGATCTCATCCTATAGCAGAGCGGTTTGCAAGGGGTTCTTTCTCTCATCGATGTATTTCGGAACCTTGTTCTTGGGATTGCGTGGAGGAACATACTCAAACAATCATGTAATGGGGTCTGCACCTTGGGCTTCAACCTCCTCCACTTCAACTCCCACATCCTCAACGTCCATTAGGATGTCTTCAATGTCTTCCTCCTATGGCTGTAAATTTATGGCCTTACCTTTCTCCTGTGCGGTGGGTTTTGGTGGGTTTCTCCTTGGCGATGTGTGCACTGAGATGGTAGGCTACTTGCACTTTCTATCCTTCATGATCTCTTTGTTTGGGGTCAACTTTGATCTCGCTGTCCTCAGTGGTTTAGGGACTTAGTTTAGCACTTTAGCGACCTCTAGAGCAGCTACATCTTCCTCCATCTCAACTTCTGGCACCGACTCTTCTACTTCAATATCTTTAGCTTTGATGGGTGCCGAAATAATGCTTTCTAATAGTTCTCACAATGTCTCAGGCAAGTTTACAAATTTTGGAGTCTCTTTAAAAGCCTCAAAGAATTCTCAGTTCATGGGTGCCTGAGAGCTCAACAACTCAACTCTCAAAATGCCAAGTGTTTTTCACTCGACAACCACTTGTAATTTATATGGAATTTTGAATTCAAATCCAAACGTTCCCCCCAAATTCGGTTCATTAATGCCGGATTGGCAGCAAATTTTCAAGGATATGAGCCATAAATTTCATCTTAAATGTTGGTCGCTTACTCCATTTGGCTGCACTTCTACCATCAAATCATGAACAATGACTCTAACAATCACTTTCTGGCCGACCTACGTTATTTCTCCCTAGGGAGCGCAGCTCCCTTCGCACTACCGCGAACCCAGTGACACTTCCTTACTTCGCACAAACCTCCAATCTCATAGCTCCCCAAATCAAGAAGTGTAGTTTACAGTCCCGCACCTCCTTTCAGCTACCTGGAGCTCTAACACTGTGCTACCTTCATCTAGTCATATGGCCAGACAGCTAGTGTATGGTTTCAAGCGACTACCATTCACCTTTCCTGGGAAGGGTTCTCCAATAAATTTAACCAGTTGTACTGCTCCTCCGTCGGCAATATCCTTAATGACATAGGGCCCTAACCAGTGCATTCTAAATTTTCTTGGAAATTTATCAAAATTATGTCATATAACAAAACCAGGTCATTTACCTTAAACGTGTGTAGCTTAATGTGTCGATCATGCAATGTTTTTTCACATTGCTTTTGGAACTATTGGTGAAATCCATCTAGAAATATCTCTTCCTCGAGCTCATCCAGTTGTGCGAGCCTTTCCTCCAAGGTTTCGCAATCCGTCATGCCTATGAGCACCAGTATGCACAGACTAGGCATAATATATTCCATAGGCATTACCACTTCAACACCATAGACAAGCCTAAAGGGGGTTTGTCCAGTCAACTCCTTGCATGACGTTCGATAAGCCCATAGTACTGTAGGTATGCATAGGTCCCAATCACTTCGCTGAGCATTGCAAACCTTGGTCAGCGCATTCTCAAACACTTTATTGAATGCTTCCATTGTCTTGTTATTCTGCAGGTGATAAGGCGTGCTCTTCTGGTGATATACTTGAAATTCCTCCATCAGCACGTTGATCGTCATTCAGAAAGTGTGTACCATGATCACTCATCAGGATCTTTGGACAGCCAAATCACATCAATACATACTCAAAGAGGAATTTTATAGCAGTCATGCCTGTGAAATCCTTCACAGGTTGTGCCTCCGCCTAATGAGTCAAATACTTCGTCACAGTGATAATGTACCTTGCTCCCGTCTCTCCTTGGGGCAGAATGGGTCCCACAAAATCTATCACCCATTTCTCAAAGGGTTGTAATGTCATCTATGGATTCAAAGGTATCTCATCTCTCCAGATGGCCTTCCAGTCCTTTGACATACATCACACGCCTTGCAATACGCTTTTGAGTCCTGATGGAGTGTTGGCCACCACAACCCTGAGCGTAGAATCTTCTGTGCGGTCACTCTCCCTGCATAATGTCCTCCTGCGGTGCCCCCATGAGCATTCACGAGGATGCTGCTTCTTTTAATTTTAGGTACATATCGGGCAATATCTCATCATACCCCATTTTGTATAGATGCCCAACAACGACAGAGAAATCTTCTGCGTGCACCACTAATACCTTCTTCTGCTGGATGGTGTATCCTTCTGGGGCAGTTTGTCATTAGGAAGTGTATTATATCCTCAAAATGACCATCCGCAATGTGCACTACAAATAGTTGTGCATCAAGAAATCCTTCTTCCAAATTAGTGGGTTCTTCCCCTGTTTCGATGCGCGGCAGATGATTTGGTCCTGCATTCAGTCATCCAGGCTTCACAATAACTTCAAAATCATACTCCTAGAACAATAACAACCATCTGCATATTCTCCCCACCAACACAGGCTTATTGACCAGGTATTTCAGTGTGGAGTAATCTATATACATCTTAAAATGGCCTCCCAGCAAGTAGTGTTTAAACTTCTGTAACGCATACACAATGGCTAAGCCTTTGTGCTCAGTGGTGGAGTAGCTCTTCTCCGCCTTGGATAACCTCCTGCTTGTGAACGTGATAGGATGGTCCAAGTATCCTCTGCCAGCCTGTGTCAATACTACTCCCAGTGCTATACATGACGCGTCAACATGTACATGAAATTCCTTCTTCCAATCCAGGAAGACTAGAATCGACATAGTGACCATATTTTCTTTCAATACATCCAAGCTCTTTTTACAGTCCTTGTTCTAGCAGAATGTGACATCCTTTTTTAACAACTTTTCCATAGGCGTGGTGATCTGGGCATAGCCTTTGATAAACTTTCTATAATATCTCGTATGTCCTAAGATAGCGCGCAATTGTTTAACACTCCTCAGTGCTTCCAAGTTCAGTATCACTGCTATCTTCGTGGGATCTACCATCAGTCCCTGACTGCAAACCACATGACCCAGCAAAGTCCCAAAAGGAACACAAAATGGACACTTCTTCAGATTGACAACAATATGGTATCTTCAACAAATATCTAGCATTAGGGGTAAACTGGCAACATGCCGTTTCACTAGTTGAAACATAGTCCAATCATCAAAGTATACTTCCAAGAATTTATGAATAAATTCCTTGAACATAATAATGACTACTCGTGAAAAATTCGCAGGCACATTCTTTAATCCAAATGGCATTACAGTATACTGGAAACAACCCCACTCAATCGTGAAGGTGATCTTGCTCCTATCCTCCGGCGCGATTTTGATCTAATGGTACCCAGAGAATCCATCAATGAAGGAATATGCTTCCTGGCCACCTAAATTGTCCAACACCTCATTAGTGCACGGAGGTGGGAAAGGATCATGTACACAAGCGTCATTCAACTTTCTAAGATCCACGCATATCCTTATTTCATCCTTCTGTTTTTTCTCTTGTACCACCATTGGGCTTACCCAGTCAGATTCTTCCACAGGGTCAATGATGCAATTCAACAACCTTATCCACCATCGTGTCATCCCAGTAATCTCCAATCTTCGTGTATTTGGGTTCTGCCTCCGTACAAATGTTTACCCTTTTTATTTTCAATGGTGCGGTTATATCAAGATTCTCAATCTGCAGTCCTTCAACCTCACGGTGACCTTTTGTTTCAGGGATGTTAATATTTCAGGATCCTCATCCTCTTCTTCAACAGTTATGTTATAGCATTCCAGCATGTGACTCAATTGAGTAGCCCACTCAGGCTGAAACAGGTCCAAAGGATCCTACGCTATCCTAAAGGTTGTTGCTTTCACCTCTTGTAGCACCTCATCAATACAGTCAAATCTGTCTTCAAAGCTGAATGTCCTTATAAATCCTTCACACAAAATATTCCATTCACTTGTACCATGGCAAATCTTTGCTTCTACACACCAATTCATCGGGACGACATCCAGGGTGTGACAGAACAAGTGCACCCATTCAGGTTGGGGCTTCTCTCCACAATATTGAGCGCATTTGCCCAAATGCATGTGCAGATCATCCTTCCTGTTAGTGTCAGTCTTTCCAGCCTTCCTCCAGTGATCAAATTTGCTCTTACAAAGTGATTTTGAAGTGTCAAGGTCAAATTTTGTCATTTCAAAGAGTTTTCAAGCAAAATTTGGTCACTAGGCATTAGGTCTAGGGTTTTCCCAAATGTCAGTCCATGTCATCATTCAGCTGAGTGTATCATCATTCAGAGGGTTGTCATCGTCATGTCAGTATCTAATGGGTCATTTTACATCTTGTTCATGCTTCAGTTGTGCCTAGGCAAGCTCATTTCCCTCTCCTAGGGTTTTGAAAGCCAATTTCTCTTGGACGGTCAAATCACCGGCAAAACTTGTTTCCTGATGTTCATACACCTTCCCCTATCCTTAAAGTACCTTATCAAACACTTCCCATCCCTCAGATCCCCCAAATTCCTCATTTTTGCACAAACCCTAGTTTCTAGCTACAACCTGGCAATTTTCTAGGTTTGGCCTGCGTTTTGTCCTTTTCGACCCCTTCCCCTCACTCAATCTCTGAGATTCCACTTTCCCCTACTTCCTAACATCCCTCCCTACTTCCAAAAATTTCCGCAAGAATTTAGAAGCCCTCTATCCCCTTCATTTCTCTCCATTTCGACAAAATTCCTTGTTTCACACATCGGGACAAGTTTCACTCAAAAGCTGTTTCTGAGCAATCAAAGATGAATTGTGAAAAACTGAGAGAGGTTTTTGTTCACAACATGCCAAGGAAGAAAAACCTCTTTCACTTTTTACACAGGTGTCATGGTTTGAGAGAAATGTCAAAAATACCGGCGAGAACGAAGGTGCTCCAAGGACGGTTGGCCAAAGCACAAAAACGAAGGAAAACGCCCGATCCACTCCAAAATTTGGCCAAAGCCTCTTTGACTGAGCATGGTACTTGATTGGGGACTCCCAGCCCAAATTTCAAGAAATTTGGAGAAAATTTTGTCATTTGTGAATTTTTTGTGCAATTTACAGGTTTTGGCCATTGGAGTGGTCTCACCCCGCGCGCGACCACTCGGGAGGACTGCTCAGAATCACAAAAAGTTGACATTTTTGGAAAGGGCATGCAAAAACTAGAATTACCTATACTTGGGTTCAACTTGATTTTGAGATTTGGGCCTCCAAAAGCTCAAAATACATCAAAATTTTGACTTTCTGCCCACTTTTTGAGTTGCAGAAAGTGACCTTGGGAGAATTGACTTTTGAGGGGTCAAATCAACTCCAAATCCCAAAATTCCACTTGGGATGGAAATTAGACACACAGAGATTTCCAATGAGCCATCTTGCACTTGATTTGGACAACTGGAACCCACTCAAAAAGTGCTGCAAAGGGGCGCGACCACTCGAGCTAAAATTGTCAGTTTTGACTTTTCAGGCCTGCAAACTCTGTTTTTACCTTGGTTGATCATTTGTACTTGTAAATGATGGATGTATGGATAATTTTCATGGCACATTGATAGATTTAATCTCTCTTAACCCTTCTAGAAGCTTCCTTGATGTAAATAGTGAATATTTAATGCATGGATGAGTTAGCTAAGTTTTAGAGGCAAGTTGTTTTGACTGCCTATTATCTAGTGCTTAGTTTAGAATTAGTTCAAACTGCTCCTAGGAAGCTGAGTTCGACCCCTAGAGGCAAGGGAAGAGGTTGGATTGCCTATATTATGTATTTTCTCAATCATTTTCAGGGGTTGGAGAGGTTGGACTCTTGTGGCAGAAGTATTATTGTATATTGTACATCTATTACTGCAATTTAAGGAAAAGGAAGGCCAGGGTTTTGCAGACATCATTGTGGATTCTTGTGGATTGTTGTGTTGATGGTGTGTTCTCTACATGTTATTGTAAGTGTTTTTATGTGTTCCATCTCTTTCTTTGCTGCTAATTGAACAGATGAAGTGATAAAGTTTGAATTCATGCATGCCATGCTCAGCTTTTAATTTTGTTCAATATCTATGTTTTCCACTGTCTAAAGAGGATTCAAAGTTGTTGTTTGCCCTCTTTAGCTCCTCCTCTATCATTCCTGATCATCCATCTCAGATTAAGGCATCAGCACTCACTCCTACCTTGCCCCAAAGATCCCCCTGCAAAAACTGAGCCCAATCCCCGCACCTTGAATTGCACTCCCTCCAATTGCCACCAAAAACCCCAAAAATCTTTAAATCAACCTCCCTTATCAATTTACTAGCCTAAAATCTTTATTCCTAATTGGTCAGCTTATCATATTGAAAGATCTACCGAATCTGACCCGAGAGAGCCTTCTCATACCTCGTAGGGCTAGCTACGAGGTGAAATGGTTTGATGTAGCCTTGAGAGTTTGTCTATCTCAGCCTAGGTGAATTCCAAGCGCTAACATAGTGGCGACCATACTGGGGAGAACAAACTTGTTTGTGGGTTGATGTGTTTGTTTCATAAGTCTTAGACGGAGCCTGAAGTTACGCCAGAAGCCTTTGAAAACGCTCTTGTTTTACATCAGCGTTAGTAGATAAACGCTGCTTCAGTCAATCTCCGTGAGATTGTGAATACGACCACTTCGATTGCATTTTACCCTAGTACATGTATCAAATTCAAATCTGATGTTGATGGTGAACAACGATCAGACACTTGACAGGCTGAAATCATTCACTTGGCGACTCTAAATCAGTTTTGAAGATCAGATCCAAAGACTCCACTGGAGGATGATCCCGACCAGCAAAAACATGAAAGGACAACATGGACAGATCAGGTACTCAAGTTGGAATTTCATCCAAGATATTTTGTTCTTTGTTCTAAATTATTTCTTCTCTTTTCCCAAGAATGTAAAGAAGGCTTTGCAAAGTATACTATGCTTGAGAAGAGATCCTCGGCCTGCCGTTGATTCTTTCCCTTTGAAGATTGTGAATACCAAAGATTTGCATGCTTTTGAGCTTGATCAAGATCCTTTTTCCGAATTTTGTGATGAACCTATACCTGCTGTACATACCCCTATACCTTGTAAAATTCCAGATCGGTATAAACCTCTTGTTTTACCTTCCGTCCTCCATGATTTCCCAAAAAACTATGATCTATACTTGCCGATGTTTGATGGTGAATGTAAGAATGTCAACGCTGAGCAACATGTGCAGAATTTTGAGAATTTTCTAGATCTTTTTGAAGTTGATGAAGAAGATGTTAGTATAAGGCTTTTTGCTCTTTCTTTGCAAGCCAAAGTGAAGAGTTGGTTCAAAGCCCTGCCTGATGCAAGCATCTCAGATTTCCAGCAGTTTGTCAAAGTTTTTCTCGACAGGTGGATGATCGGACAGAACCTTCTCTTGATTGTAGAAGAGTATAACCAGCTGAAAAGACTTCCAGGTGAGACAGTACAACAGTTTTCGGCCAGATTTAATCAAGTTTATTATTCAATGCCAGTTGATATAAGGCCTACTCCTAGATCTGCTCTCTTGCACTACCCGGGCACCTTTGATCCGGAGATGGAGTTTCAGCTGAGAGAAAGGGATATTGCAACACTTCACGAGATGCAAAACAGTGCAGTAAGTGTAGAGGCTCATCTGCTGATCCGAAGGGCAAGGTTGAAGGAAGAAGAAATGAAAAATATAGATCTGGCCGAATCAACATCTCTAGAGGTAAAGCTTGACATTTTGGTAAGTGCAGTGGAAAAGATGATGGACAAGATCAACTCAAGGAATGATTATGATGTTCATGGCGCGCTGATTGAAGAAGAACAAGTTGCTGATCCAAAACATTTTGTTTCTTACCCTAGTTGTCATAGATCTGATAATGATTGTTTTGTAGATCACCTTGGAGAAGAGAGATCTATTGATATGACATGCATGCTTGATGATGTGTTTTATAGTGATGATTTGCCTCGTTTTGATCAGTATGATGATGATTATGTTCTCCAAACAGAGGCTAATTTTGCAATCAAACAAGCAGCTAGTTTGTGGAAGGAAAAAGTTCATTTTCAGCAGCTTGAATACAATGTTCAGTCATCACATATCAGCTATGACATTGACGAGGAAAGTGCAGCAAAGTTTGAAGTAAGTGGAGGATCTTTGCCTTTTTGCTTTGATTCGTTTCAGTTCATCAGAGATAACTACCATGAAATTAGAAATCAGCTGTCAACAAGTCTTGATTTGGACCATCTTGAGAGCAATGGAAATTTTGTTCAAGACCTCTCATATTCAGATTTGCAACCCCCGAAGGCCATTGATTGTCAAGTTGCAGCTGAAGACTTGGAAGTGCACACACATGATTTAATGATTCAAGGTGACTCTGTACCATTTTGTTTTGAATCAATTCAGTTTTTGAAGGTTATATTGCATAGTAAATCATTTAATGTTGAGGATGAGACAGATAACAAAATGCTTGAGCAGCCTGTAGCATCAGATTTGCAGCCACCAAATGAACTTGAAGGGCAAATTACAGATGAAGGTATGGCAGCCGAAATAGATGATTTGATGATACAGGAAGATTCTATACCCTTTTGTTTTGAAGCATTTCAATTTATAAGGCAGAATTCTCATAAAATCTCTCAAGAACAAGATGAACAGCTAGAAGGATGTCATACATTTTCAATGGATACATTGCAGCAGTCTTTTCAAGTTTTTCATGATCCAATAGCTGATGTTTTGGATGAGGTTTGCAGTCAAAGTCTTTCTCCATTGACCACATGTGAGCTGGAAACATGTGCTGATATGAATTTGATCCGGCAACCGGTTTCTTTGTCATTTTCAGCAGAGGTCTCATCACCAGGCTCAGATCAAAGTTTGCATTCATGGTATGAGGAAAAGAGAAGTAATCTATTAGATGAGCTAAGTTCCAGTGTGCTTGAATTTCATGATCCTTATGCAGTGTTTTTGGAGGCGGATAGAGAATTTATATCATTCAATGGATCTGTTTCTAATTTGTCATGGGAGTTGCCTTTCAGTAGTTCTCGCTTGTTGGTCATAAGTGAGAACTTGCGGAGATTTCAAACAACAGATGAGATACTTACTTGGTTGCATTGGTTGTTTCATTTCACTTGATCAGGTGATGTATGAAACTGTTAGAGTAGGTTGTGATGAATAAGCTCCCTTTTGAGCATCTTTCTAGTTGGTCGATTGTGTTTAAGTATTGAGTCAGTTTTTAGTTGAGTCATGAGTCCTTTGTTAGTCCATTTTCAGTCTTGTTGTTAAGTTAGTTTGAGTCGGTTTTTAGTCATGCATTTTAGCTTGAGTTTTTGACCCCATCGCCCAATGGTTGCAAGCACTGGTCTGCTCTCCCAGATGTCTAAGGTTCTTGGCACCTCCAAGGAGCTACCATCCCCATTGGAGCCAATGTTAGTGTCAGTCTTTCCAGCCTTCCTCCAGTGATCAAATGTGCTCTTACAAAGTGATTTTGAAGTGTCAAGGTCAAATTTTGTCATTTCAAAGAGTTTTCAAGCAAAATTTGGTCACTAGGCATTAGGTCTAGGGTTTGCCCAAATGTCAGTCCATGTCATCATTCATCTGAGTGTATCATCATTCAGAGGGTTTTCATCGTCATGTCAGTATCTAATGGGTCATTTTACATCTTGTTCATGCTTCAGTTGTGCCTAGGCAAGCTCATTTCCCTCTCCTAGGGTTTTGAAAGCCAATTTCTCTTGGACGGTCAAATCACCGGCAAAACTTGTTTCCTGATGTTCATACACCTTCCCCTATCCTTAAAGTACCTTATCAAACACTTCCCATCCCTCAGATCCCCCAAATTCCTCATTTTTGCACAAACCCTAGTTTCTAGCTACAACCTGGCAATTTTCTAGGTTTGGCCTGTGTTTTGTCCTTTTCAACCCCTTCCCCTCACTCAATCTCTGAGATTCCACTTTCCCCTGCTTCCTAACATCCCTCCCTACTTCCAAAAATTTCCCCAAGAATTTAGAAGCACTCTATCCCCTTCATTTCGCTCCATTTCGACAAAATTCCTTGTTTCACACATCGGGACAAGTTTCACTCAAAAGCTGTTTCTGAGCAATCAAAGATGAATTGTGCAAAACTGAGAGAGGTTTTTGTTCACAACATGCCAAGGAAGAAAAATCTCTTTCACTTTTTACACAGGTGTCATGGTTTGAGAGAAATGTCAAAAATACCGGCGAGAACGAAGGTGCTCCAAGGACGGTTGGCCAAAGCACAAAAACGAAGGAAAACGCCCGATCCACTCCAAACTTTGGCCAAAGCCTCTTTGACTGAGCATGGTACTTGATTGGGGACTCCCAGCCCAAATTTCAAGAAATTTGGAGAAAATTTTGTCATTTGTGAATTTTTTGTGCAATTTACAGGTTTTGGCCATTGGAGTGGTCTCACCCCGCGCGCGACCACTCGGGAGGACTGCTCAGAATCACAAAAAGTTGACATTTTTGGAAAGGGCATGCAAAAACTAGAATTACCTATACTTGGGGTCAACTTGATTTTGAGATTTGGGCCTCCAAAAGCTCAAAATACATCAAAATTTTGACTTTCTGCCCACTTTTTGAGTTGCAGAAAGTGACCTTGGGAGAATTGACTTTTGAGGGGTCAAATCAACTCCAAATCCAGAAATTCCACTTGGGATGGAAAGTAGACACACAGAGCTTTCCCATGATCCATCTTGCACTTGATTTGGACAACTGGAACCCACTCAAAAAGTGCTGCAAAGGGGCGCGAGCACTCGAGCAGGGGGCGCGACCACTCGAGCTAAAATTGCCAGTTTTGACTTTTCAGGCCTGCAAACTTTGTTTTTACCTTGGTTGATCATTTGTACTTGTAAATGATGGATGTATGGATAATTTTCATGGCACATTGATAGATTTAATCTCTCTTAACCCTTCTAGAAGCTTCCTTGATGTAAATAGTGAATATTTAATGCATGGATGAGTTAGCTAAGTTTTAGAGGCAAGTTGTTTTGACTGCCTATTATCTAGTGCTTAGTTTAGAATTAGTTCAAACTGCTCCTAGGAAGCTGAGTTCGACCCCTAGAGGCAAGGGAAGAGGTTGGATTGCCTATATTATGTATTTTCTCAATCATTTTCAGGGGTTGGAGAGGTTGGACTCTTGTGGGAGAAGTATTATTGTATATTGTACATCTATTACTGCAATTTAAGGAAAAGGAAGGCCAGGGTTTTGCAGACATCATTGTGGATTATTGTGGATTGTTGTGTTGATTGTGTGTTCTCTACATGTTATTGTAAGTGTGTTTATGTGTTCCATCTCTTTCTTTGCTGCTAATTGAACAGAAGAAGTGATAAAGTTTGAATTCATGCATGCCATGCTCAGCTTTTAATTTTGTTCAATATCTATGTTTTCCACTGTCTAAAGAGGATTCAAAGTTGTTGTTTGCCCTCTTTAGCTCCTCCTCTATCATTCCTGATCATCCATCTCAGATTAAGGCATCAGCACTCACTCCTACCTTGCCCCAAAGATCCCCCTGCAAAAACTGAGCCCAATCCCCGCACCCTGAATTGCACTCCCTCCAATTGCCACCAAAAACCCCAAAAATCTTTAAATCAACCTCCCTTATCAATTTACTAGCCTAAAATCTTTATTCCTAATTGGTCAGCTTATCATATTGAAAGATCTACCAAATCTGACCCGAGAGAGCCTTCTCATACCTCGTAGGGCTAGCTACGAGGTGAAATGGTTTGATGTAGCCTTGAGAGTTTGTCTATCTCAGCCTAGGTGAATTCCAAGCGCTAACACTTCCCATCATACTTGTTTTTCATTCACACCTTCAACTTTACAAAGTGTGTTCTCATCATCCTCCTACATTGGTGCCAATCATCAAAGTTTCCCTTATGCGTACCCCACCATCTTGCGGGCATAGCATGCAGTGCCAAGTCTAACACCTGGAAGCACTACTTTTCTGGTACCTCCCTTTCAACTGCATCCAAAAATATATCTACGTCATTCAGGCCATCATAAGTGGGCATATTTCTTACCTCTGACGACACACAGTGCAATGATCGGGTCATCATGTTATAGCTTAGTGTAATTAATTCATGTAATTGATTCTGCCAGTGCTCTAACTCTTCATCAAAGTCTGAGGTGCAAGAACTCTCGCGATCCCATGTAATTCGTCCATCTATTGTTGGATTCACCCAATCTTGGTCTCGCACTGTTATCTTATAGATACAGTCCAGATAGTCATCGTTCTCATAATCGCAGACTGGTTCATTATAGTGCGATCCCTCAACAACATCTAGGGGTACTATTACGCGGAGAGATTTCTTCTCAAATATCATATTTCACTTCTTTAGATTGATTACCCCATTCATATTAGTAGCCCAATCAATTCCCAAGAGCGCAGGATAGGGGTTGTTGTCATCCACAATTTCTATTACTTCGAAGTCAGCCAACACGCTCATACCTTCAATATCTACGATCACCCCTTGCAGCCTCCCCATTGGGATGACCTTCTAATGGTTCACCATCCTTAGCTAAATTGGAGATCACTGCAACATGGGTCTCCCCATCTGTTACCAAGTCTACTTTGGTAGGACGTTCGCATCTGACCTCAGGTCCAAAATAACCTGATCCATTTCATACTCTCCTGTCTACATGGTCAGTCCCATCTCCCATCCCGTCCTTGTTTTATGCTTACCAATCTTTTGTACTATGCACAGCTCACCTAAAGCATTTCCAGCGCATCTATTTATGAGCTCTCGTAACCCCTTCACAACCTTACTATCATGCAATAACTCCATGCAAGTCTCCACGACGGTTGTAAGCATAGAAGGTTCCATTTCCTAATCAGGCTTATCCTTGCTTCCCAAGCGGAGGCCTCAGCAAAGCTCTTCTTATCTTCCATGAATGTTTAACGTGCGTGCTCCAAATCGAACTCAACCTCCTTTGCCAGAGCTTTGCAAACCCATGTACTGTCTTCGGATTATTTTCCCTTGTCATCTCCTATTGTGACTCCACTCCAGTGCACTATATTCATGTTCAAATCCTCTCCTCGTGGCTCAGACCTCATCATCTACAGGTTCTTAGTCAGCAAAGGTGATAGCGCCCCTTTATCACATATCCTTGCTATCAGCATAGGATAGTCTTCCATTTCATGATCAAACATACTACAATATTTGCACGACGGATGTGTTGGGTTTGTGCAATCGCAAGCATAGTGTCCTGGTCCTCCGCAATTGTAGCATATCATATGTCCCCGACCTCTACCAGGTCCTCCTCTACCTCGACCTCGTCTACACCCCTAAAAGCCTATCTGTGCCATCCATGCGCTCTGGTCAGGGGCCATGTTTCTACCTGAACCCTATAGATGGGAGTTCTATCCATCATTAACTCATAGCTTTTACAGTTACACTCATCATTCCCTACCAACCTACAAAAGTTGCAAAACAATTGTTGCGGTGTCTGTACAAACTTTTGCAGCAAATGATAGTTATCTGTGGCATGTTTCCCTGCTACCTGATATATAGTGCACCACAATGCAAGCCCCGCACTCGATCCTGCTTGAGCTTCTATCCTCAAAGGCATTGGTCCTCCTCCTGCAATATAGTTCGCAAAGACTGGGAAATGGTCTTTTTCATGCCCCTGACCCTTGCATTTCAGGCACCATACTTCTTCGCACACCTCTGGCTGAAGTGTTCTATCCTACTTCAAACTTTGCATCTCAAGGCAAAGATTTTTCAACTACGCATGGATCTGCTGAACCCCCAGATTTGGATCTTGCATCGGTGTTTCATGCAGTCTCATTGCAATCTCTAAGGCCTCCGCCTGAGTTGTTATCTTCTGTTGTGACAGTGCAACCCTTAGGTGTGGCAGGAGCGAATCCACAAACCATTCGCGATGCTCTCCATTTGTTCAGTTCATATTAATTTCACAGATTTTACACTTCAATCTCTGATCTAATTCCCAAGGTGTCTCGCTTGGTTGCATCGTGATCTCCTTGAATCCTACAATCGACTATGCCTCAAATTTAGGCCTATTGAATTCTATATTCAGTGCTATCTGGATGTCTGCCACTCTAGAATTCAGGTTATCATTAAAGTACTTGATATACTAGGTTAGCGCACGATCCTGCAGAGAACTAACCAACGTTGCCTTCTTCATGTGATCATCTGTAACGCCTCAAACTTCCCATACGGATTTCACGACAAACCAGAATTGTTTCGGGTCCTCATTCCCCAAGCCTTTGAACAAAGGTAGCTTCACTGAATTTTACATATTGAACTGCGGTGGAGGTGGAGGTAGCAGTCGCAGGAATCCTTGTCTTATTAACTGAATAAAACTTCATGGAGAAGCCTATGCTACTCCCTCTTCATGACCTCGTGGAGGTGAAATCAATGGACTATATTCAGGACTCTCTCTTCCTTCATTCCTATAAGTTTTTCTGCTTCGTGTAGCTGCAAACATCAAGGTAGCTGCATAACCCATTTTTCGCACAATAGCATTTTAATCCAGGTATTCAAAGAACTCAAGTACTTACCTCACAGACCTTTGAAAAAGTGTCACTCTGCCTCGTTATAGTTGACTGAGGTGTCGACCACAAATTCAGTCACAAATCCTCCTATGACAAGATCGAGCCAATGATCGAAAGGGCGGGCGATCTTGGCCTCAAATGCTTCCAATTTCTGTACTAGCTCCGGGGTCCAAACAAAAGGATTGTCAAGTCTCCACCTTCCTTGGCTATCTTCTAGCTTCGCAATCCACTCGTATAGCTCAACCGAAAAAGAACAGAAGAAGATCTCATGGATCTCTATATATAGGTGTCTGTCCAACCACTTTTCCTTTATTAGTCACGGGTTTCTGTTATCCTGTGCCGTGAATTCATGGATCTTCCTATCCAACCAATCTCTGATCTCTTTCTTAGTTGGATTCAAGTGATATGACATCACACATCTCTTATTCAGATCCTAGTCTCAGCAACAGAACCATTTTTTTCCTTGTGGGGGGCCTGACCTAGGCTCAGCATTATTTAGCCAAACAAATCCATACGCTACTGGCCCTTTCGGCATCAACTCGTGGAGTGCAGACTGAAGTTTCACCCGAAGCAGTATGGGGGAAATGCTGGAACCAAGTTTCCGCACATTGAGATGGTCATGATGTCAGTTTATGCCCTCTATCCCTGACTTTGCGCAAGTCACTTAGTTCTAGGGCTTGCCAGACTAGCCCTCTATTCTGCCCTTTAGTACGTTTGCGAAAAGGTACGATTGACCTTCCGCAGCCCTAACCTGTGGCTCAGGTACTTTCGCGCTGCTAGGGAAACGTACTGTGTAGTTTCTCGAACTAGATTAAGTGTCTTACTTATCTTATTCGACAACCATAGTTAGCATTGCGTAAACATATGTTCTTACTTGCGTTCACTTAACCAACGTAATTACATACATTCAGGCATCATATAAGAATTATAAAGGAAATTCATACATAACATGTCAAGATACATTAACAGGAACAAAGACATAGAATTTGCAGAATGTTTCTATTTATTGATATCTTTCAAGTGATTACAGACTCTATCCACCCTGCGCACATAGCTGCAGTGGTCTGTGCACTTAGCTATGAACTTCCACCCTAGGCCTCTACATACTCAGCTGCAGAGCCTCTACCTACACTATGACCTAAAACTTAAACTTCTTACTTCAGAGCTATGACTCTCTAAGACTTATGTCAACTACCTAGAGCTTGCTTAGCTCTTTTTATACAATCCCATGGTCCACAAACCATGGGTGGATCTCCTATAGCCGACTTTACTTTACAAAAATAAGGGTGGACAACCCTTTATGGCTCATGACACCTTCGTGCTCCGCAACCACAAAATGCAGAGTCTTTATAGGTTTATTACAAAATCTGACCAAAACATGGGCTTTTAGCCCAAAAACTGTCCTCGGGGGATCTCATTCCCAACATTACCTCAGATTCAGAAAACATGGGAAGCTCAAGAAGCTACTTCTAGAGGACCTTATCCCATTGCTCCACCTCCTCCCCCTCCTACTTCATCACAACTGACTGTGCTTACCAATCCTTTTCCCCATCAGGGATATATAGCTACCCAACCCACATAGGGTAATGCAACTCCTCAACATCCATAATTTGGCCCGAAAAATTACCAGAATCTCATGATGAATTCTAATGAAGTCAACACCAAACAATTCAACCTCTAAACTCAGTCACACTAATACGGAAAGCCCTCTACAAAGTTAGTATCTGATTCCCAACCCCATGTATCCACTGAGCATCTTTCATCACAAAATGACACCTTACAAATCCCTATACCTCAAGTCAATACTACTTCTGATAAAGAAACTCATACCTATAGAATAGTATATGACTTGGTGCAACCTCCTGCTACCTTGTCAACATTGGAAGTCCTCCATACATGCCCATCCCAATAGAAATCTCTACTCTCTACTTTAGGCAATGTCAATTATTTTGACAATCATTTGATTATCTTTGATGTTTATAAAGTGGAACATACCTCCCCCCCCTTCCTTCCTCAGTGGCCTTTCTAATACCAGTCTCCATAAAGAATTCCACAAACCCACAGTGTATCATAGATGAAGATGCCACCACATGTGTGATGGCCATTAGTGTTTGCAAGAAACTTGGTTCCCATAACCTGTCTGTATCCACTATGACTCTTCATGCTTGGGACAATCATCCCTCACAACCCCTTAGTTTGTATCACAATTGTCCTATTACAGTTTCCAACAAGACTATCTTAATTGATATCGAAGTCATTGATTCCCCCTTAGATTATAATATCTTGTTGGGTCATAGTTACACCTATTCCATGTCTATTATCGCATTTGCTATCCTTCATAAGATGTTCTTTCCCCACAATGGAAAGATCATCACTATCGATCGGTTGAATTATTATGTTTTGAAATGATCGGAGAATCCACAGTAGAATTATTTTCGAACCAACGTTTCGAATCCCAAGTGGGATCCATCATCAGGGTAGAATTATTATGACCCTCAGTCTTAGCTCTCCTCAGACCACTATCTCATCGATGACTTGCAATAAGACTATCACTTCCCTTACCAATGTGTCTCCTAGAGTATATAAAGGCTCCATGCTGCTTGGGGCTTATTGTGGTCCATCGCCTACTCCTTTTGATCCTAGATCATCCAGTGTTTGCATGCTTTAGGCATCATGGGCAGCCCATAAATGGTTTGGTATGCCTTCATGGTAGCCAGCTCCTCCACAACCTCCTACTCCTAACTCAACCCAACCCTCAGGTACAATTCCTCCTAGATTATTTCCATCTATTGGTGTCTCTCTCGACCCTTTTCAACCTAGAACTGTTCCCCCTGGGCTTAACCATTTGAGAGAAGTTCCCCCTAGTCATTACCCTTTTGGTCAAATACCTTTCTTATTCCTGCCACTTGGAATTTATTCTACCTCTGCCATGGTTATGTTGATTTTACCTAACATTAACTTGGGGATCCCAGTATGGTACATTGATCCTCCCGCAAACACTCCTTTTAATAAACTCAAACCTTACACAACTTTGACCCTGGTTCAACCTATTATTCCTACCCCTTCCTTTGCTTCAATTCCACAACAACCTCAACAGGAAGCCAATCCTATTGCAAAATCATCTGGTGAGGGGTGCAAAGCCCAGAAAAATAGAACCAAAGACAAGGCACCTAAAACAACTCCATCTCTTCCTAAGCCTCCAAAGCCTACTCCTTCATGTGATTTATGTAAGGTTTTTGGGCATGCCACTAATAATTATCCTAAGCTCCCTCATATCAAGAATGTGATCTCTAATATTATTTCCTAACTCTAACATTCCTGAGGTCCATGTCACCTTACCCGAGTCAGCTAAGAAGAATAGATTCTTGTACATGAATCACCCTTGTGCTTTGTGTGATAACTATGGCCATTATTCCCATCACTATCCCCGTCTTGAATATTTTCACGATACAATTTAACTTCTTTGCGACTTATAATCCACTCATAGTGATTCCAATTCCCCTCTATCTATGGGTTCTGGTCCCTCTGTTATGCTAGAACAGAATGTTTCCCAACCCACCATTGTGAGTCCTCCTGCTGATGTCGAGATGACAGATAATTCCGCCCCCATTCTCTACCTATTGGCATCCATGTGATCAATCTATTGGGACTCTCTTGATGTTTCCTATTGTGATTATGTTGAACTTTCTTCAATGAACACTTCAGTCTCAATATCGGTAGATGTCACATCTACTAGTCATCTGTCTCCCCTTTTTATGATGTGCATGTGAACCCGCTCTCTCATGAAGATGTCTCAAGTAGCTTCTCCTCATCATGTGGTCTCTCTTCCTCCTGTCATCCAATCTTCCATTACAACAAAGACACCATGGAAGCCATGACCACCCCTGTTTATCCTTGGGATGATATGCACCATCATGTGTACTTCCTTTTGCAGCAAACCCATGATCAATATGTTGTGGAGTCCAAAGACTGCATCCATGGTGAGGTCAACTGGTTCAAAATCCCATTCTTGCACCAGATGGTTTTAAAGAAGGAAATATGGCTGACATCTTCCCTACCATCAAAATTAACATTTCAAATACACCAGTGATTGAAGAAAATATCACCTTGGGGTAATAATGCACCCCAAAAGAAAGTAATGGTTGCACTAAGTTATTCAAATAATTTTGTAATGTTTTCACTTGGTCTTATCTCAAAATGCCTAGACTTGATCTCATTATTGTTGAAAATCACATCGACACTTGGCCAAATTCCATTCCTATCCGCAAAAATCAAAGGCCTATCCATCCTTTCAAGCATGATGTTATCAAAGACAAAATCGATAAGCTCAAGCAGGCTGGTTTCATTTACCCCGTTGAATGCACCACATGGGTGTCCAATCTTGTTCCTACCCTAAAGAAGAAATCATCATTCATTTCTACATGGAATTTCACAATCTGAACAACGATTGTCCCAAAGACAAAATTCCCACACTTTACATAGACAAAATCATTGATGAGTGTGTGGGGCATGAGATTCTTTCCTTTATGGATGGATTCTCTAGAGATATGTATCCATCATGCTGATCAACTTAAAACCACCTTCACTACTCCTTGGGGAAATTTTTCTTATAGGGTTATGCCTTTCGGTGTAAATAATGCAAGGGCCACTTTTCAATGTGCCATGTCATATTGTTTTCATGACTTGGTTCACATTATCCTTGCGTATCTAGATGATCTCACCCTCATTCCAAGATTTGACCACAACACCCTCATGATTTTTGTACCATCTTCCTTCAATGCCGCAAGTATAAAATTTGCCTCAATTCCCTTAAATGTGTCTTTTATGTTTTTGTCGGCTAACTATTAGACTTCATTGTGTCTAGAGATGGCATCACTCTTGACCCTCTCAAATTTCAATCCATTTTCGAATTTCCTCCCCCTCGCATCCTTTGCGAGTTACAAATCCTCCAAGGAAAATCTAATTTCCTTCATTAGTTTGTTCCTGACTATGCCACCACTGCGCATGGGTTTCTTAGACTCCTTTGATCTACCATTATGTTTGTTTTGGATGACCAAGCTCAACATTCTTTTAATGCCCTCAAATGTGCTCTCACTTCCGCTCCCTTGATTAACCCACCTAACTTTGAAATGGACTTCATATTTCATATCTTAGCTTCCACCTATTCAGTTGTCGCAGTCTTAATTCAAGAAGATGGTGTTGGGAAGGAGCATGTCATCTATTATGTCAGTAAGAACCTTAATGGTCCCCCTATGTCCTATTCCCATGAAGAGAAGTTGGTGCTATATTTTGTGTTCTATGTTAAAAAATTCATCATTATATCATTACACATACCACCAAAGTCGTGATTAATTCCAACCCTAGAGATTTAATTTTGAGTTGAAGGGTCATTAATGGGAAGCACACCCATTGGATCATTATCCTCCAAGAATTTGATCTAGAATTTTTCACACCCAAGGGTAAGAAAGCTTTAGCCTTGTTGAAGTTATTTTTGAATTTCCTACTGGTGTGCCAGATCCATTAGTTAATGATGATCTTCCAAACGAACACTTTTTCACTATAACATCAGATGATCCTTGGTATGGGGACATCCTTACCTATTTACAAACCCAAAAATTCACCCCCCATCTCACTTGTGATGATCGATGACATATTTGACATCAAGCCCCTCACTATATCCTACTCAGTGATGATCTTAATTGTCATGATATTGATTTTGTCCTTCATCATTATCTCACCCATATTGAAGCTGATAAAGTGCCCAATGCATGTCACAGTGGCACTTGTGGTGGTCATTTCTCTTGAATGGCCACTACCCAGAAAATCATGTGCGCTAGATATTTTTGTCCTTCTCCCTTCAGCGATTACATTGAGGCAGTCAAACACAATCCCAATTGCCAATTATACACCCCTAAGGCTCGAGCTCCACCTGATCCCCTCCATCCTGTCATCGCAGTAAGTCCTTTCTGTAATTGAGCTATTGAATTTGTGGAGTGTTTCCCCCCATATGCTAATAACCATAAGTATATTATCAATTTCGTCGAATATTTCAACAAATGGGCTGAAGCCATGCACACGTTCAATAAAATCGTAGATACCACAAACATGTTCTTCTTGAACCATATTATTTCTTGATTCGGGGTTTCGAAGAAATTGGTTTCCAACCATGACCAAAACTTTGAAGATGAGATATGGCATGAGCTATCCTCACTGTTAGGATTTGAACAGCAATATTCATCGTCATATTACCCCCAAAACAATGGCCAAGTTGAAGTTGTCAATAAATTTCTCAAAAATATGCTTTAGCATATGGTGAATAAACACAAGACAAATTGGCACCTTACGCTCTTCCCTGCGTTGTGGCCTATAAGACCTCTGTCAAAACTGCCACCGAGTTTACTCCTTTCCACCTTTCTTTGGACAAGAGGCAGTCTTACTAATTGAGTGTGAAATCCCCTCCCTCCACCTTGTTGTTGAACTCCTCCTAGACACTCGACCTTTATAAAAATGACTCATCATGATTGATTGCACCAATGAAGATCGCCTTGTTGCATTGCAAACCATTGAAGTGACTAAAAAGCACACTAAAGCTCAGTATGACTGAAAATTCCACCCTCGCACCTTTCATGAAGGGGACCTTGTTCTCGTATATGACCAATTTCATGATGTTTTGGGGCATGGGAAGTTTGAACCATTATTGCTAGGTCCTTACATCATTCATAAGTGTTTTGGAAAGGGGTAATACCTTTTAGAGGGTCTAGAAGGTGAAATCCTTCCTAACCCTCGTAATGCAATCTACTTGAAAAATAATTACCCATAACATATCCCATGGAAATGCGTGCCCTTTTTCTATCTATATTTAGGTAGCTTTCATTCCACATCATCTCATGTGTTGTCTTCTTGCATATTTTAGATGAATCTATCATCCACACCACATATCGGTTATGTCGATAGTGCGAGTCACTTCTGCAGGAATTTAGTCGCAACAACTAGGGTCATTTTCACCCCTTTGCATTCGTTAGTTCACTCCAATGACGTATGCATTGGATATTCCACCAATAACCAGGCCGAATATGATGCAATGGTAGGTTTTCTAGCCTATTCCCTTGATCATCACATCCTTCACCTTCATTTTTGTCTTGATTCCTTGCTACTGGTCATGCAACTGAACAATGTTTATCATGTGCATAATCCTATCCTATTCAGAAAATATCTACAAGTGAAGCGTTTGGCACAAGAATTTGAATCCATTTCATTCAGTCATGTTCCTAGAGCACAAAATGACTATGTATATACCCTTGCAAATAACATTCTACATTGGCATTAATCATATGCATATACAAGAAGACATTCGTAACATAAACAAATGGCGAACTGTTAGGCCCCTATAACGCTAGTGTATTCCCTTATAATTATTTTCGTTGTAGCCACTTACTGTTATTTTTGTGCCCATGTTGTCCCCATATTGCTATTATTGTGCCCCATAGAAGCCCACTATTGTTATTGTTATGCCCTTACATTATTATTGTTATGTCGGCTTTAACTATATTGTGACCCCTTAGACATTCTACATTGGCATTATCATATGCATATACAAGAAGACATCCATAACATAAACAAATGGCAAACTATCAGGCCCCTATAACACTAGTGTATTCTCTTATTATTATTGTCATTGTATCCCCTTATTGTTATTGTTGTGCCCATGTTGTCCTCATATTGTTATTATTTGCCCCATAGAAGCCCACTATTGTTATTGTTGTGCCCTTGCATTATTATTGTTATGTCAACTTTGACTATATTGTGACCCCTTATCATTTGTATCATCCAAGAATTATTCATTTGTGTAATTTAAAGGAGGTTTCCCCCTCGAAGAGGCTAATTTTGAAGTCGTTTATCTATCTTTTCTTCTATTTTGTGAGCTGGTTGCATAATAATTGGTATCAAAGCTTTAGATTCTAGGGTTTGCCTGCTTCAAACAGGTCATCGTCAAATTTTCGATATAACTATGTTTCTCCGATGTTTCAAAAGCTAAAATTAAAATGCACTTTAGCCAAAATATTTATGAACATCAAATACGAATTTCAGACCTTGCCTCGCTATGTTTTCTGACATATGATCCAAGGAATTTAGGGTTTTTGTAGGCTCCCGAATTATATCTCAAATAGGTGACTTGGATAAAATCATCATAACTTTCTCTCTAAGCATCAGATTTACATTTCGTAAAAAATCACAGAAAGAGGATGAACAATAGTTTTCTGTATATCGGTTTCATGTCTGAAGGTTGACATTTTGGCATGTGGCACTTTGTACGAGTTCTCAGGACATGTGGAGTTCAAAGGACATAGTGAAGCATAATTATCATTAATTAATGCCCCGAAGAAAGAAAATGGAAACACCTAGTAAGCATCCTGAAAGATCTAGAATGGATCATGAAGAAGAGGAAGAAATGCAATATGATATACAATACCAAGTGCAACAAATTTAACTCTCACAAAAAGTAACGGAAGCTAAGATGGATGGTTTCAATAAAGGTGTGGAAGCTAAGATGGATGGTTTAAAGAATGGTGTGGAAGATAATATGAATGGTGTGGAATATAAGATGGATGGCATGGAAGATAAGATGGATGGCATGGAACTTAAGATGGATGGTACAGAAGCAAAACTTAAAGGCAACATGGAAGATTTGAAGATAGATTTGACAAAGTTGCGACAAGAGATGCTTACTAATGGTGAAAGGGTAGTAAAGGAAACTCATGATGAGAACAAAAGAAATGTTAATCATGATTTCATAGACTCTAACATTGGATTGAAGACCCACCATGTTCCAAAGATTGATATGAGGAATTTTGATGGCAAGGATCCCGTAACATGGATACTATAGCTGGAGAAATATTTCGATCTCAATAATGTGAAAGACACACAAAAGGTATGCAATGCCACTTTATATTTGGAACCCAATCAGTTTTTATGGTATCGATGGCTTTTCTTGCGTAAACAAATTGTCACTTGGGATATTTTTATGGAAGAAATGATAACACATTATGAGGATACAAAAAGCAACACTTTTTTTAGAAAATTGATAATCTCAAACAAAAAAGTTCAATGGTGGAGAACATTGAGGACTTACAAAAATTGAATATAAGGGTAAAATATATTCCAGAGGAGCATATGATTGATGTGTTCATAGGGACATTAAAGAATAACATCCAACACGAGGTTCACGTTTGGGAACCTAATTCATTGGAGAAGGCATTCAGGTTGGCAAGAAAAATTGAAAGCAAAATTATGGCAACAAGGAAGCCTACCAATCACAATTATAAATATGGAAGTGTTGTTTCCACTAGCCTTCCACATCCTACAAGTTTGACACCACAACAATTGGAAGAAAAAAGAGCAAAAGGGATTTGCTATAGTTGTGATAGAAAATACACTAAAGGTCATAAGTGTGCTAAGAAGAAATTATTTTACATAGATATGCATGGAAATGCATGCCCTTTTTCTATCTGTATTTAGGTAGCTTTCATTCCCATCATCTCATGTGTTGTCATCTAGCATATTTTAGATGGATCCTTCATCCACACCACATATCGGTTATGTCGATAGTGCGATTCACTTCTCCAAGAATCTAGTCACAACAACTAGGGCCATTTTCACCCCTTTGCATTCATTAGTTCACTCCAACGATGTATGCATTAGATATTCCACCAATAACCAAGCCGAATATGATGCAATGATAGGTTTTTTAGCCTATTCCCTTAATCGTCACATCCTTCACCTTCATGTTTGTCTTTATTCCTTGCTGCTTGTCATGCAACTGAACAATGTTTATCATGTGCATAACCATATCCTATTTAGAAAATATCTACGAGTTAAGCTTTTGGCACATGAATTTGAATCCATTTCATTCAGTCATGTTCCTAGAGCACAAAATAACTATGTATATACCGTTGCAAAAAACATTCTACAGTGGCATTTATCATACGCATATACAAGAAGACATCCATAACATAAACAAATGGTGAACTCTTAGGCCCCTATAATACTAGTGTATTCCCTTATTATTATTGTCATTGTAGCCCCCTATTGTTATTTTTGTGCACATGTTGTCCCCATATTGTTAATATTGTGCCCCATAGAATCCCACTATTGTTATTGTTGTGCCCTTACATTATTATTTTTATGTGGGATTTGACTATATTGTGACCCCTTAGACATTCTACATTGTCATTTATCACATGCATATACAAGAAGTGTCACACGCAATAAGTCGATGTTGCGGACAAGATAGACCTTCCTAGAATCTAAAGAAGACCTAATGACAAGCAAACCAACCATAGACTATCTTTCTCTAAATATGCTTTGATTAACAATAGCAAACAAGTGTTTTTAGGGCCTACCTTAGGTCCAACGCAAGCTTGTGGATGCCCTCGCTCCTTCGATCCAAATGAGCTCCTTTGTCGTGAATCTGCAAACACAAACAAGGCAAACAAATTAAATAGCACCTGAAAAGCCAATTGCATAAAACATATTTAACATGAAACTCAAGGAGTCCATGAAACAAATAACATGAGATACTTGTTGAGAAAAATGAGTTTGATTGTATTAATTCAAAAGAAGAAGAACTTTACAACCTTTGCCTTGACGCTGTACAAGCTCCTCCCAGGGTCCAGCAAGAAGTCTCCTTTACTTTGACAAGTTTCACTCACTCCCCAATGAAGCCAAAAAGGTATGTGATCTCTCCTCTTAAGCTCAACTAGGAAGTCTTGATTTCACCAGCATTTACCCTCAAAAATATTCAGCTTCTAACCTCCTCAGCAACCAGCCCAATGCCTGTATTTATAGTGCAATGGAGGGAGGTTACTAGGTACTCCTTCAAAGGGATAAAGCCCTCCTTCAAAGGGATAGCTCCTCTCATCAAGGGATTAGCTCCTTCTCTTTTGGGATGCATGAACCACCTCAGAGCGAACAATCCATGTCAAAATTCCTTCTAGAAACCTCTAGAATTAACCCAAAGTGAGTTTTTTAAGATAAAACTTGCGCCTTTTGACTTTCACAGGGGTCCGCACCTACACCGTTAGGGACAGAGCGGGCAAGTCCGTAGTTTTTGTACACAGAAGGTGCAGGACTGCAGGTGACAGTGAGGGAAAGTGCGGAACCAGAGTTACATTGATTTTTAATGTCTTTCTCTCATTTTCAAAGCTTGATTTGAAGAGATGAGGTCTGAGACTTGCTTAGGAGGACAGTACAAGTGATGATAGACCCATACTGACTGCAAATAATCATGGTGACAATATTTTTGTGTAACAGATTGCCCCCTAAAGTGCGAAGTCTGTAGTAGATGAGGATTTATTATCATTTAGGAAGAGTGAAGTACTTTATCATTTCGAGGATCATCTTGTGGAGAGCCTGGTTGGAACCTGTAAAAACATTCAATGTAAGATATATATATGAGATCATATCATCGCTGAGGTAGGCATTCCCATACTCAGATCAAAACTGACTAGAAAACTAACTATTGCTCTGATATAGGAATGATCTTGTAAAACATCACAAGTAAAGACTCATGTGGACACAGTATGCACGCAGACATCTGTTTATGAATAGTCCATTATATAATGAATACAAAATTCCTCGCAGCCTCGATTGTGGAAACTAGATCCAGGGTCTTCATTTCTACTTCCCGAAACAATACGATTCTATCCATGCGAATGAATGTGTTGATGTCAAACATGGTAGAAACCACTTGATTACCAGTCAATGATGTAAATTGTTAACAAGTGTGAGAGAAACCACCAGTGATGTCAATGGCTCTCAAAGTACCCAGTACAATCCATGAGATGCGAATAAATGTGTTGATGTCGAACATGTCACGGAATCCTTTCATCGAAAGCCAACGATGTAAATTGTCGTCAAAGGCGACAAACCTGCCATTGAGGCATGCAAATCTCAAGGTACTGACAATTCCTAGATCATCTTTCTAGATAATGAGCTGATGTCGATAGAAAGAAATCTGTCGTAGGCAAGCCCACAACACAAAATCATAGATCAAGTTGAATAAATTTAGTTGTAAGGACTGACTCAGGGATGGTCAAGATGGATGACAGATATTTTGCAGATGAATGGCTTATTGGAAATGACCTCTTGAACACATAACGACACGACAGATGGCTTGGTGACAATTGACCCAAAGTTAATACCCAGAAACCGACTGAAGACTTTCAATGTGGTTTGATCAACTGTTAGGCAAAGGATTTCCCAACCCAGGTGAATAAAAGTGTCATGTTCAAGAGTGGTTACAAAGTATGACAAACAGGCTCATTTTTCTCTCTTTTCCCCCACCATTTCTGGCAAGTACCTCTTTATTTTTGACAAGCTTGAGGAGGATAACATTTGCTTGATTATAAGCTCATCCTTCGGATGAGTCCAACTTAGTTTAAATTCGAACCCTAAGAAGGAGTGGTTCGTTCCTGTTTGTAATTGAACAGGTCCTTTACTGTGAAATTTTAACAAGTCCAGTATAGGAGAAACTCGGCGTTTTTCAATTTTAGAGAGTCTGAAAAAACTTAAGAAGACTCCAGGGTTGACCTTTTTCGTAAATTTGTGTCTCCCAAGCCCGAAAAAGTATAAAATAATACTTGAGAGAACCGCTTGATATTTTACGACCAAGGAGTACTTTTTGTCATTAGTGCCTTTGACCCGAAAAAGTAAAAAAGCGATCAATGACACGTCGTTTTATAACCGATATCGAATTTGAAACGACAAAAATCCGACAATCTTTTCATGTTTTTACGGTCGGAAAAGAGCTATAAGTGGACCATCTTTTAATTCCATTTTAACGAGTTTAAAAGAAACACTCGGCAATCTTTTCATGTTTCAGGAGTCAGAAAAGAGCTTAAAGGTGACTCTACATGTTTTTTCGTTGAAAATGATAGATTTCGCCTGAATAATCCTTTATTCTGCACAAAAACACAAACATTACTCATACCTGTTTGAAATAGATAAAAATGTCGCAAAAATACCTTTTCAAAGTGAAACATAAACAAATTTGCAATTTATTTACTCAAAAAACTTATAAAAAGGGTCTTTGTCAATTCATTTTTACCATTTGAGTTTGGGTGAGAAAATAGTGCTTTTGCTCAGAAAACTTCCCGTGAAGATTGCGGGAAATCCAACCGTCGGAATCGAACGCTGTCTTCTCCAGGTAATCCACATCATCCCACTCTTCATTTTTAACCGTTTAATTTTTTGTTTTAGTCATTTATTTCATTTTTGGGAGGGTTTTTAGGCACAAAACCCGCGTGCGGGGACCCGCAGGTTTACCATTGCAGGCCTGCGAACCCTGACTTTTTCTCCATTGGGAAAAAGCTCGGGTCCGCACCTTCCATGTAGACAAAGTGCGGTCCCACGCACTGTGTCTAACCCAGAGGGTGTGGTCTCCGTCGCAAGGGTTTTTAACCCAAAAATTCTCAAAAATGGACCACACAAAATAATTTCTAGCAATTTAATTTGTCTTTATACTTGATGCAGAGAGTACATCATGCTAGATTGGCGTGAACAAGAGCATGAGGATGTGGATGCTGCCGCATGGAATCATCAACCTTCACTTGATGCTTTGAGGGCGTGCGACTTGTACAAATTCTGGGCCATTCCTGGCATGAGGGCTCAGGTGGATTTCTTAGAGTGGTTGGTTGACAGATGGAGCATACAGGACCAGTGTTTCTTCATTGGTGGCCACCAGCTCGAAATTGAGCCGGCGGACATATATTTCTTGACTGGTTTGCCTAAGAGAGGCGAAGACTTGACTCTGTTGGGGCTAGGCCAGGTGGCCAGTCTGTCGATAGCCTCAGGCTAGAGTACTGCAACAGCCAGGCTAGAGACAAAGGATAGACATAAAGACCATATCCCGTCCTGAGCTCATGGTGATTGCGTTCACTGTCACCAGACTTTGCAGAGCTGCCACATTACATATTGCCACCGGATCCCAGATGCGTATGGCAGTTGATTGCTTTCGAGGCACCATCTTCAACTGGTGCGATGCCGTGTTGGCCAATCTGAAAGGCCAACTGACCAGGGCCAAAAACGGAAAACTAAAGACCTTTGGTTATGGGGCTTTGGCTGTGAGTTTTGGCCTAGAGAGGGTTCCTGTGCTGATCCCACAACACCTTACTGTTGGAGCTGGGCTTCCTCGAGAGCCCAAACTAATGCGATGGGTCACAGTTATGGCCCGTCACCCGGACGAGAGGACAGAGGTTGCTCGATTCAAACCTGAGTATTTCCAATGGCTGGAAAACTAGGTCTTTTCTATTCAGGACTTCCCTTACGCTGGGATAGATTTTCGTGGTGATCCAGACATGGTTCTTCCACCAGGAGAACTGTGGGATGAGTCAGGTAAAATTATTTTCAACATTTTTCCTATTTTAATTTTTTTGTTATTTTTTCATTGTCTCAAAACTGATAGTAAAAATTTCAAATGCAGATGTGGGTCCACAGCGACCAGTCGCTCTCCGGCCTTACGAGAGGAAGCAACCAGTTGCACCCGCGCCAGCCCCACAGGATGAGTCAGCAGAGGTTTTGGCTGAGTTGGAGGGTCATCTTGAGCACTTGACAGGAGACATTCCTGAGACCACTATAGATGAAATTCCTCTTCGACTTTAGCGCTATGTGATTGGGGTCCCGGGACCTTTTAGGAGGTTCCTTTGTAAGGTGGCCCGTGCAGTGGTTTCTTATAGAGATCATCACCAGTGATAGGATGATCGCCTATTGTGGGCACATGTGACATTTTTGTTTTTTGTACTTATCATTTTTGATGATCATAAGGTGTTTTTCAACCTATGATCGAGGACAATGTATTTTTTGACACACTCCTATATATATATCACTATTACCGGCTTATCTTGTAAATCATGTTATGGAATGGTTTTAAATTTACATGTATGATTATTTCAAATGTCTATTTAACATTCGAGAAGCAATTGCATCTGTTAATGTATTTAAAGATCTTGGAATATGCTGATATTCAATATAATCAAATTCACGTTCCAAGAGACGCACTCTCAAAAATAATCTCAATAACATTGGATTTCTAATGGCATACACTCTATTAAGTTGTAATACAACGAGTTCAGAATCTAACCTCACTATCAAACTCCGAATCCCAAATGAAATAGATTCAGATAATAACTCAATCACTGCAGTATACTCGGCAATGTTGTTCGTTGTTTGACTGAGGCTTACCCCATGCATAGATACTAACTCATCAGAGGGCGAATAGATAACCCAAGCTGCAGAAGAGATGTTTCGTGTATTACGACAAGCACCATCAGCGAAACCAATGTATGTTTGGAGAGGCATCGACATCTGCAATATCAAGAGTAAAACCAAGATAAGCAGGAATAATGACGAAAAACACTCTTTAAGCTAAGCACACTGTTTAAACTAAAACACACCAGCTGGAAAGAAAAAATATCCTAACTACAAATCTCCATACCCATTCTTTTAAGCATAATACCTCTTCAAGTAAAGGCCATTTCTGGGTTTACCCAAAGAGTCCCCGTCAAAGTCTGCCAATTCATAGGCCCCTTTGGCTAGCTTTCGCTTGACAATAGAGGGACCATGCCACATAGGAACGAATTTTCCAGTGCCTAATTTATCATTAGCTTGATCATAAACTAAGACTAGATCTCCTTGCGAGAAATTTCGAGGGGTCGCATTTCGATCATACTGAGCTTTCATTTGTTTTGCGTGAGTCTCGATCGCCAATGCAGCATCATGTCGATTCTCATCTAATTGACCCAAGTATAACAAACGCTTTTCCTCTTCGGAAGGGGCTGGAAGTAACTCGATGGCCATTTTCAGTGATGGGATTTCGCATTCAATGGGTAACACAGCTTCTAAACCATAGACTAGTTGGAAAGGAGCGAACCCTGTTGATGTTTTTACTGAAGTTCGGTACACCCAAAGCGCTGAAAATAACATGTTGTGCCAATTCGACCGATGAATCCCAATGATTTGTCAGATCATGATGACTAAAACTTTGTTGATGGATTCAACCAGACCATTCGCTTGTGGATAATAAGGGGTTGAACTATGGTGATGTAAACCAAGCTGGCCTGTAAGTTCGGTCATCATAACATTTCGAAAATGACGCCCATGATCAGTGATTATTGCTTGTGGGACACCAAACCTAGCAATTATATGATTGAACATGAAAATTGCAGCTGTCTTGTCATCTGCCTCAAATGTAGGCATCGCCTCGGCCCACTTAGTAAAATAATCTACCGCAAGGATGATATACGCATGCCCCCCGGCCGAGTGAGGGTTACATGTAATAAAATCGATACCCCATTTGGCAAAAGGACCAACGGAAATTATAGGGTGGAGAGGAGCAGGTGGAGCACGCATCTTACGATCAAAAATCTGGCAGTTGTGGAATTTTCGGACCGCCGTAATACAATCTTTAAATAAAGACGGCCAGAAGTAGCCAACGCGCAATATCTTTTGGGCTGTGGCAAACCCAGACATATGACTGCCACACGCTCCAGAGTGACAGTCATTTAGAACCCTTTCAGCTTCCTCGTGTGTTAAGCAACATCGAAAAACAGAATCCGCCCCACGGCAATAAAGAGTATCTCCAATAATCCTAAATTGTTGGGACTGCAATCGAATCTTTCGACGTTCTGACCTTGAAATTTCTAGCCGAAAGGATTGGGTCTGGAGATAAACGATGATATCCCCATACCACGGATCTAAAGTGCTGATTAGAAACAAGGATTTGTCCGCAATGGGCTCCTCCGCCACAGTTTCCGTGTCAGCACGCGGGAAGTCACACATTAACTCCGCAAAAACTAAAGATTTCTTAGACTTAGATTTCTCAAATTCCAAGTCAAACTCTTGCAGGATAACGATCCATTTAGAGTACTTGCCCCCTACAAATTTCTTGGTCAAAATGTAGATCATAGGGTTGCAATCCAAAATTACCGTAGTTTTACGTAGTAGAATGTAGTGACGAAAACGTTGGACAGCTTGAACAGCTGCCAATGCCAATTTCTCCACATGTGAGTATTTTAGCTCAGTTGGATTTAAAGTTTGACTAAGGTAATATATCACATGTTCAGTTCCGAATTCATCTTCCTGAACTAAAACCATTCCAATGGTGGAATGAGAGGCGGTGAGATACAAGAAGTAATCCTGGTTGTAGTTGGGAGGATGCAACAACGGTGCATGGGTCAACGCGTGTTTGAGTGCATCAAAAGATTTCTGAGCTATCTCATCCCAATAGAATGGAGTATTTTGTTTCAACAATCGGGTAAAACCCTTTGTGACCTCGGCGTAGTTAGGAATGAATTGTCGTAAAAAGTTTGCTTTCCCTTGCAAACTTTGGAGTTGGCGAAGACTCTAAGGAGGAGGCAATTTGATGATAGCTTCGACCTTCGAGGGATCAACGCGAATGTCGGCTTTCGAAACTACAAACCCCAGCAATCGACCCGTTTCTATACAGAAGACACATTTGTGTGGGTTCAACCGAATACGATAATGCCTACACCTCATAAAGATTGCTCATAAATGGATGAGGTGATCAGCTCGATGTAATGAATGAGCAGGCAAGTCATCAATATAGGGTTGCACAATGTGCTTGATGTCATGAAACGCATAAAACATCGCCCTTTGAAAAGTTTCTCCGGCATTCTTAAGCCCAAAAGTTAACTTGCAATAAGCAAATGTCCCCCATGGAAAAATGAAAGCAGTTTTTGGTTGATCGGCAGGTAGAATATTGATTTGATTGTATCTGGAAAAACCGTCCATGAAGGAGAATATTTCGCTGCCGGCACAATCATCAATTATTTTAGCGATATAGGGAGTTGGGTAATTGTCCTTTGGACAGGCTCGATTAATATCCCTATAGTCGATGCATATTCTTATTGTTCCCTGCTTTTTGTTAACCGGAACAATATTCGATACCCAATCCGTTAACGGGATCGGATAAATGAAACCTTCTTTCAATAATTTTTCAACTTCTGCTTTAATTGCAGCAACTTTTCATGGGTGAATCTGACGCAAACGTTGTCGGACGGGTTTAGCGCCCGAGTAAGTCTTGATCTCATGAACAACAATCGCGGGATCAATTCCTGGCATTTCCTCATAGGACCAGGCAAACACGTCGCGGAATTCTTGAAATAGGGCCTTATATAGTTGAATTTCGTCATCTGTACATGAGGCACCTATATGAATATTCTCAACAATTCCGGGCTTAACCGAAATGTCAATAGGAATAGTTCGAGAGATGTTTCCCAAATTTAACTCTGAATCGGGATGTTTCATTGGATTATGAGGTTCCTTGACATATTCAGTTGTAAAAATTGATGAGAAATCATTTTCAAAACGATCATCTTCAGGTAAAAACGAAGATCTGTGATGGATATCTTCCCATGGTAAATCATCTACACATAGGATTTCACGAATTTGCTCATCAGAGTGAACAAGTTCAGAAAACGTAGTTAAATCTGAGGTTGATGTGAAAAGTGATTCCTCACGGACCACATTCATTAAGTCATTTTCGGTTGAACGTGGGTCGGCAAATGACTGCACGGCTTCATAGGAAATTTCATATGGACTCAAAGGCATGGCATTACCAAATGAGTCTATCTCAGATTCAGAAGGGACAATCCAAGGATCATCGTAAATAAAGGTGTCTGATGTGATCATATGAATGGTTGCAAATGAAGATGATGCTTTGATTGGAGGAAAAGGAAAAGTTCCCAGTAAACCAGCATCTTTAACTAGTCCTACTCCAACATCCTTATATGGGATAGTTGTTTTACCAACATGCTGAATACTCTCCGAAGAGGCTGGGTCAGATGAAAAGTAAGCCAACTGGTCTATTGTTACGATCTTTCCATTATGTGGAAACTTTATTACACGAAAAACCGATGAAACGACCACTGTCATAGCGTAAGACCAACTTCGACCCAAGAGAAGGTTGTAATCTAGAGGGGCATCAACCACCTCCACATATAGACTAACGATTTTTCCTTCAACCCCTATAGGCAAATCCTGTAGAATGCCAAAAGGATGAAACCCACGGCCATCAAAGGCCTTTAGAATCGTCGGGGATTGATTTAGCGAAGGAGAACAAAGCGATCTCCAACACTGTATCGACATAATACACATTGAGGCTCCCTCATCAATTACAGTCCGATGAATAGGCCTGTTTTTTACTATCACTGGTATCTGGAAAGCCATTTGATGAGGCAAACATGGTGTACTATTTTCTAGATCGAAAATTATTAGGTTCGGGTCCTGAACGTCAACAACTCCTATAGCCGACAAAAGTAATTTACGTTGTGCTGGACATGATTGCAGCACTTCCAAAGCCGACATTGCTGAGGGTGAAACAGCTAAATCCTCAACAATGTTATAATTCTGAGCCGCTCTCGCATGTGGATTGAAAACTGACTTTCGAAGTATACCCTTGGCGAGCGGTTTGATTACCAAGTCTGGATTAGGTTTCTTGATCTGTAGTGGATCGGAACCGGGAGCTGAGGTTGATAGATTAGAATGAGAAGATTCTGCTTCTTTACCATCAACAAGACTTTTACTACCATAATCTTGCGATCGAGTCGCAATCCGAACATGGGACATCATCAGTATGGGTTCTTCATTGGCATTCGAGGATGAACCTATCATCTTACTGTCTTGAGCTGGAAAAGGATCCTTCAAAACAGTAGGAGTTTGGGAACCCTTGACAATCTTCACAACCTCTGCACGATGAGGGCAGTCTCTTGTAAAATGTTCATCGTCACAAATGAGACAAGGATAACGAGGTTTGCACTTTTCATCATTGGATTCTGCCTTTTCAGGTTTCTCCTTTGAACTTTTGTCCGTTTTATTCTTCTTCTTTCCTTTCTTCTTCCCACCGGATTTTGATTTGGCTGTAGATGACTCTACAACGTGAATATCGGCGGAGATCTCTATAGAAGAATCTCCTGTTGGGGAATCAAGCAAGGTTATGATAGGCGAAGAATTCTTGGAAGAATTATTCTTACTTTTAGTGTTAACCGTGCCAATCATACCATCGGCGCCATGAGATCCCGAAGGAGTTGCAGTGATTTGATTTTGCTTGGGAAGATCGGGGATTTTTTCGTGTAACGTACCCGACTAAGTATAGACCAAGTCAAGGTACTGTGCTTGAGCAATTACTTGCTCCTCAGTAACAACTCCGGCTTTAGCAACATCTTCAGTGATCTTTGGCAACAAAGATTTTACAAACCACTCGGCCAAGATCTGATCCAGAATAAATACCTTCACTAAACGCCGTCGACGTCTCCACTCATGAATATGATCTGAAATGTAAGTGGATGTCGATTGTTTTAGCGAAGTTAACAATTCCGTGCCATTGTCATATCGGACTGGCAACTGAAAATGAGTTAAAAACGAGGTAGCTAACTGACTAAAATTATAAAAAGTGCCTCGCGGTAACTCAATGTACCACTTGGCCGTGAGACCAATTAGAGTGCACTGGAAAAGTCTAAGATGGATTGAATCATCTGTAATGGAGTTAGACGCACACCAGAGGTGGTAAGTCCTCACATGGTTCGACGGGTCCTCTCCTGATTTACCTTCGAACTTGGGAATGTCACTGGGAAACTTATTCGGCATTGGCGGCCAAAATGAAAGATAATTAATGGGATCGTTTGTTAGGTGCGACAAGTCAGGTAAGTTCAAAGTTTGCGATAAACGGTAACTGCCGATTAGGATCCCTAAAACTCTGGGTCATGAGACCAGCCCAAGGAGGAGGATATCCAGGATAACTAGGAATAGGAATCGCGTTCAGGATATTGTATCCTCCCGGAAAACCAGGATTAACCGGACCGTACTGGGGTTGTTGAGGTTGTTGATAAGTGTACCCAGGGTATGGTTGATATTGATAGACTAGCTGCTGCACAGCAAGACCGAATTGGTACTGTCCCTGGTAAGATTGATAAGTGAATTTTGGTTGACTTGTGACAACCGTACTTAAACCAGGTTGTCCTACAGGCATCTGAACCGAATTTTGAATCGTAGATCCAGACGGTGGTAAATATGTCTGAGGAGTAGATACAGGAACAGTAGAAACCAGAGCTGTCGATACTCCAGAAGTAGGTGGGGTAGATTGAACAGATGTTGCGGCAGTTTTAGCAGTCGTTTGAGGCGGAGTACGAGGTGTACTAGGCCCAGGCTGAGAAACTACCTAAGGTACAGAAGTTTGAATGTTAGACTAGATTGGTTGCTGGGGTGAACCAGAAACTAAGGGTTGTCCAGTTTGAGATGACAACTGTACACTTGGCTGCAATACCTGTTGAGCTTGTGATGGATCCCACACTATATTCATTCCGGGGTACTGACCCATAACTGGTTGAGAATACTGAGGACTATAACCGGATTGAGGGTAGGATTGATAATTGAAAGGTACATTTCCCGTTCCTTGAACATACGTTTGACCGGAGGGTGGTTGGAAACCTTGGTTCGAGTATTGACCTTGGGGTTGATACCCTTGAGGCACATACTGATACTGGGGTTGACCTTGAGGTATAAATTGATACTGGGGTTGACCTTGGGGTACATATTGAGTCTGGGGTTGACCTTGAGGAACGTACTGTCCCATAGGTATGTACTGTCCTTGAGGTTTCCCCCCAGATGCAAACTGTGTACCTTGAGGTTGCCCCCCAGGTGTTAATTGAGGCTGCCCCCCAGGCAGTAATTGGCCACCTTGAGGTTGAGGATTGGGAATAGAACCTGACATCATGAGAATGTCTTCTATGCTCAACGGCTTAGTACCATTGTTTCCAGTTAGTAACCCTTGCTCAATGGGTTGAGGAGATGCTCCCGAAAAAGTACCAGAAAGTGACTGATACCCAGAGGGAACAGAAGGACCGCCATACAAAAAGGACTGGGCGATTGAGTAAACATGGATGACTATCCTGACATATTTACGGCAGTGTAAAAACCTCTAAGTTTTGGGTGATAAGGAGCACGAGGTGGTGAAAAACTTAACCATGAGTTTTCTAAGAAATTAGTCAAAGAAAGATACCAAGAACTACTCCTAGGTGGACTGTAAAAAATTGATTCACGCTCCCTTAGTTCAATAACAGGTTTATTTTCAGGGATAGGGATGCCTACTTCTTCTTCCGGAGCAAGTTCTTCAATAGCAATAAGTCCAGAAGGAAGATCTTGGGTGATTACTCTTTCTACCCTAGGTGAACCAGGACCACTAGAAGTTGGAGAAACAAACCCCGATGTTGGAGTAGCAGCAAATTCACTTTCAGGCTCAGATATTTCAGGTTCCTCACCTATATCACTAGTAGATGAAAAGCTACCAGCAATTTCAGAAACAGACACTGACTGTGGATTATAATCTGCTACTAACGGTTGAAAATCAGGATGTACTATCAAAGAAGATTCTCCTTCCTCAAGTGACCCTACTCTACTGTCTCTAGGAGTTACGAGGACTTTCAAGCCTTCAAGCTGGCTCGGTACTTCCTCAGGAGGTTGGCCCCGAAGTCTACGGGACTTCCTCAGTAACTCAGCGACGTTTAAAAACTTAAGAGACTGGCCCCGAAGTCTACGGGACTGTCTTGGTAATTCAGCCACAGTTGAAAACTTTTAACTACTTCACACGCAAACAAAGTAAAATCTCAATGAAAAGCACCTAAAGTCTCTAAAGAACCAAACAAATTTGAATCACACGCCTAAAGAATCTAGGAGATCAAACACACACAAACATTAACTTTCCGTACTGAAAACACTAGTTGGTGATGAAATCCAACGTCACAGAGTTCAATACAGAAATGGCGGTTGGAACAGTTACCCCGGCAACCTTCTTAATGAATAGACTGGCACAAGTTCCTCCACTTAACCGTCCCGAGTGAAGTGAACCCCCCGAAAAAGCCAAGTGAGTCTAGCCAACGTCTGCTCCAGGTATAGTGGGATCTTCCCACCACTGTCACCTCAGGAAGAGTCCTAAAGAATATGGCCACTAAGGTTACCAACTGAGACAAATATACCTGGGGGAACAGTCTACGATCTGATACACACGCAAGGGCAGAGTAGCAAGCTCAATCCCCTTGAAGGCTCCTTGACATAATCCAAGGTTTACCAACAAGTGACCCCAGGCTCCCCGACAATGGTTAATCCGAGGTTTACCGTCTTTAATACGTGAATATCTCGCGTCGTTCCCAATGAGAAATGATTGATTCCCACACTGGTTCGGACACGATCTCATGCTTCTCCTTTAAGAGGAGCTTTCCTAGAGCATAAATGCAACAATTGGATTTCTTCCCTACCACAAGATACAACTACTTGTTTGTTTTTACTGTCTTGGAGAGTTAATTACTCTCCTACTCCAAGACACTAGCCTAAGCTAAGTTGGTGTATTAGAGCCCTAGAAATAAAAATGTTACTAGGTGAATTTTACTTTAAGCGTTAATTTTAGTGGTTTTTGTTTATGTCCAAAGGTGCGGAGATGAAACTTGTGGTATGAAGACTCGACTCAAAATCACTAAAAATGCACCTAAGATGATTTAAACAATCTTTTTCTCTTCGATGAACTTCTAAACTAAGAAAGAGTTTGAGAATGCAAATACTTCGTAAACACAAATCTTTCTCAATTCAACAAATTAAAAGAAGAGTTTTTGTCCTTTTCCAATGCACTTAAAACGAGACAACTATTTATTTCACAAAAATTCCCCTTTTTCATTCCAAAGCACTCAATCACTACAAAACAAAACTTTTTCCAAAAGAGATTTTTATATTTTTTATTTCATAAAACACTCAAAACTATGAAAATGACTAACTTTGAGATCTACAAATTATAAAAACCTATTTGAAGTCAAAGCCTACTAAAAGTATTTTTTAAGGATGTTTTACTTAGCTAGATGTAAGCTAAGGACCAATTTATGCAGAATCACAAATAAGCCAAGAACAACCAATTTTGTTTTCTTTTTGAAAATGAAAATCCAAACTTTTAAATACAAGCTTTTCGAAGTTTTGTAAAGAGAAAACTCAAAGCGGATTCCTCAAACAAGGGGAGATTTCATAAATGGTCAGACTAATAAGAAGGCTGGTAGACACTAAGGTGATCTGAAGTCCCTAAAGCTTCTAAGCTCAGAGCCACTACACAACCAAAATGAAAAACAAACCCAACAAGCAAAACTCCTAGGAATTTCACTTAAAACCCTAACACTAACGAAATCAATCTAAGGAAAGCTTCTGACAAGTTATATGCAGGTCTGGGCAGTGGATAACAATTTCTAAACAAACACTAAGCTGACTAACAGAGGAAATCTTAGGGTTTTTCAAAATTTTGACAGGGTCCGCAGGCCCACAGTTGACACAGGTGCGGTCCCGCTCTGTGTTAAAAACCAAGCTGCGGGTAGGTACGTACTGTGTCAAATGGCTAGGGTGCGATCCTCTCCCAAAGCTATGAAAAACAAAAAATAACTCTGGATCTACAAACTTTAACCAATTTTACACACAACAAGCTAAAAATAGAAACAAAAACACAGTTTCTTAGGTCAAAGTAAAAACAAGGAAAACAATCAAGTCCCCAGCAGAGTCACCATTTTGTCACACGGAATAAGTCGATCTTGCGAACAAGATAGACCTTCCTAGAATCTAAAGAAGACCTAATGACAAGCAAACCAACCAGACACTATCTTTCTCTAAATATGCTTTGATTAACAATAGCAAACAAGTGTTTTTAGGGCCTACCTTAGGTCCAACGCAAGCTTGTGGATGTCCTCGCTCCTTCGATCCAAATGAGCTCCTTTGTCACGAATTTGCAAACACAAACAAGGCAAACAAATTAAATAGCACCTGAAAAGCCAATTGCATAAAACATATTTAACATGAAACTCAAGGAGTCCATGAAACAAATAACATGAGATACTTGTTGAGAAAAATGAGTTTGATTGTATTAATTCAAAAGAAGAAGAAATTTACAACCTTTGCCTTGACGTTGTACAAGCTCCTCCCAGGGTCCAGCAAGAAGTCTCCTTTACTTTGACAAGTTTCACTCACTCCCCAATGAAGCCAAAAGGTATGTGATCTCTCCTCTTAAGCTCAACTAGGAAGTCTTGATTTCACCAACATTTACCCTCAAAAATATTCAGCTTCTAACCTCTTCAGCAACCAGCCCAATGCCTATATTTATAGTGCAATGGAGGGAGGTTACTAGGTCCTCCTTCAAAGGGATAAAGCCCTCCTTCAAAGGGATAGCTCCTCTCATCAAGGGATTAGCTCCTTCTCTTTTGGGATGCATGAACCACCTCAGAGCGAACAATCCACGTCAAAATTCCTTCTAGAAACCTCTAGAATTAACCCAAAGTGAGTTTTTTAAGATAAAACTTGCACCTTTTGACTTTCACAGGGGTCCGCACCTACACCGTTAGGGACAGAGTGGGCAGGTCCACAGTTTTTGTATAGAGAAGGTGCGGGACCACAGGTGATAGTGAGAGAAAGTGCGGAACCAGAGTTACATTGATTTTTAATGTCTTTCTCTCATTTTCAAAGCTTGATTTGAAGAGCTGAGGTCTGAGACTTGCTTAGGAGGACAGTACAAGTGATGATAGACCCATACTAACTGCAAATAATCATGGTGACGATATTTTTGTGTAACAAGAAGACATCCATGACATAAACAAATGGTGAACTATTAGGCCCCTATAATACTAGTGTATTCCCTTATTATTATTGTCATTGTATCATGTTATTCTTATTATTGTGCCCATTGTATAAGTGTGCTAAGAAGAAATTATTTTACATAGATTGTGAAGAGGAACAAGAAAAGGAACAAGAAACATCAAAAGAAGAGGATATGCACCAGGAACAAAGCCTAGAGAAAGAAGAAATGAATCCGACCATATCTTGTAATGCATTGGCCGGAATAACCACTCAAACTATAAAGATAGAAGGACATATCAAGAAGAAAAATGTAATAGTGTTGATTGATTTGGGCAATACCCATAATTTTATTCATTGTAATATAGCGAAGGAATTGAATTGCTTCCTATATCCAGCACTAGAGTGTCAAGTGATGGTTGCAAATGGAGGAACCATAAATTTCTCTAGAAAGTGTCATAATATCAAGTTATCCATAGGATAATGTGTTGAATAGTCCAATGCTTTCCATTCCAATGGGTGGTGTTGATGTTGTACTAGGAGTCCAATGGCTACAATGTTTGGGTGCGATAGCTTTTAATTTTCAAGAATTTTTCTTGAATTTTTTTTAGAAGGAAAGGAAGGTAAATTAAGGTGTATCATAGAGAAATCAGGAAAGATAATCAACTCTAACAGCATGACAAATCTTCTAAAGAAAGAACAAAGTGACGTAATTGCACAGTTATGTTCACTAGAGGTTCCCACATCAAAATCATCTATTTCTCCAGATCTCCAAAAAGTTTTGGACAATCATTCCAAGGTATTTTAGACTACCAAAGGCCTCCCACCTATTCATGATCATGCTATTCATTTGATTCCTAGAAGTTTTCCTCCAAATATCAGTCCTTACAGATATCCCTATCCCCAAAAGAATGAAAGTGAACATATGGTTGCAGAAATGATAGAGGTTGGTATAATTCAACCTAGTCAAATTTCTTTATCTACTCTAGTAGTATTGGTGCACAAGAAGGATGGATCATGGCAGATGTGTTCGGATTATAGGGAGCTCAACAAGCTCACTATTAAAGATAAATTTTTGATTCCTGTCATTAATGAATTATTGGATGAATTGCATGAAGAAATTTACTTCACCAAGTTGGACCTTCATTTAGGATATCATCAAATCAGAATGAAGACTGAAGATATTCTGAAAACAACATTTAGAACTCATGAGAGTCATTATGAATTTTTTTGTCATGCCTTTTGGCCTTACCAATTCACCTTCTACATTTCAAGGTTTGTTGAATTCCATTTCAAACCCTTAGAAAATTTGTGTTAGTATTTTTTGATGATACACTAATCTACAACAAGTCTTGGAAGGATCATGTTCAACATGTTGATATAGTGCTCAAACTATTGGAGGAGAAACAATTATATGAAAAAACCTCCAAATGTTTCTTTGGAGTACAAGAGGTGGAATATTTGGGTCATATTGTATCTCATGAAGGTGTTAAGGTATACCCTAGAAAAATTAAATCCATTAAGGAATGGAAAATCTCCACATCCATAAAGCATCTGCAAGGATTTCTCGGGTTGACAGGTTTTTTTTTTGTTAGAGGTGATTCACGGGTGGCCGCTACATCCATGGAAAATCTGGGCAGATCAACCCTAAAGGGAATCTTTTAAAGCTCGTTGGCCAGACTAGCAGGGCCTAACCCCAAGGGAATCGAGGAGAATTGACCTTGTGACCTCCCGATCGATGAGGTACTTAACAACGGGGACTCGATCAGTTGAGCTAACCCTTGGGGCTAGGTTGATAGGGTATTATCGCAAGTTTTTTAAGAATTATGGGAGAATAATAGCACCTCTAACAAAATTACTGAAGAAAGATGAATTTTCTCGGACTTAAGAAGCAACGGAAGCCTTTGAACATATTAAAGAGGCAATGTGCCAAGCACCAGTCTTAGTTACGCTAGACTTCACAAAAACCTTTATTTTGGAATGTGATGCCTTAGGAAATGGAATTGGTGTTGTTTTAATTCAAGAAGAAAGACCCATTTCTTTCGAAACTCGTCCAATCAAAGAAAATTATTTACACAAATCTATTTATGAGAAGGAAATGTTGGAAATACTACATGCACTTAAGAAATGGCGACCTTACCTAATGGGAAGACACTTCAAGGTAAAAACATATTATGATAGTCTTAAATACTTCTTAGAACAAATATTATCTTCAGAAGAGAAGCAAAAGTTGGTCACAAAGATGTTGGGTTATGACTTTGAAATCATCTACAAAAAAGGGAAGCAAAATGTTGTTGTAAATGTACTCCCAAGAAAGGATGAGGATGTGGAAGAATTGCTTTGTGCCATTTCTATTATCCAACCAGATTGGATAAACGAAGCAAGGGGTGAATGGAAGAATGACGAATAAGTGTGGGCACTCATTCAAAAGTTACAACAAGACCCCAATACATCTGATACATTTAGCTGGAAAAAGGATTCGTTATGGTACAAATATCGCTTATACCTCTGTAAGAATTCCCAACTCAAACAAAAGATTCTTATGGAATTGCACACCTCTCCCTTAGGAGGGCACTCGGGATTTTTAAAAAGATACCACAGGGTTAAGAAGGAATTTTTTTAGGATGGCCTTAAATATGATATTCAAAAGTTTCTGGCGAAATGTTTGGTTTGCCCACAAAATAAAGTTGAAACAATTAAGACCCCAGGTCTATTACAACCTTTATCCATTCGAAGTCAACATTGGGAGGAGGTTTCAATGGATTTTATCACAGGTTTACCCAAGTCCGAAGGAAAGAGTGTCATCATGGTGGTAGTTGTTAGACTTACCAAGTATGCACACTTTTGTGCATTATCTAATCCGTTTAAAGCTAGTATAGTTTCTACTACATTTATGGACACAACTCAAAAGCTACATGGAACCCCAAAGATTATTGTAAGCGACAAAGAACCCATTTTCACTAGAAATTTTTGGACAAAATTATTTTCTTGTCTGGGTACTCATTTAGCTCGTAACTCATCATATCATCCTCAATCTGATGGGCAAACTGAGATAATGAACAAATGTTTGGAAGGATATCTTCATTGCTTTGTATCTGATAAACAGACACAATGGGTCAAATGGTTGCCTCTGGCTGAATGGTGGTATAACACTTCCTTCCATACCGCAAGAAAAAATGACCTCATTCATGGCACTTTATGGATATCATCCACCGTCCATCACATCATATTCAAGAGAAAATTCTAAGGTTCAAATAGTGGAAGATCACATTGAGCATCAACAACAAGTTCTCCAACTCTTAAAGGATAACCTCACTTTGGCACAGAATACACTGAAACAATAGGCAGATCAACATCGCAGCGAAAGAAGTTTTGATGTAGGTGATTGCGTATTTCTACGGCTACAACCATATAAAAATATTTCCCTCAAGAAAGCTAAGAAGGATAATAACTTTTCACCAAAGTATTATGGTATGTACAAAGTGTTGCAAAAGATTATTACTATGGCATACAAATTGGAGCTTCCTATAGCTTCTTGAGTGCACCCATTTTTCCATGTTTCATGCTTAAAGAAGGTTATAGGTTACAAGCTCCCAGTTCAAACAATATTTCCAGAACTTGACGAGGAAGGAAAAATCATATGGAACTTGAAGTAGTCACAAAAACAAGAACTTGACAGCTACAAAATCGATCAATTTCATAGTATCTCATCAAGTGGAAGAACTTAACCACTGAATATTCCACATGGGATGATGAGAATTTTATACAAAAGCTTCCAAAACTACTCAAGCGTTGAGGACAAAAATTTTTTTAAGGAGAGGGGCATCCTAGGCCCCTATATTACTAATGTATTCCCTTATTATTGTTTTCATTGTAACCTCTTATTTTTATTGTTGTGCCCATGTTGTCCCCATATTGTTATTAATGTGCCCCATAGAGGCCCCCTATTGTTTTTTTTCTCAATAAGACTATACTACTATTCACATTAAAAGTTTAAAATTACAACATAGTGAGCAAAATGAACCAGCTGGCCAGAAAGGAAGGCCGCATGAAACAGCAAGTGTCCAGAGCACAGATGTTGGACAAGACCTTGTTTTGCAGTCCCGTGCAGGGGATCCAGAGGAACACAAATAGCAAAAACAAACAGCAGAAACAAAAGATTGACCTCGACACAATAGCAGATACTAAGATCGACACATTTGACAAAAAATCCCTCGCTACTGGGCCGCAAAACCTGTTAAGAAGCTGCAAAGCTTGATTAAACATCCGGAATCTCCTCCACGATCCTGCACCATCCTCCGTCAGCCAGGTCCTGAGCTTGGGTCGCCTCATTCTCGTTCGAAACCGGAGGCATAGGCGCCATTGTAGTGTCATTGACAATGCTAGCCGGCGGTTCCATCTCTCGCGGTGAGCCTGCAATTGGCATCGGAACACTGGATTCGCCCTCTTCTTGGGCTTCCTCTAGAAAGAGGACTGAAACATGGGCAGTGATCCGAGGGCGATTAAGGGAACAGTTGAAAGTGAAGATTGTTGAGCCGAAGGAGGGCGAAGACGAGGAGCCTGGGGAGCTGGGTTCGAGAAATTGGCTGGGCCTCAGAATGCTCCCTCTTCCGCTGCGAGAGCGTGGGTACTGACTCGAGGTGGCATCACCGGAGGAAGGGCGAGAAGGAGCACCCCGCGCGGTGCCTCTGCGGCTGAGCATTATTTGGCGGAGCCGAGGCATGACAACACCGTAATTGATTACAGAACAAACCACTGGAGAGGTATATCGCAGACCAAACACACAGGCTAGTGGACGGGAGCCAGACGGTGAAGTAGAGCAAGAGCCCAACCAACACGGAGACTTCGAGCTAGCAGCACTCGCACCCATCCAACACAACACAAGGAACAACAGAGTGTAACCATGGTGGAAACTAGTTAATAAGCATTTTCCCCTGCCTTGAGACCCTCCCGCCATAACTATGGCATTCATGGGAGCCGAGAGCCGATACCAGCCAGCGCGTGCGAAGAGGGACGGCAAATTAATGTTAACATCAAACATTCCCTTACACCCTGTTAAACCCACCTGCATATGATCCTCCCTCCACATGGCTTTCGGTCTGTTGTACAAGGCTGGCAGGTGGCGTCTCGGCTCCGCCCACTCCAGTCCCATCGCAGTGAAGGCAGCGTTAAACACCCGCATCCGGGGTAGAGGCCCCCTATTGTTATTGTTGTGCCCTGACATTATTATTATTATGTCGGCCTTAACTATATTGTGACCCCTTAGACTCCTATATATAAAAAGGAGGTCTTGTCATTCATATCATCCAAGAATTGTTAATTTGTGTAATGTAAAGGAGGTTTCCCCCTTGAAGAGGCTAATTTTGAAGTCGTTTCTCTATATTTTCTTCTATTTTTGTGAGTTGGTTGCATAACAATAACCAAAATCGTCACAAAATATGCCTAACCATATTATGTATCATAATATCCAACATATAGTGTTTGGAGTCCACTACTCTAAATACATTTGACATTCCCATAACATATTACAACAACAAGAAAAATAGGGACCCACATATTCCTATGCCTAATCACTATCCTCTAGAAGATGCAGAGCCAATGGCTCCATTCCACCTGCTTGTAAGTCTCGAACTACCTAACCGTCCATATCTATGCACCTCATGATACCTTGCCACTATGAGGGAAGCCCAATGCACTAATCCATATACTAATCTTCTAGCTCATTCCATCCACGCTCTTTCACCGCAGTCAGTAGTATGTCGAACCTACGATGTCAGAGGTCCTCCAATAGTTCATCACTATCTTCTCTCTGTCGTGATATCGACCCCCTCTGATCCACAGCCCTAGGTGCTGCGACTCGTCCTGCATATCTTGTCGGCCTCACTGATGCTATATTTGCATACCACAAGTTTGGAAATAAGTAAAACATACATTTATTTCCTAAAATTTACTTGCAACTAGAATATAGCAACTATTACTTACAATATGAACCCCATGCTCATCCTAGCGATAATGGTAGATCATGATCCCCCTAAAACTTCAATCCATTATATGGATAGTCATCTATGTACATTGGAAATTGGTGCCAATGCACAAAGAACTCAAGTCAAAACACCCTTCCAACTCCCCCTCCTCTACCTATTCATAGTAGATGCCCCCAGCGAAACATCCTGGGCTCTTGTGGGCCCCCATCACGAATATGTACATGTGGATGGATAATCAGGATCTTCTCAAAGAAGAATGAGCACACGACTGTCCCAAATGGACAGTTATCATTGGTTTGTCACCTACATAGTCCCAACTGTCATTCCAACAATGACAACAACATCTGGGCCAACCCATAGTAATTCCATTCCAATACACTCTCTACAAGCATCATTTGCCCCATATTGATGTGATGAAAGGCATGACTACCCAAGATCTGCACCACTACTGTGACTGTAGCCCATGTCTCGGGTCCCTCCAAGTCATGAATCTGGATGGTTATACCCTTTGCATGAGCACCAAGTACATGATGACACTCCACAAAATCCCCTATATGCCTCCCACAAGGAAACACTGGATGTATCTCATTCACTTTCCCCAAGGGTGGCAATCCCGTCAAAAAGTGTATGTCCTAGATAGTGATGTTGATCCTATGCCCCTGTATCACAAAGGCCTCCTGTTGTGGATCCCAATATCTCACAATCCTATACAATAGTGGCTCACCGGCCTTCATCAATGGGTTCACCAAAAACTTCAGTAAACCCTTATAACGCTAGAGTCCCTCTAACTTCTTGGTTCCCCTGAACCTCAGCACAAAGAGTATCAAAGTCTCGTTCTTGCCACACCAGCTTTAGCTCTACCATACCTGCAAAATAACATTATTTTTTTTTAATTCAAATTCAAAAGCACACATTCCTATTTATTAGCTTCAACTCAACAAAGACCCTTAGATCTTCAATTCCCCTCAACCCAAAATGCATTTTTTTTTCCCTCAAATCTGTGTTGGACTCACTTCTTGACCTAGTTTCTACATTCCAAAATGTAGAACAAGATCCAAAAAGTGCATTGCAACCATAAGGAATAGCAAGGGTTCCCTCTAGTAAGATGAATCCCTAATATGAAAGTATAATACCCCAAAATTTATGAGTAAGGTTAGGCCACCTACCTCCAACTCAGAGATCCAAATTCTAATGGTCGGTTTGTTCGCAATGATCTCCTCAAGATTTAGGGCCTTCTCCTCCTCTCCAAATTATCCTACATCTCACTAAGAAAATGAATTGGATTTGCAGGAAACAAGCACTTTTATAGGAAAAGTCATAGTTTTTTGTTTCCCATTATGACCAAACTATACCTTGGTTTGAAGAACCATCATAACCCTTGGAAAGATCATACCGAGTTCTATAATGGGTATATTTTTTTTGTTTGGTAATTTGACACTTCACGAGGAAACCATTTCATCCATGAGGTCTCACTTTTCTGCTTATTAAATTCAAATTTCTTCATATGGGCCATTCGTACTCTGGTACCACTTTACCTTCGCACTAGTCAACTCACATGTTGATTTTCATCATGAGTAACCATTTTTACTCATGCTTTTATGGTCCCCATTGGGCCTCCCCCAATGTGGTAGCATCATGGAGCACCCTTGTTCAGAGCATCAGAGATGAGTGACCCTTGCATCTATGGAGTCTATTCTAAGTCCCCTTGAGCCCAATTACGGTGTCCCATACATCCTTGTGTAGCATTCATCTTATTGTGCTGATATTTGGTCTTTGGCTACACTGCTCCATCTTTGAAAAGACCTCTTCTGCGTAACTGACCATCCCCTCTAGAATCGAGTTAGCCATTGCTGGGTCAACCATGCATATCATACTTTGATAAGGGAATTCGCTAGATTGCATCGCATTTTGTATCCTTCCATCATCATCCCTAGTGTCAATCCATAAGTCACATTGTTATGACCCTCGTGCCTATGTTGAGGAATTCTCATTACCTCACCTTTGGTAGAGCCTCTTTTGTTGACTTCAACACATTTATTCTAGGAGAGTGGTCTAGAGGGCAGTGTACCTTGGTTCCAACTTTCATCATTGTTTGGTGCCATAGATCAAGCAAAGGGAATCATCATCACACTTTGACTTGGTTGTTTCTCGCATGCTCGACTCCAGCTCATTATCACACGATCGAGAATCATACACTTGATGGTCCAGTGATCTAGCAGATTGTACCAATTTTTCCTGGGTATGTGTGAGATGTTCCAGAGCTCATGCGGGGGTGGCCCTTCTCGTAGCCCCCCACGTTCCTGGATTTCATCCAATTATGATCTGGCCTCAGATGCGGTTCCACAAATTTGATGGATTTGGTTTCCGCAGCTTTCAGTGCCCACAACATGTAGGTCTCATTTAGATTATCCATTCAAATCTTCAGATCCCTTTCCTATGCAACATGGCTTCTTTGGTTGTGATTCCCCCTCACCATGTCAGCTTGAGGGGAATTATGTCTCATGTACTCAGATCAAAATATGTTATTGTATTTATTCATGGCCTCTATTTTCTAGGCTCATTATGTATATGGGACTCATTGTATTATTGTATCACATTCTAACCCATTAATGCTAGCATATCATGTACTTTGTAGCTCATTCCCACATTGCTGGGATCACCATTATTATTTGTACTCAGTTATCTTGCAGGGTATGGATATGCCTCCCCCGCTTCATTTGAGATCATGTACTCCACAATAGAAAGAGACTTATATTGGATTAGTAGGTCTCATCCCCTCCATTACTCCCTCCTTCCATACATTGCTTTAGTTGTCTCTCTCTTTCTAACTCCCCTTTGGTGTCTCGTGGAAGTGTATATTTTGGTCATACAATTTTCTCTTGATGCTCGTACCTTGGGGTAAATCTATTATACCTAAAAAATGATCACCTAGCCATTTCTTACTAGGTGAATCGAAATACAGTGTGTAGGGTTAATTTTACCATAGAAAAATCATTTTCACCATAGGAAATAATTTAGTAAACCATTTTTATTAATTTATTTCTATTTAAAAAAAACCTCACGAAAATAATTGAATAAATCATTATTTATTTAGTTTTCTCTATAAATAATTATTAAACTATTATTTGGTAATTGTTTCTTAACACATTTGACTAAATCACCTTGGAATAATTAAATAAATAATTGTTTATTTATTATTCTTTATTCTTATTTTTGGAATAATTGTTAAACCAATATTTAATAATTATTTCAAATTCACACTTTTCTTAATCCTTGCAAAGTGATTAATAAATCATGTTATTTGTTAATTACTTCAACCATTTTCTAAATAAAGATAGTTGAACATTTTTAATATATTTTCCCTCTCCAAAAAATATAATAAAGTATTCCTAACGGTTAGATCATGATTTGGTCAATAATATTTTATTATTTTCCAATTATTAATCTAGCCCAATACTTTTCTATAAATAAGAGGGTTTTCCATTAATTCTTCACCATGATCATTATCATCGTCACCATTATCATCTCATGCAATTTGAGCTCCCACTTGTGTTCTATTTTGTTTTGGGTTTTCTTCATATTAGAGAGAAACATATTACTGAAGCATAGGGACATCAAAGGACCCATCCCATGGAGGGGAATTTACAAACCCATGTTGTACATATTCTTCACAAGGTGTTATTAATAAAAAATTATTCATTTAAAGTCTTCTTCTATTGGGTTATTGCATCAATTATTTCTTGTTGTTTTATGATTTAGATTGCATATGATATTTTTGCTGCAATTTTTTCTTCTTTTGTCATTGTTGATGTGAAGCATAAAAAACCATATCTTGTTGTTCGGGTAACTTGTCACCAGTGACTTAAGTGAAGTATTTTTGGTACACTTGCTTAGAATTTTCACACTAACAATTGGGTGGATACTCCAGATGGGGCTCTTATTCCAAACCATGTGAGGTTTAATTGGAACTTCACATTGGGGAGACCCCCTTGGTTGATAGACTTCCAACACCTGTCAACACATATACAACTAAAGTACCATTTAATATGGTCAGTGTTCGAAGATGGACAACTGAAGTTGGAAAAGATACACACTAGCCAAAATTCTATAGATATGTTAACAAAAGTTGTAACCAGGGAGAAATTGATATTCTACTCAATTTCAATTGGTCTTCAAGTATGATGGTGAAGATGAGGAACAACTAGGTCCAAGTGGAGTCATTTTCCAACAAGTGAAGCAATGATGGATTTTATATAATCAGAATCCAAGCGGGAGATTGTTGGGCAAGGAACCTGATTATGTTCCTAATTATTCAGAGGTTTTTTGTTTCAGCCGCATTGGATCCCTATTCCTAACAGGGTGAAACGCTGACCATATGATTGTTGTCAAGGGGGTATGGGGGGACGATGATTTTTATGATCCTGCCCCTCGTAATAGTTTTTGGGAAGCTCCGTCAAATCTAAAAAAAAATGAAAAAATGCCTTGTAAAGTATTGTAATTTGGAATCAATTTGGACCATTCATTAGGTAGATGATTTGACAGTATAAATTATGTTAATTTATGGTTTTCTTCCTTAGAAGGAAACCCTTGGTTTATATGAGGGAATTTCATTGTGACTGTATTATTATTCTAAGTGAAAAAGAGAGAGGAGACTGTGTGAGAGCGAAGAGGAAATTACAACATATTTATTGTAGGTTTTATCTCTTCATTTTGTTGGATAATATAAAAGGAAGGACTAAATGTTTCTCAATGGACGTAACCCAAATTAGGTGAACCACGTATATTGGTGTCTCTCTTATTTTATGTGTTTTTATGTTTGTGTTTTCCCAATATTTTTATGTGTTTCATTTCTTTGTTAATTAATTTCCAACACAACCGACCCCCAATTACAAGACTGACTACTATTCACAAATCTTGTGGCCACGAGACCTCCAGATGGCTGCAACTATACAAAAATGATCCAAAGTTCACCACCACATACCAAATTCTAGTGGATGGCAAAAAATTTCCCGACTTACACCTCCAAGATGCATTATTATGCTACCTAGCCCACCTTTTTGTTCCTTCAAGAGAGCGTGCCAAGCTGATTTGGGAGGCGCACTATAGTCGGGTCGCAAGACACTTTGGTGTGGAGAAAATTGTGGTCATACTACATAAGTACTTTTATTGGCCAAAAATCCAACAAGATGTTGGAAATATATAAAATATTTCACTTCTTATGCCATTGTGAAGACAACGATAAAGAAATTGCTTCAGAAAGTGATGGTGACTTGTCACCTAGAGGTAAAGATGCAGCTCGTGGCTTAGGTTGATTAATTCAATGCTCAAATTAATCAGCTGGAAGACACATCCTAAGTGGCTAAATGCATTCTTCACAACCTTCACCCAAAATCCAAGAGACACTTCCTCAGTTTGAGCATGTTATCCACTTTTTCCTATCAACAACTCCAAGAAATTGTAAAGTCGCAACCCAGTGATCTCAGTGCACAGGCAGTGAAAGAATTTTGAAGAAAAGTCTCTACCCTATTGGACTCGTGGAACTCATATATTTCCACTTATACAACATTCAAGGAGTTGGCTCTTCAAAACATTCCACAGTTGGGTCCTTCTTTTGAAGGTATTGCAGATGATCCAAGCGGAAGCCAACATGTACAGGATTCAGATCCAGCAACAAAAACACATTGAATTGAGTCGAGCCAATGGATTGTGGTCAGGGAATTTTGGGTCCTTCATTTTTTAAGGAATAAGAGTTGCGTAGGAAATTTTGGTTAAATCCGCAGGAAGAAGAGCATCATAAAATCAAGGTGGAAGCGTAATATCTATTTTGGAACTTGCACAACGAAAAATAAGGGTGTGTACCAAAGAACCAGGACCCAATTTTGATACAGTCAACAAAAAACCAAGGTAATGGCCCTAACTATTGGGAAACCCCAGATCAAGCGAGCGAGGGACAAAATACTAAATCAAGCGAACACGGATATAAAAGAGGATGAAGAGCAATGAGAAACATTTTTTAGATAGTTTTACAGAGTTCGGATAGAGATGTAAAATTTGGACTACTCTACAGAGTTTAGATTTTGTTGTAATGTTAGGGATCTGGGCTATGTGCGAGAATGACTACTTATATGTAGATCATGATATGTAATGATCAATTTTGATAATTATTTTGAATTTTAATATTGGCGTGTAAGTCTGAAATGTGTCGCAACCTCTAATGGAGAAACGTTGTTGTAATTGGACCCTGTTGTTTTAATAATAAAAGGAGAATGGGAGTTCTATCATTTGGTTGCGTATTTTATGCCCCTTTTAGTTTTTTTTCTTAAGTCTATTTTTTGTTAAATGCATGAGTTAAATAATTGTGAATGAATGCATCAATGGTTGTGAAAGTTGCTTAGATAACTAAATCTAGATCCATTACCCCTTTCTATAGTTTTGGCTCGCCTCGAGTGAGATGCTCCTTTGATCCAAGAGAGTGAAAATGTCGGCGAAGTACTAGACTACGCAGAGAATTTTGTTGGCACCCTAGGCAGAACCCTGGGTCAAACTTAACTTAAAATTGTTTGCTAACACTTTCCATTTCTTGGATAGCCATGGTGTTGTGGGTGTCTTTCATTTTATTTTCTAGTTGTTTCTCATGTTCCTTATGGTCGTGGGTTGAGTTACTAGTCCTGTAAGCCCTAGAAAAATTGGGTAGAGACCAGTCTGGTGATGGCTAGTGATGTTCGACCATGAGGTGGAACCACTAGTTGAGGTTTGAGGTGGTTTGGCCTTTGGAATCATTGGTTTGGTTTTGTTGGATGTGTTCCATGAGATCCCACACTCATGTTTGGAATATGGCACGAGCGTGAATAGGTGAAAGAGAGATTTGGTTTAGCCTAGTCTATGGTCGGGTGGTTCGTGGAAGTCCTAGGCCTTGTTGTATTTTTTATCGATTAATAAGATATTATATCCTATTGTATTGATGGGTAAATATACCTGTTTATATGTGGTGTTTATGGTTGTTATATCCTTATTATTTCTATTGTTTATATGTTGGTTATGAGTATATTATATGATAGTGATGATGTATGGATCTCATCATGTTTTGAATTGTAAATGAATGAACCATGAATATATGACCTAATATATGATAATGCAACTATTTTAATAAGGAACCAATGCTTCCTTATGATTCTTAGATAAGTATGAGACCCCTATGCTCAGATATGTTGTTATGACTAGTAAAATGCATGTTTATGACATGCTTGATGAAATGTTTGTCATGGCTAGTAGCGGTCCAGTCAATTAATTGATCAAGTATTTACATTAGTATCATTGTTTCAATTTTATTTTTCATTTCTGAAAGTTTCATGAGGTTCTAGGCAATGGATTGAGATTTAGCCCTGGAAAAGTGGCACAAAATCTGGGGTTTCAAGCTTAGAACTAGTTGAAAATGTCCCCAGTCACTAGCATGCCCTTGTTGTAGGAGTGATTGGAGGATCCCTATCACATGCATTCCCATGTCATGGGAGCGACTAAAGCTCTAGGTAAGTAAAATTTCAAGTTACCTCAAGGGTTGGTCACTTAGAAGGGTTGGTTAGCTCCTAAAGGTTTTGTAACATGTGCAGAAGGTCATATTGGTTGTGTTTTATCAGTTCCACTTCCTTAAATGTACATGGGGAGTTGAATCATATCATAGTAGCCTTTCATCACATGTTTACCCCAATGGACCGGTTAAATTGGGTAAATGTGGAAGGAGGTGGTTACAGAGTGGTATCAGAGCATGGTTCACCCCTTAGACTGGATGGGTGGTGTGTGTTGGTCATGCATACATGTCAATTACATATGTGTTCCTTATGCTTATGGTCTACGCTATTTTTTCATATGCATGGAATTCATCATAGTTGGAGTGGTTTCATCATGTGAAAGTTCAAGGTATCGTTCTTGGATGTGGTCGTCATGAGTTTATGTTGGTTATGCATGTCAGTGCTTATATATTGTTGTGAATACATTGACATGGTTGTATTTGTCGTGCATGAGGTCATGGTATATGGTTGGCATGGTCATGCATTGATGACTAGATAATGGTTGAAATGATGATTAAATGTTTATATGATTATGTTTATATATGTATTGCACTAATCGGGTTGGTCTTGCAGATGATATATCCTCCCCGAACTATACTAAGGTACGTTGGTTTGTTTAGGATTTGGTTTAACTAACATATTATACCTTGCAGGAACATAACAAAGATGACTAGCAAGATGGTAGATTACAATTCAGGAGACTCTCCCTATGGATCAGATGAGCATCGTGGTATTGGGAACTATTTTGACTTGGAAGATATATTGAGGATTTTCAAGGTAGAAATAAGAAGTTGTAAAGAAGGCAATGACATAATCATTCATGCACAAGAGAAACCAGAAGAAGTCAATGCATTAATCCTTCAGAGTTTTTCAGAATTGTAGAGATAGGGACCACTTCCAATTAGCCATGGGTAGGAGGAAAAAACTAATGGGGCATATGGAAGTAGGTCTCATGATGGGGACATGTCAGATAAAGATGATGTTGTAGCATCTACAACCACCCTCCAAAATTTTTCCTTAGCCCGTTTTGGAGCCTCCCTACCAACCTTACACAACACTTTGTCTTTCTTCATCAAGTACACAAGCTTCAATGTTTTTCATGTGCAAAGGCAGCCTGTCGAGCACAGTTTGATCCATTCCCTCCACAAGTTGTTAACCTAGACCTGGTCCAGCTGTAGGCTGAGCAGCTTCCCCTGGAAAATTGTGCATTTCTAGAGGGAAACCAACCTTCCCTCCAGAAATTGTGCAATCCTCTCTAGAACCCTGCTGGGCTCCAAGATTGTGCAATGATACCAGTCAACACTCCTAGCAGGATTTGTGAAAATTTCCCCAGCAGGCCTGCTCAGCCCAGAATTTGTACAAATCTGGGTACTAGTCAGCTACTCTACCCAGAAATTGTGCAAACCTGTTGGGCAGTTAGGCCAGCTCCCAGCGAGAAATGTGCATTTTTCTTAATCAGTTGAGCAGTTGCATGCATGAGCAGTCTGGTTGACCAATTCCATCCGGGACCGCTAAAACTTGACTTGCATGCATGCATGACTGGTTCTTCCTAGAATAGCAAAAGGCAACATGAAAAAGGCATCCCATGATTCAGGGAGATTTTTTTAGCAGCCGGTGGTTACATGCAAATTTGTTTTAGAAGTTTCCCTCCAAGTATCACTTTTTCCTAGATTTGTGGCATGCACGTCATGAGCCCAAACTTATTTATTTGACACATCAAAGCTCATTATTTCACATTGATCTTGGAGATTTGACATCCCACAGCACATGAAGGACTCTTCGACACATCCAACTTAGCTATTCACGTGTAAGTTGTCTCAATTTGTCTTTTTCAGCATTTCTGTTGCTTTCTGTGTATTCGCTTGTATGAGTGTTTTTTGATTGATTTCTTTGAACACTTGCTGTCATTTACATGTATACTTGCTTGTCCTAGCTCTGTTTCAGTTTTCGTTGCTATCTCACTGTTGTTGCATGCATGAAACTGTTTTGCACGAATGTTCACCCAACTGGTGAACTACTTCACCCACTTGCATGTTGATATGTTTACTGAATCTTTCATTCATGTTTTGTATGCATTTTCAATCACTTCTATTATCACCTAGTGTCTCCATGCATTCATTGTCTTATTTTTTTTCAGTTTCTTGTCAACGAGTTGGGCCAACCTTGGCCTAGACTCTGCCTCACTAAGACTGCTTTACACAATCTGGGGAAGGAAGTCTCTTCCTTCCTCTCCAGAAATGCACATTTTTTCGCAGAACTGGCCTCCAGGACTGTTTTGCACATTTCTGGAGGAGAGTAACTGTTGGCCCAGGAAATTGCCCAAATCAGTTCCTAGGCCTCCATCTTTCCCAAATGGAATTGTGCATTATGCAATCTCAGCAGCAAGCAATGAGTCTGGATTGAGCATTGCGTAGATCCAATAGCTAGTCCTACCTCCCAAACAGTCTAGACTACCTTTTGCACAATTTTGGCAACTAGTCACCCAACCTCCCAAAAGAAATTGTGCAATCTTGCTCATCAATTTCCCAGGTATGTGTTGTGTCATTCCCCCGAATTTGCTTTGTTTTCACTGACAGATTTCTTGCCATGCATGTTGCTTGTCTCCATATCTTTTCGGTGTTCATCTCTCTCAATGGCTTCCAAGAGAATAGGATCTTAAGACACTAATGGAAATGTAGCTAGAGTAGCAGCTGAGAAAATGTCCTCTAGTCTGTTGATCTATGAGGATACAAAGCTATAACTAGACAAGGACATCAAAATGAAGTGGAAGGAAGTCAATGAAACATTTGCAGGCACTTTTGGGGAACACCTCGAACACTGTCAAGTATACGTGAACATTCAGAAGTCCGGCTTGTACTAGATTGCATGCAGATATCCCGTGTTCCCATGCACAGACATGATCCACTAGATCGTCTCTCACACTGATCCCGAGACGATGACCTTGAGCAATGTCAGTGGGACGAAGATTGTGACCTTCTGGGAATAGGATTATGATGAGATGTATCAGATGTCAAATCTTGTGGCTGTCATGGAGACTCCATTCAATTCACCCAATAGTAGTACTAACTGCAGAGACATTCTAAAGGATTGGGTAAAGGAGCCAACTTGTTTCAGGATGACACCCAACCAGGTCTATAAGACAAAGATATTGAGGAAGACATACCAATACTTGATTGTATTTTATTGTTGACTATACGGCCAAGCAAGCACGAAAACCTTCCCATAGATTTGGGTGGTGGCACTAGACCAAGTGGCTAGAGAAGAAAACCATGTAACTGGTCCAGCATACTGGTTCATCAGCTAAAGGAGCAAGTCACGAAGGCTCAACAGTCACCTGAAGGTTTTGCATGCAGAGATTTACATGTTCGCCTACATCCTAGATGTATTCTGTGACCAACATGAGTTCTCGGGCTTGGAGTGAGCATGGCCACTGGCGGAGACTACTGTGAACACATATTTCAAGTTGTTATCTAAATGCAGCTTCAAAGGAGTAATCACACAGCTGTCCAATCATTTTTTCGTCCCTTTTTACGAAATGATATTCGAACAAGATCCACCCTGCATGTCAAAGGAAGCAATGGAGGCATTGATAGGTATTGCAGATTGGTATGCCTCACCGTCTGACACTTTCATCTGAATGTTCAGTGCGGAGAATCCTCTGCATGTTTTTCCAAAGTTTTCCTTGGACGTACTTGTCATGCAGGAAGTAGCCTATCACATCTCGACAGGATTGACAGCTAGACTGCAACAAAAGAAGAAGGCACCTTAGCCCACTCTTCCATTGTGGATTGGGTTATATGAGATCCAAAGTATCAAGCAAGCAGATGTCAAAGCCGAACTGATGAAGAACTACTTGTTCGACCTCCGAAGCTATAATCCGTATGAACCACATTGCATTGTGAAGGATCACTACACAAGAGTTCAGTTCAAATGGATCTATGGGGAGTTTCATTGGGCCAAGGAGGACCCATGGAGATATTCCTACAGTTTCTCCAGACCCAATGAACCAGTCAGATTTGTTGTGGATTGGTTAAAGAAGTAGCGTGAAGCAGCATCACGGAGAGAACTAGCAGTAGCAGCAGTGGCAACAGAGCTGAGCATACCAGTGCGTGACAAAGGGAAGACGAATATTATTGATCGCATGGAGGAGGAGCAAAGCTACAACTTTCGAGAAGATCCACTTGTAGAGAAACCAGCTATGGCTACAGAGGAAAAGAAGAAACAAGGCGACAAGCGAATCGCGTGAAGGCAGAAGGATAAGAAGAGAATGGAAGAAGCAGAGGAGGAGTTGCATGAGCTGAGAGAGCAACTTTGAAAAGAACAAGAGATGCGCAAACAGGAGAGGGAAGTGCAGCAGTAGCAGATACAGCAAGGGGTGCATCACATGCAAATAGACGAAACAGCTCCCGTACAAGTAGTTGATTCATATGAATAACTGGCATCAGGCGAATAGGGTGAACCATCATAGGGGCAATACTTTTCTCATGAGATAGAACATGCACTTCAATAGTTGGATGCTGACATGGAGTAGGAGTTGGAACAATACACCGACCTCATGCATCACCACAAAGAGGTCGACTCACCTGCTTCAATGCACCTATAAGAAGAGCAAGTCTCAGATGACCAAGGAGGCACTGAGATCCTCAGTGATCAAACAAAAGAAAAGATGCACAACATATCCTTTGATGAATCCCAACATAGAGTTGTGAAGTATAGCAGAGTGTCAACTCCAAAGGATCAAACATCCCCTACACAAGTTGAAGAATGAGTGATCATTACTGATGTCTGCAAGCATCCAACTGCTTTGGCTAATGCAACCAGAGTGTATGCCAAAGCCACTAGCTCAAGTGTTCATTTTCTTATAGATGAGAATGAGCGAATGGCGAAGGAACTACAAGTGGCCAAGCAAGGAGGAGACTTGGTGACAACGTCCGCCCAAGCTGAATTGAAGAAGGCAATACTAGATGAAGTATTATCCCTTGACACAATTATGTGAGCATTCTACTCCAATTTTGGTACTGTGCACAAGGCAGTCATCCATCTCAATGGACGGCAGCAAGGATGTGCTAGCAGAGCACGCATCTTGACGAACATACATGTTGTTTTTGATGACATGCAAACATAGAAGATGAAGTACAAGGGAGCCCCACTTCACTTGCCAAATATGATGAGGCCAAATGCGGTCGAGCTGAAAGCATGTATCTGCAGTCATATCCAGAACTATGAGGACCTCCTGCAACTCATCACTAAAATACAGGCTTCCCATGCACAAGTATTCAAGATCATGGATGTTGTGGTGTGCACACATGTGATCCCATCACTTGAGACTCACACCCAGGGGAAGGCCAAGAAGCAAGTCCAACTAGAGCTCGAACCATACTTCGATGAGTTGATGTGCATTACTACCTGCCCAGACTTTCCTATCAGTGCAAACATCATGCACAAGTATGTTGTCGGTCCGGCCACATTGAAGACAATGATGCGCATGCTTTTAGACGAGTTGGACAGAGGAGCCCAAGCAGTGTACCCGGATGCTATGGAGGTGAAGGTCAGGTTTCAGATGGATGTCATCGCAGAACACACGAACACTATCAAAGACTACATATCTTGGCATCAATATGTTACTGTTGATCAACATGAGGATGCTGAGCAGTTGGACTTCTATAGTTGTCCACGTCAAAGTGATTTCTAGTTTGGCTTGCTCAAACCATTATGTTCACATGGGTACATATGCATTGTAATGTTGAGTCATGTCAAGTGTAAGTCAAGTGTAAATAGTGAATGTAACAGTCACAAAGTAGGTGAAGAGTCATGAGGGTAGTTGAACAGTCACAAAGGGGAATGTCAAGGGATGCCCCACCCTTTGCTCTAAATAGTCCCTAATAACTCATTGTATAGGCTTTTGGTCAACCAAGCTATTGATAAGACTATCTTGGAAAGAGCTTGGACAGTATTGTAACGCACCTTGGCTTCTCCACTGCACGGAGCTAGTTCATCTATTTGGAGGAGTAGGCGAATGTGGCTGTAATTTTTCACTGTTGGGGCTAGTAGGTTTACATGGATGTATTGTATGTTTTAACCCCATACAGAAATTACCTGCATACGAATTCTAAAACACAGAAAATAAACAATGTGAGAGCATAACACATAAAACACATATACACAAATATTTTCCCCTGGATCCCAAAACTAGAACTACCAGCTTAATTTTTCATTATGTTCCTTTCAATGTTACAATACATATATATACATGTTGAAGCATCCAATACCATGGACCGAAAAACATCGCGCCCAAAACCATATGTGAAAACCATGCACAAAACCATAGGTAGGTTCGCCCCACCTAATATAGGGTCCAAAAAAAAATTCCCCGAGGCGCTGCCCCGGACCCCATAGAGGGGGGCTACCTGCCCCCTTCAAACCCCTTATAACCCCTCCACTATGCAATAGATGCAACGAAGGGGGGGCTCCACCCCCCCTCTAACCCCCCAGTTAACTACGTAGGCTAGTCGTGGAAAGAATATAACACAACCCAACATGTATTGTATGATTGGAACTTACACTTCTTTATATAATAAGAGCCAACACTTTTTCATGCATATGTTGTTATTGTAATTGGAATTCTCTAGTTTCTTTAATGATATATGTTGTTTAACTTACGTATTTGTGTATGAACTGCTTCGTATGCAATTATATGAATCTTGTTGCAGATGTGCTCTTGGTTTAACCATCACTTTGGATTATCCACTGATCTGCTTTCCAGCTTGTGATGCATCTTCACTTGTGTGTTACCTTACCAACTGAGTATTGATACAAGTTGTCAAGGGGTGTACTCATCCCAACCCACTTGTGTTAGGACCTCTCATTCACCTTCCTTGACTCACTGTAGTAGTCACAACCTTGCTACTGACAGAGTTATCTTACTTGCCTCTGTGCGACATTGCGGTCAAGGCATTACCTTACGACCCACTATTGAGATTCCTACACCAAATGGTCTGAGGTCTAATTGGGACTTCTTACCAGGGAGATCCCTTTGACATGCTGGAAGGTCCAGCACTATCAATAGATGACATGGTAAGATATGGCAGGCCCTTGGATACTTCAGATAGGAGAGGTGATGGAAATAGGTACTATTCTAGTACTAGTTCTAACAAGCACTATGATCATCATTGTTATCATCCTTACAGGAGGAGTGATAGGGGATATTTTCCGAATGAGTTCAAGAAAGAAAAGCCACCTACATTGGATGGGGAAATGAAGAAGTCATAGGATGTAGAAGCATGGTTTCTTAGTATGAATAAGTTCTTCAGATTGTATGATTACTCAGGAAACATGAAGCTTGAAATAGCGACATTCACCCTTAAATATAAAGAAAATATCTGGTGGGAAGATGTAAATAATTTCAGAGGTATTTATGAATAGGAGTTGACTTGGAGTGTGCTCAAAGGACTTTTCAAGAAGAGGTATCAATCTGAGAGATACTATGATGACAGGGAAAATTAATTCTATGAGCTGAAGATGGGATCCATGACCGATGAGGAGTAAACTAGAAGATTCTTGGAGCTATTGAGATATTTGCCCTACCTCAAGGAGGAGAAGGAAAAGATTTAGAGATTCATCAGTGGGTTTCCAGTAGCATTCAAAGAGAGGATTAGTTTGATGAGCCTATATCATTGGAGGAGGCCATATGGAAGGTAAAGCATTGTTTTGAGAAATCAAACTGCATATTTGAGACTATGCCAGACTGGAAAGTAAATGTAAATAATAAAGGAAAATGGGACAAGAAGAGAACAAGACCTTAGGACATAAGTAACAAAGAGAATGAAGCCCCACATAAGAATTTCAATGCATTTGATAGAGGACATGGATTTCAGTCTGAGGAGCAGAATAAGGGTGATGGTTGGAAGCCCTTGCAATGTTGGCCTTGTGGAGAGATTATCCACAACATCATAGTGGTAGACCACAGATATACAATGCTGAGGAGGCACAAAAATTGGGAGATGTTCGACAGATTATTTCAGGGATCTATGCAACATTGGATAATAGAGAGGAAGATCACCAGGCATATATTATTGAGATGGACAATAAGTTTTGTGATCAAGTTGTTTATCTTTTGATTGACCCTAGATCTAATTATGTGTTTTTAGTAGTGAATATTTCTATTGACAAAGGTAAGGAAGTTAAGGATGCAGATGTCTTGAGTAACTACCCAGTTCTACAATAGTTTTAGGATGTGTTTGGGGCAGATATTTCAGAATTGCTTCCTCGGAGGGAAGTAGACTTTTCTATTGAGTTGGTAGAAGGGGCAACACCAACATCAAAGACACCTTACAAGATGAGCGCACCAAAGTTAGTGGAACTGAAGTTGCAATTGAAGTAAATTCTTGACAAGGGATACATTAGGCCAAGTGTGTCCCCTTGGGGTGCATCAATGTTATTTGTGAAGAAGAAGGATGGTACTCTCAGGTTATGCATTGATTATAGGAAGTTGAAAAAAGTTACCATCAAGAATAGGTATTCGTTGTTAAGGATTGATGACTTGTTTGATCACTTGAAGGGAGAAACAGTGTTCTCGAAGATTGACCTGAGATCAGGATATCATTAGGTATGCATTAAAGAAGAGGACATTTACAAGACTACTTTCCAAACCAGGTAAGGGCATTATGATTTTGTTGTAGTTCCATTTGGCTTGACTAATGCTCCAACTACTTTTATGTGCTTGATTAATAGTGTGTCGCTTCCTTATATGGACAAGTTTGTTATTGTATTCGTTGATGATATATTGGTATATTCTAAAAATGAGGAAGAACATGCTGAACATTTAGCAACAATATTGAGATTGTTGAGAGAGCATCAGTTGTATGCCAAACTTAGTAAATGTAGTTTCTTTTAGACAAAGGTACACTACTTGGGGCATGTGGTTTCCAAGGAAGGCATAGCAATGGATCCAGAAAATATAAGGGGCCATCATGGAGTGGGAAACTCCTAGAAATTTGGATGAGGTAAGATCATCCATGGGTTATAAAGTTATTACAGGATAGGTAGTATGCTATGAATCAAGGAAATGTAATGAGTAAGAGCATAATTACCCGACACATGATCTTGAGTTGGAACCAATCATTCATGCTTTGAAGATGTGGATGCATTATCTTCTTGGCAAAGGGTTCATCTTGATGAGTGATCATATTGGATTGAGGTATCTATTTTACCAACTGAATTTGAATGCCAGGAAAGCTAGATGGTTGACCACGATCAGTGAGTTTGACTTTGAGATCGGGTACATCAACGGTAAAGAGAACAAGGTTACAGATGCTCTTAGTAAGATGATACAAGTGAATCAAATAGTATCTATGAGCTCCTATGGGATATATTTTTAGGATCAGTTCTTGCAGACAGGTCAACAGGATGACAAGTATAGGGCGCTTACGTACAAATTACAACAAGGTACAGGTGATCACGATGTGAAATATCATCTCACAGCAGATGACTTGATTAGATTTAGGGACATGATATATGTGCCATACAATAGTGAGCTCAAGAACACTATCTTGAGAGAGTTCCATGTGAAATCATATTCAGGTCACCCAAGATATCAAAAGATATTGACAATAGTGAAGAATTTTTATTATTGGCCAAATTTGAAGAAGGAAGTGGTAGATTTTGTGGCTAGATGCTTGGATTATCCATAGGTAAAAGTAGAGTGTAATCATCTAGGTGGATTACTACAACCGATTCCAATTCCAGAGTGGAAATGGGAGGTCATTTACATTGATTTCGTTGTAGTTTTGTCGAGGACATCTAAATAGCATGATTCTATAATGGTTGTTGTGGATAGGTTGTCTAAGGTAGCGCACTTATTTTTAGTGAAGTCTACATATTCAACTAATGATGTATCAAATGTATTTATTAGAGATATAATGAGGTTGCATGGTGTACCAAAGAAGATTGTATCAGATAGGGATGCCAAGTTAACTTCTAGGTTCTTGTAAGAGCTATTTGCAGGTTTGGGTACAAAGTTCTCCTTTAGCACAACTTATCATCTGCAGACATATGGAAAAATAGAGAGGGTAAACAGGGTTTTGGAGGACATTTTGAGAATGTACGTCATGCATCAACAATGAAAGTGGGAATAGTATCTTCCACTGGTTCAGCTTTCTTACAAGAATGGGTACCAGGAAGGTTTGGGGATGATTCCATTTAAGGCATTGTATGGGAAGAGATATAATACTCCCATCAATTGGAGTGATCTAGTGAATAGGGTATTGATAGGACCAGACATGTTGGCAAAGATGAAACAAGAAATGCAGGTAATGAGTAAGAAACTAAAGGCAACACGGGATAAAAAAAAGAGTTATGCATATCAGAAACAACTTTCTTAGGGAGTTTTAGGTTGGGGAACATGTGTACTTGCACATCAAGCCCAAGAAGAGCTCCTTGAGGATTGGATCATGTACCAAGATTGCACCTTAGTTTTGTGGACCTTTCAATATTCTTGATAGGATTGGGCTAGTCACTTATCAAATTGCACAACCTCCGATAGTTAAAGTTGATGTTTTCTATGCGTCATTGCTTAAGACGTATGATAAATATGTTGATTATGTGATTGAATGCCCTATATTGCAGGTGGAACCAGAAGGAGAATTCCAGCCAGAACCTCAGTGCACTTTGTAGAGAAATATGCTCATGCTCCAGAACCAAGAAATTGAGCAAGTTAAACTGAAATGGAAGAACTTTAGGCCCGATTAAGCTACATCAAAGATGGCAGATCAGATGCAAGATCTGTATCCTTCTTTATTCGTTAGTTGAGTGAATGTTTTTGGCATATGTTTTGGTGTGGTGTTTTGGTATATGTATATATGTATATGGATGTAAATACTACTATGAGCTATGTTATAAAGCTCCAATAAGTAGTATGGGTGTAATGTCATTATGGTTATCACGTTGTTATGTTTCTCATGTTGTTTTTCTTCTTAGCAAGTTGATCATTATAAATACTACAACGTGCTAAGTTATAAACCTCCATGGGTAGTACGTTTTTCTTTCAATAGTCTTTCTTGTTGTAGGTGTCATTGAACACCAATGACGGTGTTCCCCCAAGGAGGAGGGTTATGTAACAACCCTAGTCAAAAATCCATGTAATAAAGGCAAAATAATAACCATGGTCATGGTACATGTATTCCAAGCTGAATGTTGGGAAAAAACATAGTGATGGGGATCACTTGTGATTAACTAATAGCTATGGAAATTGGCAAAGGCAATGGAAAAGACTTTGGAAAGGCATGAGGCATTAATTGGCCTTTTATTTATGAAAATAAAGGAAATTGGGAGAAAAGGAAGGTGAAATATCACAGGTTGCATGTTAGGAGGAAAACGAAGGAAAATAATAGAAAATTGAAGAAATTAGAGACCTCATTAATAAAAAGGATTATGAGGATTAGTTTGCATACTTTTTTTTTTCAGTTTAGTTTTGGAGCTCTCATTTTTCTACTCTCTCTCTCTCTCTTATACTCTTAGACACTTAGAGTTTTCTTAGAGCACTCTTGGAGGAGTGTGACATACTTTAGATTTTGGATCAAGGAGGTAAAGGAAGAGCATGAAAGTGCAAGAGGAAATTAAAATCAAAAACTATAGTGGGTTTTGGCTTAGTAGGTCCTAACCCAGGTTCAAAGTTAATTGCGCCAAACAAAACCATACACTACTAGCCCTTTCAGCATCAACTCACGTAATGCAGGCTCAAGTCTCACTCGAAGTAGTATGGGGGTATGCTGGAACCAAGTTTCCGCATCCAGAGATCAGTGTGATGTTGTTTATTGCCCTTGATCTACCTTCGTGCAGATCTATAAGACCCTAAGGTTTGGTACTACAACTTCACTTAAACAGCCTTTAGACCTTTGCAAAGGTCTACGATAGGTTTTTGTAGACCCCTAACAAATGGACCATCCACTTACGCACACCATAAAGCAACCCTAGATCTGGGTTCACACAGATCTACTTAAGTATTCAATAAACATAACATAATGCATTATAAGCTTCGCATAAATGCTTAACATGCATTGTGTATAGTTAGCAAAACTTATCCAATAGAGTCACACATTAATACATCATTATTTCATAAAGACAATATTCCATCACAACATATATCGCAAACATAGATAATAGAAGCAAACAAATAAACACATGAAATTCACCAACAATCTTCTTTATTGATCTTCAATATGAGGTTACAGACTCAAAACTGACCTGCGCACTTAGCTGCAGGGGTCTGCACACTCAGCTGCGGACTCTACTCTAGGCCTCCACGCACTCAGGTGTGGAGCCTTTTCCCTTCTATCTACCTGCTTCTTACTTGACCTCCTTCTCAGATATAGACATATGCATCCATCTCTATCTATATATGCCTTAGAATCTCTAAGACACACCTATCACTACAAGAAAAAAGGTCATTGGTGAGGGTCATGCCTATGATGGACCTTTAAGGTCCGACACCAATGTTGCATATGGTGATCGTCCTTAAAAAAACGTTGTTGTAAGCTTATGTAGTGATGGTCCTTTAAGGTTTGTCACCAAATCCATTTTCAATGACACTTTTGGTGAGGTTCGTTAAAGTCCTGTCACTAATTCTCTCTTCGGTGACACTTTTGGTGAGGGTCATTAAAGGCCCATCACTAATTCCCTCTTTGGTGACACTTCTAGTGACGATATTTTATTGACCCTCACCAATGCTCTTGTTGGTTACTTTTGGTGACGGTAAAAAAATGTTCATCATAATTGATCATTCCAATGAGTTTTTGATGACACTATGTACCTATTACTATATTTTTGTCAAAAGATAACGATTTAAGACCATTGTTTCGGAGTCCTTTTCTTTATGTGTCCAAGGCCATAGTGGTTAGAATTAGACAATTTTTTAAGAAATAATTAGTGTGTTTCATTTCCCTCAAGTCATAAGAATATAGTTTTCCTATTATTCAACACATGGTTCATCTCTATTAGGTTTATTATCTAACAAATTCCCTTTAGATAAATTTCCACTAGTGTGTGTAGGAACTATATTATTTAATACATAATCAAGCTCCGTCAATTCTGTTAATGAGAGAGACCTAGGACTCCTCAACACTCATGGCACACCTTAACATTCTTTAGAACACACTAACATTCCTTAGCACCTCGCATGTCTTGGAACATCTTTGTACCTAGAACATCTTGCCATGAACAGGACGCCCAAGAACATGTTGGCATGCCCTAACATAGCATAGCACTCCCCTAGCATGTGTTGGCATGCCGTGTAGTCCCTAGCATGCCATGGAACACCTTGGCATATTATTGCATTGACATACATTAAACTTGGCACACATTGGCACTTGGAATGTACTGGAACATATTATTAGTGTTCCTAACATTCCCATTTTGAAAAATATAGAGTCCCAACTTATTAACCCTCTTGTGTGTTCATTTCCTTGCATTTTATCTTAGTTATTTCTTTTGTTGCCTTGAAACTCCTTGACACATATTGGCATACTCTGGCACCCTAAACATCCTAGCATGTCTTAGCACCAGGTACGTCTTGGCATGCCTTGGCACTATTTGGCACATGTTAGCACACCCCGGAACTATCTAGCACACTCTAGCACTTCTTAACATGCCTTGATATTCCCTAGGATGCCTTACTCATGCTTAACATACCTTGTCACTCCCTCCTTGGCATGACAACTAACACTCCTTGACACACCCTCATATTCATTCACTTCCATGCATTTTTACCTAGTGCTCCCTTATGTTTTCCTAGTACTCCCTAACAATCCTCAACATGCATTGGCACTCTCTAGCACACCTTATAACTCTTCGACATGCTCTATCACTTCATAGCATGCATCACACTCACTGACACACGTTGGCACTTGTCACGTGTTGGCACTTGGCAAGTCTTAGCATGTTTTGAATGCGTTGAGATGAGTTGGTATGCTTTGGCATGGTTTAATATTAAAGTTATTCGAGATCAATTATTGGAAATTGGATGAGAAGCGACGGAGGAATATTTGGCTCTTAGAATGCACTAACACTTGGAACTTGGCACCTATTGTCACGTAGTGTTGGTGTGCCTAGCATGCCCCTCATGGAAAAGGTAAATTGGTGACTTATTAACCCTATTATGTGTTAATTTCCTTGTAGTTTAACTTGTTCCTCCCTTTTGTTGCCTTAACAATCCTTGGCATGCATTTTTATGCCCTTACACATATTGGCATGCCTTAACACTTGGCACATCTTAGCTTGTTTGACACACCTTTATACTATCTGACACATGTTAGCATGCCCTCGCATTTTCTAACACACCTTGGCAGTCATGCCCTCACAGCTAGCATTACATTTTTCCACGACTTGAGAACCTTACATTCCCTAGGACACCTTGGCACTCCCTAGTTTTCATGCCCTCATAGATAGCCTTACTTTTTTTGTAACTTGGGAACCCAACCAATTCATTAGAAAAACAATATTGTGCCCAACCCAAAGTCTCCCTTTCTATGAAATTACTTTGTCCATGCCTTATCACAATCATAGGCTTACCTCCTGCAAGTCATATTCTAAACTTCTCTTAAAACACTTCATCCTTGGGACACCTAGAATTCACTAACACTCCTTGGCACACACTCTTATTCATTCATTTCCAATCATTTTGACCTATTTCTCCCTTGTGTTCCCCTAACACTCCCTAACACTCCTCAACATCCATTGACATTGTCTGTCATGTGTTAGCACACCTTTTCATTCCTTGGCATACCATGGAACTCCTTAGCTATCATGCCCTCATAACTACCCTTACTTGTTTTGAGACTTGGGAACCCAACCAAGTCCTACCTCAACTACAACAACTTAACCAAGTTATAGTTACAACTAGACTATGCCTTGTTCACCTAAGAATTTCCTATAACACATTTTAGGCTACTCATGTCCAATTTCAACTCATCCCACTTAACAAGTTACCAAGTCAAGGCTCACGTCCAACCATGGCCATAAAACAACTAAGAAACATAGTTTACATCTTGACATGCCATAACACCTAGCACGCCTAACAATCCCTTATCCCTAAGTGGTGTGCGTTAGAATCCCCTATGTTTCTTGGCATGCTTTGCACTCCCTAGCACACCCTAGCACTCCCTGACATGCCCTGGAACTCTAGCATGCCTTGGCACTGCCTAGCATATAACCTTGTCACTCCCTCCTTAGAACACTTGGAACTCATTGACACCCCCTATTACACACTCTTATCTCTTCATTTCCATGCATTTTGAACTATTTCTCCCATGTGTTTCTATGGCACTCCCTAACATTCTCTAGCACACATTGGCACACCCTGGCACCTGACACATCTTGGCATGTTGCCCTAGCGCTCTACCATTTCTTGACACTACCTAACATATCTTGTCACTCCCTCCTTACCACACCTAGAACTCACTAACACTCCTTGTCACACACTCTTATTCATTCATTTCCATGTACTTGAAACTAGTGATCCCTTTTGTTTCCTTGGCACTCCATAACACTCCCTGGCATGCATTTGCACACCCTAACACCTGGCACATCTTGGCATGTTTCCCTAGCCTCTAGCATGCCTTAGCACTGCCTACCATACCTTGTTACTCCCTCAACACACTTATATCTCACTGACACTTCCTGTCACAAACTCTTATTTTTTCATTTATATGCATTAAATTGACCTAGTTCTCCCTTGTGTTTATCTGGCACTCCCTAACACTTCCTAGCACATGTTGACACACCTTGGCACCTGGAACATCTTGGCTGCATGTCTCCCTAGTAATATGGCATGACTTAGTGCAGCCTAGCATACCATGTCACCCTCTCCTTAACACACTTGGAACTCGCTGACACTCCCTGTCACACACTCTTATTCATTCATTTCCATTCATTTTGACCTAGTGCTCCCTTATGTTTCCTTAGCACTCCCTAACACTCCTTAGCATGCATTGGCACACCTTGGCACATCTTGGTATGCTTCCCTAGCAATCTAGCATGCCTTGGTACTACATATCATACCTTGTCACTCCCTCCTTATCACACCTGGAACTCAATGACACTTCATTTCCATGCATTTGAAACTAGTGTTCCCTTGTGTTTCCTTGGGTCTTGGCGCTGACACTCCCTAGCATGCATTCACGCCACACCCTAACACCTAACACATCTTAACATACCTTAGTAGTTGGCTTGTCTTAGCATGCCTAACATGCCTTGGAATTTTCTAGCATGTGTTAGTACTTCCTGGCATTCCTTGGCACACCTTGGCACACCCTAATTGTCATGTCCTCATAGATAGCTTTACTATTTTTTTGACTTGGGAACCCAACCAAGTCATTGGAAAAACAGTGTTGTGCCCAACCCAAAGTCTCCCTTTGTCTGAAACTACTTTGAGAAACCCCTTATAATTGTAACCATAGGCTCGCCTCCTACAATTCCTATTCTAACTTTCTCTTAACACACTTTGTCCTTGGGACACTTGGAATTCATTGACACTCCTTGGCACACACACTTATTTGTTCATTTTAATGTATTTTGACCTAGTTCCCCCTTGTGATGCCCTAACAATCCCTAACATTCCTCAACATGCATTGCAAATGTTTTACATGTGTTAGCATGCCTTTTCATTCCTTAGCATGCCGTGACACTCCTTAGCTACAATTCCCTCACAACTACCCTTACTTTTTTTGGGACTTGAGAACCTAACCAAGTCTTGCCTCGACAACAACAACTTGACCAAATTATAGTTACTACAACTAGACTATGCCTTGTTCACCTAAGAACTGACTATAACTCATCTTAGGCTACTCATGTATAATTTCAACTTATCCAACTTAACAAGTTACAAGTTACCATGTCAAGGATCACGTCCAACTGTGGCCATAAAACCACTGAGAAACATATTTTACATATTGACATGCCATAGCACCTAGCACATCTAAAAATCCCTTGGAACTATGTGGTACGTGTTAGCACCCCCTACATTTCTTGGCGTGATTTGCACTCCCTAACACTCCCTTACATTCCCTAGAATTCGAGCTTGCCTTGGCTTTGCCTAGCATATAACCTTATCACTCCCTCCTTAACACACCTGAAACTCACTGACACTCCCTATCACACACTCTTATTCATTCATTTCCATGCATTTTGAGCTAGTTCTCCCTTGTGTTTCCATGGCACTCCCTAACACTTCCTGACACCTGGCACATCTTGGCATGTCGCCCTGGCACTCTAGCATTCCTTAGCACTACTTAGCATACCTTGTCACTCACTCCTTAACACACCTAGAACTCACTGACACTCCCTGTCACATACTCTTATTCATTCATTTCCATGCATTTGAAACTAACACTCCCTTGTGTTTCTATGGCACTCCCTAACACTCCCTAGCATGCATTGGTACACCCTAGCACTTGGCACATCTTGACATATCATTGCCCTGGCCTCTAGCATGCCTTAGCACTGCAAATAATATCTTGTCACTCCCTCAACACACCTAGAACTCACTGACACTTCCTTTCACAAAATCTTATTCATTCATTTCCATGCATTATTTTTACCTAATGGCCCCTTGTGTTTCCATGGCACTCTGTAACACTTCCTAGAATGCGTTGGCACACCTTGGCACCTGATAAATCTTGGTCAGGTCCTGCCCTCAACCTCTAGCATTCCTTAGCACTACCTAGCATACCATATCACTCCCTCCTTAACACACTTGTAATTAGCTACATCGCCTGTCACACAATCTTATTCATTCATTTCCATGCATTTTGACCTAGTTCTCCCTTGTGTTTCCCTAGCACTCACTAACACTCCTTAGCACACATTGGAACACCTTGGAACTTAGTACATCTTGGCATGCTTCCCTAGCACTGTAGCATGCCTTGTCACTACCTAGCATACATTGTCACTCCCTCCCTAGCACACTTGGAACTCGCTAACACTCCCTATCACACACTATTATCCATTCATTTCCATGCAATTGAAATTAGTGCTCCCTTGTGTTTCGACGAACTCCCTATCACTCCCCAGAATATGTTGCCACACCCCAACACCTGGCACATCTTGGCATGCCTTAGTACTTGGCATGAATTGGCATGTGTTGGCATGAAAATGGGAATAGGGAAGAGACCCTGGGTTTAGGCACAAGGGGCCAACAACGCTCCATTGTAGTCTAGAACAACATTGACATTTTCACCTTACCCAGAGAGGGTAAGGAGTCTTACCTGAGTTGTGTCGTGACTGAAGTGTGAGGGGGTAGAATGAGGCACCAAGGGAACTACAACCTGCAATCAATGTTAACTCATAACAATCAAGCACCTATTGTAATCCAACCATACTATTCTACTCACATTCCCTTCGGAAATCATACAACATATAGATAGCTATTTAAATTTTTTAAAGAACTAGTATAGAACTCAATTGTCTCTTTCATTACACTTCATAGAAAGAAATACATAAATAAGTACAAAAGGCTCGAAGCCTGATCATCAACAACAAGAATGACCCAACCCATAGATCAAAGACCAATAGAGCAAGGGTGTAACCACCTTCCGCAACTCAGGAAAGTTGCACTAATTCCTAGCTCACTTGGTTCATGGTCAATAACTAGTATTCACCAACACTTTCCCATCCTTTCATATGCCTTTTATCCTCTACTCCACACCTAGATTGCCAGTTCCACTTGTTTCCTTCTCGGTTGACTCTGTTGTTGGCTTCCTTTTCTCTCTACTTTCTCGATTTCTCTTGTTCAACTGCTATTTCTCTCCCCCTCCACCTTTCCACAACTGTCAAACCACTCCTGGTTCCTATTCCCCCCCTCGGTTTCAGCTCCGCAACTTGACCAGTCCTCCCTGCCACCTGTTCATGTCTTGTCTTCTCACAAAAAATCAAAACAAAGGCCCCAACAACATGCCTAACATGCCTTGGAATTGTCTAGCATGTGTTAGCACTTCTTGGTATTCCTGGCACATGTTGGAACTCCCTAGTTGTCATGCCCTTATAGATAGCCTTACCTTTTTTGTGACAGGAAACCAACCAAGTCATTGAAAAAATAATGTTGTGCCTAGCCCTGACACTCCCCAACACTCCTTGGCATGCATTCACACTATCTGGCATGTGTTAGCACACCTTTTCATTCCTTAGCACGCCCTGGAACTCCTTAGCTATCATGCCCTCAAAACTACCCTTACATTTTATATAACATGGGAATCGAACCAAATCCTGCCTCAACTATAACAACAACTTGACCAAGTTACAATAACTACAACTAGAATATTCCTTGTTCACCTAAGAACTTCCTATAACTCATCTTAGGCTACTTGTGTTGAATATCAAATCATACAACTTAACAAGTTACAAAGACAAGGCTCACATCCAACCGTGGTCATAAAACAACTAAGCAAAAAACTTTACATCTTGACATGCCATATCCGCTAGCACGCTTAACAATCCCTTGGCACTATGTAGCATGTGTTCGCATCCCCTGCATTTCTGTAGAAAATCTGTGATAGGTTAACCCGATAATGAAATATAAATCAAAGCAGAATACGATAACCTACTTCTATTATCAATTTGTGGAAGCTTAAAGATCGAGCTGAACAATATAACCAGAAGGAGAAGAATCAATGGCACAACACACATGAAAATACTTCAGAAAAAGCCTCAGCTAAAAACCCCACATTATTGTATTATCATACATGGTGGAAATACATAGGAATTATACAAAGCCTTAGCTCTCATAGCTAGCCAGCTCTCAGTACAATCCTCATAGATGCTCACAGGCAATCTTGGATTCTCTCCAGCCTTCCTCTCTGCCCTCCAAGCTCCTGTTTCCTTGCGTTGTTCCTTATGGATGATTTTCCTATTACCAAGTGGAAAACCAAGCCTTCAAAACTGCGCAATCCTCAAGGATGAATCCTTGACTGCATGCATGATTTTTTTCCATGAGAAAACACATGCAACTGGTAGTACACTGTCCTTGAACATTTATCTCAACTGGGTCTTTCTCAGAATAGACATGCATGAGTTTCTGATGAGGGAACCTTCAGTTAACTGGAGTAGCACTAGTTGAGTGCATTAATGCATCAACTGACTATTAACTCACTATTAGTTCCTCAAACAATTTGGAACTAATGTAACTAGACTTAACTCAGTAAACTGGGTAAATTAATTACAACTCAAATATAATTCAATCTTATCTCATTAATTTAAGAGATAAATCTTGCATGACTTCAGAAATACTTCTAACTTGAATTTCTCCAACTAATTAATTTAAAATTAATTAATTAATTATTTCCAAGTAGTTGTTAAGACTAAATTCAACTTTAATTCACAATTTAATTCAAGGACAAATCAAATTGGAATATTCTTGTTTCCATATTTCAACAATTTATTGGAATGCTTTGGCACTCCCTATCACATCCTAGCTTTCCCTGACACTTAGCACACCTTGTACTCACTAACACTCTTTGTCACAATCCTATTCATTCATTTCCATGCATTTGAAACTAGCGCTCCCTTATTTTTCCCTAGAACTTGGCCCTAACACTCCCTAGCATGTGTTGGCACCACACCCTAACACCTGGAACTTCTTGGCATGCCTAAAATGCCTTGGAACTATCTAGCATGTGTTAGTACTTCCTGGCATTCCCTGGAACACCTTGGCACTCCCTAGCTATCATGCCCTCATATATAGCTTTACTTTTTTTGCGACTTGGGAACCCAACCAAGTCATTGACAAAACAACATTATGCCCAACCCAAATTCTCTGTAGATATGTTTGTATAAACAACTTTTTGCTAATCTAGTGTCTTTCCTCGGTCCTTACCTTTCCATTCTTCAATGAGGTTTGAAAGACTGAATTCACCCATATCCATGTTCTCTTACCCAACAACATTCCCCGTTCCTTATATGTTTGACATATCAATTTTCCATATTGGTGCGTTCTTTGTGGATTCCTTTGTCATTTTTCTCTTATGAGCTTCCACCTTTAGTTTTCTAATTCCCTTCTCTTGATTCATTTATTAAGGATGTACTTGATTTGACATATCTTGCTCCTCTCTAGTCATTGCCTCATAATGGTTTTTGGATTGAAAGGGCTCCTCCAATGCTGCCCCATTTTGTGCTTGAGGCTTTTTTCAAAGATGTTGGACTTTCTGAAAATCCTCGTTATCTAATTTTGGTTGAATTTTTTTTGTTGCCTCTATGAGACTCATGGGACAATCCCTGAATAAATGGTTTTATTCATGACACCTACAACATCTTAACACTACATGCCCATAATCTAGAGGTTGTTTCCAAACCTCATCATGGTAGTAGATTTCAATTGATTCTTGTAGTGGTTGGGAGACATTCATATACACACATATACTTGCATATGAGGTGTAGCATCCATGCTTAGCCACTTTGAATATTTTCACAAAATCTCCAATCATGTTTCCAATACCTTGTAAGATTCTCCATAGGGGAACCCAAATTAGGGTGGTGAGGAAATTTTTTTTTTTGGGTTGTTCCTTTCTTGCTAGAATTTCATGAATACCATTGCATTATTAAAAAAGTCTAGGTCGTTCTTGAATACTCTATCTTTGTCTTCTAGATTTGCAAAAATCATCGTGAAGAAACCCTGTGCTCTTACCTCAAGATCAATGTGTCCCTTCAATTTCCATGTTAATTGGATCCATCTAACCAATGCTCTCTTTCTTGGCCAAATCCCAATGAACTTGCATATTAAGGCACAATCCTTCATATGTTGGATGCAACTCCCAATTTTGTCTGATCCTATTTCATATTTCGTATTCTTGACTGCCTTATGGAGGCATCTTTCTTGATACCATTTTTCCAATTCAACTTAGTGGAGGATCGTCTTTGTTTCTATCCACACGACTTGGCCCCAAAGTTGATCCATGGGGTGCTTGCATCTGATGGCTCAAACCATAATTTCCATCTCTTCCACCCACATTATTAAAACAGGGATTTGTACCCCCCGAGGCACTCGCCATGACTGCTATGATGCCCCAATATATAATTTAAGAGCTAGATCAGTTTGGCAACAACGCAAAAGAAATTACTTCCGTACAATGATGCATTCAAGACCTACAAAATAAACCCTAACCCATTTACTAAGACAAACCTAACATATACATATAAAAAAACAACACAAACCTATTTTCTAAAATATAATAATTTTAGCTAATTATATTATTTTGGCGCATATATATCATACTCAATAAAAAAATTCATTATCATTAATTAAAAACTTGTTTACTAATATAATTAGTTATTCAAAACTTTAATTTACCATGTGTTATCTATAAACTCAAAGAATACACTCTTCCCTACCATATTGAGATAAAGTTTCTATGATAATAATGCATATATATCCAATGATAAAAACAGACACATTATATAGATTATATATTTATTATTAAATTAAATACCTTTATATTTAACATTATATTTCAATTTATATAACCTTTATGACTTTGTTACATGCTTTATATTGTTTCCCATTTCTAATATGTATGTTTTTTCAATCTTCCATTAATAAATCAAACTCCTTTACACTAGGTTTGTGTGTTCTCTAACATTAGATATTAAGGGTGGAAGAATCAAACCCATAGTCACGCTGGTTTAGTTTTGAGTACTCCTTGTCACGGATCTTTGTAGCGCCAATGGTGTGACAGTGGTGGTAAATATTTAAATATTAGAAAGTCTGGAAAATCTAGTGGCAAAGTTAAAATATCAGCCAACATTTTAGAGGGAACCCAATTTCTCCATTTTCACCCTTTCTTTTGGCTTGCCAGTGTGATCACGTTGAACGCCCATTCTATCTAAATTAAGAAGATCTGTTCATGGCAGAGGCCGAGGCCACAGAGAGTGCAATATCGTGAAATTTGAGTTCTCAGGGTGTTTCATTGCTCAATTCAGTCGTTGAATAAAGTTTTTGATACTTCGCTAATTCTGTGGATGTGCATTTTGTAGGGATTGGAAGTTAAATATTGATATTTAAAAAGATGATTTTGGCTATGCAATCCTTGGCACTCTGTTAATCCCGCTCCCAACCGTTGTGAAAGGATTCACCCATGAAATCACAATAAATTGCAAATATCAGGTATGCAAACCATTCTCAGTAATAAATTATTTTAATTTTTTAATAGGCTTTCTCCTGCCCTGGCTTATTTTCTAAAATCCGAATTAGTATCCAGGCCTTTACACGATCACTTTACATTCATCTCTCGCCTTTACATTCATCTCGTTCCCCTGGTCTAGCTGCAGAAGCAACAACACTGTTGTTTCCAAAGTCTAAGAACATGAAACTGGATTCGTTGCCTTTGAAATCTTGTACCATTAAATCAGATGTAAATCCATGTACTGGAGCCACACAATTTAAGAGATTGAGCCTAAAGCTTCTGAAGAGAAATATGTTTTATGCACCGATGATATTATGATGACCCCTATAAACCCCAACGGTCCTGTAAAGGCATCTGGTAGCAGCGATAGTAAAATAAAGGTTTCATCAGTGTCACGTACACCTTCAACGAAAAAAGGATCAAAGAGAAAGCGTTATTTATTTTTGGAAACCTTAGGTTTAGAGTCTAAAGCAGGAAATTTGAGCAGGAAATTTCTTCATTGTTCTGGTATTTCAGTGAAGGGTTTGAAAAATATAGCTCTTAAGGCTCTGATGAAATCGTGGATATGGGCAGCAACAGTACCAATGTGATTGTTGCACGATTTCTGGAAGAAAGTAGGCTTCCATACTCAAAACTAGTGCAGCAGATTTGAGAAGTTGAAGGACAAAATAGATCAAAATGGAGGAGTAGAGATCAGACTAGCAACTGTAAGAAGTTCAGTGCTGCTTATTAGGCAACGTCATTTCTATGGCATTCCAAAAGCAGATGTTGATGTTCTCAAAGATGAATCTGAAACTTGTCTGTGATGTTGGGAGGTAAAACGCAAGTTATAGTTATCTCATTCTTTCCTTTGTTTTCAAATTTCATAAACGACTGAAGGTTCAGTTCATTAAAATCCTTTTTCACGGTAGTACATCACACCAATGCAAGATTTTGCATTGTTGAACTCAATTTTGCTGCTTGGTTGTTGTCAACTCCATTTTATTTCTTCAACTAATTTTTTCATTCATGAAGGCCCGAACTAAAGATATTTGATCTTTCCCATGATAGGTTAAGGACACAAAGTTGTTGCCTAAGTCAAATCGTGATCTTGTCAGTATTCACCGCCGATGTCGAAAAAAGATCCATGAATGCATCACTGCTCTTTCAGGTTGATAATGATTCTTCCTATTAATGCTTCTTATTTTGATCTTTGCCCTCCTACCAGTCTAGCTTTTTTCTTTTTATTTTTCCTTTTTAAGAGATGCCTTTCACGTTCCTGCTTTCCCATTTTTTCTTGTATTTTTATTTTTATTTTTTATCTTTATTCAAGTACCTAGTTTCCATCCCATAGAAAAGGTAGGATCTTTATAGCATAAGACTATTTAACAAGGCACAAAGTTATTACAATAATATATTTGATATAAACTTAATATGTCACTTGCAAGAATTGAATGTAGGTGTGGAAGATTAACAATCATTTTTTTCAACCACCAAAAATAAACCTAATTGACAATACTTTTTGTACTTATAAATTTCATTAACTTATTTTAGTCATAATTGGACTTATTTTTTTTTCTTATTTCCAATAAATTTATCTTCATCCTGAGATGGAGCTGAAGTAAATTACATAATCCAAATCTTTTCTCTGCTTGTTTCCATGTGCTTTGTTCCCCTTTGCAACTTTGGATAATGATATTACACTTCAATTTAAATAAACAATGGATGCTTTAATGGAGATGTGGATAAAGAGATCCTCCCAATCCAGTTAATTTCTTTGTGAAGTGATTTGGTGAATCGTTGATTAGGACAACGCCTTTTATTTCTATTTCTTTAATGCCACTAACATTTCCTTTTGAAATCAGTTTTTGTGATTGTTGGATGCCTTTTAGCAGGCCTTTTGGTTGTATCTTTATTGGTATGATGAGTTATCAGATGTAATCCTTTTATTTGTAGTAATGCAAATGTGTGTGTTTTTTAATTTCCTTAGAAAATATGATGGATGCTAAGTCATATGACACTAGGAAATTAGACATGGAGGACATGGAAATACAAGTATCTAATATAGGCATAGTTTCCATGTTAGATATTTGTATTTCCATTTCCTCTATGCCATGTTCAATACTTGTATTTCTAGTTCTCCATGTATGTATATGTGTACACATGTTTTGTAAATGTTTTATTTTTTAGAAAATGTGGATCTTTATGTCTATATTTAATTTTTGTATTTGTAGTGCTTTCTTTCTCTCTCTATATATAAAATGCTTTCTATTTCAAGAAAGAAATTGAAAGTGCATTCTCTAGGTGATGTGACAACATCAAAATTTCAAAATTCTCCTCATCCGTTTCCAACTCTTCTACTTGATATGCTTCTAGATTGTGCTTTCCAAGATGTACTGGATACCAAAAAACAAAAAATATTCTTAACAAGGCCATAAAGGAGCCTTCTTGAGAGTCAAATAACATAGAAAACTAAATGCAAAGACTGGCCAAAGATTTTTTTTGACACTGTATGCGCTTTAACCGACATGCAGTATGTAGTTTTCATGGCACGTTGATGTCGAAGGACCTGATGCTTATCATGTATAGATTTTGACACACCAATTTGAGAGACTACATTTTTATCAAGTATTTAACTGTTTTACTCATATTTCTCTTTTAGTGTACTGATTGGACTTTATGCCTCTGTTTTTTGGATGTGAAGGAGTATTACATCGAACATATAGATGGTTGCCCAGTGAACTCAGAAGCAGAACAACGATGAGTAATCCATTGTTTGGAGGCATCCATAGAGAGAAGGGTCCCCAAGGTATGTCACATTATTCATATAAGCATTTTGAAATAATACGGATATATTATGAGATTTTAGGGATATATACTCACAGACATAGACATATGGATAGATAGATAGGTATACACACATAGATAGACAACGATATACACAGACTCATAAATAGATATACAAATACATAAATTGTGGTCAATTTAGGTGAGTTCCCTTGAATTGTTTGACAAACTAAACATATGGCTGGTTGGCGATAAGAAGTGTTTGATCTGATCCAATCTGCATGGGTTGAGACTTGAATTGTGCAGTGGTGATCATGTTGGTATTCTCTTTGATGTCACATGGATATTTCATGAAAATGGACTTGAATTTATAAGTGTTTCCCATGACTAGGTTCTCTTTTTGTTTTTCTAATTGTCCTTTTCACCATGGGCTTGAGGCATTGATTAACTCTGTCAAGATTTGGAAACCATTCCTTAAACATTTTAGATGGATAATAGGTGCAATATCTGACCTTAATATTTTTTCTTACAAATTGCATTTCCTCATGACATATAGGAATATTTTCTTTAGAAATAATGATTTTTCTTAGTTTTGATTATTGTTGTGATGCCTTATAGGAATATTTAAATTAAGAAATTTCAATGGTTTCATGTTATGCTTCATCATCTAAGCCAAATCAGGTATGGGCTAAAACTATCTACCTTCAATACTCCAACAGACAAGAAATTTTCAATAGCAAGAACACTGGGGATATTTCCAACAATGTTCTGCTAGTGACTATTGAGGGTGTAGAGGCTAGTGATGTTAGCATTGGTGTTTTGCATTTTGTAAGTCTTTAAAACTTCACAATGAAAAGATCAATACTTGGAGTAGAAAAGGTATTTTAGCCTCTTTAAGTCAATGATCCAGGAGGATCCTCAATTTTCTCCAAGTTCAAAGGTCTCAGATGTTCCCAGAAATAGTGCCAAGATGAAGAGCTCGTCGATCAATCCGATAGTGTCTTTGGTTTCACATTTGGCCTTCGGATGAAGGAGAAATTGCCCGTTGAAGTTTATGGAAAACAGGTGAAAAGGGGGCCTTGCTGGCCATGTGGAATTCACGTAGCTCGACAAGTGGAAGTGGTAAAAAAGGTCAAAGTTTAGTTTTTGGGTTTGATTGGTTAAAAGGTGCATACGTTAATTAATGTGGGTGCATTAATATGTGCATGGTGAGAATTTGAGTTACAAACTACATGTTAAAACCTAAATACTATGGTGGCAGCTTTCAAATGCCAAACCATATTTTAAAACCATATAATAACTATGGCGCAGATACAAAGTTGAAAACTATATATTAAACTATATATATCACCATGGTGCAAATACATATTAAATATATATCTTACCATGGTGGGATCAAAATTCTTCTATTTTACTACAAGAGACAATGAAGTATGTTGAAAATCAAGTCGTTGTAGTTGGTACAAATGTGCGGAAAATTTGTGAAGAATTCATTCAGGATATCCTTCCACCATGTCCCAAATCTACTATGAAAAACATAGCTTCTGACATATCTCTTTACTTTGTTGAAGAGTTTGAGCTATTTGAAAAGCCAAAATCAAATCCAAAAAAGTTACATTCTTTAAATGTGGAATCTGAGGCCTATCCCAAATTGGAGCAGAACTATGTTTCTAGCGAAAGCTTATCTTCTGACACATCTATCGACTTTACTGAAGAGTTTGACACTTCCCCAAATCAGAAAAAGTTAGATAGTTTGAATGTGGAATCTGCGGTCTCTTCCAAATTGGAGCAGAACTATGTCTCTAGTGGGCAAGATTCAGTTTGTGTCTTTCTAGTTCTTGATAAATTACAAAAGGACCATCCAGTTCTTCCTGAGGAAAAACCTTCTGAATTCCCAACCTTGGACATTTTGGAACAGCCACCTTGTCTATCAGTTGAGGATCTATCTGCTCCTGAGGACTTAAGCTTTAATAATGAAGCACAAAAGTAGTCGCTCCAGCATTGATCTTCCCTAAGGTGCTTTTCTTAAATCACCAGTAGATAAAACTGGGTCTGAACTCTATCAAGATGATCATAAAAATGAAGATATTTTTGCAGTAGCTGAAATGCAAGTAAATGATCATCCAATTCATAAGGATGGGATTGATGAAATCATCAGGGAATCTGGGGTGCATTTCATTGAGGAATCAGGTAATTGTGAAGAGAATGTCAAAGTGCATGAAGAAGACAGAGAATTTTTTTTTTCAATTATTGAATCTTTTATTCCAGATCCTGCGAATTTATCTGAGGAAGAATCTCTTCATGAACTGCTAGCTGTTGCACAAGATGAAAAAGAAGAGTCAACATATTGGTATGAAAATGAATATGTACAAAAGTCGTATATGATCGATATCTCAACACCTAATTCTTTATTAGATATGAATGTTGATAAATGGAAACATGTTGAAAATTGTGATTCAGAGTGGGAATTTCTTTGAGACATTCCTAGGTCTAATAAATATTAAGCTACCATAAAATGGAAATATTAAGTTGTGATATCGAGTCCATCTGACTGCTAAAACCCTGAAGCTTTTAACAAGACTATGATTCAGGGGAACATTCTAGTTTGTGGATATTCATACAACTTTGCATATGGTGCTGCATCTGTAAGACGCCTGTTAGAAACTGCAAAGAGTTTAGGTGCAGTTGGGTTCATTATGGCAATCCGTCTCTAGGAGCTAAATTTGATCCAGTTCCAGTGGGAATTCCAGGAATTGTTATAAAAGAAGTAGATCAAACACAAATTCTTGTAGATTACTATAATAGATCAACAATAAGGGATCCATTAGGTCAAATCACAAGGTTTGGAGCTAAGGCTTCCATTGGAAATGGGTTGAAGCCTATATATCAAGGTACAACTCCTCAGGTAGCATTCTATTCTTCTAGAGGGCCAGATATTAAGGATTCCATCTTTCAGGACACTGATGTTTTAAAGCCAAATATTCTGGCTCCTGGTTCTCTAATATGGGCAGCATGGTCTCCTAATGGCACTAATGAAGTCAATTATCAAGGAGAAGGATTTGTCATGATATCAGGGACAAGCATGGCGACACCACATATAGCTGGCATTGCAGCTTTGGTGAAGCAGAAGCATCCTGATTGGAGCCCTACTGCCATCAAGTCAGCTTTACAAACAACATCAACAGTCGTTGACCACATGGGGAAGCCCTTGCAAGCACAAAATCAATCTTTTCAAAAGTACTTGTCTTTTCAAATATTTTAAATCCAATCGATTAAATGTGTTTTCTATTTTCTCAGGATATTTTCCTAATTAATGTAAAGTTCACACATGAATTATAAAAAATCCTTAGTGATTGAGTATGATTATACACAGTTTTCTTGGTCTATCTCAGGCACTTGAGAGGATATATTAATATCCTCCCCAACCATACTCAATCACTAAGGATTTTGATAATTTATCTCTATATTGGGCTCCTTAAACTATCTCAATTAGCAACAAATAATGATTGTTAAAATCCTTCGATACAAACTTCCATTTATATTTTTATGACCACTTACAATTACCACGAGTCACTATTAGTGGCTTGCTTGTCATTCCAAGCACTATCATGATTTCACATGCACATAATTACTATCCTCATGGACTTTTATTCCTCTCTTACCATATACAAAAAAGGAAAATTGATGGGTTCCAACATATCCCTAGTTTAGATTTTCATTATTTTTATAAAATTCTTATGCCTTCCACATGAAGAAGAGGAGCAACAATATGACATACATACTAAATTTTTTGGCACAATTCTTAGTGATATTTCATTAAACTTGGAGACCATCTTCTATAGAGATGATAATACCACAGTGGTACCAAATGAAGCAGAATAACCAAATCATGAGAACGATATACATAGAACAGTGAGTGGAGGGTCGAGCCTTCTATTTCCAGGAATTTCAAACTGTCTTAAATTACAGATGGAGAATGAAACCACATGTAAATGAGCTTAATGAAACCCTTAAAAGAATGAAGAAAACTTCCAGTCCATAAATTGATTTGGAGATATATATGGTAGGCCTATTTACAATGATTACTACAAACCCCTTCAAATGCATCATGATCTTTAGACAAAGAAACTCTTACAACTGAATTTTGATACCCCAACTACACACATACCTTTGCTGCTCCTTCAATTTTCAATATTTTGACTGAGTAGATTTTTGTACCTTTACAGTTGCAAAACACTCTTACTGACAAATGTTGCTATAGAAGAATTATAACAGTGAAACCTCCTTAAATGATGAAAGTATGTCTCACTTCAAATCCTTACTGCATAACTATGAAGTACTGATGACAACAAATGCCCAGAAGTATGCCACAATAGAGTGCATTGATTATGTCCCTTACTGCTTGATACTGCTAAAGATTAAGCAAGAAGAGGGCCTAAAAAAAATATCTATATTGGTTTGCTGCAAAGGTTGTCTGCTTCAGGTATATGTTACTTCTAGTTGCATACATGTTCAATGATATGCTTTATACTAATGCAACAACACATATTTAGAACTAGAATTTTCATACGATTATTCATAATTGTAAACATACCTTTGTCTATTCAATATGCTGCCCTAGATTCATCTTGGTCTTGCTGCTACAGTCTACCTCTATCAGAATCTTGACAAATATGACTTATTTAAACTTTCATGCTCACATAGATCTAAAGGTAATATCCAATCAACTTGCGATTTGCAGGATGGTATAATGAATCAGTTCTTTCTCAAAGAGGCCAAAGTTATGTTAACGACAAGGTTATCATGCTTAAGTCAATGAGCAAGTTCAATATGCCATAGGGTTCAGATATGAGCCTTCCAAATAATAATAACTAAGTATGCATAGTTACTGCAGATTTCACCAACAGGAATATACTATAATTTCACTGCAACAATGATCTTCAAGGAGGCTAAGAGATTGTGTAAAATGACCTTCGAGTGCCCAGTGTTGAATAATCGAACCTTCCTCTACTCAAATTATTGATAATCTTGTTTTAGGGATACCTCCCACATAGCTATAATCTATCTCTTGAGATCAATATGGTCCTTCTTTAACTTTTCTCTTACGCAATCCCTCGGCCTTATTCCTGTAGCAAGTCAGATGATTCGATCCTTCAAGAAAGGCATCATAGTGACTTGACCCTATCACATAAAATTTCTATCTTCAAAGCGAAATATTCTTCCAAAACCAGAGGCACTGATAGAGAGAATAGGTGTTGAACAATTGATACTAATCAATGATCATGGTGATCATGCTCAGAATTTGATGGAGGAATTTTAGATTCTAGGACCCTTTTGAAATATGTTTTGGTCTAGGATTTGAATCGATGCCCAGGACTGTAACTTCTTAGGAAAGAATCTCAACTTCAACAGTAATGATAGAATGAATGCAAGCCTATGCCTATTATCTAAAGTATTCCAAATATCTTAGATAGATATCTCCTGCACTTGATCAATCCTTTAGAGATGAGAATAGTACTTCAAATAGATATCTGTAGAGGATCGACCTTACCTCTAGGGATGATGATGATACAATCTTAAGCTTGTTGAGTAGGACTGTTATAAAGTATAGGAACATACCTTGATGTATTCCAACTTTTTCCCGTGATAGTTGAATATCTTTAGGATTGGTGCCCATGTTTACTGATTAGGGCTTGAAGAAGGCCTTAATAAATAACCCAGATTTGAACTCTGACTTGATTTACCACAAAGAGTTGGAGGTATCAATGAAATTATTTAGTGATTACAATCTCTTTAAGCTTGGGATTTTCCTCACTTGAGCCTAGATACCATGTTAATTTTCAGCTAACATGTTATTTGCTTAGGTTAGATACTTCATTCAACCATATGCCCATTAATTCATTTACCAATTACATTAGACATTATATAAAAATAATTGAAGAAAGAAAATAAATGATAGATGAACAAGACAAGCCAAGACAAAAAGACACGAGAATATGGCTCAATCCAGGGAAAAGCCCCAAGATGGGGAAACCCTTGATCAAATCTTCTTATTATTATCATCAAATGTTCAGCAGAGAAAGAGAGAGAGTACAATGATATAAAATAACTTGCCAATATGAATATTAGGCATCACTTCTCTTAGATCCATTCAATCCTATAATCTTGGCAGTATGTTCATAGAGGACAAATAATTTTGTTGTAGAAGATCGGTCTGGTTAGGGCAACAACAGTCCACTCCTTTCTAAGTTGATTGATCCAAAAAACCTCCTTTCTACTGCGACCTTCCTTATTTCACATGATGCTCCCTTTCGGTGGCTTAAGGAGCTAGTTTATGACCACATTAAGGTCATCATTGATATTATCTCTGTGGTTCTCGATTAGGGCTTTTGAAGCATGTTGGTCCAACCCTTGAATATCTGCAAACAGTGTAGCCTTTTTCTTCTTACAATGGCTCTATTATTTGTAGTAGTCCTCTCGAAAAGAGGAATTCAATGCCACAATTATATTCCCCAAAGGAGTTGTTCAAAGTGGAATTTGGCCCTAGTTTCCATTTTTAACAAAAATAACCATCAATATATTTTTCTAGCATTTTGGACTGAATTCACAATAGTATGCTAAAAATTGTCATTTCAATGTTTGAAAATTAGGATATACAAATGTGAGATATATACTCCACATGTTTGGGTTATCTCCTTTTCAAATTTAAGCTTTTTTAGGCTACATGTTAATTGTTTGAACTTTGAATTTTGAAGAAATTCTTGAGTGGACATCGTAAATACTCGAATGAATGGACTTCACAAGGCACTGGTACCATAAATTGTGTTATTTCAAAGATTTGACTTCCATATTTTCACAAAATACAATGTCCTCAATAAATACTTATACGTATAGATACTTATGTTTAGGATTATATATGTGTTGGAGCAGTTCCTTTATGTTTTACTATAATCCTGATGTTAACAAGCTTTAGCTAACTTTTTTCATCAATTTCTCATAGAATATGCAAAAGGAAATGACTGTCAAAATGTGGCAAAATTACATTTCTCCTTATTTCTTTTTGTTGTTGTTCATGACAAGATAATCATGTTGCAGGAATGAGTTATTCTATAGTCTGTTTCAATTTTTGGATTTTTTTCCTCCCATTTTTTTACAAGGATGTAGATTTCATTTTCATGTTGATGGTTTTTGCATGTATCTTATCTAGCCCCAAATGCTAGTAATGGAGCGAATCTTGAGAAGTAGTTGTGGACATGGACTCTATCAGAGGTTAATGTTACAATACCACTTCAACTTGGTATTAGAAAAATTTTGATGGTATGTGACATAAATAAGAGTTATTTAACGACGGGGTTGAAAGGGAAACCTCATGTCTTAGTTGTAAGTCATTTATTTGTGTTTCTTAGCTATAAGTCATCTGTTTGATTTTGAACTTTATCAGATCAATTATTTCACTAATCCAATATGCATGGCTTGTATTTCTCACCCGATGTTAGTTATGTGACATGGTTGATATAACATTCAATTCTAGGCCACTTTTATTTTAAGCCTGAGATTTCATATTTTGATTGGTTTACTTGGAGGTTGATTTAAAAAGGTTTTGTAAATTCCACGTGGATGTTATTTTTTCAGGGTGAGCTCTTTGCACCAGTAAGGTCATATGATTCTTAGAACATAGGTATACAATGAGCGCATCTTTGGCCTTTGTTGTGTATTTGTTATTCTTTATATTATTGGTGAATGGTTATTGATTGATGTAAAATAGAGGATGGGAAGGTCCTGCCAATTCTCTTGATAAAACAAAATCAAATGGAGTGGTAGAATTATGTTTTAAAGGGTGAGCCATAAATCAGTACTTGAAAGGTAGAACTTGAGAATAGCAAGCTATCTGATCTGGATCTAGAGACAAAATAGACAGTAGAAAAAAAATGATGGTATTGATGAGTTGCCCCTGCAAATAAGCTCTAATTGTTAGACCACTGCCCAAATTTCAGTTATTTGCAATGGCAATACTGACTCTAGCTTTATTTTTATGAGTAGCGACTTTGTCCATTGTCCCGTTTGTTTCCTATGAATGATTTTGATTTTTAAACTCCAACTCATTTGTTGTTAAACTAATTAAAGCGTTGATGACAAACATATAGTTTTCAAAGCTCATTTCTAAATCTATTTTCTTAAGCAAATTTGTCTTTTTACTTTAGGTACTGTAGATTTCTACTGTGTGACATATGCTATGATATAATTGCTTGGATAAATAGACAGAAGTGTTGTACAATGTAGTCTTTTTTAAATCTAAATAAACAAAATTTCCAAATACAAAGTTTATTAATTAAGAACATCTTTTAGACTTCTTAGCTAAGTTATGATTATATTTCGGTAGGGAATTTTGTGTACGCTGAGATTGTGTTGTCTCTTTGGTTTCTGTCAGGTAACAATGGTTAATAAGGAATGTGTTCTTGAGAATCAGGCACACATCTTATTCTACTATCGACAGGGATCTCCATGGTTTTCAAGCATGGAAACAAAAATGCAGATGTCTGTGGGATCTCCAAAGTCCGTGTTGGATGAATTTAATACTAGTGATGATTTTGATTCCTTGTCAGATAAATAATGTCACAAGTCAAATTCAAATAAACAGAAGAAACTCAAGAATGAAGGTGAAGCTATTGCTTTCTATCCAAGTCAATTTTTTTTATTTGTTGGTTGTTGTCATGTTTTGTGCGGACTTGTGAAATTCCAAATTATATATATAATTATTTTTTATCCTATGTCGTTCATGGTTTCCGGAGATCTTTGTTACATTTGCACAAATGTTTAGATATCATTCAGATATCTAAGCACCCAACAACAACAACATTGATATTTTTTTCTCACTCAACCTATAACATATTGCATCTATCTTCAACAATGCTCTTCTTCCATATGTTATCCACTTATGACATTTCCTTTGCAAAATTTGGTGCATTTGCTAGTTATAGGTCATTTATAGGTTATAAATGCCTTCAGAGTTTCACTTCTAATTGAGTATTCAGCTAAACATATTGATTCTCTTATACATAGATATTTTCCCTCCACCCAATTTTCATAACTTCCATAACCATTAGGTAGGGACTATTGGAATAAATATTGAGAGGGGGGGGGGTGTGAATCAGTATTTACAATTCAATAATTTTTCATTTCCCAAATAGATTTATATATGCTACTTCAGTGAAGTGAACTTGTGTGTGCATGCTACTGTGATTAGAGAAACTAGCGTATACCTAGAGAACTTATGATTTAGTCAATTTATCATGTGTTGATATTTAATCAGTGCATCAGTAACTTATTATATAGTAACTATGTGCAGTAATAACATAATAAACCATCACACATAAGAAACACACATGAACACCAAGATTTAAGGTGGAAACCCAATGCGGGAGAAAAACCACCTACTGTTGTCGTCTCTGTCTTCTTTTAATATAAAGAAAATTTGTTTACAATCTTGTACTCGTGCAAACTCATACCAATACGCAGGCACCCACCTGCAGAAGGCTACAACCTTATCTTGTTTTCCAGCTTCTACTGGAAGGAAGCTACAACTTCCTAGCTCTTATACTAGTCAATATGTTTACTACTACAAAGGCGTTGGCCTACAGAAGGCTACGACCTTCTCTCTTCCTCCAAGGACCACGTTTCATTAATTTTCAGACTAGATGCTCCTGGTGCAAAACAATACAATATGAACGCCTCGTTTCATCAAATTTTCACATTGGACCCATTTGAAACTTAGAAATTCAAACTGCATCAACCAATCAATCAGTTAATATGAACAGTCAAATCACTGTCACCAGAACACTGTGTTGAACGTAGAAACCTACATCATCATTCAAAACCAGTTGGAACCTCAAGAATCATACATCATAATATATACGCTACTTTAATGAACCCAACCTACGTGTATACACTACTTCCTGCAACAAAACCTGTGTATACCTCCAAAAATACTGAATCATAAAAACTTATGAATTAAATCTGTACCAGCTAGTAATATTCTGAACATCTACTGTCAATTGCAGAGATCTAGACAGTCAACAGCAAAGATAACCCTTCTCACTTAATCAATCAATCAATTAGATACAAACTCCTTATGCATTCAGTTTTACTTTCAGATCTAAGAAGACTTCATTGACAAACCATAGTAAAATAGTAGCACTGATCAAATAAATCAGTCATTTTTGAACAAGAGGCTTTTCTTTCTCATACACTACTTGTAAGAGTCGAAACTGCATGTATACTCAACCTTACCAAGATCATGACATTTAAAGAATAAAACATGTGTAAGCATGTTATGAAACCAGCTCAAGAAAAGATAGAAAAGATAGATCAATGCCTTAGAATTCAGCCTCTTCGAGGGGGAAACCTCCTTTACATTACATAAATGAACAATTCTTGGATGATACAAATGAAAAGACCTCCTTTCTATATATAGGAGTCTAAGGGGTCATAACATAACCAGAGCCGACATAACAATAATAATGTAAGGGCACAATAATAACAATAGTGGGCTTCTATGGGGCACATTAGTAACAATATGGGCACTACATGGGCATATCAATATAATAAGTGGGTTGTACTAATAACAATAAGGGGTTACACTAGTATTATAGGGGCCTAACATGCCCCTCTCCTTCAAAAAGAATTGTCCTCAACGCTTGAGTAGTTCTTGATGCTTCTGTATAAAATTCTTGTCCTCCCATGTGGAATCTTCAGCGGGTAAGTCCTTCCACTTGATGAGATACTCTGAAATTGATCGATTTCGTAGCTGTCGGGTTCTTGTTTCTGTGACTGCTCCAGGTTCCAATATGATTTTTCCTTCCTTTTCAATATCTGGCAATATTGTTTGAATTGGGATCTTTTGCAACTTTTGAATAAGTGGCCATACTTCTTTTTCCTTCCATTCATCCCTTGCTTCGTTTATCCAATATAGTTGGATAATAGAAATAGCACAAAACAATGCTTCCACATCCTCATCCTTGAAGAGTCTTCCCATTCGGTAGGGTCACCATTTTTTAAGTGCATGTAGTATTGCCAACATTTCCTTCTCATAAATAGCTTGCTTTAGATGTAGCAGTAAAAATACCCAATCGCCTACATCAAAACATTTTTCACTATGATGTTGATCTACCTGTTGTTTCATTTGATTTTGCACCAAAGTGGCGCTATCCTTTAAAAGTTCGAGAACTTGTTTTTGATGCTCGATGTGATCTTTCACTGCTTGAACCTTTTTATTCTTGATATGTCCTTCTATCTTTAGAGTTTGAGGTGTGGTAATTTCTTCCAATCCTTTACAAGATATGGTCGGATTCATTTCTTGATGCTCGATGTGATCTTTCACTTCTTGAACATTTTTCTTCTTGATATCTCCTTCTGCCTTGCTAGTTTGAGGAGTGGTAATTCCGACCAGTGAATTACAAGATATGGTTGGATTCGTTTCTTCTTTCTTGATGTGATCTTTCACTTCTTGCACCTTTTTCTTCTTGATATTTCCTTCTATCTTGAGAGTTTGAGGAGTGGTCATTCTTGCCAATAGTTTACAAGATATGTTCTGATTCATTTCTTCTTTCTTTGGGGTCGGGTCCTGGCATATATCCTCTTCTTTTGATGTTTCTTGATCCATTTCTTCCTCCTCTTCATACTCTATGTAAAATATTTTCTTCTCAGCACACTTATGACCTTTAGTGCATTTGCTATCACAATTGTAACAAAGCCCTTTTTCTCTTTTTTCTTCCAATTGTTGTGGTGTAACCCTTGTAGGTTGTGGAAGGCTAAGAGGAACAACACTTCCATCTTTATAGTTGTGAGGGGTATGCTTCCTGGTTTCCATAATTTTGCTTTCCATTATGTCACAAAGCCCTTTTACTCTTTCCAATTGTTGTGGTGTTGCTCTAAAGAAAGTGTTTCTCTTTGTATCCTCATAATGTGCTATCATTTCCTCCGTGAAAATTGACCATGTAACAAGTTTTTTACGAGAACAAAGACCTTCATACCATAAAAATTGATCTGGTTCTAAATATGAAGATGCAATACATACCTTTTGTAACAGTTTTACACCATGTAGATGAAAATATTGCTCCATCTGAAGTATCCAATTTACCGGATCCTTGCCATCAAACTTCCTCATCTTGCTTTTTCTTGATTTTAGGAGCTCGACCTTGAAACAATTGTAACTCTGTACTTTCAGATCTTTAAGTTCTGAAATTGTGAACTATAGTAGCCCTTTGTGTCCTCTTTCTAATGCCACCAGTGTGATCCAAATTGGATTCTCTAAGAAAGAGTTATGCACAATCTCCCAAGATGACCTGATTATATACCTTTCCAGAAGAGCGAAATTGTATGAAGTTCCACGTGTCACTGTTTCAACCTTTGGATCTAAAAAATGCGTACAAGAAACTACAGTTCATCCTCTTTCTGTACCTTCTTACAAAATTTCAATCCGATCCCCAGAGAGAAAGTTATGACAATTTTTCCCAGGTCACCTGTTTTGAATGTAATTCAGGAGTCTGCAAAAAGACCAACTTCCTCAGATCATATCTCCGCAAATGTCGAGTGAAAAGCTCTGAAATTTTGACCCAAGGTTCAGAACAATTTCTTCTCAAATGGGTTTTTTTTGCGACTTCCGAAACATCACAGAAAAAAGGTTATAGCGAAAATTCCACGATGACCTGTTTGGAGCAACGAAACCCTAGAATCCAAAGCTCTGATACCAAATGTTATGAAACCAGCTCAAGAAAAGATAGAAAAGATAGATCAACACCTTAGAATTCAGCCTCTTCGAGGGGGCAACCTCCTTTACATTACATAAATGAACAATTCTTGGATGATACATATGAAAAGACCTCCTTTCTATATATAGGAGTCTAAGGGGTCATAACATAACCAGAGCCGACATAACAATAATAATGTAAGGGCACAATAATAACAATAGTGGGCTTCTATGGGGCACATTAGTAACAATATGGGCACTACATTTGTATATCAATATAATAAGTGGGTTGTACTAATAACAATAAGGGGTTACACTAGTATTATAGGGGCCTAACAAAGCAATCATATCTAGCCCAATCAATATCATATCATAGAATGATAAGTCATTTCAGGTCTCATGATCCTGATCCAACATTGTATCCAAGGTGCACAAAATATTTTAGATCATATCATAATCATAGCCCCTGAAACATAAAATATACTTCAGATAGAAGTATTCCTGAGAAACCCTTTCACTTGCACGCTTGGCCTTTTAACCTTCTCCTCCTTATATAGTTTTTGGCCTTTCTCAACCAAAACGACACTTAGAGCCTATGGTATTCTTGGACGGGATTAAATAGTCATTACTTGTAAGAGTCGAAACTGCATGTATATGCACCCTTACCCAGATCATGAAATTTAAAGAATAAAACATGTGTAAGCAATCATATCTAGCCCAATCAATATCATATCATAGAATGATAAGTCATTTCAGGTCTCATGATCCTGATCCAACATTGTATCCAAGGTGCACAAAATATTTTAGATAATATCATAATCATAGCCCCTGAAACATAAAATATACTTCAGATAGAAGTATTCCTGAGAAACCCTTTCACTTGAACACTTGGCCTTTTAACCTTCTCCTCCTTATATAGTTTTTGGCCTTTCTCAACCAAAATGACACTTAGAGCTTGTGGTATTCTTGGACGAGATCAAATAGTCATTACTCTGCTCAATATTGTGGGTTAATACCATGGTATTGACGCTTGGTATTCTTTACTCTTGAATTTTCTTTATTTTCCAACCCATATGCACTTTTCCTCTTGTGAAAGTGTGTGCATACGTATACGCTACTTTTGTTCTATGAACCAACGTGTATACACTACTTTGTCAAGTTGACCCTACATATACAGCTTAAACTATCTTAAAACATCCTTTTCCTTCAACTTCTTGAATTTGATCAGTAGACCTTTGTTCCAACTTCATGTTCTTCTATGCCAATGCCTGATTACTTCTGAATTAACCTGTTACACTGTGAGTGATTTGCCATCAAGGACAAAACTTGTATCATAATACCAACAATCTCCCCCTTTGGACTTGATGGCAACCATATTGGTGTTGATGACTACAAGTTGTATATCAAGCAACACCAAAATACTCTCCCCCTTTGACATCAAGGGAAAAGGGAAGACCAAGATATTCTCCCCCTTTGAGATACACTAGGTTATCCATGCTCCCCCTGAGTAGATGCAGAGTCTGCAGAGATAATTTTCAAAAGAATAAGATGAATTTATGACTCAACAAGTGAGTATGGCCTCCCTAAGACCAATGACTCATACATACATCAATCACCCAACCACCACCCAACCAAGAGGGGATACACCAAATTTGACTCATCCACCCAACCAAGTGGGGATATACCAATTGTTTATACATGACTAAAATATAACAATTATTACATCATCCTTCCCATGCAAAGTGGGGATACAAAATTACATCATATGTACAGTAGGACTTATTCAAAATATATACCATGACAAAAGGAGACATATTACACCCTAGATATTTTAAAAGATATGAATATCTGAAACCATAGCTAAAATCAACAACCATAATGCCAACAATGCAGAATGTTTGGTAAGGCTAATGCTCCCCCTGAACTTGTGCTACCTATGCATTGCCAACGAAACATTCATCAAGGCATCTTCATCAGACAGATAAAAATCAATAATCAAACCATATCAATAGATTGTAATCATCATTATCAGACTGAGCACCCATATCAGAGTCTGACCCACTGTTTTTCTATCAGAAAAACATATACGCTACTACAACCACAAAAACTCACGTATATATGCGGCTATCCTTCATGAAACCCGCGTATAGGAACCTTCTGCTAAAAAAAACTGGATTTAACACTAGGATGATGCAGAAACTACTCCCAGCTTTTGTCTGAGATATTCAAATGTTTCTCTGGGAAGCGGTTTGGTGAATATATCAACAACCCCAATTTAACCTTTTGTTCAAGCACTTGTTCTCGTAGAAAATGGTATTTAAAGGGTATGTGCTTGGTCTTTGAGTGCATGACTAGATTTTTCAAAATACTAATGGCACTTGTATTATCACATAGAATGGAGATGGTTGGAGTACATGTGATTTGAATTTCTTGCAATGTTTGCATCATCCATAGTAGTTGTGTGCAGAAAGATGCAGCAGCCACATGTTTTGCTTCAGCTATAGATAAGGAAATCAAACTTTGTTTCTTGCTGAACCAAGACACTAATCGTGATTCCATGTAGAATGAACCTCCACTAGTGATTTTTCAATCATCAACATTTCCTACCCAATCTGCATCTATATATGCAAGAAGAGTAAGATCTGTATCTTTAGGATACCATAGACCAAAGTTTTGAGTTCCTTGAAGATATTTGAAAATTCTTTTTATTGCCTGAACATGTGATTCCTTTGGATTTGCTTGGAAGCTTCCAACAATTCCTACTGCATGCATGATATCAGGTTTGGTACCTGTTAGATAAAGAAGACTTCCAATCATAGATTTGTATGCGGGTTGGTTCACTGCAGGCGATTCATCATTAGAACTGAGACTGCATCCTGTTACCATTGGAGTACATACTAGTTTAGAATCTTCCATTCTGTACTTCTTCAGGATCTGCTTGAGATATTTAGTTTGTGAAAGAAAAATACCATCTTTTGTTTGTTGTACTTGTAGGCCAAGAAAATAAGTAAGTTCACCAAGTAAGGAAATTTCAAATTCTTGTTGCATAACCGAAGCAAAGTTCTGACTCATAGATTCTTCATTGCTACCAAAGATGATATCATCAACATAAACAACAATGATCAGTAGTTTATCATTTTCAATCTTTGTATATAAGTTGTTGTCTGCAAAACCTTTTTTGAAGCTTTGTTGTTGTAGATATTTGTTAAGACAATAATACCAGGCCCTTGGAGCTTGTTTTAGACCATATAGAGCCTTTTTGAGCTTACATACAAGATTTGCATAATTTCCTAGAATGAATCCTTCTGGTTGCTCAATATAAACTTCTTCTAAATCTCCATTAAGAAAATATGATTTTACATCCATTTGATATACTTTGAATCTTCGAAAACTTAAAAGAGCAAGAAACATTCTTATGGTTTCAAGTCTGGCAATAGGTGCAAAAGTTTCTTCAAAGTCTATACTTTCCTGTTGAGCATTACCTTTACAAACAAGTGTTGCTTTGTTTCTAATAACTTCTCCATTTTCATTCAATTTATTCTTAAATATTCATTTTGTTCCTATAACATTTTTATCATGAGGTCTAGGAACTAATTCCCAAGTATCATTCTTTTCAATTTGGTCAAGTTCTTCATCCATTACCTTAACCCAACATTCATCTTTTCTAGCTTCATTTACATTTTGTGGTTCTATGGAGGATAGTAATGCAAGATAACTGGAGGTTCATGTAAGAGTTCTTCTTGTCTGTACTCCAGACCCTTTTTCTCGTAGAATTTGAGATTCTGGATGATTCTTCTAAACATATATGGATGGAGTCTTTTCCCTGTCTATTCTATATTCTTCTGATGCTTCATTGGTTTCTTCCTCTATATAATTTTGATTTGATATGGGAAAGAATTAATCGTCTTCCTCATTGTCATATTCCTTTGTTGATTTCATCTGTTCCGAATTTCTGCATGCTTTATCAATTACTACATTAATGCATTCAACAATTTTCCGAAGTCTTTTGTTATAACATTTGTATCCTTTACTTATAGATGAATAACCAATTAGAATTCCTTCATCTGCTCTGGGTTCAAACTTACCAAGTTTGTCATCAGTCTTTTTGATAAAACATTTGCTTCCAAAAACTCTAAAGTGTTTTGTAGTAGGAGGCTTTCCAAGTTTTTCATCAGTCTTTTTGATAAAACATTTGCTTCCAAAAACTCTAAAGTGTTTTGTAGTAGGAGGCTTACCATACCAAAGTTCATATGGAGTTTGATCACTATTTACCCGAACATTAGCTTTGTTGAGAATAGTCATGGCAGTAAATGCAGCTTCACCCCAGAAGGTGGTGGGAGTTCCAGGTTCATCAAGCATAGCTCCAGCCATTTGTTGAACTATTTTGTTCATTCTTTCCACTATGTCATTTTGTTGAGGAGTTCTGGAAACAAAGAACTACCTTTTTATTCCATGTTTTTCACAAAAACCAAAACTTCATTTGATATGAATTCTCCCCCTTGATCAGATCTGAGACATTTGATTTTTCGATCTAATTCATTTTCAACTAAAGCTTTGAAGGCTTTCAAATTTTCAAATTCTTCATCTTTATGCTTTAGTAGACCTATCCAACACATTCTAGAAAAATAATCAATGAATAAAATAAAATATTCTTCTACACGAGGTGTCTTTTTCCTTGTTGGTCCACACAAATCAGTATGGATGAGTTTAAGAGGCTTACTTGTTGATCCTTCTTTTTCACTGAAATGAACTCTAGTTTGCTTACCGACTTGACATGGTTTGCATATGGTATTTTCTGGGATGCTGATATTTGGAAGATCGCGGACCGCCTTGAGCCTGCATGCTTTTCTTATTTCAGAAAAGCTTAGATGCCCCAATCTTCTATGCCATAACCAGTTTTCATCTATTTTGCTTCGATAGCATTGTTTTTGTCCTCCTTTGAGTATGTATAAATTGTTTGGAGTTCTTGTACCTTTCATTACGTTCTTTCCTGTATCAAGCTCATGAACCACACATCCGTTTGACCGAAACACAACTTCATTTCCTTGATCACACATTTGACTGACACTAAACAAGTTATGTTTTAAACCATCAACATACATGACATTTCCAGTTTTAACCTTTTCTTTCAAATAAACAGAACCTTTACCTTTAATTAAAACTGGTGTGTCATTTCCAAAGGACACATTTTTTTCCTTTTATAAAGCATTATATGAATGAAGTTTCTCTTTATCACCTGTCATGTGTTTGGAGCATCCGTTGTCAATGTACCATTGATTCTCTTATCCTTTTGCAAATAGATATATGCCACATCTTTCTGATTGAAATTCCTTCTTTCTCCATACTTTGGAATTTGACGATGTTTGCTCCTTTTGAAGTGTTGGCCGAAATTTGCTTCTGCATTTATATTCTTTATGACCAAAGTTATTACAAAATGAACATCCAATTTCATCTTCAAGAGGAGAAAAGTTAATATAGGAACTTTTCTTGATTCCTGATACGCTCCTCTGATTCTGTGCTTCTCTAGTCATGATAGTTTTGTAAGCAACACATTGAGCAGCCTTATGCCCAAAGTTATGGCATGAAAAACATTGTCCATTAAAGAATTTTCTATGATTATAGAATCTTTTGGCATTTTTTACATGTTGGTTGATGCTTCTATTGATGTTCATCCTTAGAGAAAATTGAGCATGATTTACCTTATGAGTACTTTTAAGCTTTTGCTGACAATTGACATATTGTTCACTAGTCTTTGCTGCATCGAGATAGCTTCTGGTGGAGGCTGACAATTTTTGTGATTGGGATGATTCTTCAATATATCCAAGACCTGTCTTTATAAGAGAAGAACAATGAACTTTGATGATTTCATTCAAAATTTCTGATCCTTTAGAAAATCTAAGATTAAGAGATTTTGTCTTCTCAAGTTCTTTTCTTAGACCCACAACTTCACATTCTAGTTTTTCATTGTGCTTTTCTCTTTTAGTGAGTTGATGTGTCAATTTTTCTATGATCATTTATTCTCTTCTAAACATATTTTGAGTTTTGTGATTTCTTCAAGAAAGTCTTCCTCTTCTAAGGCATCCAAAATATTATCATTGTCATAAGCCATGATTAATTTATAATCTTGTTTAGTTCCATCTTCATCACTATTAGATAATTAATCATTATCTTCATGGGTATAGTAACTTCTTCTATCAACAACCTGTTTTCTATTTCCTTTTGCATATTCCTTTTATTTTTCATATTTATCTTTATGAGGACATTTGGCAGCATAATGGCTGAATCTACCACAAACAAAGCATTTGAATGGTAGCTTACCTTTGAATCTTCCGAAACCCCGTTGGAGCTTCTTGACAAAGTTCACCTCATATTCTTCTTTTGAAAAATATCCTGATTCATTGTGCTCTTCCTTTTCTTTTCCATTTGTTGGGGCTTTGAAGGCAGCTTCTCTCATATCTAATGGACCTCCTTTCCTCATTTCAAAGGCAGTTAGAATTCCATGAAGTTTAACCACAGTAATAGATTGAAGATCCTACTTTTCTTCTATGGCAGTTACTTTTGACTCAAATTTAGAAGACAAAGATCTCAAGATTTTCTCTACTAAAGTAGCCTCCTTTATCTCTTCACCCAGATTCTTCATACAATTAACAATCTCATCTACACGTAAAAAGTAACTAGCAATACTTTCATCACTATGCATCTTAAGAGTTTCATACTGAATTCTGAGAGTTTGAAGCTTAGCACATTTTACCTAGGAGTCTCCTTCATAGCTCTGAATGATTTTGTCCCATATCTCTTTGGATGTCTTGAGCTACATTACTTTGACAAAATTTGATTCTGACAGACTTCCCAATAAAGTATTGACTACTTTGGCATTGGTTTCGTATAGCTTCTTACATGTTGTATCTATAGTTATTGCTACTGGAAATTGATATCCTCCTTCCACAATTTCCCAAACATCAGCTCCAAGCGACTGAAGATAGGCTCTGGTTCTTATTTTCCAATATACCAAGTTGTTCCCATTGAAGATTGGTGGTCTGATAGATCCCATGCCTTCGTGATTGTTCATCTTGAAAGATCTCCCTTCAAGCGATCAAGCTTCTTCTGAAGGACCTGCTCTGATACCAATTGTTGGAAATAATACTGGGGGGGGGGGGGGTGGGGTGAATCAATATTTACAATTAAATAATTTTTCATTTCCCAAACAGATTTATATACGCTACTTCAGTGAAGTGAACTTGCGTGTGCACACTACTGTGATTAGCTAAACCAGCGTATACCTAGAGAACTTATGATTTAGTCAATTTATCATGTTTTAATCTTTAATCAATGCATCAGTAACTTATTATACATTAACTATGTGCAATAATAACATAATAAACCATCACACATAAGAAACACACATGAACACCAAGATTTAAGGTGGAAACCCAATGCAGGAGAAAAACCACCTACTGTTGTCGTCTCTGTCTTCTTTTAATATATAAAAAAAAATAAAAAATAAAAATAAAAATAAAATAAAATAAAATTTTACAATCTTGTACTCGTGTAGACTCATACCAGTACACAGGCACTCACCTGCAGAAGGCTACAACCTTCTCTTGTTTTCCAGCTTCTACTAGAAGGTTGCTACAACCCCCTAGCTCTTATACTAGTCAATATGTTTACTAGTACGTAAGTGCCGCCTACAGAAGGCTACAACCTTCTCTCTTCCTCCAGGGACCATGTTTCATTAATTTTCAGACTGGATGCTCCTGGTACACAACAATACAATATGAAGGCCTTGTTTCATCAAATTTTCACACTAGACCCATCTGAAACTTAGAAACTCAAACTGCATCAACCAATCAATCAATTAATCTGAACAATCAGATCACTATCACCAGAACACTGTGCTGAACCCAGAAACTTGTATCATCATTCAGAACCAACTGCAACCTCAAGAATCATACATCAGAATGTATACGCTACTTTAATGAACCCAACCTGCGTGTATACGCTACTTCCTGTAACAAAACCTGTGTATACCTCCAAAAATACTAAATCATAAAAAATTCTTAATCAAATCTATACCAACCAGTAATATTATGAACATCTACTATCAATTGCAGAGATCTAGACAGTTAGTAGCAAATATAACCCTTCTCACTTAATAAATCAATCAATCAGACACAAACTCCTTATGCATTCAGTTTTACTTTCAGATCTAAGAAGAATTCATTGACAAACTGTAGTAAAATAGTAGCACTAATTAGATAGATCAGTCATTTCTAAACAACAGGCTTTTCTGTGTCATACGCTACTTGTAAGAGTCGAAACTGCGTGTATACATGCCTTTACCAAGTCGAACCAGCATATATATCTGCAAATATTAACTTACAACTTCGTTGCTATTCCAAACTTCAAACATACCCAGATCATGACATTTAAAGAATAAAACATGCGTAAGCAATCATATCTAGCCCAATCAATATCAGATCATACAATGATAAGTCATTTCAGGTCTCATGATCCTGATCCAACATTGTATCCAAGGTGCACAAAATATTTTAGATCATATCATAATCATAGCCCCTGAAACATAAAATATACTTCATATAGAAGTATTCCTAAGAAACCCTTTCACTTGCACACTTGGCCCTTTGATCTTCTCCTCCTTATATAGTTTTTGGCCTTTCTCAATACCTCAAACCAAAACAACACTTAGAGCCTGTGGTATTCTTGGACGGGATCAAATAGTCATTACTTCGCTCAATATTGTGGGCTAATACCATGGTATTGACCCTTGGTATTCTTTACTCTTGAATTTTCTTGATTTTCCAACCCATACGAGCTTTTCCTCTTGTGAAAGTGTGTGTATACGTATACGCTCCTTTTGTTCTATGAACTAGCGTGTATATGCCACTTTGTCAAGTTGAACCTGTATATACAGCTTAAACTATCTGAAAACATCCTTTTCCATCAACTTCTTGAATCTGATCAGTAGACCTTTGTTCCAACTTCCTGTTCTTCTGTGCCAATGCCCTGTTATCTCTGAATTGACCTGTTACACTGTGAGTGAGTTGTCATTAAGGACAAAACTTGTATCATAATGCCAACAAGGACCTACAGCTTCGATGTTGCTTTGCATGTTTAGTAAAATATTGTCGAGACTTTAATTTATTGAAAGTTGTAGAATTTACAATTTATGAAGTTTCAAGGTCTAATTTTAAAAGTATAATTTTTTAAAGGGTGCTAGCTCAATGGAAGAGCACCTGCTTTACAAGCAGGAGGTTGGTGGTTCAATTCCATCGTGCCCTGATATCCATATGGAATGGCAATAATCATTTTTTGGTGATGGAGGCTCTTTTTTCCATCACTAATGAACTTATGGTGACATTTTTCGACCCTCACCAAAATATGAAATGGTGATGATCAATGAATTCCACCATATATACGCATCAATAGTGACAACCATGAAAGGTATGTAACCTTAAAGTGTTGTTTTTGATATGAAATGGTGACGGTCATTGTCCGTCATTATAGTCATTATTCGTGATGAACCTGGAATGTCACCACAACACCTATACTTTTGGCAATGTGTCTTTTGGTGACAGTCACCTCAAAGATCCATCAAAATAAATCGTTTTTGTTCATATGAAATGGTGATGGTCACTATCCGTCATTATAATCAATATTCATTACGGACCTTGAATTTCACCATAACACTTATACTTTTGGTGACACCACCTTTGGTGACGTTTAGTTTTTGGTGACTGAGGCTATGGTGCATCACCATTGCTCATATGAAATGGTGACGGTCTCTATCCATCATTATAAATCATTATTGGTGATAGACTTTGAATGTCACCAAAACACCTATACTTTTGGTGACGCCACCTTTAGTGACGTTCAGTTTTTGGTGATGAAGGCTCTTTTGACCATCACTAATGAGCTTATGGTGACATTGTTTTCCCCTCACCAATGTCATTTTTTCTTGTAGTGTATTTATATATTTTTACATACAATCCCATGGTCTGCAGACCATGGGTGGATCTCAAAACCAACTCGACCCTACATAAACAAGGGTCTAAAACCCCTTCTGAATTCTAACTATCTGCGCGCTTTGCATTTACAATTTGCAGAGACTTTACATATTTTTATCAAAATTTACATCAAAACTTGGCTTTTTAACACCAAAACAAACCCACCCATCCCAACAGGCCCCCAACAAAAAGGTTGTGACTCGCCCTTGAGTCACTTAGCTGGCATGGTGATTTTTCTGCGAAGATCCCCCAGCTCCACCTTCACAATTGCAACCTCAACAACCCTCTATGTAGCGGCCTGCTTGACTTCTTCTACGAGCTGGTCCTTCCGCAACTAGCTTGATCTTTTGTTTGTGTTTATTGCAAGCCCGTAATATTCTCCTAAATGTTGGTTGATACTTGTAAGCTTCTTCTAACCAAGGTCCCAACCTAGCCTTAAGTACTGCCTCATTTTTCTGAGCTAATTCCACCCGTGTGTGGAGCTGCTTCCTCTCCTACAACTTGGCAAGGAGCTACACTGTAGCAATGGAACGTGTCATCACCCTGATCTCATCGTACTTCTTTAGGAGCTCGCGAATCTCTGTATTCAAGATTTGCAGGTTTGGGTCTTCCTATAGAGTCACTACCAACTTCATCACCTGTTCAAACAAGGTCGTGCAATTAGCGACTGCAACATCTAAAGTGGCCATCCCTTCCTCAGTGGTCACATTATAGCATTACAATGCATGGTGCAACTGGGTGCTCCAATCTAGTTGAACCAACTCCAAAGGATATTGCGGAATTCTGAAGATCGTTGCCTTAAACACTAGCAGAGCTTCATCAATACATTCGAACCCATCTTCAAAACTGAAGGTCATTAAGAATCCTTCCCTTAATATATCCCACTTTGTGGTGCCATGGTGGAGCTCTGTTTCCAGGTACCAATTCATAGGGATTGTATCGAAAGTATGACAAAATAAGTGCACCCACTCCAGCTGTGGCTCCATTCCATAAACTTTAGTCCACTTCGCTAAATGATCGTGTAGATCATTTCTCCCATCATATTTATCGGTCAATCGAATTTTAGGATGACCAAATCACAACCTCATCATCCTTATGTAATCTCACCATTCATCGAAGTTGTCCTTGTGCGTACCCCGCCATCGTGTAGGCGTAGGGCGCAGTGCCAAATCTAGTGCTTGGAAGCAATGATCCTCAAGGACTTCTCGTTCAAAGGCATCAAAAAACTTATCTACATCAGTTAAACCATCATAATAATGTAAATTTCTTACCTCTGATGACACACAGTGTAGTGATTTAGTCATCATGTTGCAATGCAGAGTAGATACTTCATGTAGCCTATTTTTCCAATGCTCCAGTTCTTCATCTGAATCTGAGGTACATGAACTTTCCTAGTCCCATGCAATCCATCCATCAGTTGTTAGATTAATCCAGTCTTGATCTCACGCATTTATTTTGTAAATATGATCCAAGTCATCATCACTCTCTTCGTAATCACAGACCGATTCAGTATAGAGTGGTCCTTCTGCAGGGTCTAATGGTACTACAACTGTGGTGAAGTAAAATTATAAGTGTGGACACAAATGAATTCCTCTAGCCCAATAATGGGTCTAGCAACAATAGATACATTCTATGGAATATTTCCTTAGGTTAGAACCAATCAACAGGGCCTACCTCTTGGTCACTTATCCTACTTGATGATGTCCTCTCTTGCTTGCTCCAGTAATCTCTTGCTTCCTTCTTCAAGCTCCTGAAACAAGTAAACAACAACAACACACAAACATAATAATACACAAATTTCAATTCAACCTACTTAATAAGTCAAGAAGCATTAATACATGAATATGTAATATTACAAAACATGTAAGAAATCAATCGATAGTTGCATATATTAATATCAAAGAGAGATTACAACCATTCGTCTTAACGTCACAGTCTTCCTCTGATAAGACTAGGTTCCCACACACTTCTAGCACTTCATGATGGATTCAAACAACAATAGTTTAAATACTCTTCCCTTTAGGCTTCACTCCAAACCAAACACACTTCTCCCTCACACAACTAGATGGCTACAACTACTAATAGCTTGCTTGTCTAAAATAGTATATTCACACTCAGCCAAAACTATAAATTTGACTTTCACCCTCACACTAGTTTGTGCTTGGGAAGAAGGGAGGTTTATATAGGAAATATGGATGGGAGATGGATCCTCTTCTCATGGGAGAAGGACTTATCCCTTGAGGTAGTTCCATCATTATAGGGGAAAGAATCCCAAACTGTCATCCTCGACCCCATCTAGCCAAATCATTTACCAGACTTTCGTTACGGAGCTTCTAGAGATGGAAGCTTCAGCTCTAATTTAAAAAAATCTCCATAACAAGACTGATGCAACTGGAACACAACTCAGTCACACTGATCGGTGCGAGGAATAGTGCTAATCTCTGCACATCGGCACGGGGGAGACAAAGGTCATTAGCGCTTGTTGGGTGTGGAGCATGATTATTTAGAGGTTTTTATTTTCAGCCGGATGTATACCCCAAGAAGATTGTACACCCCTCCACGTGGGGGGTGTCGGGGGGACTTGTCCCCCCCACGAGAGTCTAGGGGCAGTGCCCCCGAAGCTAAAAACAGATGTAAAATTGCCTTGTAAAAGTATAGTAATTTCTAGTCAATCTGGGCCATTCATTAGGCGGATGATCTGGTGGTAGAATTTATGTTTAGTTTAGGGTTTTTTCCCTAGAAGGCAACCCCTCTCTTTGTATGAGGATATTGTATTGAAGCTGTGATATATGTGTGTATTCTCAGAGCGAGAAATAGAGAGGTGAGACTGTGAGAGAAAACAGAGGATATTACAGCAGATCTGCTGCAGGTTGTGTCTCTTCCTTTTGCTGGATAATAGAAAGGAAGGATTGGCTATTCGTGGTGGACGTAGCCCAAACTGGGTGAACCATGTATATCTGTGTCTCTCTGGTTTTATGTGTTTGTGTTTTTTCCGCATATTATATGTCTTGCATTTCTCTGTCATATATAATTTTTCTAACAGCGTTGGTCATGTAAATTGGGCAAAACAGAAGTTTCAAGGGAAATCATGCAAAAGGGAAATGATCTGCTCATGAAGAGGGACATAATGGGAGTTTCTCCATGAAGGCAAAGCATGTGGGGTTCACTGCAGAGTTCCTCCAGGATCAATGAACAAGGAGTACAGGGACAGTGACAAAATGATGTGTAACAACATCCCAAAGTGATTTCTTCTCAAATGACATCGTCCTCTTCTTTAAGTTGATAACTCCATTCATATCAATGGCCCAGTCAATTCTAAGGAGCACGGGGTATGGATTGTTGTAGTATTGGCAGGATGGGCGTGTCTAATTCTGACACTTCCGTGCGTAGTACCTTGGCTTCCCACAGTTATAGAAAATAACCTGACCGCGACCTTTACTAGGTCCTCCTCCTCTTTAGCCCCATCCTCTTCCTTGATAACCTCCACGCGCTCCTCCAATGCCCTGATCTGTAGGTCAAGTCTCTTCTTACATTCGATAGGTAGGTGTTCTTTCCATCATCATCTCGTAGCTACGATAGTAGCGCTTATCGTGGCCCACCAATTTGTAGAAATTGCAGAACAATTGTTGTGGTGTCTAAACGAACTTTTGCAACAAATGACAATTATCTGTTACGTGTTTTCTAGCCACTTAACAAATAGCGCACCATACCGCAGGCCCTACACTTGGTCCTGCTGGAGCTTCCTACCCCAGCAGAATCGGTCCCCCTCCTGTAATATAATTTGCGAAGATAGGGAACTGGTATTCATCATGTCCCTGGCTCTTACACTTGAGGCACTAGACTTCCTTGTGCACCTTTGGCCTAGCCTCCTTCTCTTTTTTCAAGCTCTGCAATTCCAAGCAGAGGTTCTGCAACTGCGAGTGAATCTGCTGGACTCCCAAGGTCGCATCCTGAATAGGTGTCGTGCAATCTCATCACGATTTTCCGCCTGAGTTCCTATCTTCTACTGTGACAAAGCAATCCTCAAGTGGGGCAGAAGCGAGGCTATAAACCACTTACGGTGATAACCATCTGTGAGCTAAATATTAGCTTCAAGGATCACACATTTCAGCCTTTGATCTAACTCCCAAGGCGTCTCACTAGCTCTCATCGTGATTTCCTTAAATCCAACGACTGACTACAAGTTAGAATTAGGCTTACTAAACTCCTTGTTTAAATTATTCTTAGTATCTGCTAGCGTTGCTAAAGGATGATCAACACAATACTTAATATACCATCTTAGCACATGATCCTGCAGAGAAGTAACTAAGTGCACCTTCTTTATGTTGTCATTAGTGATCTGCTACGTGGTCCACACAACATTCACAATAAACCAAAATTGATCTGTATCTTCGCTCCCTATACCCTTGAAAATTTATAGCTTTATTGAGTTAGACATGTTGAACGGCAGTGGTGGTGGCGGTGGTGTGAGGAAAGGTGTATGTTCTGGAGGTGAGGGTGGAGGTGGAGTGGATGGATGATGTATTCACGGAAAACCCTGTCTTATCAACTGGACCACACTCTGTAGTGAGATTTGTGTCGTTCCCTCGTTGTCGTTTGAAGGAGTTCCAATCAATGGGCTATATTCAGGAACTTATTTCTCTCGATTTCTGAAGATCCATCCACTTCATGTAGTTATGAACATCAAGGCAATGACATAACCCATTTCTCACACAAGACAATATTAATCCAGGTCTTCAAAGATCTCAGATACTTACCTCGCAGTCCCTTGAAGAAGTGTCGCTCTGTTTCATTGTAGTTGAATGAGGTATCAACCACAAACTCTGTAACAAATACCCCTATAATTTGATCAAGCCAATGGTCAACAGCACGTGTGATCTCATCTTCAGAAGCTTCCAACCTTCACACTAGCTTCGGAGTCCACACTATTGGACCGTCAATCCTCCACCTTCCTTCCTCTGACAGGTGCATATTTTTGTTCTCTTGCGCTGTGAATTCATGAATCTTCCTATCCAACCACTTTTCAATTTTCTTCTTGGTCAGATTCCAATGATGCAACATCACACATATCCTTATGCAGATCCCGGTCCCGACAATGGAACCATTTGTTGGCTTAGTGAGTCCTGACCCAGGTTCATAGTTAATTGCACCAAAAAAACCTTACACTACAGGCCCTTTCAGCATCAACCCGCATAGCGCAAGTTGAAGTCTCACTCGAAGTAGTATGGGTGGATGCTGGAACCAAGTTTCCGCATCCAAAGATCAGTGTGATGTCTTTTATTGCCCTATATATGCCTTCGCACGGATCTATAAGCCCCTAAGGTTTGGTACTACAACTTCACTTAAACAACCCTTAGACCTTCATGAAGGTCTATGATAGGTTTTTGCGGACCCCTAACAAATGGATCATCCACTTACATGCACCATAAAGCAACCCTAGATCTGGGTTCGCACAGATCTACTTAAGTATTCAATAAACATAACAAAATGTATTATAAGCTTCACGTAAATACTTAACATGCATTGCGTATGGTTAGCAAAACTTATCCAATAGATTTGCGCATAAATACATCATTATTTAATAAATACAATGTTCCTTCACAACATATATCGCAAACATAGATAACAGAATAAAATAGATAAACACATGAAATTCTCGAACAATCTTCTTTATTGATCTTCAATATGATGTTATAGACTCAAAACTGCCCTGCGCACTTAGCTGCAGGGGTCCTCGCACTCAGCTACGGACTCTACTCTAGGCCTCCACACACTCAACTACAGAGCCTTTTCCCTTCTATCTACCCATTCCTTACTTGCCCTCCTTCTCAAACATAGACATAAGCATCCATCTCTATCTATCTATGCCTTAGACTCTCTAAGACACACCTATTTATAGCTTTTTACATACAATCCCATGGTCCGCAGACCATGGGTGGAACTCAAAACCGTTTCGACTCTACATAACCAAGGGGATAAAACCCCTTCTGACTTCTAACTATCTACGTGATCTGTATCCACAATTTGCGAAGACTTTACATCTTTTTATCAAAATTTACATCAAAACTTGGGCTTTAAGGCCAAAACTGACCCAGGGGAACCCATCCCAACAGTGGGTTTTTTCTGCAAGTACCGAGTTGCATGTATGATTTCCTTTCTAATTTTGGCATGCATGGCACATGCATGTGGTTTCTTGGTTATGCTATTTCGTTGGCATGGATGACTTCCTGGATTGACGTTGGATTTTCCAAGCCTTTCCAATTCTTCGATAGTCATGGTGTTGTGAGTGTATTTCCTTTTGTTTTTGGCTGGTTCTCATGTTCCTTATGGATGTCGATTGAGTTACTAGTACTGGAAGCCATGGTTGGAACAAATTATCCAGAGCCCTGGACAACTTGGGTAGAGACCAATCTGGTGATGGTTAATAATGTTTGTCTGTGAGGTGGAAGTACTAGTTGAGGGTTGAGGTGGTTTTACCTCTAGAAGCCCTAGTTTGGTTTTGTTGGATGTTGTTGGAATTATGATGCATGTGTTGTCCTTTATGACAAGTCACTTGTAACAGAACAATTATATGGTAACTAGATGAATCCACAGATCAGTTTAGAGGTGACAGAGTGATGGAACAAAATAATAGAATGATGGGACAAAGGTTTATAGATCAGAATTAGAAGTTTGATAGAGGTGAATATTTGAAGATCTATATGCGGGCTTGTCAAGGCCAAGTCGCTTGTACACGTAGGTATAAAGAATAAAAGTGGCATACATGTTGGCACACTAATTTAAGAATACCAAGGGTCGTTACCATGGTATTATCCCACAATATTGAGCACAATAACAGTTACTTGATCTATCCAAGATTACCACCGACACTAGTGTAGTTTTGACCCATGGTATTTGCTAAGGATCTAACTATATAAGGAGTTGAAGATCAAAGTTCTAAGTGTGCATGTGAAAGGGTTTTTGATGAATACTTCAATCTGAAGTATATTTGCATTGTAAGGGCCATAGTTGACACATAGATCTGAAATAATTATGCACTGATGAATACAATGATGGATCAGGATCATGAGACCTAAAATGACTTTCCATTGTATGATCTGCTCATGGATTGACTAGATCTAAGTATTGACGCATGTTTTTATCTCTGAATATTATGATCTGGGTCTTTTTGAAGTTCTGAAGAGTTGCGCAATTTTAGGTCAAAATTTGCATATTTGTATGTATGTTGGTCTTGGTGAAGTCGCATATACACATGGGTTCATTTCTTCAAATTCATGTATATAAAGGAAGGGTTTATGTTCATAAATTACTGATCAAATTGATCAGTGTTGTTGTATCTCTGTTGTCTATCAATGATGTCCTCATGTTGATCTGGGTAGAGTGATAATGTCTAAAGTAGAACTGATTGACTAATGAAGTTGAATGTGGTTACATGTTGATTGGTTGAAAAGATTATTGATGTTGCTAATTGTATGATAGTTCTGTAAGCTAACAAAATATTTCAGAATAACTCTGGTCAAATCTGTGTCTAATTCAGAATTACATGTTTTTAGTATATTGAGATCTATACGCAGGTTTCTCTACAGAAAAGCACATATACACGCGGGTTGCCTTAAGTGAAGTAGTGTATACATATTGGCATATGAATGATCATGGTTGCAGTTGATTCTCCATGTTGATGCAGTATTCTAAGTTCAGTTTTGTGTTCTGGTTAGAGTAATCTCATTGTTATATTTGAATTAAGTTGGTGTTTGCTTTAGTTGGTCTACAAGTTGTGATGTACTAAAGCAGGTGGATCCAGTGTGAAAATTTATGAAACGTGGTCCACAGATGTTGATGATGGTTGGAGCCTTTAGTGAGGAATTCAAAGCTTCCTACCAGTAGTAGCTAGTAATCAGAACAGGGGGTTGGAGTGCCCTTCTAGTAGGAGTTGGAGAATGAGTGAAGGTTGTAGCCTTAAACAAGTGAGTGATAGCGTACTGGCATGAGTCTGCACCAGTACAAGAATGTAAGAATTTTTTGATATTAATAAGTTTCAAGAATAAGATGATAGCAGTGGTGGTTTTCTCCCACATTGGGTTTCCACCTTAAATCCTATTGTTTATGTGTTTTTATCATGTGTGATACTTTATTCTATTCTTACTGCACCTGCTTATTGTTTATCAAATTCCTGATAAATCTCTTACATTGTGGTTTAAGTTTAACAGATAAGGAATTATTTGTTTTACAAGTTTACTAAGCATACGCTAGTTTCTTTTACAATAGTCATGTACATACACGAGTTGGGTTCAGTAAAGTCACGTACATATTGCAGAAAATATAATTATTATTGTGAGTTTTTAAAATACTTATTCACCGCCCCTCTTAGTATTTTTACCAACAAATGTATTCCATGAGATCGCACATTCATGCTTGGAATATGGCACGAAGGTGACTAGATGAAAGAGAGATTTGGTTCAGCCTAGTGTATGGTCAGGTGGTTCGTGGAAGTCCCAGACCTGGTTGCATTTTTCATATGTTAATAACAACTTCTTTCCTCTTGTATTGATCGGTAAATTTACTTATTTATATGTGGTGTTTATGGTTGTTATATCCTTGTCATTTATGTTGTTTATATGATCTTTATGAGTAGGAGCTAGAGAACGAGTGAAGGTTGTAGCCTTTAGCAGGTGGGTGCCTATGTACTGGCATGAGTTTGCACCAGTACAAGAATGTAAGAAGTTTTTGATATTAATAAGTTTGAAGGCTGGGACGAAAACAATGGTGGTTTTCTCCCACATTGGGTTTCCACCTTAAATCTTGGTGTTTATGTGTGTTTCTCATATGTGATACTTTATTCTATTCTTACTGGACCTACTTACTGCTTATCAAATGCCTGATAAATCTCTTACATTATGGTTTAAGTTTAACAAATAAATAATTAGTTGTTTTACAAGTTTACTAAGCATATGCTATTTTCTTTTACAACAGTTGCATACATACACAAGTTGGGTTCAGTAAAGTCACGTACATATTGTAGAAAAGGAAATTATTATCGTGAGTTTTTAAAATACTAATTCACACCCCCTCTTAGGATTTTTCACAACAATTGGGATCAGAGCAGGTCCTTCAAAATAAGTTTGATCACTTAAAGGAAGATCTCCCAATATGAGCAATCAAGACGAAATGACATCTATCAGACCACTACTCTTCAATGGAAATAATTTAATATATTGGAAGACAAGAACCATATCCTATCTTCAATCCCTTGGAGTAGATTTTTGGGTAATTTTGGAAGGAGGTTACCAATATCCAGCCACAGTTCCCACAGATGCAGCAAAAAAGAAGACGTATGAAACCAATGCCAAAGTTGTCAATGCATTATTTGGAAGTTTAATAGAATCATAATTTGTCAAAGTTATGCAGTTAAACACAACAAAATAAATATGGGACAAAATAGTTCAAATTTATGAAGGTGATACCAAGGTAAAAAGTGTTAAACTCCAAAATCTTGAAATTCAATATGAAACTCTAAGAATGCATAATGATGAAATTATTGTTAGTTTCTTTCTACGTATATATGAGATTGTAAATCGCATGAAAAAATTGGGTGAAGAAATAAAGGACACCACTTTAGTAGAGAAAATATTAAGATCTCTAACTCCTAAATTCGAGTCAAAAGTATCTTCCATTGAAGAGAAGCAAGATCTGTAGATTCTTACTGTTGTTCAACTTCACGGGATCCTGATTGCTTTTGAAATGAGCAAAGTAGGTCCCTCAAAGGTCAGAGAAGCCGCATTTAAATCATCTACAAAAGGAATAACACAAGGAATCGAGATATATATCAAAATAAAATGAGGTGAACTTTGTAAAGAAACTCACCGGAAGGTTCAGAGGTAAGCTTCCCTTCAAATGTTTTGCTTGTGGTAGAGTTGGTCATTATGCTACTAAATGTCCTCATTAAGACAACCATGACAAAGGGAAGGATGTTGCAAAAGGTAATAGTAGACAGTTTGACAATAGAAGAAGTTATTATACTCATGAAGATAGTGCTGACTTGTCAAATAGTGAAGAAGGAGCATCTGATCAAGATCTTAAATTACTCATGGCTTTTGAGAAAACTACTAATGAGTCTAATGATAAATTTGTGGATGCTTTAGAGGAAAAAGATTTCTTTGAATAAATTACTCAACTCAAAATTTTCTTGGAAGAAAACAAAGTAGCCATAGATACATTGAAGCATCAACTCATAGAAAAGGAAAAGAATAATGAGAAGTTAGAATGTGAAGTAGTAAGTCTAAGAAAGGAAATTGAGAAAATAAAAACTTTGAATCTTAGATTTGCTAAAGGATCTAAAACCTTAGATGAAATTATCAAGGTATAATGCTCTCCTCTTATGAAGATAGGTCTTGGATACACTGGAGAAACATCTCAAACAGAAAAGTCTTCAGCCACCACCAGAAGCTATCTAAATGCAACAAAAACTAGTCAGGAAAGCTCCAGTCCTCAACAAAATAATAAATGCATTCCATAGGTAAATCATGTTCACTCTAATCCAAGGATGAACAAAAACATAAGCACTAGTCAAAAGGTAAACTACACCATAAGATTCTATGATCACATGAATTTCTTCTTTAATGGAAAATGTTTTTAATGCCATAATTTTGGTCATAAGGCTGCTCAATGTGTTGCATACAAAACCATCATAACTAGAGAAGCAAGAAAACAAAGGAATGAGACAGGAGTCAAGAAGAACAATTATAATAAATTCTCACCTCTTTCAGATGAAATTGAATGCTCATTTTGTAATAACTTTGGACATGAAGAATCTGAATTCAGGAGCAAATTACAGCTAACATCTCAATAAGAGAAAATATCAACAAATTCTAAGGCATGGAAAAGGAAGGATTTACAATCTGAAAGTTGTGGCATAACATTGTTTGTAGAAGGACAAGAAAATGAATGGTACATTGATAGTGGATTCTCAAAACACATGACATGTGATAAAGATAAACTTATTTCATACAATGCTTTAGATAAAGAAAAGAATGTCACTTTTGGAAATGACTCACCTATTTTCATTAAGGGTACAGGTTTTGTTTCTATAAAACAAAAGGTTAAAGATGGTAATGTTATGTATGTTGATGGATTAAAGCATAACTTTTTGAGTGTTAGCCAAATGTGTGACCAAGGAAATGAGGTGGTATTCCAATCAAAAGAATGTGTGGTTCGTGAACTTGACACAGGAAATACCATAATAAAAGGAACAAGAACCTCGAGAAATTTGTATATATTGAAAGGTGGCCAAGAACAATGTTACCTAGGAAAGGTAGAGGAAAACTAGTTATGGCACAAAAGGTTGGGACATCTAAGCTTCTCTCAAATAAGAAAATCAAGCAGGCTCAAAGTTGTTCATGATCTACCCAACATCACCCTACCAGAAAGTACCATATGTAAGTCATGTCAATTCAGTAAGAAAACCAGAGTTCAATTCAATGCCAAAGAAGGATCAACAGGTAAGCATCTTGAACTTATACATACTTATTTGTGCGGACCAGTAAGGAAAAGGTCACCTCGTGGAGAACAATACTATATCTTATTCATTGATGACTTTTTTAGAATGTGCTGGATTGATTTATCGAAACACAAAGATGGAGCATTTGATAGATTTAAAGCCTTCAAAGCATTAGTTGAAAACGAATTAGATATAAAAATCAAATGTCTCATATCTGACTGAGGATAATACATATCAGATGAATTCTTTGATTTCTATTAACAACATGGCATAAAAAGGCAATTTGTTGTAGCTAAAACTCCTCAACAAAATGTCGTGGTAGAAAGAATGAATAGAATTGTTCAACAAATGGATCGTGCTATGCTTGATGAGTCTGGAACTCTTGACACCTTTTGGGGTGAAGCTGCACATACCGCAACAAATATTTTCAACAAGGCTCATGTTCGTGTGAATAGTGATAAAACTTCGTATGAACTTTGGTATGGTAAGCCTCCCACTGTAAAGCATTTTAGAGTTTTGGGAACCAAATGTTTCACAAAAAATAATGATGAAAAACTTGGTAAGTTTGAAGCTAGAGCAGATGAAGGAATACTTCTTGGTTACTCAACTAGAAGCAAAGGATAAAAATGTTACAATAAGAGACTAAATTGTTGAATGCATTAATGTTGTGATTGATGAAGCATGCACAGATCCCAAAAAGGTAACATCAGCAAAAGAGGATGATGATGATGAATGCTTTCCCACATCAAATCACAATGATATAGAAGAAGAAACTAATGAAGCAGTAGAAGAAGACACATCAGACAAAGAAATGATCCATCCAGGTATGTTCAAAAGAATCATACAAAAACTCAAATTCTAGGAGAAAAGGAATCTGGGGTACAAACAAGAAGAACCCTTGTAGTATCTTCTAGTTATCTAGCTTTATTATCCACCATTGGACCACAAAATGTAAATCAATCTTGTAAATATGAATGTTGGGTTAAGGCCATGAATGAAGAACTTGATCAAATTGAAAATAATGATACTTGGGAATTGGTTCCAAGGCATCATGATAAAAATGTTATTGGGACAAAATGGATATTCAAAAATAAGTTGAATGAAAATGGAGACGTCATTAGGAACAAAGCTAGACTTGTTTGTAAAGATTATGCGAAAAAAGAAGGTATAGACTTTGAAGAAACACTTGCACCAGTAGCCAGACTTGAATCCATAAGAATGTTTCTTGCACTTTCAAGTTTTCCAAATTTCAAAGTTTATCAAATGGATGTAAAATTTTCTTTCCTTAATGGAGATCTAGAAGAAGAAGTATATATTGAACAACCAGAAGGATTCATTTTGAGGAATGATGAAAACCTTGTATGCAAACTCAAAAAGGCTTTATGTGGGCTAAAACAAGCTCCGCGGGCATGGTATTATCGTCTTGACAAATATCTTCAACAATAAGGTTTCACAAAAGGATCCGTAGAAAACAAATTGTACACAAAAATTGGGGATAATAAACTACTAATTATTGTTGTTTATGTTGATATCATCTTTGGCAGTAATGAAGAATCTATGAGTCAAAAATTTGCTTCTGTTATGTAGCAATAATTTGAAATGTCTTTAGTTGGGGAACTAACCTATTTTCTTGATATACAAGTGCAACAAGCAAAAGATGGCATATTTATCTCGCAAACAAAATATCTCAAGAAAATTCTTAAGAAGTATGGGATGGAAGATTGCAAACTTGTATGTACTCCCATGATGACAGGATGTAACCTTAGTTCTAATTATGATTCTCTCATAGTAAACCAACCAAAGTACAGGTCTATGATTAGAAGTATGCTTTATCTAACAGGTACTAGACTAGATATCATGCATGCAGTTGGGATTGTTGGATGTTTCCAAGCCAATCCAAAGGAATCACATCTTCAGGAAGTAAAGAGAATATTCATATATCTCCAAGGAACCCAATATTTTGGTCTATGGTATCTTATAGATGCATAATTTACCCTTCATACATACACAAATGCGGGTTGGGCTGGAAATGTTGATGACCAGAAAAGAACTAATGGAGGTGCATTTTACATGGGGCCCCAATTAGTATCTCGGTTCGGCAAGAAACAGAGTTCCATTGCCTTATCTACAGTGGAAGCAGAATATGTGGCTGCTGCAGCTTGTTGCACACAACTTCTCTGCATGATGCAAACATTACAAGATATGCAAATAAAATTTTCTCCACCCATCTCTATCCTATGTGATAATACAAGTTCTATTAGTATTTCAGAAAATCCTATTATGCACTCCAAGACCAAGAATATTCCAATTAAGTATCACTTTCTACCAGAACAAGTGCTTGAGAAAAATTTTAAATTGGATTATGTTCCCTCCAAAGAAAAAGTCACAGATATATTTACTAAAACTCTTCCCAGAGAAGCATTTGAATATCTCAGATAGAAACTGTGAGTTTTTTATTCCTCATTTTGTTGTTAATCTAGTATGCTTAGTCTACAAGTGAAAATTCAAAAGGTTTCTTTCTGTTCGTGGGTTTCATGAAATATAGTCGTGTATATACGCGAGTTTATTTGAATATAGTAGTGTATGTTTTTCTCTGATAGAAAAATAGTGGGACATACTCAAGATCAACCTTTGACATGCTACTGACAGCTATGATTTGATTTTCTTGGTCTAGTGTTGATGGGTACGGTCTGCTGATATCGTATTGAGTTATATTTTTCTCATTAATATTTATCTGATTGATGAAGATGCTTTGATGAATGAGTTGTTGATAATGAACAAGTAGCATAGGTTCAAGGGGAGCATTAGACTTGTAGAATATAATGCATTGTTGACAGTATGGTTGTTGAATTATGCTACTATTAAGATCTTTTGGTCTCAGTTATTAATGTGATATCTGTCATTTGATGTAAAGGTCATGTGGATACCTATGACGTAATAACTATCATATTCAATCATGTATGGACTTTTGAGGTCATGTCAAATATGTAATCTCACTTGGTTGGGTGGTAGTGTCAAAAATGTAATCCCACTTGGTTGGGTGGTTGAGTCAAATATGTATCCCCACTTGGTTGGGTGGTTGAGTCAAATATGTATCCCCACTTGGTTGGGTGATTGATGTACGTATAAATCCTTGATGATAGGAAGGTCATACTCAGTTGAGTTATAGAGTCATGTTATTCATTTGAAAGTATTTCTGAAGATTAAGAAAGTGCTCAGGGAGAGCATGGATAGTATAGTGCAAATTAGATCCAAAGGGGGAGCTTCGGTCTACCCTTTGCCCTTGAAGACATGTGGGGAGATTATATTGGTGTTTGAATAAAGGTTATTTGATGTATCTAACAGTTTTCTACAGGTTGAGGTGATCAACACCAACATGGTTGCCATCAAGTCCAAAGGGAGAGATTTTTGGCATTATGATGCACATGTTATCCTTGATGGAAACTCACTTGTAATAGAACAAGTATATGGTAACTATATGAATCCACAGGTTAGTTCAAAGGTGACAGAGTGATGGAACAGAATAAAAGAATGATGGGACAAAGGTTTATAGATCAGAATCATAAGTTTGATAGAGGTGAATATTTGAACATCTATACGCAGGTTCGTCAAGGCCAAGTCACGTATACATGCAGGTACAAAGAAGAAAAGTCACGTACATGCTGGAACACTAATTTAAGAATACCAAGGGTCCTTACCATGGTATTAGCCCACAATATTGAGCGTAGTAACAATTACTTGATCTTGTCCAAGATTACCACCATCACTAGTGTAGTTTTGACCCATGGTATTGGCTAAGGCTATAAATATATAAGGAGGTGGAGATCAAAGTTCTAAGTGTGCATGCGAAAGGGTTTTTTATGAATACTTCAATCTAAAGTATATTTGCATTGTAAGGGCCATAGTTGACACATAGAACTAAAATAATTATGCACCGATGAATACAATGATGGAACAGGATCATGAGACCTAAAATGACTTTCCATTGTATGATCTGCTCATGGATTAACTAGATCTAAGTATTGATGCATGTTTTTTTATCTCTAAATATTATGATCTGGTTCTTTCTGAAGTTCTGAAGAGCTATGCAATTTTAGGTCAAAGTTTGCAGATATGTATGCAAGTTGGTCTCGCTGAAGTTGCGGATACATGCAGTTCGTTTCTTCAAAGTCGCACATATAAAGGAAGGGTTCCTATTCATAAATGGATTATCAACCTTATCAGTGATAGTATATCTTTGTTGTCTGTCAATGATGTCCTCATGTTGATCTAGTTAGAGTGATAATGTCTGAAGTAGAACTAATTGAATGATGAAGTTGAATGTGGTTAAATGTTGATTGGTTGAAAATATTATTGATGATGCTAACTATATGAGAGTTTTGTAAGCTAACAAAATATTTTAGAATAACTCTGGTCAACTCTGTGTCTGATTTAGAATTACAAGTTTTTAATATATTGAGATCTGTATGCAGCTTTCTCTACAGAAAAAGCGTCTATATACGCGGGTTGCCTCAAGTGAAGTAGCATATACATGTTGGCATATGAATGATTATGGTTGCAATTGATTCTATGTGTTGATGTAGTATTCTGAGTTCAGTTTTTTGTTTTGGTTACAGTGATCTCACTGTTCTATTTGAATTAAGTTGGTGTTTGATTCAGTTGGTCTACAAGTTGTGATTTATTAAAGCAGGTGGATCTAGTGTGAAAAATTATGAAACGTTGTCCACAGACATTGATGAGGGTTGGAGCCTTCAGTGACGAAGTTGAATCTTCCTGCCAGTAGTAGTTGGTAATCAGATCAGGGGGTTGTAGCTCCCTTCTAGTAGGAACTGGAGAACGAGTGAAGGTTTTAGCCTTCAACAGGTGGGTGACTGCGTATTGGCATGAGTCTGCACCAGTACAAGAATGTAAGAAATTTTTTATATTAATAAGTTTGAAGACTAAGATGACAGCAGCGGTGGTTTTCTCCCACATTGGATTTCCACCTTAAACCTAGTGTTTATGTGTGTTTCTCATGTGTGATATGTTATTTTATTCTTACTGCACCTGATTACTGTTTATCAAATGCCTGATAAATATCTTACATTCTAGTTTAATTTTAACATATAAATAATTAGTTATTTTACAAGTTTACTAAGCATACGCTAGTTTCTTTTACAACAGTCGTGTACATACGCGAGGTCAGTTCAATAAAGTCACGTAAATATTGTAGAAAAGAAAATTATTTGTTGTCTTAGGGGGTCTTGACCCAGGTTCAAAGTTATTTGCACCAACCAAAAAATCCCTACACTACTGGCCCTTTCGGAAACAACCACGTAGTGCAGGCTGCAATCTCACCTGAAGCAGTATGGGGGGATGCAAGAACCAAGTTTCTACATCTAGAGACTAGTGTGATGTCTTTTAGTGCCTCAGATCTGCCTTCACGCAGATCGATACACTCCTAGGGCTCACTGTTGTAACTCTGTCAAACAGCCTTCAGACCTTCACAAAGGTCTACAATTAGTCTTTGTGAACCTTTAACAGTCAATCTATCCACTTATGCGCATCAGAAAGTAGTCCTAAATTAGGGTTCGAGCTGATTCACTTAAGTTGTTAGTAAACAACAGAGAATTCATTAAAGTCTTCACGAAAATACATAAACATGCTTTGCATAGATCATTAATAGTTATTCAACAGAATCAAGCGACATTAAATCAATCTTCCATAAAATGCGTTATTCATAGAAAGCATATAACTTTAGCGGAAATAGAGATAAAATAGACATACACAAGAATTCTCCGGTAACTGTCTTTATTGATCTTCAATTCAGGATTACAGACTCAAAACTACCCTGCGCACTCAGCTGCAGGGGTCCACGCACTCAGCTGCAAACTCTACTTAGGCCTCTGCACACTCAGCTGCAGAGCCTTTCTTCCCCTATCTGAACCACCTCTTCTCGCTATCACTTCTCTTCTATTGACCCATTGCTTATCATAACATGCCTTAGAATCTCTAAAACACACCTATTTATAGCCTTTTGCATACAATGCCATGGTCTGTGGGCCATGGGTGGATCTCAAAACCGACTCATACTTTACATAAAACAAGGGGCTAAACCCCTTTGACTCCTAATCATCTACGCGCTCCACATCCACAAATCACGGAGACTTTACATTAGTTACAAAAATGTATCAAAACTTGGGTTATCTTAACCCCAAAAATAATCCAAGGGACCCCATCCCCACAGGTCCCCAACACAAAGATCGTGACTCACCCACGAGTCACTCGGCTAGTGCTACAATCTTACCACGAACAACCCCCAACTCCACCTGGATCACTGCGACTTTGGCAACACTCTAAATTTCTGCCTACTTGACTTCCTCAGTGAGTTTTTATGTAGCTGGACCTTCAACTACTATCCTTATCGTCTGTTGTGTCTGTTGCAAACCTTTTAGCTTATCCTGGATAGTGGTTGTGACTTGATATGCTTCTTACAACCACAGTTGCAGCCTGGCCTTTAGAAAGGCCTCCTTCTTCTATGCTTCCTCCACCTAAGCTAGGAGTTGCTTTCTTTCCTGTTGTTTATCAAGGTGTTGCACTAGTGCAATGGAGCACACTGTCACCCTAACTTCATCATACTGTCGTTGTATCTCCCTTACTTTTGTATTCAGCATTTGCAGGTTCGGATCCTTCTGTAGATTGGTCACCAACTCCATTTCTTGCTCAAACAATGTTTTACAATCAACTGTGGCAACCAGGGTGGTCATTCCTTCCTTTATCGCGGCTCCAAGCTGCTTGCAGACCTCAGGGGGAGTTGTGGGTTGCAACTTTAACTACAACTCTATCATCTTCATATTGAGCTCAAACTGAACTCGACCAACCTCAGATTTAGCTTCGTGCACACCAGCGGCTAATTTTCTAATCTTTTCTTCCGATTGTGCATCCTCTGGGATGTGAAGTTCAGGCATTGTCTTGCATGCCTCGACAACAACTGACTCTAGTCGTGAACTATGCATCTACAAAATCTCCTTTTCCTTCAGAGCCTGCATCTTTTTAGCAAACATATGCTCACTATTCCCTCTATACTCGCTGATAAGGTTGAAGGCACGCTGCTCCCCATCTCTCCCTAGCTCTCAACTCATTATCGCCCCTACATGTAGTGCTTGGAGGGTTTCGTTGGAGAGCGCTGCTATATTCAGCACGATGTTCTTGATTGTGCTCAAGATAATGTGATCATCGATTGATTCCGCACAAAGGGACCCATCTGGCAATGCAATAGTCCTAAGGTCTATTGTCCTTACCAACTCAGCTGCTTGTCTTATCCCAGGTACCAGGCTCGATTGTTCCATGCTCGCTTGTCTGGTGCCCACCTGTATTCTAGTTGCCTGGATCTGTAACTCATGCAGATCCTTTTGGACACTCCCCAGTGTCTACATGTACTACTGCTCGAATTACTGCAGCACCTTGGTTGTGTTGTCCTTAATTTTATCCTTGATCTCATCAAGATCTCCTTCTGTTAAGACCATGGGATCCACCTATGACTTATCTGATTTCTTCTTTTTCCTTGGACCTTCTTATTGCTGCTTGCCACGTTTCTTTAGAATGAATGAGGTGCTCTGCCCCTCATCTCCTCCACCGCCTTGCTCTGAAATTTCTTCCTCTTCTGTCTCTGGTGAAGGGGACTTTTCACCTTTTTGTGACTTGCGTTGAACTTGTTCTGCCTGCTCCTTGGCAATACACTCTTGCTCCACTCGAGCCTTCTCTGCGGCTTTCTTCTTTTTCTGTGCAGCCAAGTTACATGCAGCCTGCTTAGCTGCATCCTTCATTTTCTGTGTGCCAGAACTCGCTGCACTCGTGCTCGGTCCCGCAGCTAAATATGATGGGGGGCGCCACTCTATAGGCCACTTCGGGATGACCTCCTACACATCTGTTTCTATGACCGAATATGGAAAATTGTGCCATTTCTACTCTAGATCCTTCTGTGCTTGAATGTACACTCTGTGGAAGTCAGCCTTGAATGTTGCGTAGGCTAACATCTGCGTGAACAAGGTTGGGGACAACCTCAGATGTTGGTTAATGGCCATGCAGAGACTCGATTCCATAAGGACCCAAAATATATTCATTTATGTAATTCACGTGGGATCCTTTGTAGCCCATAAGGAAGTGAATTGCGCTGCCTCTGGCAATCCTTCCTCAAGCAAAGGAAATTGGTTGTCCTCCGGCAATTCCCATGCAACTAACACAATTGACAACAACAACCAAGCATAGTGGAATGGCTTGGTTTCATCTTGGGCCTCTCAGTAGTTCACTAGGAACTCCTGACAGAGGTATCTTGACCAGTTAAATTGTATGCCCTTCGCGCACTATGCAGCTAGGGAAACTACGAGCACCGGAACTTCATCCGCGCGACATTTCCTCATCACCTTCCCTGCTAATATCTGGGTGGCTATTTGAACTATAGGGTTTAATATAGACAAAATTGAATACCCTCGTGACTTCTGTTGAAAAGTGTGCAACAAGAAATGCTTGTTGAGAATACAACAAGATGATGGAGCTTAGTGAAAAGAGCCGCCTTCACTAAGTGGGCCCGCAGGCTATTTTTGGCGCAAGTCTATTTTTAGACATATGGATCATGTCTATGTTTATGGATGATTGATCAAGTTGGGAAAAATAGATGGACTTATATTTTTGATGAAAGTGTGAGTGATCACAGTGTGAGTGATCAAAGTCTATTTTTAGACTGGCTATCAAAAATAGAAAAGTCAAATATTATTATCTCACAATAATATTTGGACTATAAACTTAATCTTATTCTCTTGGAGCACTTCAAGATGAGCTACGGATGTGGTACATGCAGATCCCAGAGGGAAATACGTGGTTACCTATGGGATGACTAATATTTGCATGCATGACTTCAGTTAGAACTCAAGTGAGTTGAGTTTAGTGGACTGGAGGTACAGTTGATGGAGTTGTGTTCAGTTTGACTTAGTTAAACTAGTTGTAGTTAGTCTAACTGCAGATAGACTAATGATGAGTTGTTAAACTAATTATTAACTCATAATACAACTAAATAATACATCAGTTAACTCAGTTGCATGTCAGTGCATGTTCAGTTCAACAGGGACAAGTGGTAGAGAATCATATTGCTATCAGTTGTGACTATAGTTGTGCACCAGATCTTGCACAATCAAGGGATTGAGTATGCCAATGAGTTTGCTCATGTATTTGGCCCACATTTTAGCCTTTTCTCACGTCCACAAAGAGTGAGTGACTATTTTGCAGGTGAAAATCGAGTTTGGTGAGTCATTCTCATCAGTTCTTGAGCAGGTATTGAGCAGTGGAGGCAGGCAAGCAGCGGGGGAGATTTGGAGATCAAATCTGAGCTGTATTGTGTGTAACAGGTGGATATACTTGTGAGAAGTATTATGCTTTGTATTGTTACATGATTCAATCAATATAATATACAGATAGTGTGGGGTTTTTAGCGAGATGCTTTCCCCGGGATACATACTGTGTTTATGAGTTTGATTGATGCTTCTATGTGCGCCTGTGAATGTTTCTGCTTCTGTAAATTGATGATCAACGTAGAGGAGATTATGTATTATACATGTTCCGCTTATAATTGTATGATCAGGATAATCTCTGTGAATATGTGTTAAATTATTCAAAATTTCTACATGGTATCAGAGCTAGATAATTGTAGAAAAAATTTCTACATGGTATCAGAGCAGCTTGATTTGTAGAAGAGATTTTTACAGGATATCAAGCGAGGATTGATCATCAGATCTACTATTCAGGAAGTGGTTACATTCTATTTCTTCAGGCAGAGTCTATAATCGGGCCAGGTAGCCTCTGGATTCATCCTTCCTTTGGAAGGTGAAATATCCGGTAAAAGCCCATACAGTCAATCTCTGTACAAGAAATAATTTGTTCTCACGAATTCTAGATCGAAAGCAGTTGAGTTTTGTGCTGGTGGAATTCGAATTTAATTCCAAAGCAAGAGATAAAACTCAGAAACATTCAGTTCGAGAATGGAGATAGTATGCCCTAGTATCTCATGAAGTTCACCCAATGCTGGGATGAGCTGGGAAGTGTGGGGGTGACTGTCGGATGAGGATGGTGAGTCTAGGACTCCTTGACCTTCCTAAGAGTTGGCATAGCTACCAGGACTCGGTGAATGGAAGGGAGAAACTGCCAAATTGGGAACGACCATGGTCGGATTTGATGCAGGAGGAGATTAGATGGTGCACCAGAGACAGTTCTTCATCCATGCAGGATGAGGAGAACTGTGCCTTAGCTAGTAAGGCGAAGAAGGGGAAGGAGAAGGTTTCTCTTTTCGAATCTTGTTCTTCCAGTGATGGGAAGAAGGTTGACAAGTCGAAGGTGAGATGCTTTCATTGTCATGAGATTGGTTCACGGGTCAGGAACCTGTATGCTCTTGAGGTTCAAGATGCATGCAAAGCCTTGAGCAGCGAGGCAACTGATGGAGACTTGGTGGTTGAGAGGGAGTGTATATTACCTCTCAACATGCAGAGCCAGAAGAAGTCTCAGACGATTGTGGAGGAGCCACGATTGGTGCAGCAGCTTCAGGAGGTTGTGGAGGAGCCACAACAAGGCAAGCTGAGAGGAGATCGAGTAGAGAAATCTACTCATCCAGAGACCTCCTGTAGGGGGAAACTTCGAGCCAAGTGGGCTGAGGGATCACATGCAGCCATACCTCCAGGGAGGAGGTGGGGTGATGTGGGTTGATCGTCCCAAGGGGGAGGGGCAGGATCCTTGAGGTACCCAACCTCTTGGATGAGACCTTGCTACGGGAGCCCCAGATGTGTAGTAGCAGGAACTGACTGATTGGGTAGAGACAGATGCGGATGGAGCGGCAGAGAGAGCGACAGTGCAGGGAATCCCAGGACAGTGCATAGCTAGCAGGCTGTAGCAATGCGAGAGGCACAAGTGTTTTGCACAGTGCTAGGTGGCACAGAGAGGTGTTCAATGGTGCGAGATGCATGGAGATGTTGCAGTAGCGCAGATGTCAGAGAGGGAACACTTGTCAGTAGCAAGTAGAGCTTCAGCATCAGAGGGTGTTTCTATCCCAACAGGGAGGTCAGTTGGGAGGTGCAGTGCGGATGCAATGCTAGGAGATAGAACTAGCAGCAGCACGGATGCAATCAGAGATCAAAGTGACAGAGGCTAGAGTAGTCAGATACTGAAGAGCACAGAGATGCAGAGTTTCAGTCGACAGAGGCAATAGCAGTCAGAGACTTTGATGACAGAGCAAGTGGACCAGCCAGATGTGTTGCATGGAGAACATTCCAGAGTTACAGGATCGGGTTTGAGAGGAAGCCTTTCTTGTTGAGAGGGAGTGTTGAAAAGTGTGCAACAAGAAATGCTTGTTGAGAATACAACAAGATGATGGAGCTTAGTGAAAAGAGTCGCCTTCACTAAGTGGGCCCGCAGGCTATTTTTGGCGCAAGTCTATTTTTAGACTATGTCTATTTTTAGACATATGGATCATGTCTATGTTTATGGATGATTGATCAAGTTGGGAAAAATAGATGGACTTCTATTTTTGATGAAAGTGTGAGTGATCACAGTGTGAGTGATCAAAGTCTATTTTTAGACTGGCTGTCAAAAATAGAAAAGTCAAATATTATTATCTCACAATAATATTTGGACTATAAACTTAATCTTATTCTCTTGGAGCACTTCAGGATGAGCTACGGATGTGGTACATGCAGATCCCAGAGGGAAATACGTGGTTACCTATGGGATGACTAATATTTTCATGCATGACTTCAGTTAGAACTCAAGTGAGTTGAGTTTAGTGGACTGGAGGTACAGTTGATGGAGTTGTGTTCAGTTTGACTTAGTTAAACTATTTGTAGTTAGTCTAACTGCAGATAGACTAATGATGAGTTGTTGAACTAATTATTAACTCATAATACAACTAAATAATACATCAGTTAACTCAGTTGCATGTCAGTGCATGTTCAGTTCAACAGGGACAAGTGGTAGAGAATCAGATTGCTATCAGTTGTGACTATAGTTGTGCACCAGATCTTGCACAATCAAGGGATTGAGTATGCCAATGAGTTTGCTCACGTATTTGGCCCACATTTTAGCCTTTTCTCACTTCCACAAAGAGTGAGTGACTATTTTGCAGGTGAAAATCGAGTTTGGTGAGCCATTCTCATCAGTTCTTGAGCAGGTATTGAGCAGTGGAGGCAGGCAAGCAGCGGGGGAGATTTGGAGATCAAATCTGAGCTATATTGTGTGTAACAAGTGGAGATACTTGTGAGAAGTATTATGCTTTGTATTGTTACATGATTCAATCAATATAATATACAGATAGTGTGGGGTTTTTAGCGAGATGCTTTCCCCGGGATACATACTGTTTTTATGAGTTTGATTGATGCTTCTATGTGCACCTGTGAATGTTTCTGCTTCTGTAAATTGATGATCAACGTAGAGGAGATTATGTATTATACATGTTCCGCTTATAATTGTATGATCAGGATAATCTCTGTGAATATGTGCTAAATTATTCAAAATTTCTACAACTTCTTCATGAGGTCATAATATTTCTCCATTCTTTCTGCAAGGTCCTTTTCCCCTGTCTTTCCGCCAAACTCCTTGGCCGGGTTCACATCCTTATGAGGGAGGTGCGTGATTTTGTGGATGAGAATATCTATGATGGGTATTCCTTATGAGGGAGGTGCGTGATTTTGTGGATGAGAATATCTATGATGGGTATAGGCCCTCCTAGCCATAGGCACCCATTGTCCACCAAAGTGAGCAGTTGGTGCACACAAATTGTTTTAATAGGGGTGTGGTGATAATGGGGTACCCACATCAGATTGAGTAACCCTGAATGCTCCACCCCGTGAATCCATTCCTCCGTCTCTAATGTTGTCACACTTGATTCTGCATAGTAAACCCTTCTCATATACTTATCTATCACCAAGTGGGGAAACTTAGCGTGATCTATGAGGTCCCAATCCTCCATTTTTAACAGTGGGATCTGCGCAAGCCGTGGACCTTCAAAAGGAACCTGCTCAGGTAGCAGGGGCGTGGAAATGGTGAATTTCTCAAAGTCTGGGTCCTTTGTGATCTTCGCCTTTCCCTTTTGCGGAGGGATATACTCGGGTAGCCTAGTTATGGGCTCCACTCCTTTAGCATCTATGTCTTTTGTTCCCTGGCCTTCTTCTGCCTCCAGGTCGACTACCTTCTCCGACTGCTTATCTTTCTTCTGTTTTTGCGCTTCAATATGCTTCTTGGGGGACGCGTGCATTGGCTTCTTTTTCTTGTCCTTCTTTGGTTTAGCTATTTGGGTTTCTCTCATATGGGTAGGCTTCGGCCTATGCAACCTCGACGTCGTAGGCACAGGAGCTGGAGCTTCCATACTTAAAACTTCTGCGGAAGCTCCCTTAGAGGCTACATCACTAGTACTTAGAGTCTCAGCAGGACTTGGGCCAAGCATTTTATCTAGTATAAACTTTTTTTTAAGCTCGGAAAACTTAGCAAATGTGGGGCTTTAAACTAAATCTTCCCAATACAATCAGTTCATAGGTCACAGAAATCAAATCTCAATAACAATTCTGAGAGTGCAAAATGTTCTTTGTTGGGCCGACACTCGTAATTTATAGTGGCTTTTGTATTCAAATCCGACCGTTTCCCCCAATTTCTCACAATTAATGTTGTTTTGGCGGTAAATCTTCAAATATTTTTGTCATAAATCCCCTGCTCCTCTTAACAATCTTCTGGATATCAAGTCATGAACAGTGACTCCAACAGTCACTTTTCTCCTGTGCTGCAGCTTCATAGGTTTCCCCTCTATCACTTTTCAGGCAGCCTACTTGTTGCATTGTCCTCTAAGATGGGCAGTGTAGTTTATAGTACCACGCTCCCTTGCAACTTCCTAGAGCACTAAGACTATCCTGTCGCCATATAGTCATTGCATAGGATCCCCTGTATACAGCTTCAATCAACTCCCATTCACTCTTCCCGGAAAATGTTCTCCGTTCACCTTTGCGAGCTAAACTGCACCTCCATCTGTAATTTATTTGGTAATGTATGGCCCAAGCCAATGCATCTGAAATTTACCTCGAAATTTAGTGAACTTACTATCATATAATAAGACAAAATTATTTACCTTGAATGTTCGAAGCTTGATGTGGCGATCGTACCATGCTTTTTCATGTTCCTTCTGTACTTGATGATGAAATCCTGCCAAAAATCGATGCTCTTTGAGCTCGATCAATTGTGCGAGCCATTCCTCCAAGGCCTCGCAATCCACCATACCTGCGAGATCTACTATGTGCAGACTAGGCACAATATATTCCATCGGCATTATAGCTTCGACAACATATACCAATCTGAATGGTGTTTTCCATGTAAGCTTCTTGCAAGTATTCCTATAAGCCCATAGTAACACAGGTACAACACATCCCAGTCATTTCGTTACGTGTTGTAGATCTTTGTCAGCGCATTCTCCAAAATTGTTTTGAAGGCTTCAATAGTTCCATTGGCCTGTGGGTGATATGGTGTACTCTTTGGATGGTAGCCCTGGAATTATTCAGTCAGGGCGTTGATCGTCTCGTTCAGAAAGTGTGTACCCTTGTCACTCATCAACACATTTGGGCAACAAAATATGGTTCAGACATCTTCAAACAAAAAAATTGTTGTTGTGGCCCCTGTACAATCCTTAATTGACTGTGCTTCTGTCCATCTAGTTAGATATTCTGTTGCACTGATGATATAGCGCACACCAGTTTTCTTTCCTGGGGGCTGAATTGGCCCAACGAAATCAATTGCCCATTTCTCAAATGGCTACAAAGATACTTAAGGATGTAATGGCAATTCATCCCTTCACGATGGTCTACCCATTCTCTGACATGCATTGCACGCCTTGCAATATGCTTTAGAATCCTTGTGCGGCATTTCCCACCATAGACCTGTGCACAAAATCTTCTACGCAGTCGCCTTTCCTACATAATGACTGCCCGCAGCCCCTCCATGAGATTCAACGAGAATTCTATCCCCCTCAAAATCTAGCACATATCTTCGCAATATTTCATCTGCACCCATCTTATATATATGTCCCGCAGTAACTAAAAAATCTACTGCGTGCACTACTAATTCCTTATTTTTCTAACTTGTATACCTTTCCAATTCCATCACCGTAGTCAAGAAGTGAATAATATCATAAAAATGATTATTCGCTACATGCCCCACGAAGAGTTGCGCATCTCTCAACTCTTCCTCCAAATTATTAGGCTCCTCTCCTATTTTGATCTGTGACAAATGGTCAGGTCCCGCATTTAACCTCCCTGGCTTCACAATTATTTCAAAGTCATACTCCTGCAATAGTAGCAACCATCTACAAATCTTCTCCCCCAACACAGGCTTATTGACTAGGTATTTCAAGGCAAACTGATCTGTGTACATTTTAAAATTCCCACATAATAGATAATGTTTGAACTTCTGCAACACGTACACCATGTCCAATCCTTCGTGCTCAATCGTTGAGTAATTATTCTCAACCTTTGATAATTTCCTACTCGCGAAGGCTATAGGATGGTCCATTTTGCCTTCACTAACTTGCATTAACATTGCACCCAACGCAATGCAAGAGGCATTCACATGTACATGAAATTCCTTTTTCCAATCAAGGAATACCAACATTGGCGCAGTGACCATCTTTTATTTCAATACATCTAAGTTGTGCTGACATTCTTCGTCCTAACAAAATGTTGCGTCCTTCTTCAGCAGTTTCTACATGGGCGCGGCAATTTGAGCATATGCTTTGATAAATTTTTTGTAATACCTTGTATGTCCCAGCGTCGTGCACAATTTCTTAACGTTCCTTGGGGCCTCCAAATTCACAATTTCTACAATCTTTACAAGGTCCACCATATCCCCTTGTTTACATACCACATGACCCAGCAAGATTCCAAAGGGAACACAGAAGATGCATTTCTTCAAATTTAGTGTGATCTGGTATCTGTGACACGTATCAAACATCAGGCATAGACTTGCTACATGGCACTTTACTAATCAAGCCTGTCCAGTCATCAAATTATACTTCCAGGAACTTATGAATGAACTCATTGAATGTTGTGATGACTACGAGAGAAAATATCGTAGGTGCATTCTTGAGTCCAAACAGCATCACAGTGTATTGAAAACAACCCCACTCCATCATGAAGTTTATTTTGCTCCTATCCTCAGGCACAATCTTAATCTAATGATACCACAAAAAACCACCAGTGAATGAGTAGGCCTCCTGCCCTCCAACATTGTCTAATACTTCATTGGTAAATGAGGTCGAGAATGGATCATGGGCACACATCACTAAGCTTTCACGGGTTTACGCAAATCCTTATCTCGCCCTTCTGCGTCTTCTCCTGAACCACCATCAAGCTCACCCAATCAGATTCTTTAACTAATTCTATGATGCTTGCTTCCATCATCTTATCTAGCTCTAGGTGAACCTTTTCCTTGTATTTAGGATTAAGGCGATACGGCCTCTATTTAATAGGCTCCATGTCTAACTGTAGAGTGATATTCATAACGCCCAAATTACCAATTATGCCCTTCAAATCCAAAAACTTGGTAGGGAATAGATCCTGGTATTCGCGGAGTAACTCGGTAGCTTTATCCACAATAGTGTTGTCCCAATAATCTCCAATCTTTACAAACTTCGGTTCTGCTTCAGTACCAATGTTTACTTGCTTTTTCTTCAACAACGCGGTGATGTTCGGTTTGTCTACTTGTGGGCCCTCGAATTTGCGATGCTCTTCTGCCTCTAGAATATTAATGTTTCTCAGATCTTCATCCTCCTCTTCCACGGTCACATTATAGCATTCCAGCGCATCGCGCAACTAGTTACTCCAGTCTGGTTTGATCCATTTCATAGGTTCTTGCGGCATTCTGAAGATAACTACCCTAATCTCCTGTAGAGCTTCATCAATGCTAGAGAAGTCGTCTTCAAAGCTAAAGGTCAATAAAAACCCTTCCCTCAATATATACCACTCCGTGTTGCCATGGCGAAGCTCCGTTTCCAGATACTAGTTCATGGGAATTGTATCCAAAGTATGGAAAAATATGTGTAACCATTCTGGTTGTGGTTTTGTCCCCCTAGATTTAGTCCATTTTGCTACGTGATCGTGTAGATCATCCTTCCCATTATATTTCTCAGTCAATTGAGTGTTAGGATGCCCAAACCATAACCTCATCATTCTTCTGTAATATCACAATTCATCAAAGTTATCTTTATGCGCACCCCACCACTGTGTGGGTGTAGCATGCAGGGCTAAGTCTAATGCTTGGAAGCGGTGATCCTTAGGGACTCCATGCTTGAATTCATCCAAAATCTTATCTACGTCGGTTAAACCATCATAATAGGGTAATTTCCTTACCTTATATGAGACACAGCGCAATGACTTCATCATCATATTGCATCGCAGAGTGGATACTTTATGCAAGCGATTCTTCCAATGCTCCAACTCTTCGTCTAAATCAGAGGTGCAAGAACTCTCTCGGTCCCATGAAATCTATCCTAATTCTACCGTCGAATTGATCTAGTCCTGATCTCATGCTATTATTTTGTAGATTTGATCCAATTCATCCTCACTTTATTCATAATCGTGGACTATATCAGTATAGTGTGCCCCTTCTGCAGGGTCCAACTGTACTACAACCTGAAGCGATTTCCTTTCAAACGACATTGTCATCTTCTTCAAAGTGATTACCCCATTCATATCAATGGCCCAGTCAATTCCCAGGACTGTAGGGTATGCATTACTGTCATCAATAATCTTTATAACCTCAAAGTTTGCCATCGCGCTCGCACCTTCAATATCAATGATTACTCCATATAATCATCCCATAGCGATGATTTTCTACTGGTTTTCCATTCTAAGTTGAATTGGAGACCACTGCAGCATAGGTCTCCCCATTCTTTCCCATGTTTGTTTTGGAAAAACGTTCTCATCAGACCCCAGATCAAAAATGACTTGGTCCATCTCATAATCACCTATCTACATAGTGAGCCTCATCTCGCGTCGCGTTCTTGCCTTATGTTTGCCAATTTTTCTGACCACCTGGTGTCCATCAGGGACCTTCTCTTTTCTGCCACATTTGTTTATTAATTCCTGTAGACCTTCCACAAATTTTCTATCTCACAAAAGCTTTATGCAGTTCTATAAAATCCTAGTAAGCACAGAGGGATCAACCTCTGCAGGCTCGTTGGTTTCTTGCACCTTGTCTTGACTTCCTGAGGTGGATACCTCAACGAAGATTTTCTTGGCCTCCATAAATGTTTCCTTCATGCAATTCAAATCAAAACCGACTTCCTTCTCTGGTGCCTTGCAAACCCATCCATCCTCTTCAACTTGTTTACCTTTATCATCACTAGTCGTTATTCCACTTATAAGCACTATATTCACATTTTGATCTTCCTCGCAGGGCTCAAATCTTATCATTTGTAAGTTCTACGTAGGCTACTGAGGTTCTACTTTCTTCTCTTACATTTTAGCTATCAGCACTAGGCATTCTTCTATGGTATGGTTAAACTGGCTGCAGTATCGACATGACAGGCGTGTTTGATTCTGACAATCCCACGCGTAGTGCCCTGGCTATCCACAGTTGTAGCAAATGACCTAACCACAGCTTCTACCAGGCCCTCCTCCTCCTCGACCTCTTCCTTCGTAACCTCCACGCGCCTCCTCAGCACCCTTATCTATTGGCCAAGTTTCTGCTTACATCTGGTATGTAGGTGTTCTTTCCATCATCAGCTCATAGCTCCGACATTGGTGCTCATCATGGCCCATAGAAGTGCAAAAGTTACAGAACAACTACTAAGGTGTCTGGATGAACTTTTGAAGAAAATGGAAATTATATGTCACATGTTGAACATCAACCTGACAAATAGTGCACCATAGCGTATCTTCCATGCTCGGCCCTGTTAGCTCTGCTATTCAATTCAACATTTGGAGGACCAAATACAAGCTTGGCTGTGTGTTATGCTCAGAAGGCAGCTCACAGCAGTTTGTTCCTTCCTTCTCCTTCATCCTCCTTACACTCTCTTAACCCCGCTACCCCTGTTTTCCTCCAATACTTGGCATAAGCCCCGTTTCAGTATAGCCCCTAGGCGCTAAGCTTTAAACCCATATAGCCACGGGCTTTCACGAAATCCCTAACCTGCTTCTTCCCCGGCCGCATCCGACAAAAACATATGCGCTGATCGTCCACCGTCTGATCATTTCTGAGATGATCGGACGTCATTCGCTTTCCCCGCTGCCGTAACTTAACCGCATGTTAACTCGCGATAAAGGTGGTTTCTGCCGTGTCCCGTCATCCACGTGTCGTGCGATGAATGGGATCGCGCAGCCGTGTACGATTACCGCCCATCCCCCGTAAGCGGTGCGATAAATACCACCCGTTGCCAAAACCACCTTCCCCATGCGTTAATTCCCCGCGCATCTCTTCCGCCCGATAGCCGTTGGATCTGCCCGCCCGAGATCCAACGGCTCATGATCATCTGCTCCCGTTTATCCCGATATCTCCTGCTGAGCCATATCCGTCATCCATCTGTGTGATCCAACAGCCGATATCTATCCTCTGCCCGCTCGTACATCCTCCATGAAGTCAACACATCATGGTCACGTCGTGCACCTAAAGGACGACAGTGATCATCTACCAAGTACCCAGCGCATTTCATCTCCAACAACTGCATTCAAGAGCAGTATGACCAAGAACAAGAAGGACGTGCCTCGAGCAGATTGCAGCATTGATCAGTTATGGAAATTCTTCTATACAACACTCCATTTTCTCAAGAAGGACAACAGATTATTAGAAAAGATCAAATTCATTTATTAAAGCAAGCAGATTGCAGCAGAGACCCATATTAGATAGTTAAAGTGGTTGGTGGTCCATTATGACCCCTCCACGCATAGAATAGGAGAGCATTTTTGAATCAACCTCTATATATATCCAGAACACATAATGTAATCTGTTGATGGTTGTTGTTTTGATGTAAGGTTCAACTTCTAGAGATTGTAACTACTTTGATACTTGCAGTGTCTGGTCTTCATTTTCAGATAATACGAGCTTCTTTTGCTGTTAATTACTCACTTTCCATTTCTACTCTATTCTAGGTTGTGCCTGTTATGAATTTGTTCATGTGCTCCTTATATTTAGCATTAGGGGGGTTGTCATACCGCCTCTATGTTGAAGTCTAGTATGTATCATTGAATGTGTTATGCAGGTTTCTGTTTACTTAATGCCAGAGATCTGTCATCCTGTCTGTGCATTAGGAAATAGATTTGCAGACCTCCTTACTGGTTGCAACCGGCCATCAGATGGTCTTGTGCATCTACTGGTATGGTTAGTATTCTCCATGTTCACCTAATCCTCAAACTGTGAGTAATTGGTGGTCTAAAGCCTTGTAGTTTGGGGGTGTTCACCCATGCCTAGAGTTAAGCATAGTAGAAGTGGTTATCTAGCTTGAACAAGCATCATTCCTTCCATTCATCCATTTCCAACATAATGTTGAGTTTGTAATGTTCCCGAGCATCTCCGAGCTACAACCTAGGATAGTTTCTTGCTGTGATAACAAGCCCTACTGGGGCTTCCGGCTTAAGGGGAATTGGTCCCCCTCCTGTAATATAATTCTCGAATACGGGACAATGGTATTTATCGTGCCCCTGGCTTTTTCACTTTAGACATCAGACTTTCGCGTGCACCTTTGGTTTAGTCTCTTTGTCTTTCTTCAAGCTCTGCAATTCCAAGCAGATGCTCTATAACTGAGAGTGGATTTGTTGTGCCCCCAAGGTCGCATCCTGAATAGGTGTTGCATGTAATCTCATCACGATTTCAAAGGCTTCTGCCTGATTTCCTATCTTCTGTTGTGACAGAGAAATTCTCAGGTGGGGCAAAAGCGAAGCTATAAACCACTCACGATGCTAACCATCTGTGAGTTTCATGTTAGCTTCTTGAATCTGACACTTCAGCCTTTGATCTAATTCCCAAGGCATCTCATTGACCTTATCATGATTTCCTTAAATCCAACCACTGACTATGAGTCGGACTTAGGCTTACTAAACTCTTTGTTTAAAGCAGCCTTAGTCTCTGGTAGTGATGCGAGAGGATTATCAGAACAGTACTTAATATACTAAGTTAGTAAATGATCCTGCAAATCAGTAACCAACTATGCCTTCTTTATACTGTCATCAGTAATCTGTTGTGTTGTCCACACAGCATTCGCACCAAACCAAAATTGCTTTGTATCTTCACTCCCTATGCCTTTGAAATAGGCAGCTTCATCCTATTCTCCATGTTGAATGTAGATGGTGGAGGTGGAGGTGGAGTGGACAGATGATGTGTCTATAGAAAACCCTATGTTATCAGCTGGACAACACTCCACGGTGAGGCCTATACCGCTCCCTCGTCGTTTCTCGAAGGAGGTCCGACCAACGAGTTATATTCTAGACCTAATCTCTCTCAATATTTAAAGAGTTTTCCACTTCACATAGCTCCAAACATCAAGGCAATGGCATAAACTGTTTTTCACATAACAACATTTTAATCCAGGTATTCAAAGATCTTAAATACTTACCTCGTAGTGATTTGAAAAATCTCCGCTCTGCTTCGTTGCAACTGACTAAGGTATCAACTGCCAATTCTATAACAAATCCTCCTAGAATCTGATTAAGCCAATGATCAACAGCCTACGTGATCTGGCTTTCAAAGGCTTCTAATCATCGCACTAATTTAGGAGTCCAAACTATAGGATTATCAAGCTTCCACCTTCCTTGGTTGTCTATCAATTTAGCTAACCACTCGTACATTTCAATGGGAAAAGTGCATAAGAATATTTCATGTATCTCTGTATACATATACCTATTCAACCACTCTTCCTTTGACAGGAGAAGATTCCTGTTTTCTTGTGTCGCAAACTCATGAATCTTCTGATCCAACCACTTTTCAATTTCTTTCTTGGTCGGATTCCAATGATGCGACATCACACATCTCTTTCAAGCCCATCCCAGTCCCAGCAATGGAACCATTTGTTGGATTAGGATGTCCTGACCCAACTTCAAATTTAGTTGCACCAACCAACAAATCCCTACATTACTGGTAGCCATTTCATAAACAACTCGCGTAGTGCAGGCTGTAGTCTCACCCAAAGCAGTATGGGGGGATAAAATAACCAATTTTTTGAATCCAAAGACTAGTGTGATGTCTTTTAGTGCCTCATGTCTACCTTCACGCAGATCGATACACTCCTAGAGCTCATTGTTGTAACTCTGTAAAATAACCTTCAGACCTTCACGAAGGTCTACGATCAGTCTTTGTGGACCTTTAACAATCAATCTATCCACTTACGTGCATTAGAAAGTAGTCCTAAATTAGGGTTCGCGGAGATTCACTTAAGTTATTAATAAACAACAGAGAATTCATCAAAGTATCCAAAAAAATACATAAACATGCTTTGTATACATCATTAATAGTTATTCAACAGAATCGCGCGGCATTAAATCAATCTTCCATAAAATGTGTTATTTATAGACAACATATAACATTAGCCGAAATAGAGATAAAATAGATATACATAAGGATTCTCTTGTAATTGTCTTTATTGATCTTCAATTCAGGATTACAGACTCAAAACTACCCTGCACACTCAGATGCAAGGGTCCGCGCACTCAGTTGTGGACTCTACCTAGGCCTCTGCGCACTCAGCTGCAGAGCCTTTCTTCTCCTATTCGACCCACTTCTTCTCGCTATCACTTCTCTTTTATTGACCCATTGCTTATCATCACATGCCTTAGACTCTCTAAGACACACCTATTTATAGCCTTTTTCATACAATGCCATGGTCCGCGAACCATGTGTGGATCTCAAAACCGACTCATACTTTACATAAAACAAGGGGCTAAACTCCTTTGACTCCTAATCATCTACGCGCTCCGCATCCAAAAATTGTGGAGACTTTACATTAGTTACAGAAATGTATAAACTTGGGTTATCTTAACCCCAAAACTGACCCAAGGGACCCCATCCCAACATTATTATTGTGAGTTTTTAAAATGCTAATTCACCCTTCCTTTCAGTATTTTTCGCAACAGATGTATTCCATGAGATCCCACATTCATGCTTGGAATATGGCATGAGAGTGACTAGACGAAAGAGAGATTTGGTTTAGCCTAGTCTATGGTCGGGTGGTTCGTGGAAGTCCCAGACCTGGTTTCATTTTGCATATTTTAATAAGTGTTTCTTTCCTCTTGTATTGATGGGTAAATATACTTATTTATATGTTGTGTTTATGGTTGTTATATCCTTGTCATTTCTTTTGTTTATATGATGGTTATGAGTATGTTTTATGATAGTGATGATGTATGGCTCTCATCATGTTTTGAATTTTAAATGATTGAGCAATGAATATATGAACTAATAGATGATAATGCAAATATTGTGATAAGGTATCAATGTTTCCTTACGATTCCCAAATAATTATGAGACCCCTATGGTCAAATCTGTTGTTATGACCTATAGAATGCATATTTGTGACATGTTTGACGAAATGGCTATCATGGATAGTAGGGGTTGAGTCAATTAATTGATCCAGTATCCGCATTAGTATCATTTTTTTGATGTTATTTTTCATTTTTGGAAGTTTCTTGAGGTTACGGGTTGTGCCCTGAGATCTAGCCCTGAAAAAGTGGCCCAAAATCCATGGTCTCGGGCTCAGAACTAGTTGAAAAACTCCCAAATCATTGGCATACCCTTGCTGTGGGAGCAACTAGAGGGTCCCAGTCGCATGAATTCCCATGTCATGGGAATGACTGAGGCTCTAGGTGAGTAAAATGTCAAGTTACCTCAGGCGTTGGTCACCTGGAAGGGTTGGTTGGCTCCTAAAAGTTTTGTAACATGTGCAGAAGGTTATATTGGTTGTGTTTTGTCGGTTCCACTGCCTTAATTGTACATGGGAAGTTGAATTATATCATAGTAGCCTCTCATCACATGTTTACCTCAGTGGACCAGTTAACTTACGTAAATGTGGAAGGAGGTGATTACAAATATTTTATTATTTTCTAATTCCTAATTTAGCTCAATACTTTGTTATAAATATAGGGGTTTTCCATTCATTCTTCACCATGATCATTCTCATCGTCACCACTATCATCTTATCGCATTTGAGCTCCCACTTGAGTTCAAGCTATTTTTGTTTGTTTTTTTCCCATTGCAAGTTGAGAGAGAGAAAAAGATCGTTGAATAACAAGAACATCAAAAGGATCCATCCCATGGAGGGGGATCTATAGACCCAAGTTTATAAGTTTTCCTCGCCATGTGTAAAATTTCTATTATAAAATTTGCTTATACATATGATTGATTGGTTTGCTACACTTTCATTTTTGTTGTTATATGTTTCTAGTTGCATATGATATTTTGCTGCAGAGTTTTTCTTCTTTTTTCATTGCAAATTTGAAGTGTAAACAACCATATTTTGTTATTAGGGTCACTTGTCACCAGTGACTTAAAGTAAACCATTTTTGGTACACTTCTCTGAAATATTTACGCTAACAAATGGCGACTCCACTGGTGTAGTAATTCAAAACCTTGGTGACTATTGTTTCAACTATCTTTAGTCTTTTTTCAACTATTTTTAACCCTCTCAATTTATATTTTTAGATCTCTTTTATTTTTTGGAAAATTTTCTATTTATGTTAGGCTTCTGCATCTTTCTGTAGGTCAAAAGTACCAACTAAGAAGAAGACGACACATTCTGGGTCCAATCTTTCTTGCAAGAGAAGCGGGAACAAAGTGTAATTTTTGGCCCTTTTTTGTGCCCAGAGTGCACTTTTCAAGCTAGTTTCTCCACTCTGCAATTTTTTCAGAACTTTTTTTTTCCAAATTTTGCCGAGACTCTTGAGTGTCTGCGGGGAAGGATTCCTATTATTTACCAAGCCACCTCTAAGCCTGGCTTCACTTATTAGTTTCTCATTGAGGTAGGAAAAATCCCCCTAGGGTTTAAAGGACACCTCCACCATTTAAGAAAATAATTACTGAGTTGAGGAGTCTATTGTTCGGTAGTTTCAACCACTATTTTTCAGCCCTTTTGGAAGGTTGTTATAGTCCCTTTAAACATCTTTTTCCGGCGCTCTATTCCCCTTAGAATCTAGTGTGGGCTTGCCTCTATAGGATCCCCTTGTGCATACTTGTTTTTGCAGCCTATTGCCTGCCATTTTTCAGCATTTTCACCTCTCTTGCTTATTGCTTATCTGCCCCATTTTCAGTAGATCGTTGCCTCTAGATCCCAGTCCCTTAGACATTAGATCTTTTGGCCTTTTGTGTGTCATTGACTTGCTTGTTTTCCCTCTTTTATTTTGTTGCTTGATTTCCTTCTTGGGTGCATTAGGGGAATTTTGAGGTCTAAAATCGGCCTCTGGAGGAAATTATAAAATAATAGAGGAAATAATAAAATAAGATTAGATTACATCATCAAATTTTAGAGGGAAAAAATAAAAAACTATTTTTTAAACTTGTATTTTCAACTTATCTCCCTATGGGTTTACTCAAATTTCGAGCAACAACACTTGTTGGATGCAGAATTTGGTTATTCATCCAAGGAGTACCCATGTTGCATACTTTTGATGAACCTTGCTACATGAAAAATGAGAAATACATTAAAAAATTATTGCAATCACGTTTTTTCATGTATTTCTCATTTTGTTGCAACAAGATCCATCAAAAGTATGCAACATGTGTACTCCTTGGATGTGGAATAAAATTTTGCATCCAATGAGTACTCTCGCTCGAAATTTGAGTAAAACCCTAGGGAGATAAGTTGAAAATACGAGTTGAAAAAGTAGTTTAATTATTTTATTATTTTATTATTTTTTTACTTTTTTACTCCAAAAATGGTGAATCATCCCCTGTGGCTGACATAATCATCTTGAATCCTATTAGTTCTTATAAATTTTATTTTGGTTGTACATTTTTCTTAGGAGGCCCATTTTAGACCTCAAAATTCCCCTAATGGGGGGTTGTGTGCTTCAAATTACTGTTCATTTTTAGTATCATTTATAGTTTATGCACTTTTTTTTCAACAACACCAGAATCATCAAAACATGCTCAATTAACTCATCCACTTGACATATTTTTCACAAACACCCTAAGTGAATGAGAGCTTGGTTAACACCGCCAAGCGAAGACTTGAAACACTACACCTTAATAATTCAACTCATGTAGATTAAGCCCACTTGGGCACCAAGGCCAAAAAAATCTTTGTACTTAGGTGTAGGTTTAGTGGGATAGGCTTCCAATAACACCCAATGATAGCTTACATTGAGACATATAAATTTGATATATTAGGGAGTTTAAAATCCTTCACCATCCCACAATTCAAAGATAGAGTGCATCAGAAACTTGATTTAGAGGGGGTTACGCTAGATCATGGTGTGAGCGATTCTCCTTGGGGCTACCCAACCCATGGTAGGGAATTTTGTGTCGTGGTTGATCACCAAGAAGCTCAAGACTCGACCACCCCTATGGGATGAAGGTAGCCTTAGTGGATAATCTTAGGAAAACACCCTATAGGACTGGCTTTTGGCAAGTAGTTGGTCCTCTAGCCCACCTTTCTCTAGATAGCTCCATTTGCAGGGATCAAATTTTGTCAAGTAAGGATTCTCTTGGAAGGCCATCTGAAATAGTATATCTGGGATTTGTTTGGGGATATAGATCACCTTTAGGCTAGAGGTTTTGTTTCTTTGATAGGACATGTTCACTTCAATTAGAGTAGCATATCATTATAGTTAGTTTGCACTTGGAACCACTGCACTAGGTGTTTACTTCTTGTTTGTTACTCTTTTCTCCTATCATCACCCTTTAGTCTATTAAGTCATCTTCGTCTTGATACCATTGCGCCTGCTATGCATTTTTCACAGAGACTTCATGACTTTCACCCTCAGTTTCCTTTATGACATCTTACTCCCTCTCGTCGAGTTCGAACCCATCCTCCTAGTCCTCCATTGATTCCCCATACCGACTCTAGTTATTCCATGATTCCACATCTTCCCATCCGTACATCACCACCATGTTAGGAACCAATGTGGGAAGTGGAAATCCAGGTGGTAACCAAGGTAACCCCACAAGTGAAACCTCTATCGGTATGGCCACCAACCCTCCCTTGCTTCCTTATATGGCTGGTTTGAGCTTCCCTAATTTCAATTATCTCATAAACGGCCTCTTCTCCATAACCCAAATTGGCCTCCTATGCCTACCAAGATTCCTTCTGACATTCCCAAGTTCAAAGGTAATCCTAGAAGACCGCAAAAGTCATATTCTCTCTTTTCACATGTGGTGTTCATCAAATTCCATTACTGAAGACTCCATTCATCTTCGCCTCTTCCAACACACCCTAACTGAAGCTACTATCAAATGGTATTTCAACCAACCACATGCCTCCCATTCCACCTTTGTGACTCTCACCAAATATTTTCTTTCCTATTTCCAACTAACTCTCCGATACGACATAGGTACCAAACTCTTGACACCTTTTCATCAAATTTCTGCCACCTACCTTTTAGACCATGTTCAAGAATGGCACAGAAGGAGGATCCTGTGTAGAGCCCTAAGTTTGAAGACCATGTATATATGGATTAGTTTCTAAGAACACTTTTGATCCACAAAGGTAAATATGTAAACTCTCACTTCTCTCAGACTAAGGAAGAAGCTCTCCAAATAGCCTTAAAATATGATCTAATATATACCCAGTGAGGTTATGTCTATATTGTCCTCCCTGATCTACCTCGACTTGGTGTTGCTAATGCGTTGGGGGCATCACATGTAGCTAATGGTATCGTTGGATCTCTATCTGACCCTCAACCATCACCATATCCTCAACCTATTATGAGTTATGGTAAACCCTAGGGGGATCAATTCCACTTACACCTATCTCTGTCTTGATCCTTCACATGTCAACTCTTACCAAGGCATAAACATGTCATATGCATATCCCCATCTACATCATCTGATGCTAAGGCTAGTTGTTACTCAACCTTGTTATCCGAATGTTACTGTGAAAACTTACTATTTGTATGCACCGCCTAGCACTCTAGCCCCAGCAACACCAATGCCTCAACCACCCATGTCTTTGCCTCCTCTGCCCCTACAACAACAACCTCCCCAGAATCAAGTGTATGCTAATAAAATTACTACCAATCCCCCTAACCTCAAGAGAAGGAACAAAGCAAAAAGGTAACCAAAATAACCAACCTCAAGCTAACCAAGGAAACCAAGGTCAACAACCTAATGCCCCTAAGGGTGACCAACCTAATCCTGTAACCCAGCAATAGGAGGAACAACCCAAGAAAAAAAAGGCTCTTAGAACCAATAAACCTTGTTCCTATTGCAGATTTTTGGCTATTATACTCATCAATGTCCCCTTTTACCTCAGATGCACTAGGCATGGGAAGCTCAAGGAACCTCTTATAGAGGACCTTAGCCCATGGCTCCACCTCCTCCCCCTCCTGATTCATCACAACTAGTTGTGCTTACAAATCCTTTTCCTCATCAAGGATATGTGTCTACCCACCCAGATAGAATAATGCATCCACCCAACCTTCAACATATGGCCAAAACAATTACTAGATTCTCATGATGAACTTTGAATAAGTCAACACTAAATAAGTCAACCTACAGACTTGGTCGCGCCAATACGACAAACCTCCTGCAAAGTTAGTGACTAATTCCCAGCCCAAAGTTTCCACTGAGCCTCTTTCGTCACCAAATGGTTCCTTACAGATCCCTCCACCTAAGTTCGAGGTTAGCCCCAAGATCCCCAAAGGTCCATTACATCAAAACGTTGCTTCTTCTAAAGTTGTCCATACCTATAACATAGTAGATGACTTGGAGAATCTCCTACTGCCATGTCAATGTTGGAAGTCCTCTAGATGTGCCCATCACAACGGAAAACTATACTATCTACTTTGGGCACTATGGATCCCTCTGATGATCATATGATTGTTGATAAAGTGGAACATGCCCCCCCCCCTTCCTTCATTTGTTGCCTTTAAAATACTAGTCTCCATAGAAAATGCCACTGTCCAGCTGTGTAAAATAGACGAAGGCTCCTCCACCTGTGTGATGGTTGCTAATTTTTGGAAGAGGCTTGGCTCTTGTGACCTGTTCCCATCCATTATCACTCTTCATGCTTGGGATGGTCACCCCTCGCAACCCCTTGGTTTATATGCAACTACCCCATAATTATTGTTGGAAAGACAGTCTTGATTGGTATTAAAGTCATTGATGTTTCGTTAGATTATAACACCTTGTTGGATCATAGTTACACTTATGCCATGTTTGTTGTCGCATCCATTGTATTTCACAAGATGTGATTTCCTCACAATGGAAAGATCATCACTATCGATCAGTTAACTTACTATGACCCTCAGTCTCAAACCTCTCCTCAGGCCACTAACTCATCGATGACTGACAGTAATATTATATGTTCCTTAACAGATGTTTCTCATGGAGTCTACAAAGATTCCACATTTATTAGGACCTAGTATGGCCTACTACATACTCCTTCTAGGCCTATATCTTCCAATGTTTGCATGCTTCAAGCTTCACGGGCCATAGGCAAGTGGTCTGGTATCCCTTCTTAGTAGCCAACTCCTCTGCAACCTCCTACTAAATACTTAACTCATCCTTCAGGTACAATTATGCCATAATAATTTCCTTTTGTTGGTATCTCTCACAATCCTTTTCCACTAGGACTCATTCCCCAAAGTCTATCCCATCTCGAAGCCATTCCTCCAAGTCATTACCCCTCTGGACAGATACCTCTCTTGTTCCTTCCACCAAGAATTTTTTCTACCCCTGTAATGGCTACTTTGAGTCTTCCTAACATCACCTTGGGGATCCCAGTCTGGTACATTGATCCTCCTGCAAACATTCCTCCTGACCAACTCAAACCTTATAAAACTTTGACTTTGGTTCAACCTGTTGTATCCACCCCTTCCTTTTCTTAAGTTCCACAACAACCTCAATGGGCAACCACTCCTATTCTGAAAGAATCTCGCGAGGAAGACAAGCCCACTGAAACAACTCCCACTCCTCCTAAACCTCCAAAGCCTTCTTCTCCATTTTCTTTGTGTGATGTTGTTGGGCATGCCACCAATAATTGTCTAGAGCTCCCTCATATTAATAATGTGGTCTTTGATAGCTGTCCTAACTCTAACATTTCTAAGGTCCACGTTACCTTACCTAATTCAGCAAAGAAGAAAAAAATGTACACATGAATCAACCTTGTGCATTATGTGATAACTATGGACATTACTCCCATCACTATCCTCTTCTCAAATATTTGCATGATACACTTCAAGTGATTTGCGAGTTAGACACTGCTCATAGTGATTACACTTCCCCTATACTGGTGGGTCCTGGCTCCAATACATCGCCAAGACATGAGGTGTCTCAACCCACCATCACGATCTCTCCTCCTAATGTCGAGATGACAAATAGTTGAGCCCCTATTCTCTACATATCCTCCCATCTTTCATTCTGATGAAGACAACATGGAAGCCACGACTACCCCTAATTGTCCTTGGGATGATATGCACCATTGTGCATATTTCCTTCTGCAACAAACACATGATCAATATGCTATGGAGTCCAAAGACTTCATCCATGGTGAGGTTGATTGGTTTAAAAATCCCATTCCCGCACTAGATGCTTTCGAAGAGGGAAATATGGCTAACATTTCCCCGACCATCAAAATTAACATTTCAAATAAACCAGGGTTGAAGAAAATATCACCTTCGGGGCATAATGCACCCCGAATAAATGGAAGCTTACACTAAGTTATTCAAAGAATTCCGTTATGTTTGGAGTCCAAAGACTTCATCCATAGTGAGGTTGATTGGTTTAAAAATCCCATTCCCGCACTAGATGCTTTCGAAGAGGGAAATATGGCTAACATTTCCCCTACCATCAAAATTAACATTTCAAATAAACCAGGGTTGAAGAAAATATCACCTCGGGGGCATAATGCACCCCGAAATAAATGGAAGCTTACACTAAGTTATTCAAAAAATTCCTTGATGTTTTCTCTTTGTCCCTTTTTGGGATGCTCGGACTTGATCCTGCCATTGTTGAACACCATACTGGAACATGGATCGATGATATTCCCATCCGCTAAAAACAAAGGCCTATATATCCTTCCAAGCAAGATATTATCAAAGCCGAAATCTATAAGCTCAAGTTGGTTGGTTTCATTTATCCCATTAAATACACCGCCTGAGTGTCCAATCTTGTTCCCATTCTTAAGAAACAAGGCACCATTCGTGACTACATATACTTTTTTGATCTACACAAAGTTTGTCCCAAAGACAATTTTCCCACCCCTTTCATCAACTAAATCATTGACGAGTGTGCAGGACATGAGGTCCTTTCCTTTATGGATGGATTCTCGGGGTACAATCCGATTCGTATATACCTTTCTGCTCAACTTAAAACCACCTTTAATTGTCCAAGGGGAACCTTTTCTTATAGGGACATGCCTTTCAGTTTAAATAATATAGGGGGGACTTTTCAGCGTGCCCTGTCCTATTTTTTGCATGACTTGGCTCACATTATCCTTGCGTATCTAGACGATCTCACCACTTGTTCCAAGCTTCCGTCACAACACCTTAATGATTTGTGTACAATATTCCTCTCATGTCACAAGTATAAAATTCACCTCAAACCCCTTAAGTGTGTCTTTTGCATTTCCACCGACTGGACTTTGGGCATCAATGTGTCCAAATATGGTATCACCCTTGACCCTCTCAAAGTTCAAGCCATTCTTGAACTTCCTCCTCCTCACACCCTTCACCAGTTACAAAGCCTCCAAGGCAAAGCCAACTTTCTTCATCGGTTTATTCTTGACTATGCCACCATTTATCATGGGTTTCGTAGACTTCTTCGATCTAAAATTCCATTTGTTTGGGATGATCAAGATCAATAGTCTTTTGATGCCCTCATACATTCTCTCACGTCTTCTACCTTGATTAGGTCACCTAACTTTGAGAGGGACTTCATCTTGTATATCTTAGCTTCCACCTCTTTAGTTGTCGAGGTCTTAATACAGGAAGATGGAACCATAAATGAGCACATCATCTATTATTTCAGCAAGAACCTCAACAGTTCCCCTATGTCCTATTGCCATGAAGAAAATTTGGTAGTGCCTGTTGCGTTATCTTTTCATAAATTGTGTCATTATATCCTTACGCGTACCACCTAGGTCATGACCAATTACAACCTCATTTTCTTCTTGTTGAGTCATAGGAACATCAATGGGAAGTATATTCCCATTGGATAGCTATCCTCTAGGAATTTAATTTGGAATTTGTCACCCCTAAGAGTAAGAAAGGTTTATCCATCATTGAATTCATTTCTGAATTTCCTACTGATGCGCTAGATCTTCCAGTAAATGATGACCTTCCAGATGAACACTTATTCTCTATAACCTCAGATTATCTTTGGTATGGTGACATCCTCACCTATTGGTGAACCTATAAATTCACCCCCCATCTCAATCGTGATGATCGACAACGTATTAGACATCAAGCCCATCACTTTATCCTCATCGATGATGATATTTATCATCATGGTGTTGACACTATCCTTCATCGTTGTCTCACCCATGTTGAAGCTGAGAAAGTTCTCAATGCCTGTCATGAAAATGCTTGTAGCGATCATCTCTTTGAAATGGCCACTTCCTAGAAAATCATGCACGTCAGATACTTTTGGCCTTCTCTCTTTAGCGATTGCATTGAGGTAGTGAAACACTGTCCCAATTGTCAATTATATGCCCATAAGGTTTGAGCTCCATCTGCTCCCCTCCATCCTGTCATCACAGCCGATCCTTTTTGTAAATTGGCCATTGAATTTATGGAGTATTGACCTCCACCTGCTAATAACCATAAGCATATTATCGTGGTTATTGACAATTTTACCAAATGGACCGAAGGCATGCCCATGTTCAATAACACCACAACTACTGCAACCCTATTCTTCTTTAATCATGTTATCAATTGATTCAGGGTTCCAAAGAAATTAGTTTCTGACCATGGACGACACTTTGAAGATGAGATCTAACATGAACTATCTTCACTATTGGGCTTTGAACACCAATATTCATCATCTTATTACCCCCAAGGCAATGAACAAGATGAAGCTTTCAATAAAATGCTTAAAACTATGCTTCAATGGACGGTGAATAAACACAAGACCAACTGCAATCTTATGCTCTTCCCCGCATTATGGGCCTATAGGACCTCTATCAAAAATTCCACTGGTTCACTCCTTTCCACCTTGTTTTCAGATAGGAGGCAGTCTTACCGATCAAGTGTGAAATCCCCTCCCACCACCTTATTATTAAACTCCCAGACACCCACCCGTTAGAACAAAGACTCATCATGCTTGAACGAACCAACGAATACCGTTGTGTTGCATTGCAAACCATTGAAGTGGCCAAAAAGCACACCAAATCTCAGTATGACCGTAAAGTCCACCCTCGTACCTTTCATGAAGGCAACCTTGTTCTTGTCTATGGCCAATCTCATGATGTCCTAGGGAACGAGAAATTTGAACCATTATGGCTCGGTCCTTACATCATTCGTAAGTGTTTGGGAAATGGGGCATAACCTTTAGAGGGTCCAAAAGGCGAAATCCTTCCTAACCCTCGCAATGCACTCTACCTAAAGAAATTTTACCCATAACATTTCCCATTGAAATGTGTGTTATTTTTTCTTTCTGCATTTAGGTAGCTTGCATCCCACATCATCTCATTTTTTTTCTTCTTGCACCTTTTAAATGGATCCCACATCCACATCACATATCGGTTATGTTGATGGTGTGAGTGGCTTCTCTAGGAATCTAGCCTCGACAAGTTTGGTCATTTTCACCCCTTTGCATTTGTTAGTCAACTCCAATAATGTCTGCCTTGGATATGCCACGAATAACCAAGACGGATATGATGCAATGATAGGTTTGCTAGCGGATGCCCTTTATCATCGCATCCTTAACCTTCATGTTTGTCTTTATTCCTTGCTACTTGTCATGTCATTGAATGGATTTTATCATGTGTGGAATCCTTTCCTATTTAGAAAATATCTACAAGTTAATATTTTCACACATGAATTTGAATTGATTACATTTAGTCATGTTCCTAGAGCACAAAATAACTATGCAGATACCATTGATAATAAAATTCTAAATTGGAATTTATCATATGCATATACAATAAGACATCCATAACATAAACAAATGGTGAACCATGTCATCACAAAAAGATGCATAACCATATTATGTATCATAATATCCAACATATAGTGTTTGGAGTACTCTAGATACATCTGACATGCACACTACATGTTACATATAAAAATTGGGGAACACACGCCCCTATGACTAATCACTGTCCTCTGGTGGATCTTGTTTCAGTGTGTTCATTCCACCCACCCGTAAGTCTTGAAATTCTTGACCGGCCATCATTATGCACCTTGTGATACCTCGCCACTCAAAGGGAAGCCCAGTGCAAAGATCTGTATCTTGATATTCTAGCTCATGCCATCCGCACTTTGTTACCTTAGTTAGTAGCAAGTCAAATCTATGTCAGAGATCCTCCAACATCACATCACTATCTGATGGCTAATATAATGTTGAAACCACTCTATTCCATAGCCCTAGATGTTGCGGCTCGCCCTACATACCTTTTCGGCCTCACCGGTGCTATATATGCATGCCACAAGTTTGAAAATTAGTACCACATATATACATTTTATAAAATATACATGCAACCAAAATATAGCAACTATATCTTACCATTTGGACCCCATGCTCATACTAGTGGTAGTGGTAGATCAGGATCCCCCTGGAAGTTCATTCCACTGTATGGATAATTGTCTATGTATAGTGGAATCTAATCCAAATGAGCAACAAACTCAAGTCGCAACACCTGTCTGGCTCCCCCTCCTCCACCTCATCACATTAGTTTCCCCCAGTGGCACCTCTTGGGCTCCTGTGGGCCCCCATCATGGATTTTTACATGTGGATAGATGGTCCAAATCTTCTCAAATAAGAATGAGCATAAAATTGTACCAAATGAATAATTATCATTGACCTTATGTCTACATAGACTCAAATGATGTTTTTACGATATCCAAAACATTTGGATCCACCCATAGTAGGTCCCTGATAGTACACTCTCCACCAACATCATTTTCCCACCAGAAATGTGGTGGAAGGCATGCCTACCACAAATTCACATCATTATTACAGATTTTTCTCGTGTCTCCAATCTATCCAAGTCCAATATCTGAATGTTTGTGTCCTTCACCCGAGTCCTAGGTACACAATTGTGATCTACAAACTCTCTAATATGCCTCCCACGAGGTAGTATTGTATGAATCTATCCCACCTCCCCCAAGGGTAGCAAACCTATCAAAATGTATATATCCCTAATCGTGATCTTGATCCTATGCCTTTGTATCACAAAGGCCTCCTGATCTGGATCCCAGTAAGTCACAATTAGGGATAAAATTGGCTCACCTGCCCTCATTAATGGGTTCTCCAAGAACATAAGTAGCCCATATCATGCCAGAGCCCCTCTGATAGCCTGATTCCACTGAATCTCAAAACGAAGCTCATCAAAATATTGTTCTCATCATACCAACATTATCTGCCATACCTTAAAAATACCACTATATTTTGTCAATTCAGAGTCATAACATGCTTTTTCAACACTCAACCTTATCTCCCTGGAACCCATCAACATCAATTCTACCTCAGGTTCAGACAATAATTTTTCCCCTAAAAGATGCATTGGGCGCACTTTTCAACCCTTTTTCTATGCCCCATGGCACAAAAAAAAAAACCAGAAAGTGTGTTCCAACTGTGAGGAAGAGCTGGGGTTTCTCCCAGATAGCTAACACTGAAATTGATGAGTAAGGTTAGGCCACCTACCTGAAACTTGCAGATTCAAATTCCGATGGTCGATTTTTCCACCATGAGCTTTCAAATATTTAGGGCCTTCTACTCCTCTCCAAATTATCTAACAACTCAATGTGAAAATGAATTGGATTTGGGGGAAAGAATCCATTTTACAAGAAAACCCTAGTTTTTCTGTTGATCATTACAAGAAAATCGTAGCTTGGTTTGACGAACTATCAACATCATTAGAAATCTCTCACCGAGTTCTATAATGGATCTCTTTTTGTTTTTGGTAGTTTGAAACTTCACCATGAAGCCATTTTTTCCATGAGGTCTCACTTTGCTTCCCATGAAAACTACATCTCTTCATATGAGTCACATGTAATCTGGAACCACTTTTCCTTTGCACTTGTTGACCTATGTGTTGAGTTTCATCGTGAGTAGACACTATTTACTCATGTTTTTATGGTCCCCTTCGGGACTCACCCATGTAGCAGCATCATCAAGTCCCCCTTGTTCAAAGCATTAAATATGTGTCACCCTTGCATCCATGGAGTCTGTTAAGATTCCCATTGAGTCCAATTACAATGAATCATCCATCTTTGCATCACATTCATCCTGTTTTGCTCATATTTGGCCTCTAGTTATATTGATCAGTCTTTGAAAATCCTCTGTCTAAGTAATTAACCATCCCATTTGGAATTGAGTCAGTCATTTCCAGGTCAACCATGCATATTATGCTTTGACAAGGGAAATCACCAATCCACCACTCATCTTGTATTATTCCATCATCATCCCTGGTGTCAGTCTATCAGTCACATAACTATGATCATCATGCCTTTATTGAGGAATCCTCATTTCCTCAACTCTAGCGAGCCCTCTTCTGTCGACTTCAGTACATTTATTCCAGGAGAGTGGTTTAGGGGGTGGTGTACCTTGGTTCCAACTTTTATCATTATTCGTTCCCTCATATCAAGCAAAGGGAATCATGATTTCCCTTTGACTTGGTTGTTTCTCGCGTGCTTGACTCCAGCTCATTATCACACAATTGAGAATTGTACACTTGATGGTCCAGTGATCCAGTAGATTATACCAAAATAACCTAAGTATGTGTGAGATTCTCCAGACCTCATGAGGGGGTGGCCCTTCAAGTAGCTCCCCACATGCCTAGATGATAGAAAATTATGATCCAACCTCAGATGCAGTTATGTAGATTTGACTAGTTCAGTTTCAGATGCTTGTATCACCCACAGTATACATGTCTCCTTCATATATTCCATTCAAATATTTAGAGACCTTTCCTATTCAGAAAGGCCTCTTTGGTTGTGATCCCCCCCCTCCCCCATATTAGCTTGTGGGGAATTATGTCTCTTGTACTTAGACCAACAAATGTTATTGTATCAGTCCTGGGCTCTGTTTTCCAGGCGCATTATGCATATGGGACTCATTGTATCACTGTATCACTTTTTGGCCAATGATGCTAACATACCATGTATCATGTACTTTGTTTCTCAAACCCACATTCTTGGGCACACCATTATTATTTGTACTCAGTTATCTTTGTGGGTATGGGTATGCCTCCCCCACCTCATTTGAGATCATGTAATCCAAAATAAAAGGAGACTTATATCAGGTTAGTAGGCCTCACCCCTTCCATTCCTCAGTCCTTCCTTTCCTTGCTCTCTCTCTCTCTCTCTCTCTCTCTCTCTCTCTCTCTCTTTATGACTTTCCTTCTGTGTCTCGTGAAAGTGCAACCTACAATGTATTTTGGTCATATGATTTGCTCTTGACATTCTTATATTGGGGGGAAATATTTTATCACCCCAAAAATTATCACCTAGCCATTTCCTACTAGGTGGATCGAAATACACCATGCAAGACTAATTTTACCATGGCAAAACCACTTTCACCATGTGAAATAATTTAGTAAACCATTTTTTTTCAATTATTTCTCATTAAAATTCAAAAACCTCTTGATAATAATTGAATAAATCATTATTTATTTAATTTTTTCTATAAATAATTATTTCTTACTTAATTTTGACTTAATCACCTTGGAATATTTAAATAAATCACTATTTATTTACTATTCCTTTTCCTTATGAGATAATTATTAAACCACTAATTAATCATTATTTCTTTCTTAATTCTCACAAAGTGATTAATAAATCATTTTTATTTGTTAATTACTTCAACCACTTTGTAAATAAAGATATTTGACCATTTTGAATATCTTTTCCCTGTCCAAAAAATATAATAAAGTATTCCCAATGGCTAGATTTTGATTTGGTCAATAATATTTTATTATTTTCTAATTCCTAATTTAGGTCAATACTCTGTTATAAATAGAGGGTTTTTCCATTCATTCTTCACCTTGATCATTCTCATTGTCAACACTATCATCTTATCATGTTTGAGCTCCCACTTGAGTTCAAGTTATTTTTGTTTTTTTTTTCCCATTGCAAGTTGAGAGAGAGAAACATATCATTGAAGCACAAGGACATCAAAAGGACCCATCCCACGGAGAGGGATCTATAAACCAAAGTTTATAAGTTCTCCTCACCATATGTAAAAGTTCTATTAATAAATTTACTTATTCATATTTTTTATTGGGTTGCTACACGTTCATTGTTGTTGTTATATGTTTCTGGTTGCATATGATCTTTTGCTGCAGGGTTTTTCTTTTTTCATTGTAGATTTGAAGCGTGACTCAACCATATTTTGTTGTTAGGGTCACTTGTCACCAGTGACTTAAGTGAAGCATTTTTGGTACACTTTTCTAAAATATTTACACTAACATAGAGGGTGCTTTTTTCTTATGGACCCAAACTAAAAAGGAACCTTTTCAAAAGATTAAGGCCATTGTTGCTACTATACCAACTTTGGCAATATTTATTTTTAACAAACATTTTTTTCATCTACTCTTTTGCATATGATAAATCCTAGTTGTTGTGCTCAATTAAAAGGAATAAATAAGGGATCAAAGTTTCAATTTAATTTATGAGCTCAAGTTTTCATGTTGTTGAGCTAAAATACCCAATGATAAAAGTACTCATACATTGTGGTTAAGGCTATTAAATAATTAGACCTTACATCTTTAAGAGATAGATGAAGGTCATTTCTCCCCATTCAGTTGTTAGATTGAGGATAAGGATTGTGCAAGCTAGCAACTAAAGCACAAGATCAGTTGAATGTTGAGAAAATAGGATGGGATAATGAATTAATCTTGCATGAAAACATTGCTCTTTACCTCCCAATAGATAATGATTCATTGTTTTTTGAGTTGAAACATTATCTACAACATGGGACTAACCAAATTATTTGATTGCAAAAATTAAAATAATTTTAAGGCTTAAATTTGCTCAATATAAGCCTATTAATTGTATCCTTTTTAGGGAGAAATATGATAGTGTATGCCAAAATAATAATTCTATATTTAAATGATGTACATGCCAAAAGACACTTCTCTAGAGAGATTGTTGCCTACGAATTCCTATGAGCAAGATATTATTGGCCAGCCCTCTTTAGAAATGCACATGCATATGATAAAAGATGTTAACCATGCAAAATGTGTGCTAGAAAAGTGAATAAAGAATGCATACCCTTGTAGCCTCTTACTAGCAACATATTCTTTGAACAATGAGACTTCAACATAACCAATGAGATCAATCCTCATTCTTTGAAGCAATACAAATATGTATTGATACTGTTAGACTCCGTCTCATGTCAGAGATTGATTCTTCTTCAAAACAGGGTTTTGAAGAAGAAATCATTAATGTGTTGTTTTAGATTATGTAATTTGTTCTTCGGCTCTTCAACTGGCAGCGACTTCAAGCTCCTACCTCTGTAAAAGCACAAAGAAAACAAAGCATACATCAGACTCTACTGTTGATGAATTTGGTCAAGTTTTATCTTCATATGGTTTCAATTATCATGGTACAGAGGTTCTCTACAGTGGCACCCTTGGTACAGAGCTTACTTGTGAAATATTCATTGGTCCAGTTTACTATCAATGACTTCAACTTGCAAGTGTGTTTAGAGGTGAAGCAGACAAAATACTACAAGTTAAAAGGGCGGAAGCTGATGCAGAGGCAAAATATCTTGCTGGTGTTGGGGTTGCACGACAAAGACAAGCTATCACAGATGGGCTACGAGAAGATGTGTTAGAATTTTCCCATAAGGTCCCCGGCACCTGTTTTGGAAATTGTCATAAATGAATTATCTTATAACATAGAACTTATTGGCCCTGTTGCAAAGCATGTGCCAGATTTTGTGGCAGCATTAGGGATGTATTTTACTTATGGGTTGAAAGGCTCTCTCACTTTTGATATCTGCTGCTCCGTTCAATCGGTTGCCTCAGGAACTTCTTCCTAATGTTATATCTTCAGTAGGAAAGAAAGCAAAGGAACTCTTTACATCTTTGCTGGACCAGAGCAACTTAGTGGCTGCTTCAGTTAGCTGCCTGGGAGCAACGTTGAACACAACTCTACCGTCTCCACAAGTAGCAGCTATGCTTGCAGCGGAGTTATCATCAGGGACAGATGACAATCAGGCACTACTTTCTATGTTGTTTTCATTTACGGAGCCAGTGGCACATCCAGTCATTCGTTTCGAAGCTTTGCAGGCCCTTAGAGCAGCAATACACAATTATCCATCCATTGTGTCTTTATGTTGGCATCAAATTTCTTCAATTGTATTGGGACTACTTGAGTCATCTTATCTTGACATTGGCACACATGCAACATCGACAAAATTCTGCAAGGGAACCTCCAGGCAAAACCTGAGACCAGTTGATGACAAAACAATGCTGAGTGCTGTAAAGGTATTGGATGAATTTCTTCGAGCTGTGTCTGGTTTTAAAGGGACAGATGATTTGTTGGATGATGGACCACTCAATCCTTTTCTTATATCAGTATTGGCAAGACCAATCAGGTCTTTGCCAACTCTTTCCACATACGAAGTGAAAGGTAGAGAAGGCTGTCAGAAAGATGATCCTGGTAAAGCATCTGGGACCAGTCAGTGGGTAGAAGCGCTGGATAGATATCTATCTCCCATCCTTGTGCATTATGCTCCCATGGTTCGAGCAGCTGCACTTACATGTTTTGCTGGTTTAACATCATCTGTCTTCTTTTCTCTTCCTGATAGCAAACAGAATTTCATTATTTCCTCTATTGTAACTGCTGCATCAAAAGATGAGGTACCCTCTGTTAGATCGGCCGCATGCCGAGCAATTGGTGTGATAGCAAGTTTCCCACGGATTTCTGCAAGAAAGAATAATTTGGAAGAACTTGTGAACGTCATTCTATCCAACACACTTGATACTTCAGTGTCGGTGAGAATCACAGCGTCATGGGCATTGGCAAATATTTGTGATTCATTGCGACATAATGTGGGAACTGTGGATGCAGAAAAATGTCCAACAATTGATGTGTCCCCTTTATCCTTGTTAGCTGATTGTGCTTTGCGACTTACAAAGGATGGTGACAAGATCAAGGCGAATGCTTGACGTCTCCTTGAAATCTGAGTTGAAGCGTGAGACAAAGAGAGAAGAAAAACCTTCTGCAAGTTCACCCTGGTTGGAGAGGATGGTGCAATCTTTTGTTTCCTGTGTGACTACCGGAAATGTTAAGGTTCAGTGGAATGTGTGTCATGCTTTGCGAAATCTCTTCTTAAATGAGTCTATTAGGTTGCAGTATATGACATGGGCTCCTTCGGTTTATAATATTCTTCTTCTACTGCTTCGTGATTCATCAAATTTTAAGATCCGAATCCATGCAACCTCAGCATTGGCTGTACCATCAACACGGGAAGATTATGGTGATTCATTCGCTGATATTGCGCAAGCACTGGGGCATACATTGGAAGTATTGGACTCAGATCAGGATATAGCACCTTCAAGTTTCAAATATATAAAAACTCTTGCGGAACAGTTGACATCAACCACTGTTCATATTTTTGGTCTTGCTTTTCCAGAAGATTACGAAAATTTTAATGGCTTTCTTACTAAGAGGGCATCATTTTTAGAAGAGTGGTTAAGATTAACTTGTGATAACATTGTCAAGTTCGTGTCATCTGCTGACATAAAGGACATCTTCAGAGAGGAGAATGAGGGTGATTCCCTTTATACCAAGGATTGCTTGGGTAGCTACGCTGTGAATGGAGAATGGATTTCATCCCAAGATAATCTTGCTGCCTATTATATCAAACCTGCAGGTACCGCCTCTGTGAAAGATGAGTTAATGCAAAGCAAATCAAACATTTTGAGGGAAGTAAGAGCATTGATTGAAATGTATCATTATGGAATCGGGTGATGTCAACCACGCCAGGGCACTAAATCCGGTCCTCATTCACGCCACAAAGACATCAACCGCAACAGAAAAATAGGAACGAATTTCCTATTTCAAGACCTCGGAAATCAAAAAGATATGCGCTCCAGTATTTGTCTTTAAATTAGCCAATGATCAGAGGATTTTTAGGGACACGGTTCTGTTTTAGAATAGAAGAAAACGTTCTTTCCAATTTTTGTACTATTAGTTAAAACAGCGCCCCTGTTTTGGGCAGCATTTTTTTTTTATTGTATTAAAAATTTGTTTGTGAGGGAGAATTAGAGGAGAGTTTTTTCTGAGTGCTGAGAGCTGCTGAAGCGTAGCAGAGCTTTCTTGTACAGTCTTTGAGAGAGATTTTTAATGAAATTTCACAGCTCTTCTGAGATTCCTGTGGTATGTCAATTTAGCATAAGTGTTTTCTTGTGTTTCATATGTAATCTGTTGTGTTCCATTTCACCTCATGATCATTTCTAATTGAGCAAATGAAGTGTTTAGGTAGAATTCATAGTATTATATGCTCTGCCTATAAGTTTGTTCAATTCAATGTTTTCTTCTGTTTAAGGAGGATTCAAAGTATTATTTGCCCTCCTTAGCTCCTCACCAGTCTTGCCATCCCATTTAAAACCTATATTTGATGCTAAATTTCTTGCCTACCTTGCCTCAGTCGATAACCTGTGTTGTTCATTGTATTTCTTTGTTTGAAGCTGTGATTTTGCCCATGCAGCCCACAAAAACCCCAAAAACTTTAAATCAACCCTCCTTATCAGTTTACTAGCCTAATATCTTTGATCCTAATTGGTCAGATCACCCCATTGAGAAAATATCTTGAGTCTGACCGGAGAGAGCCTTCTCCTTCCTCGTAGGGCTAGCTACGAGGTGTAATGGTTTGATGTTGCCTTGAAGGTTTACCTTCCTCAGCCTAGGGTGAAATCTCAAGCGCTAACATAGTGGCGACCATACTGGGGAGAACATTCAACTTGTTGATTGTTTTGTCCCGGTACATGCAATCAAATTTCAGATCTGATGCTGATGGTGGACAGCAGTCAGATACATATGCAGGCTGAATCATTCACCTGGCGACTCCAATTCGATCCAGACATTCCAGTGCCTGTTGATTCACTCATGCAATGGTAGGGTATGTGGCAAACCCTGCACTGTGTGAAGCTCTAAACGAATTTAGAGAAAGCTTAGTGGATATTGAAATTAATGAAGAAGTTTTAAGTTTTTTCCTTCAATGTTTGAAATCTCTGAATTATCATCCTAGCGTCTGTGAGTTACTTGTTGAAAGAATTGAAGATGAGATTCAATGGTTAGATGAGAAAATCCAGTCATACGATTTCCAAGACCCTAAAAAGTTTTTGGAAATCCTTCCTCCATCGAAACAAGAAATCATAGGCTTGCCTATAGAGGTTTACATTGACAATGTGCAGCTGGAAATTTGCATTACAGAGTTGGGACAGCCAACAGAGTCCGGTGTCCGTGATCCTATTACGGCATACATGGACACATTTTTCAGTTTTATTGACAGATCAGGTTGTCTTTTCCATGACCAGGCTCAGTACGTGCATGAAGGGCTGCCAGCATTTGCATCTGTGACTTCGTGGCAGCATTCTCAAGCGGCTTCATTTTCAGGTTTACTTGAATGGTTAATATGGCATTTTAGCATTACCTGATCTATTATTTGTACAGCAGATTAGAGTAGGTATTGTAAATAAATAAACAGCCATAAGGGCAGCATCTAGTGTTAGTTTGCTTGAAGATTGTTTGAGTTCAGTTCAGTTTGAAAATAAGTCAAGAGTTGTGTTGATGATGACTCCATTGCCCAATGGATGGAGGCACTGTCTGCTCTCCCAAAGTTATGCGGTTCTTGGCACCTCCAGGAAGCTACAGCTGCCATCCCAAATGGAGCCGATGTTAGACTCTGTCTCATGTCAGAGATTGATTCTTCTTCAAAACCCTGTTTTGAAGAAGAAATCATTAATGTGTTGTTTTAGATTATGTAATTTATCTTCAGCTCTTCAACTGGCAGCGACTTCAAGCTCCTACCTCTGTAAAAGCACAAAGAAAACAAAGCATACATCAGACTCTACTGTTGATGAATTTGGTCAAGTTTTATCTTCATATGGTTTCAATTATCATGGCACAGAGGTTCTCTACAGTGGCACCCTTGGTACAGAGCTTACTTGTGAAATATTCATTGGTCCAGTTTACTATCAATGACTTCAACTTGCAAGTGTGTTTAGAGGTGAAGCAGACAAAATACTACAAGTTAAAAGGGCGGAAGCTGATGCAGAGGCAAAATATCTTGCTGGTGTTGGGGTTGCACGACAGAGACAAGCTATCACAGATGGGCTACGAGAAGATGTGTTAGAATTTTCCCATAAGGTCCCCGGCACCTGTTTTGGAAATTGTCATAAATGAATTATCTTATAACATAGAACTTATTGGCCCTGTTGCAAAGCATGTGCCAGATTTTGTGGCAGCATTAGGGATGTATTTTACTTATGGGTTGAAAGGCTCTCTCACTTTTGATATCTGCTGCTCCGTTCAAATCGGTTGCCTCAGGAGCTTCTTCCTAATGTTATATCTTCAGTAGGAAAGAAAGCAAAGGAACTCTTTACATCTTTGCTGGACCAAAGCAACTTAGTGGCTCCTTCAGTTAGCTGCCTAGGAGTAACGTTGAACACAACTCTACCGTCTCCACAAGTAGCAGCTATGCTTGCAGCGGAGTTATCATCAGGGACAGATGACAATCAGGCACTACTTTCTATGTTGTTTTCATTTACGGAGCCAGTGGCACATCCAGTCATTCGTTTCGAAGCTTTGCAGGCCCTTAGAGCAGCAATACACAATTATCCATCCATTATGCCTTTATGTTGGCATCAAATTTCTTCAACTGTATTGGGACTACTTGAGTCATCTTATCTTGACATTGGCACACATGCAACATCGACAAAATTCTGCAAGGGAACCTCCAGGCAAAACCTGAGACTAGTTGATGACAAAACAATGCTGAGTGCTGTAAAGGTATTGGATGAATTTCTTCGAGCTGTGTCTGGTTTTAAAGGGACAGATGATTTGTTGGATGATGGACCACTCAATCCTTTTCTTATATCAGTATTGCCAAGACCAATCAGGTCTTTTCCAACTCTTTCCACATACGAAGTGAAAGGTAGAGAAGGCTGTCAGAAAGATGATCCTGGTAAAGCATCTGGGACCAGTCAGTGGGTAGAAGCGCTGGATAGATATCTATCTCCCATCCTTGTGCATTATGCTCCCATGGTTCGAGCAGCTGCACTTACATGTTTTGCTGGTTTAACATCATCTGTCTTCTTTTCTCTTCCTGATAGCAAACAGAATTTCATTATTTCCTCTATTGTAACTGCTGCATCAAAAGATGAGGTACCCTCTGTTAGATCGGCCGCATGCCGAGCAATTGGTGTGATAGCAAGTTTCCCACGGATTTCTGCAAGAAAGAATAATTTGGAAGAACTTGTGAACGTCATTCTATCCAACACACTTGATACTTCAGTGTCGATGAGAATCACAGCGTCATGGGCATTGGCAAATATTTGTGATTCATTGCGACATAATGTGGGAACTGTGGATGCAGAAAAATGTCCAACAATTGATGTGTCCCCTTTATCCTTGTTAGCTGATTGTGCTTTGCGACTTACAAAGGATGGTGACAAGATCAAGGCGAATGCTTGACGTCTCCTTGAAATCTGAGTTGAAGCGTGAGACAAAGAGAGAAGAAAAACCTTCTGCAAGTTCACCCTGGTTGGAGAGGATGGTGCAATCTTTTGTTTCCTGTGTGACTACTGGAAATGTTAAGGTTCAGTGGAATGTGTGTCATGCTTTGCGAAATATCTTCTTAAACGAGTCTATTAGGTTGCAGTATATGACATGGGCTCCTTCGGTTTATAATATTCTTCTTCTACTGCTTCGTGATTCATCAAATTTTAAGATCCGAATCCATGCAACCTCAGCATTGGCTGTACCATCAACACGGGAAGATTATGGTGATTCATTCGCTGATATTGCGCAAGCACTGGGGCATACATTGGAAGTATTGGACTCAAATCAGGATATAGCACCTTCAAGTTTCAAATATAGAAAAACTCTTGCGGAACAGTTGACATCAACCACTGTTCATATTTTTGGTCTTGCTTTTCTAGAAGATTACAAAAATTTTAATGGCTTTCTTACTAAGAGGGCATCATTTTTAGAAGAGTGGTTAAGATTAACTTGTGATAACATTGTCAAGTTCGCGTCATCTGCTGACATAAAGGACATCTTCAGAGAGGAGAATGAGGGTGATTCCCTTTATACCAAGGATTGCTTGGGTAGCTACGCTGTGAATGGAGAATGGATTTCATCCCAAGATAATCTTGCTGCCTATTATATCAAACCTGCAGGTACCGCCTCTGTGAAAGATGAGTTAATGCAAAGCAAATCAAACATTTTGAGGGCAGTAAGAGCATTGATTGAAATGTATCGTTATGGAATCGGGTGATGTCAACCACGCCAGGGCACTAAATCCGGTCCTCATTCACGCCACAAAGACATCAACCGCAACAGAAAAATAGGAACGAATTTCCTATTTCAAGACCTCAGAAATCAAAAAGATATGCGCTCCAGTATTTGTCTTTAAATTAGCCAATGATCAGAGGATTTTTAGGGACACGGTTCTGTTTTAGAATAGAAGAAAACGTTCTTTCCAATTTTTGTACTGTTAGTTAAAACAGCGCCCCTGTTTTGGGCAGCATTTTTTTTTATTGTATTAAAAATTCATTTGTGAGGGAGAATTAGAGGAGAGTTTTTTCTGAGTGCTGAGAGCTGCTGAAGCGTAGCAGAGCTTTCTTGTACAGTCTTTGAGAGAGATTTTTAATGAAATTTCACAGCTCTTTTGAGATTCCTGTGGTATGTTAATTTAGCATAAGTGTTTTCTTGTGTTTCATATGTAATCTGTTGTGTTCCATTTCACCTCATGATCATTTCTAATTGAGCAAATGAAGTGTTTAGGTAGAATTCATAGTATTATATGCTCTGCCTATAAGTTTGTTCAATTCAATGTTTTCTTCTGTTTAAGGAGGATTCAAAGTATTATTTGCCCTCCTTAGCTCCTCACCAGTCTTGCCATCCCATTTAAAACCTATATTTGATGCTAAATTTCTTGCCTACCTTGCCTCAGTCGATAACCTGTGTTGTTCATTGTATTTCTTTGTTTGAAGCTGTGATTTTGCCCATGCAGCCCACAAAAACCCCAAAAACTTTAAATCAACCCTCCTTATCAGTTTACTAGCCTAATATCTTTGATCCTAATTGGTCAGATCACCCCATTGAGAAAATATCTTGAGTCTGACCGGAGAGAGCCTTCTCCTTCCTCGTAGGGCTAGCTACAAGGTGTAATGGTTTGATGTTCCCTTGAAGGTTTACCTTCCTCAGCCTAGGGTGAAATCTCAAGCGCTAACAGATACCACAGTACTTCACTTGTAGACAAAAATTTTCCTTTGATCAATGTAAATGAAACCATGGTGATAAAATAACTGGAGCAATATCTTATCACTATGTTCAATATCCCATATGTATTATTATTTTACAATTCTTTGTATTTTTATTCTTTGAAACTAATCAAATTTTCTTTAGAAAAGGGTTTTACTTTGCACTATTCAACTAAATACTACCTACAAGGGAATTGGGTAGTTGATTATACTAACAAAAAATTGATTGAAATCATAAGAACTGGTGGTTGATCATCATTATAATTGGCACATGCACACCCAAATCCATTATGGGTAGAGCGAGTAACACTCAAATTAGCATTGGGAACTTCACCTTACATTGTTGTGTATGGTGCCAAAATCCATTCTACTCTTGAATATGTTTCTACCTTCTTTGCAGTTGTCTCAAGTGGAATGAGGGTTGAACTCATTTTTCTATCTAGAACATGATTGATATGTTAGTGAAATTAGAAAAGTAAAGGGAAAGAAGAATATGTGTTTGTAGCCCAATAATAAATTGTCAACCACTAGCTTTATAAGTGTGCATCCAACAATAATAATTTAAATTGGTGGTTTAGTGCTCAAATTGGACAACATGAGTGATTCCAAAGGAAAACATGGGAAATTCTAACATCTTTAGCTTAAACTTTATGAGTGGAGGAGATAATTGGCATGAGAATTTATCAATTGAAAAATATGGAAGGAGAATTGTATCTTTTCATTGCAAATGACCTATTTTAGTTAACTCACCCTTAAGGCAACTAACTTATATGATAATAGGTTTTATTTCCTACATTTGATTTTTTTTAGATTGATGTTT